>OZ038384.1:61333660-61945215 GCA_964036045.1 Eutreptiella sp. 'Long Island Sound 2002' | reverse complement strand
CGATTTTTGACCCCCCCACCCCCCCCCCCCTCCCTCAAAAGCTCCAAAAAGTGGGTTTCAAGTCGGGGGGGTCTAGGGGGGTCCGGACCAAAAACTCATTGGGGATTGCGCTTATTGGACAAAATAATGATTTTACAAGGGGTTAAACTAACAATTCAACCCCTTGGGGAAGGGTACCTGAATAGGCCCAAAAAGGCCCAAAATGGGGGGGTATGTGGTGTTTTCCCCTATATACGCCTGCCTGGCTTTGATTGTAACTACAAAGTAATGTTTCTCGGTAAGATAGTATGCACGAAGTCGCCCCCCCCTACCTACCCCCCCCCCCCCCCCCCCCCCCCCCCCCTACCCCCCCCCCCTACCCCCCCCCCTACCCCCCCCCCCCCCCTACCTCCCCCCCCTACCTCCCCCCCCCTACCTTCGGCTCGCTTCGCTCGACAGACGGCTCGCTTCGCTCGACGCGGGGGCCAGCCCCCGCACCCCCCTTAAATAACATGACTCCTGCGGTGGCCACAGACCGCCTTTTGTGTGCACCGCCTTGTGTGTGCACCGCCTTTTGTGTGTACCGCCTTGCCTGTGGCCCCTTAAATAACAAGACTCCTGCGGTGGCCACAGGCCGCCTTTTGTGTGTTCCGCCTTGTGTGTGCACCGCCTTCTGTGTGTACCGCCTTGCCTGTGGCCCCTTAAATAACAAGACTCCTGCGGTGGCTACAGACCGCCTTTTGTGTGTTCTGCCTTGTGTGTGTTCCGCCTTGTGTGTGCACCGCCTTCTGTGTGTACCGCCTTGCCTGTGGCCCCTTAAATAACAAGACTCCTGCGGTGGCCACAGACCGCCTTTTGTGTGTTCCGCCTTGTGTGTGCACCGCCTTCTGTGTGCACCGCCTTGCCTGTGGCCCCTTAAATAACAAGACTCCTGCGGTGGCCACAGGCCGCCTTTTGTGTGTTCCGCCTTGTGTGTGCACCGCCTTCCCCCCCATACCCCCCCCTACCTTCTCGACCCCCCCCCTACCTCCCCCCCCTACCCCCCCCCCCACCTCCCCCCCTACCCCCCCCCCACCCCCCCCCTACCTCCAAGGTAGGGGGGGGGCGACTTCGTGCGATATATGCTCGGTAAATAGCAAAAAAAAGAAGTAAAAATGGGGTAAAAATTAGGAAGTGGTCAAAAACATCATTTTGGTCAAAAATGAGTATGACATTCAAATCCGGCATGCTAAAAATACCCCCATGGTCTGGGTTCTATGTTGGAAACACCCACGGTGGTCCCCTACCCCTACCCGTAGTGTTCTTGGTACTATGCTTCAGGTATTTTACTTGGTTTTTGCGTGCGTAAAAGGGCCCTTTTGCGTGCGTAAATTGCCCTTTTTACTTACCAGGTATTTTTTCACTCGGGACGCAAAATACCCCTTTTACCTACGCAAAATCCAAGTAAATGCCTGCTTTTAACCCCCCCCCCCCTTACACCCAAACACAAACCCACATCCTGGGTCCAATGCATGCCATGCATGCAAGCAAACATGGAGGCAATTGCAGGGATCTTTCTTTGCATTGTTCCAATCATTCAGTCACACGTGTCCAAGTGGTATTCCACCACCAAATCACCAAAGTATGCACAATAAAATTGTAAGATTGCAAGACAAACATGCGAGAAACCCTACAACTTCCCCTTACGCATCACCCTTTCCCAGCACTGCTTGGCATTCCCATGTGCCTCTTGGCGGGTCCAAGAAGGCTGCCCGACGTTGAACCCCCTGCTAAACAACCCCCAGTCCAAGTTGTCGTTCCGAAGCACTTCGGCCCACCCCTTCCTAGGTGCTCGGCGTGCAGCCCGTAGGCGAGACCCCCGTTTCGTACTTCCCCCCTTGCAACTCCTCTTCCTAATCTCACTCCTCAACGACTGATGCCTCCCCTCACCCCTGAAAGCACTGAATGCGGACAGGGTGCCCCATTCCCTCGCAATCCCCCACATGTGGTCCACCCAAAGGTGGGCCCACAGGGTCACCACAAACCCACAAGCTTTGTGGGCACTCCCCATCTCGGACAAAGCACCTTTCAACACATTCATATCTCGAAGGTCCAACCTCCCCTCCTTCCACACAAGGTCACAGGTCACTGCAAATTTCTCTCCCCACAAACGCCAACAAGCAGTCCATGTCATTGTAACCCCCCCCCCCCCCCACTTGCACCGGGACTTGTGAAAGATTGTCCCCCTCCAAGTAGTCGGCAATGCAATCCCACCCTTGCCGTTTCACCCATGCCCCCGCGGCAGTTTGCTCCAATCGCAGGGCCTTCTTTCCCACCTTCTCTTGCTCACAATCAGCCGCCGTGGCCGTACAGCTCTCAACCCTGATGTCATCCCAAAACCACTGCACCCAAACCAATGCCCTCCCCTTCGTCCACCCATGGTGATGCATCAAAGCCTTAACCAACCCACTGCCCGCACAATGCACCAAACGGTGCACCCCATGGAGTCCAAAGTCGGGGGGTCTTTGGAAAGGGAGGGCTGCTGGCAATGTCATCCCCCCCCATTGCCAAACCTTGAGCAAAATTGAAATTCCCTGCCCAAACGCACCCAAACAATGAAGACGGTTCCCCCCGCAAAGCCAGAACACATGTGCCAAAGGGTCATTACACTTGAAATTGCGACACCCTGAGAGGGCAACTTGCGCCTTGGTGTCAGCGATAATCACACACACAACGGGAGTTGCAAAACCTCCCTCATTCAAAACTTGCATCTCATTCACAGCCACCACATCAAGGTTCAAATTCTCCTGGTGGGCCAGGTCGCGAAGAATTTGGGTGGTCTCCGAGCCCTGGAGTAGCACCCATGAACCCAAAGGCGGACAGCTACCCAACTCCCCTACCGCAAAGTGCTCAAAAGAACGTTGCCAAATTTTGGTGCCATCAATGCACATCCCCACCAAAACTTGGTTACCTTGTGTTACCGAGGGGTTATGCTGCCACATAAGCTGCAGCTTCTCCTTCAGATTCACCCTGGACCCAATCAACTCACTACCGCCGGGAGTATGCAACACACAACCAATGGGGTGGGGGGCACCCAAGGTCTTTCGCACGGAGACGATTTTCGCCCATGGGCAATACCAAGTGGACGTTGACCGGCTGTACTGCAGCCGCCGCACACTTTGCCCCTCCTTCCTCGATTCCCACAACATTGCCATAGCATTCAACTCCAAATCGAGTTGATCATCCGTGGGGACATCCGTGTACACGTCCACCACATTTGTAACCCCACTCCGCATTCGCACATTCCAATCCTCCCCCATAATGTCACGCACCGCACGCTGCAAGCTGCTGATCCATTCACCACGGCCTTTGCAATTGCCCAAGGCCAACTGGTGGAACTGCCACGGATGCAGCAGCATAATACAAAAAGAACACCTGGGACACATGTGGCACAAGTGCGTTGCACTGCAGGTAGGAGACGCAATTACCGCGTTTTTGCGTGCGTAAATGCGCCTATTCGCGTACCCACCCTACTTTCGTTACTGGCGCAAAAGGGGCCTTTTGCGCACGCAAAAGGGTGTTTTTGCGTTCTCGCTCGAAAAAAAAAGTCGACGCGCAAAACGTGCAATTTGCGCACGCAAAAGGGTGTTTTTGCGTCCCAGGTGTAAAGTGTGCAGGCACGCAAAAGGCGCCTTTTGCATACGCAAGAATGGGGTAAATGAAGCATTTGCAATGCCATGGCACCAAGTAGGTCAGAGGTATGCATGCTACAATCGCACACGTAACGCCCCTGGTCCAAACCCCACGCACTCGAAAATTGAAACATGTGTGCAGGCCATTGAAGAATTGAAGAAATTGAAAAGGTTGATGATCCATGAAAAATTTCAACCTGAAGAACCGCAACCACCCAACAGGCGCTGACGACAGGCAGACACCAACCCACCGGTGACGCTCTCTTTTGAAATGAATGACACATTGACGTTGAAAACAATTCACTGACAACAACACAATCCCCCCAGGCCCACCAGTGACCCTCACTTTTGAAATGAATGACACATTGACGCTGAAAATAAATGAATGACAACAACACAAATTCCCCCTTACTTTTGAAATGAAAGACACGCTGGCGGGGAACATAAATGAATGGCAACAACACAGTTGCCTCCGGATGACCTCCACGTCACCAATCACCATCTTCCACCTATACCGTCACCATCCGATCACCATCTCCGAACAACACCATCACCATCCGATCGGCATGTCCCACCAACACCATAACCATCCAATCACCATTTCCCACCAACAACATCACCATCCGATCACCATCACTCACCAATACCATCAGCATCCGATCACCGCCGGCCACCTCAACGGGCCCCAGATCCTTGAGACCGCGGCGACCCACCCGTTGGGGTCCCGGGCTCGGTTGCCCCTTTCTTCCGGGGCGGTTGCAGGATGTCTCCGACATCGTACTTCTTCAGCAGCGCGTCCAGCGCCACTGAAGAGAACGGGGGGGCGCAGCCTCCTTGTCGACTCGCTTGAGGCTGTCCTCCAGCAGAGCTGTGGCCGTTGCTGCTTGCTGCAGCCCCGCTCGCAACTCAACGGCACACTGCGTCAGCCAGGCTTTGTCCTCCGCGGCACCTGTGTCTTGCACGGCCACAGGCTCGGGAGCGGTGCGCTTTGTCCCGCGCTGCCCACGCACAACCTCCAGCTCGTCCAAGAGCTTCTTCTCCCGGGTTCGCCACGCCGATTCCCCCTTGGTGGCCGTGCTGCGCTCCGCCGGCAGCTGGCTGTCTCGCTCCTTCAGCAGCTCATCGGCCCGCTGCCTGTCGCGACACACAGCAACCAGCTGTGCATTGCGCTCCGCCACCTGGTCCTGAAGCAGCGCCACCATCCCCTTTAGCAACTCATTGTCCGACTGCAGCCGCAGTAGCTCGGAGGTTTGCCCGGCCGGAGTGACTCCCGGCACCTTCCCGGGCGCCTTGGGGGGGCGGCCGCAGGACCTCTTCCCAGTGACCACGGAAGATTTTTTTCCAGCAGAGGATTCCGAAGCCACATCCTCGCCCTGGGCCAGCTTCTGTGCCTCAGCCTCAACCTTGCGCGACACGTCGCTGCGCGCTTCCTTCTCCCACCTCAGCCAAAAGGCATCCACCCTCGCAGTGAGTGCCGCCGTTTGGTCCGCACTACCAACCTCACGTGTCCCTGGCAGGACACCTCCAATTTCATTGAGTGGCACGCCACGCACTTGCTGCAGCTGGCCCAGCTCGTCCTGGGTGCAGAGGAGGCCCACGTGTGCGAGCTGGGTGGCCGCATGTACAGGAAAGGAACGAGGAACACTTTCTCCTCTTGCCCCTTCTTGTGTTTCGCCCAAAACGGGCAAAACAACGTCACCGAATCGCCTCCCGCCTCCCGTCCAGTCCCGGTCTTGGCACCAAAGGGCCGCACCGAAATGCCCCGGAAGATCTTCCACTGGAGGATCCCAGAACGATCCTCCAAAAAAAAACATTCCCGCCTCCACGTTGGCAACCTTGCCATACCCATGCACGTACCGGACGTCAAAATCACCGACTTCCGGAAACGTCACCAAATCGGCGCCTTCACCAGCCGCGCCATTGTCTCCGGGTTAGGCTCTAGCACCAGCTCCGGCGCCGAACCAAACACTGTTGTCGGCGAGCCCGGGATCCACCAACGCGAAGGGCAAGAACTTCACAACAATCCAAAAGATATTGAGGAAATGCATGAATTTACTTGGATTTTGCGTGCGCAAACGACACATTTTGCGTCCCGGGTTGAGATTAGGTGAACACGCAAATAGATGAATTTACGCACGTAAATGACCCATTTTGCGTCACAGGTTGAAATCAGGCAACGACGTAAATACCCTATTTTGCGTGCGTAAATGACCCATCTCGTCATGCGTATAGCCCATGCGCAAACGATGCATTTTACGCGCGCAAAAGCGGGGTATTTACACACCTTCTCGTTACATGGGCACTTGTATTCCCTCTTCTTGCTGTCCCACTTCACTTTGCCGTCGGACTCGGCTTGCATGCTGGGCATGGAGGCGGTATAGTGCATCGCCATTGAAGCCCACTGCATCTCAGGGTGCTAGCTGCGCGGGTGAGGACGAGGCTGCTGGGATAGAACCCAAAGTAGACGCCGCCGGGGGCGACGGGGACCCGCACCATGTTGTCCGCCATGGGAGGGGGGATCCACCAGCGATGGTACCAGGGCATCGAGCATTGCTCGGCATTCTCGTCGTTTGGCTCCTGTCCCTCCGTCGTGAATGGGCACACACTAATGGCAGCGGTCCCAACCCCAGTCGCAATGACCCACACGTCACCCATGTAGGGGACTTTCTTCTCCATCCCCGGGGGCGTTTTCAGGGACGCCGACCAACTCAACCTTGGGGCAGGTGGTGCAGGGGGCTGCAAATCACTGCCCGAAGAGGTTGCCGGGGGGTCCTCCTCCGCCTCTCCCACCTCCGGTTCCTCCGGCTCAACAAACAACAGTCCGGGACATTCTCCGCTTTCACCACATTTGGGGGTGTGTGGAATCTTTCCGGCACAAAGGGGAAAAAATCGTCCTCCCCGGCCTGCCAGCTCCATGATGGATCAATGTTCCATCCATCAGCAAAACACTGCCACGCTTTTGCTGGACCACGTGCCACTTGTTGGACGTGTGGTAGCCGTGGCTCGTCCCTAGTGCAATTTGCAGAGATTTTTTTGGGGGATCATCCTGCAGTGATATGAAAACCACCCTCGTGTCCGCGGCACCCCGCAACGTAAGCATGAAATCGCGGTGCGGCCATTGGTAGCCCCTCTAGGGGGTGGCGTCCATCCGTTCCACCAATCGGGGATCCCTGTCCTCAAGGTCATCCAGCACCGGGAAAATGTCCGCCAAAATGCGTAGCAAACGCCACTTGATTCCCGAAGGGAGCCACTTGTTCACCGTTCCCGGGGCAGTCTGCCGGCACCCACTACCTTGGTTGTGGCCCTGAAGGAGAATGTCTTCCCAATTCTCATCTCCCTCCAAATGCAGGGCACATAACTGATCCACCAAGTCCCCTGGCAGAATGTCCTCCACCAAACGGTGTCCTGTGGCCTCATACTCCTCGGGGGTCCTAGAGGGCGGAGCCGGCAACGGATGCCGAGACACAGGGTATTTCACTGCGATGCCTGGCGACAGACAACCCATACCAAGCGCAAAAAATGCGTCCTGCGTTACAAAAATTGTGGGCTGCGTCAAATCAGAGATGGCCGGTCCTTTCAAAGTCTCGCGCCGATCCACGGACTGAATCGCTCTGTAGGCCGACCAGTCCCCAAATTTGGACTCCCGGAAAAAAAGGTGCGTGTCCGTATCGAGGCGCTCTTCCCAATGTTTCACCTTGACGGGGTCTGACCACATCCGTTGGCTACCGGCCTCCTTTTCCCGATCCGCATCCGGCACATTGTACACCGACACAAATTGCCGTTGGGGGCCTTGGGCACGTTGCATCATGGCAAACAATGCCGTTAACGTCTCCGCACTAAGTTGCAGGATTATCCCCATTGGGGCAGGGCTCAACCAGTGGTATAGGCCCAAAGCAAAATTGCTCAAAACTCCCTTGGTCAAAGCAACTGGACCGGCCTACAGGTTGACCCACATGGTGCTGGGACGCACAGCATAGAAGGTAAAAAATGGCAGCAAAATGCTAAGCATATTGCTCAGGATATTTGGGGATGCTCAGCATTCATGCTCAGCAAATGGGACTCATATTGCAGGGTTGATCTCGGAAGTCCCATCCAAAATTTCTTCCGAGCTCCCCCGGCACGGTCGGCTGGGAAGCCCATGGAACATTCCTACCGATATCGGTTGCGTTTTGGGACCCGATTTGGCTGCCAAAACTTCCGAGCATCTTTCCAAGGGATTTCAAAAACTTCCAAGCGTTTTTCCATCAGTTTTTTGTACGATGAACTACACCGTTCTTGGTTCCCAAATCCCACACCTCAGCAAAGAAACACACAAAAAGACAAGCATGACCGTTCACTTAAGCTTGAAATGTGAACGTTCAGTGGCTTGCCTGTTCATTTCAGCTTGAACTGTGAATGCTGTACTCTCCTTCGCTGAGCATCTGCACAGGACAGCCATCACTTGACATGGCATCCACATGCACCACCACTCCCCCAGGACTATGTACAACCACACGGCGATACTTCTTGGGTTGAGGTTGCGGTTCAGGGTTGTCACTGGATGATGAGGAAGAATTTGAGGCACTTACTGTGGAGGCACCAGATAGGTGCACAGCATCATCATCCGAATCATTATCCTCAGGACTGCTACTGCTCCCACTATCACTGCTGCTGTTGCTGCTGCTGCTGCTGCTGCTGCTGCTCCCGTTACTTCTACTACTGCCACTGCCACGAGGGCACACAAGTTGCTGCTCAATGTCGCTATCAACAATGGGTACACGCGCCTACTTCGTACGTCTCATGGGTTGAACACGCTGCTGCTCGTTCAAACCCGTAGGACCTTGAATTGAAGCAGCACTGTCCTCGCCCTCCGAAGGGGGTACAATATCAACTGTCGCAGGGTTAGAAACTCTGCTTTCAGGGATGGGCCCCACACGTCCCTTACCCTTTCCCTTGTCCTTCAGCGCCTTACAGCGTGCAGCGCAGGACTTAAATGTGGCACGCCTCTTCAAACCCAGTTTGGGCCACTTGCAGACAGCTTCCCTGTCCAGTGGTACCCATTGACGGACACCACGCTTTGAGCCACAGGTCCCACACACACATACCACATCACTCTCGGGATTTGCACCTGTAAAGGTGCATTTCACCGAACGGGTGTCTGGGTGCATATATAGGGAGCAACCACCTCCATCCTAGAAATGCAGCAAATGCTCTAAGAGGCGTTGGAAGACCACATGCCACACGGCATTGGCAGCAACCATGCACGCCTCCAGAACAACGTTTCGTTGCACGGGCGCCCAAATTTTGGCACCGGGGATCTTCTTTTTTTTCTGCACGAACTTTTGATACAGCTCATGCTTCAAACTTTCACTAATACTGGCATCTTGCCTGGTACTAGTGACGGGGGCATATCTCTTGGCCACCCTGAGATCCTGCTCGCCGGCCTCATGGGAATACAGCATGGGTGTCCATGGATTAAACCATGTGTGGGACCACCCATGCATATATAAGGTTGCAGTGCAACCTTCTTCAGCAAACTCGGGGATGATGTGCACAATATATGTGTACAACATCCCCATAGCTTGCCATGTGACAGTTGCCAGGTTATTACAACCATAGCATAGATGCACCATGTGGCAAAATGCCACCACCAAGGAATGGAAAGGCAGGGGGAGCACCATACCCCCTGCTAGTCTGCCCATGAGTGTGCGGGCCTCGCGACCTGTGAGGCTAATGCCTGCGTGGAATCTACCTCGTACGTGACGCATGTGCTGCCTGCTATCAGGTGGCAAAGATCCAAGATCATACCTCCTTGCCACATGTGCTATGAGCTGGAGCAGGTCATGGTTGCAGGGCGCTGGTAGTGTTCGACCTATGACACCAAGGATCCTGGAGGCTGCTCCTTTGGTGTTGTGCAATACAGGTTGCACAATATATACCTCTTCCAGGTTAGAAACCCCCTGAAACTTATGGAACCCACGCACACCATTGAGACATCCCCCTTTGTGCAAAAAGAGTTCTCCCGCCCCATCCTTATTCACCCAGGGACACGCCACACAACCCTTTTGCCAGCACTCAGACCACAAATGGTGGTGATCGGCAGTGATTGCCCCGAGCCTTATCTGCAGGGTGGTGTTATACACTGCACCAGCATACTTCATATGTTGCTTAAATTTACAAGAAGGCAGGGCTTGTAAGGCCTCTGCACGTTTGGGTAGCCACTCGCAATCACTGACCTTGGGAAGCTCTTGCCAGGTCAACATGTCTGTGCACCTAGGCACATTGCCAGACATTGGGAACCACTGTCCCTGGAAATCAATTATACTGATTTTTGTGTTAATATTTGGACGGCCCCGGGGCTGGCAACCGTCTGCGTAGAGGCCTGAGGTCAGGGTGGCATGGGGTGGTGGGGGTTTCTGCCGGCCTTGGGCAGCCAATGAGCCACACTTCTGTAGAAGTAGGTGGCACATCTGTGGTAACAACTTCCTGTTGTCCAGGGAGTAGTCCACTGCAAGAAGATGCAGGTCCTCCTGTTGCCTTAAAGCAACCATTGACCAACCAACCCCTGGTTGGAGATGGTCTAAGGTGCGCAAGACAGCGGCTGGCACCACATGCTCATGGCGAAGGCGAAGTGCAGCAGCCTGGCCCTGTGGTGCTTTGGGTGACTGATGTGGCCTGTGTGGTAGGCAAAGGGCCAAGGGACCTACGCACAATTGTGAAGGTGCCACTTGGGGGGCGTTGTAGCTGGTCTAGGTCCTTGGCCTGCAAGGGGGTAGCGGTGGGGAAGTTCGTGGCAAAGGCTGACACCATGAATTGATCAGCTGGAATAGGGCATATGCTGGCAAATGCCTCCAGCTTGGAGATCTCCCCCTTCACCCATATCGCATGGTTGTTCACAACAAATTCATGGTGAAACATGGCGCCTGGGAAACAGAAGATTGCAGTAGGCCACTGTTTTGGTTTGTTTTAAAGGAACCATGTATGAAAAGCCCCAACCAGTACCTTTCACCAGAACCTTGAATTGCCAGGAATAGGCCAACCAGTTTCGAGATCCAAGGGTCGAAAGTGTGCTCGACTATCCGCCCCCTCCCTCTGCGCCACTGTTTTGGTTTGTTTCAAAACAACCCTGTATGGAAAGCCCCAATCAGTACCTTTCACCAGAACCTTGAATTGCCAGGATTGCTCCAACCAGTTTCGAGATCCAAGGGTCGAAAGTGTGCTCGACTATCCGCCCCCTCCCTCTGCGCCACTGTTTTGGTTTGTTTCCAAGGAACCATGTATGGAAAGCCCCAACCAGTACCTTTCACCAGAACCTTGAATTGCCAGGATTGCTCCAACCAGTTTCGAGATCCAAGGGTCGAAAGTGTGCTCAACTATCCGCCCCCTCCCTATGCGCCACTGTTTTGGTTTGTTTCAAAGGACCCATGTATGGAAAGCCCCAAGCAGTACCTTTCACAGAACCTTGAATTGCCAGGATTGCTCCAACCAGTTTCAAGATCCAAGGGTCGAAAGTGTGCTCGACTATCCGCCCCCTCCCTCCGCGCCACTGTTTTGGTTTGTTTCAAAAGAACCATGTATGGAAAGCACCAACCAGAACCTTTCACCAGAACCTTGAATTGCCAGGATTGCTCCAACCAGTTTCGAGATCCAAGGGTCGAAAGTGTGCTCCACTATCCGCCCCCTCCCTCTGCGCCACTGTTTTGGTTTGTTTCAAAGGACCCATGTATGGAAAGCCCCAAGCAGTACCTTTCACAGAACCTTGAATTGCCAGGATTGCTCCAACCAGTTTCGAGATCCAAGGGTCGAAAGTGTGCTCGACTATCCGCCCCCTCCCTCCGCGCCACTGTTTTGGTTTGTTTCAAAAGAACCATGTATGGAAAGCACCAACCAGAACCTTTCACCAGAACCTTGAATTGCCAGGATGGCTCCAACCAGTTTCGAGATCCAAGGGTCGAAAGTGTGCTCGACTATCCGCCCCCTCCCTCTGCGCCACTGTTTTGGTTTGTTTCAAAGGAACCATGTATGGAAAGCCCCAAGCAGTACCTTTCACAGAACCTTGAATTGCCAGGATTGCTCCAACCAGTTTCGAGATCCAAGGGTCGGAAGTGTGCTCGACTATCCGCCCCCTCCCTCCGCGCCACTGTTTTGGTTTGTTTCAAAAGAACCATGTATGGAAAGCACCAACCAGTACCTTTCACCAGAACCTTGAATTGCCAGGAATGCTCCAAACAGTTTGGAGATCCAAGGGTCGAAAGTGTGCTCGACTATCCGCCCCCTCCCTCCGCGCCACTGTTTTGGTTTGTTTCAAAAGAACCATGTATGGAAAGCCGCAATCAGTACCTTTCACCAGAACCTTGAATTGCCAGGATTGCTCCAACCAGTTTCGAGATCCAAGGGTCGAAAGTGTGCTGGACTATCCGCCCCCTCCCTCTGCGCCACTGTTTTGGTTTGTTTCAAAGGAACCATGTATGGAAAGCCCCAAGCAGTACCTTTCACAGAACCTTGGATTGCCACGATTGCCCCAACCAGTTTCGAGATCCAAGGGTCGAAAGTGTGCTCGACTATCCGCCCCCTCCCTCTGCGCCATTGTTTTGGTTTGTTTCAAAGGAAGCATGTATGGAAAGCCCCAAGCAGTACCTTTCACCAGAACCTTGAATTGCCAGGATTCCTCCAACCAGTTTCGAGATCCAAGGGTCGAAAGTGTGCTCGACTATCCGCCCCCTCCCTCTGCGCCACTGTTTTGGTTTGTTTCAAAGGAACCATGTATGGAAAGCCCCAAGCAGTACCTTTCACAGAACCTTGAATTGCCAGGATTGCTCCAACCAGTTTCGAGATCCAAGGGTCGGAAGTGTGCTCGACTATCCGCCCCCTCCCTCCGCGCCACTGTTTTGGTTTGTTTCAAAAGAACCATGTATGGAAAGCACCAACCAGTACCTTTCACCAGAACCTTGAATTGCCAGGAATGCCCCAACCAGTTTCGAGATCCAAGGGTCGAAAGTGTGCTCGACTATCCGCCCCCTCCCTATGCGCCATTGTTTTGGTTTGTTTGAAAGGACCCATGTATGGAAAGCCCCAACCAGAACCTTTCACCAGAACCTTGAATTGCCAGGATTGCTCCAACCAGTTTCGAGATCCAAGGGTCGAAAGTGTGCTCGACTATCCGCCCCCTCCCTCCGCGCCACTGTTTTGGTTTGGTTCAAAACAACCCTGTATGGAAAGCCCCAATCAGTACCTTTCACCAGAACCTTGAATTGCCAGGATTGCTCCAACCAGTTTCGAGATCCAAGGGTCGAAAGTGTGCTCGACTATCCGCCCCCTTCCTCTGCGCCACTGTTTTGGTTTGTTTCAAAGGAACCATGTATGGAAAGCCCCAAGCAGTACCTTTCACAGAACCTTGGATTGCCACGATTGCCCCAACCAGTTTCGAGATCCAAGGGTCGAAAGTGTGCTCGACTATCCGCCCCCTCCCTCCGCGCCACTGTTTTGGTTTGTTTCAAAGGAAGCATGTATGGAAAGCCCCAAGCAGTACCTTTCACCAGAACCTTGAATTGCCAGGAATGCCCCAACCAGTTTCGAGATCCAAGGGTCGAAAGTGTGCCCGACTATCCGCCCCCTCCCTCTGCGCCACTGTTTTGGTTTGTTTCAAAGGACCCATGTATGGAAAGCCCCAACGAGTACCTTTCACCAGAACCTTGAATTGCCAGGATTGCTCCAACCAGTTTCGAGATCCAAGGGTCGAAAGTGTGCTGGACTATCCGCCCCCTCCCTCTGCGCCACTGTTTTGGTTTGTTTCAAAGGACCCATGTATGGAAAGCCCCAACGAGTACCTTTCACCAGAACCTTGAATTGCCAGGATTGCTCCAACCAGTTTCGAGATCCAAGGGTCGAAAGTGTGCTCGACTATCCGCCCCCTCCCTCTGCGCCACTGTTTTGGTTTGTTTCAAAAGAACCATGTATGGAAAGCACCAACCAGTACCTTTCACCAGAACCTTGAATTGCCAGGAATGCTCCAAACAGTTTCGAGATCCAAGGGTCGAAAGTGTGCTCGACTATCCGCCCCCTCCCTCTGCGCCGCTGTTTTGGTTTGTTTCAAAGGACCCATGTATGGAAAGCCCCAACGAGTACCTTTCACCAGAACCTTGAATTGCCACGATTGCTCCAACCAGTTTCGAGATCCAAGGGTCGAAAGTGTGCTCGACTATCCGCCCCCTCCCTCTGCGCCACTGTTTTGGTTTGTTTCAAAGGACCCATGTATGGAAAGCCCCAAGCAGTACCTTTCACCAGAACCTTGAATTGCCAGGATTGCTCCAACCAGTTTCAAGATCCAAGGGTCGAAAGTGTGCTCGACTATCCGCCCCCTCCCTCTGCGCCGCTGTTTTGGTTTGTTTCAAAGGACCCATGTATGGAAAGCCCCAAGCACTACCTTTCACCAGAACCTTGAATTGCCAGGATTGCTCCAACCAGTTTCGAGATCCAAGGGTCGAAAGTGTGCTCGACTATCCGCCCCCTCCCTATGCGCCACTGTTTTGGTTTGTTTCAAAGGACCCATGTATGGAAAGCCCCAACCAGAACCTTTCACCAGAACCTTGAATTGCCAGGATTGCTCCAACCAGTTTCGAAATCCAAGGGTCGAAAGTGTGCTCGACTACCCGCCCCCTCCCTCCGCGCCACTGTTTTGGTTTGTTTCAAAACAACCCTGTATGGAAAGCCCCAATCAGTACCTTTCACCAGAACCTTGAATTGCCAGGATTGCTCCAACCAGTTTCGAGATCCAAGGGTCGAAAGTGTGCTCGACTATCCGCCCCCTCCCTCTGCGCCACCGTTTTGGTTTGTTTCAAAGGAACCATGTATGGAAAGCCCCAACCAGTACCTTTCACCGGAACCTTGAATTGCCAGGAATGCTCCAAACAGTTTCGAGATCCAAGGGTCGAAAGTGTGCTCGACTATCCGCCCCCTCCCTCTGCGCCACTGTTTTGGTTTGTTTCAAAGGAAGCATGTATGGAAAGCCCCAAGCAGTACCTTTCACCAGAACCTTGAATTGCCACGATTGCCGCAACCAGTTTCGAGATCCAAGGGTCCAAAGTGTGCTCGACTATCCGCCCCCTCCCTATGCGCCACTGTTTTGGTTTGTTTCAAAGGACCCATGTATGGAAAGCCCCAACCAGTACCTTTCACCAGAACCTTGAATTGCCAGGATTGCTCCAACTAGTTTCGAGATCCAAGGGTCGAAAGTGTGCTCGACTATCCGCCCCCTCCCTCTGCGCCACTGTTTTGGTTTGTTTCAAAGGAAGCATGTATGGAAAGCCCCAAGCAGTACCTTTCACCAGAACCTTGAATTGCCACGATTGCCCCAACCAGTTTCGAGATCCAAGGGTCGAAAGTGTGCTCGACTATCCGCCCCCTCCCTATGCGCCACTGTTTTGGTTTGTTTCAAAGGACCCATGTATGGAAAGCCCCAAGCAGTACCTTTCACCAGAACCTTGAATTGCCAGGATTGCTCCAACTAGTTTGGAGATCCAAGGGTCGAAAGTGTGCTCGACTATCCGCCCCCTCCCTCCGCGCCACTGTTTTGGTTTGTTTCAAAAGAACCATGTATGGAAAGCCCCAAGCAGTACCTTTCACCAGAACCTTGAATTGCCAGGAATGCTCCAAACAGTTTTGAGATCCAAGGGTCGAAAGTGTGCTCGACTATCCGCCCCCTCCCTCTGCGCCACTGTTTTGGTTTGTTTCAAAGGACCCATGTATGGAAAGCCCCAAGCAGTACCTTTCACCAGAACCTTGAATTGCCAGGATTGCTCCAACCAGTTTCAAGATCCAAGGGTCGAAAGTGTGCTCGACTATCCGCCCCCTCGCTCTGCGCCACTGTTTTGGTTTGTTTCAAAGGACCCATGTATGGAAAGCCCCAACGAGTACCTTTCACCAGAACCGTGAATTGCCAGGATTGCTCCAACCAGTTTCGAGATCCAAGGGTCGAAAGTGTGCTCGACTATCCGCCCCCTCCCTCTGCGCCACTGTTTTGGTTTGTTTGAAAGGAACCATGTATGGAAAGCCCCAAGCAGTACCTTTCACCAGAACCTTGAATTGCCAGGATTGCTCCAACCAGTTTCAAGATCCAAGGGTCGAAAGTGTGCTCGACTATCCGCCCCCTCCCTCTGCGCCACTGTTTTGGTTTGTTTCAAAGGACCCATGTATGGAAAGCCCCAAGCAGTACCTTTCACCAGAACCTTGAATTGCCAGGAATGCTCCAAACAGTTTTGAGATCCAAGGGTCGAAAGTGTGCTCGACTATCCGCCCCCTCCCTCTGCGCCACTGTTTTGGTTTGTTTCAAAGGACCCATGTATGGAAAGCCCCAAGCAGTACCTTTCACCAGAACCTTGAATTGCCAGGATTGCTCCAACCAGTTTCAAGATCCAAGGGTCGAAAGTGTGCTCGACTATCCGCCCCCTCGCTCTGCGCCACTGTTTTGGTTTGTTTCAAAGGACCCATGTATGGAAAGCCCCAACGAGTACCTTTCACCAGAACCGTGAATTGCCAGGATTGCTCCAACCAGTTTCGAGATCCAAGGGTCGAAAGTGTGCTCGACTATCCGCCCCCTCCCTCTGCGCCACTGTTTTGGTTTGTTTCAAAGGAACCATGTATGGAAAGCCCCAAGCAGTACCTTTCACCAGAACCTTGAATTGCCAGGATTGCTCCGGCCAGTTTCAAGATCCAAGGGTCGAAAGTGTGCTCGACTATCCGCCCCCTCCCTCTGCGCCACTGTTTTGGTTTGTTTCAAAGGACCCATGTATGGAAAGCCCCAAGCAGTACCTGTCACCAGAACCTTGAATTGCCAGGATTGCTCCAACCAGTTTCGAGATCCAAGGGTCGAAAGTGTGCTCGACTATCCGCCCCCTTCCTCTGCGCCGATGTTTTAATTTGTTTCAAAAGAACCATGTATGGAAGGCCCCAACCAGTACCTTTCACCAGAACCTTGAATTGCCAGGATTGCTCCAACCAGTTTCGAGATCCAAGGGTCGAAAGTGTGCTCGACTATCCGCCCCCTCCCTCTGCGCCACTGTTTTGGTTTGTTTCAAAGGAACCATGCATGGAAAGCCCCAAGCAATACCTTTCACAGAACCTTGGATTGCCACGATTGCCCCAACCAGTTTCGAGATCCAAGGGTCGAAAGTGTGCTCGACTATCCGCCCCCTCCCTCTGCGCCACTGTTTTGGTTTGTTTCAAAGGAACCATGTATGGAAAGCCCCAAGCAGTACCTTTCACCAGAACCGTGAATTGCCAGGATTGCCCCAACCAGTTTTGAGATCCAAGGGTCGAAAGTGTGCTCGACTATCCGCCCCCTCCCTCTGCGCCACTGTTTTGGTTTGTTTCAAAGGACCCATGTATGGAAAGCCCCAAGCAGTTCCTGTCACCAGAACCTTGAATTGCCAGGATTGCTCCAACCAGTTTCGAGATCCAAGGGTCGAAAGTGTGCTCGACTATCCGCCCCCTTCCTCTGCGCCACTGTTTTGGTTTGTTTCAAAGGACCCATGTATGGAAAGCCCCAAGCAGTACCTTTCACCAGAACCTTGAATTGCCAGGATTGCTCCAACCAGTTTCGAGATCCAAGGGTCGAAAGTGTGCTCGACTATCCGCCCCCTCCCTCTGCGCCACTGTTTTGGTTTGTTTCAAAGGACCCATGTATGGAAAGCCCCAAGCAGTACCTTTCACCAGAACCTTGAATTGCCAGGATTGCTCCAACTAGTTTCGAGATCCAAGGGTCGAAAGTGTGCTCGACTATCCGCCCCCTCCCTCCGCGCCACTGTTTTGGTTTGTTTCAAAAGAACCATGTATGGAAAGCCCCAAGCAATACCTTTCACCAGAACCTTGAATTGCCAGGAATGCTCCAAACAGTTTCGAGATCCAAGGGTCGAAAGTGTGCTCGACTATCCGCCCCCTCCCTATGCGCCACTGTTTTGGTTTGTTTCAAAGGACCCATGTATGGAAAGCCCCAACCAGTACCTTTCACCAGAACCTTGAATTGCCAGGATTGCTCCAACTAGTTTGGAGATCCAAGGGTCGAAAGTGTGCTCGACTATCCGCCCCCTCCCTCCGCGCCACTGTTTTGGTTTGTTTCAAAAGAACCATGTATGGAAAGCCCCAAGCAGTACCTTTCACCAGAACCTTGAATTGCCAGGAATGCTCCAAACAGTTTTGAGATCCAAGGGTCGAAAGTGTGCTCGACTATCCGCCCCCTCCCTCTGCGCCACTGTTTTGGTTTGTTTCAAAGGACCCATGTATGGAAAGCCCCAAGCAGTACCTTTCACCAGAACCTTGAATTGCCAGGATTGCTCCAACCAGTTTCAAGATCCAAGGGTCGAAAGTGTGCTCGACTATCCGCCCCCTCCCTCTGCGCCACTGTTTTGGTTTGTTTCAAAGGACCCATGTATGGAAAGCCCCAAGCAGTACCTGTCACCAGAACCTTGAATTGCCAGGATTGCTCCAACCAGTTTCGAGATCCAAGGGTCGAAAGTGTGCTCGACTATCCGCCCCCTCCCTCTGCGCCACTGTTTTGGTTTGTTTCAAAGGAACCATGTATGGAAAGCCCCAAGCAATACCTTTCACAGAACCTTGGATTGCCACGATTGCCCCAACCAGTTTCGAGATCCAAGGGTCGAAAGTGTGCTCGACTATCCGCCCCCTCCCTCTGCGCCACTGTTTTGGTTTGTTTCAAAGGAACCATGTATGGAAAGCCCCAAGCAGTACCTTTCACCAGAACCGTGAATTGCCAGGATTGCCCCAACCAGTTTTGAGATCCAAGGGTCGAAAGTGTGCTCGACTATCCGCCCCCTCCCTCTGCGCCACTGTTTTGGTTTGTTTCAAAGGACCCATGTATGGAAAGCCCCAAGCAGTTCCTGTCACCAGAACCTTGAATTGCCAGGATTGCTCCAACCAGTTTCGAGATCCAAGGGTCGAAAGTGTGCTCGACTATCCGCCCCCTTCCTCTGCGCCACTGTTTTGGTTTGTTTCAAAGGACCCATGTATGGAAAGCCCCAAGCAGTACCTTTCACCAGAACCTTGAATTGCCAGGATTGCTCCAACCAGTTTCGAGATCCAAGGGTCGAAAGTGTGCTCGACTATCCGCCCCCTCCCTCTGCGCCACTGTTTTGGTTTGTTTCAAAGGACCCATGTATGGAAAGCCCCAAGCAGTACCTTTCACCAGAACCTTGAATTGCCAGGATTGCTCCAACTAGTTTCGAGATCCAAGGGTCGAAAGTGTGCTCGACTATCCGCCCCCTCCCTCCGCGCCACTGTTTTGGTTTGTTTCAAAAGAACCATGTATGGAAAGCCCCAAGCAATACCTTTCACCAGAACCTTGAATTGCCAGGAATGCTCCAAACAGTTTCGAGATCCAAGGGTCGAAAGTGTGCTCGACTATCCGCCCCCTCCCTATGCGCCACTGTTTTGGTTTGTTTCAAAGGACCCATGTATGGAAAGCCCCAACCAGTACCTTTCACCAGAACCTTGAATTGCCAGGATTGCTCCAACTAGTTTGGAGATCCAAGGGTCGAAAGTGTGCTCGACTATCCGCCCCCTCCCTCCGCGCCACTGTTTTGGTTTGTTTCAAAAGAACCATGTATGGAAAGCCCCAAGCAGTACCTTTCACCAGAACCTTGAATTGCCAGGAATGCTCCAAACAGTTTTGAGATCCAAGGGTCGAAAGTGTGCTCGACTATCTCCCCCCTCCCTCTGCGCCACTGTTTTGGTTTGTTTCAAAGGACCCATGTATGGAAAGCCCCAAGCAGTACCTTTCACCAGAACCTTGAATTGCCAGGATTGCTCCAACCAGTTTCAAGATCCAAGGGTCGAAAGTGTGCTCGACTATCCGCCCCCTCCCTCTGCGCCACTGTTTTGGTTTGTTTCAAAGGACCCATGTATGGAAAGCCCCAACGAGTACCTTTCACCAGAACCGTGAATTGCCAGGATTGCTCCAACCAGTTTCGAGATCCAAGGGTCGAAAGTGTGCTCCACTATCCGCCCCCTCCCTCTGCGCCGATGTTTTAATTTGTTTCAAAAGAACCATGTATGGAAGGCCCCAACCAGTACCTTTCACCAGAACCTTGAATTGCCAGGATTGCTCCAACCAGTTTCGAGATCCAAGGGTCGAAAGTGTGCTCGACTATCCGCCCCCTCCCTCTGCGCCACTGTTTTGGTTTGTTTCAAAGGAACCATGTATGGAAAGCCCCAAGCAATACCTTTCACAGAACCTTGGATTCCCACAATTGCCCCAACCAGTTTCGAGATCCAAGGGTCGAAAGTGTGCTCGACTATCCGCCCCCTCCCTCTGCGCCACTGTTTTGGTTTGTTTCAAAGGAACCATGTATGGAAAGCCCCAAGCAGTACCTTTCACCAGAACCGTGAATTGCCAGGATTGCCCCAACCAGTTTTGAGATCCAAGGGTCGAAAGTGTGCTCGACTATCCGCCCCCTCCCTCTGCGCCACTGTTTTGGTTTGTTTCAAAGGACCCATGTATGGAAAGCCCCAAGCAGTTCCTGTCACCAGAACCTTGAATTGCCAGGATTGCTCCAACCAGTTTCGAGATCCAAGGGTCGAAAGTGTGCTCGACTATCCGCCCCCTTCCTCTGCGCCACTGTTTTGGTTTGTTTCAAAGGACCCATGTATGGAAAGCCCCAAGCAGTACCTTTCACCAGAACCTTGAATTGCCAGGATTGCTCCAACCAGTTTCGAGATCCAAGGGTCGAAAGTGTGCTCGACTATCCGCCCCCTCCCTCTGCGCCACTGTTTTGGTTTGTTTCAAAGGACCCATGTATGGAAAGCCCCAAGCAGTACCTTTCACCAGAACCTTGAATTGCCAGGATTGCTCCAACTAGTTTCGAGATCCAAGGGTCGAAAGTGTGCTCGACTATCCGCCCCCTCCCTCCGCGCCACTGTTTTGGTTTGTTTCAAAAGAACCATGTATGGAAAGCCCCAAGCAATACCTTTCACCAGAACCTTGAATTGCCAGGAATGCTCCAAACAGTTTCGAGATCCAAGGGTCGAAAGTGTGCTCGACTATCCGCCCCCTCCCTATGCGCCACTGTTTTGGTTTGTTTCAAAGGACCCATGTATGGAAAGCCCCAACCAGTACCTTTCACCAGAACCTTGAATTGCCAGGATTGCTCCAACTAGTTTGGAGATCCAAGGGTCGAAAGTGTGCTCGACTATCCGCCCCCTCCCTCCGCGCCACTGTTTTGGTTTGTTTCAAAAGAACCATGTATGGAAAGCCCCAAGCAGTACCTTTCACCAGAACCTTGAATTGCCAGGAATGCTCCAAACAGTTTTGAGATCCAAGGGTCGAAAGTGTGCTCGACTATCCGCCCCCTCCCTCTGCGCCACTGTTTTGGTTTGTTTCAAAGGACCCATGTATGGAAAGCCCCAAGCAGTACCTTTCACCAGAACCTTGAATTGCCAGGATTGCTCCAACCAGTTTCAAGATCCAAGGGTCGAAAGTGTGCTCGACTATCCGCCCCCTCCCTCTGCGCCACTGTTTTGGTTTGTTTCAAAGGACCCATGTATGGAAAGCCCCAACGAGTACCTTTCACCAGAACCGTGAATTGCCAGGATTGCTCCAACCAGTTTCGAGAACCAAGGGTCGAAAGTGTGCTCCACTATCCGCCCCCTCCCTCTGCGCCACTGTTTTGGTTTGTTTCAAAGGACCCATGTATGGAAAGCCCCAAGCAGTACCTTTCACCAGAACCTTGAATTGCCAGGATTGCTCCAACCAGTTTCAAGATCCAAGGGTCGAAAGTGTGCTCGACTATCCGCCCCCTCCCTCTGCGCCACTGTTTTGGTTTGTTTCAAAGGACCCATGTATGGAAAGCCCCAAGCAGTACCTGTCACCAGAACCTTGAATTGCCAGGATTGCTCCAACCAGTTTCGAGATCCAAGGGTCGAAAGTGTGCTCGACTATCCGCCCCCTTCCTCTGCGCCGATGTTTTAATTTGTTTCAAAAGAACCATGTATGGAAGGCCCCAACCAGTACCTTTCACCAGAACCTTGAATTGCCAGGATTGCTCCAACCAGTTTCGAGATCCAAGGGTCGAAAGTGTGCTCGACTATCCGCCCCCTCCCTCTGCGCCACTGTTTTGGTTTGTTTCAAAGGAACCATGTATGGAAAGCCCCAAGCAATACCTTTCACAGAACCTTGGATTGCCACGATTGCCCCAACCAGTTTCGAGATCCAAGGGTCGAAAGTGTGCTCGACTATCCGCCCCCTCCCTCTGCGCCACTGTTTTGGTTTGTTTCAAAGGAACCATGTATGGAAAGCCCCAAGCAGTACCTTTCACCAGAACCGTGAATTGCCAGGATTGCCCCAACCAGTTTTGAGATCCAAGGGTCGAAAGTGTGCTCGACTATCCGCCCCCTCCCTCTGCCCCACTGTTTTGGTTTGTTTCAAAGGACCCATGTATGGAAAGCCCCAAGCAGTTCCTGTCACCAGAACCTTGAATTGCCAGGATTGCCCCAACCAGTTTCGAGATCCAAGGGTCGAAAGTGTGCTCGACTATCCGCCCCCTTCCTCTGCGCCACTGTTTTGGTTTGTTTCAAAGGACCCATGTATGGAAAGCCCCAAGCAGTACCTTTCACCAGAACCTTGAATTGCCAGGATTGCTCCAACCAGTTTCAAGATCCAAGGGTCGAAAGTGTGCTCGACTATCCGCCCCCTCCCTCTGCGCCACTGTTTTGGTTTGTTTCAAAGGACCCATGTATGGAAAGCCCCAACGAGTACCTTTCACCAGAACCGTGAATTGCCAGGATTGCTCCAACCAGTTTCGAGATCCAAGGGTCGAAAGTGTGCTCCACTATCCGCCCCCTCCCTCTGCGCCACTGTTTTGGTTTGTTTCAAAGGACCCATGTATGGAAAGCCCCAAGCAGTACCTTTCACCAGAACCTTGAATTGCCAGGATTGCTCCAACCAGTTTCGAGATCCAAGGGTCGAAAGTGTGCTCGACTATCCGCCCCCTCCCTCTGCGCCACTGTTTTGGTTTGTTTCAAAGGACCCATGTATGGAAAGCCCCAAGCAGTACCTGTCACCAGAACCTTGAATTGCCAGGATTGCTCCAACCAGTTTCGAGATCCAAGGGTCGAAAGTGTGCTCGACTATCCGCCCCCTTCCTCTGCGCCGATGTTTTAATTTGTTTCAAAAGAACCATGTATGGAAGGCCCCAACCAGTACCTTTCACCAGAACCTTGAATTGCCAGGATTGCTCCAACCAGTTTCGAGATCCAAGGGTCGAAAGTGTGCTCGACTATCCGCCCCCTCCCTCTGCGCCACTGTTTTGGTTTGTTTCAAAGGAACCATGTATGGAAAGCCCCAAGCAATACCTTTCACAGAACCTTGGATTGCCACGATTGCCCCAACCAGTTTCGAGATCCAAGGGTCGAAAGTGTGCTCGACTATCCGCCCCCTCCCTCTGCGCCACTGTTTTGGTTTGTTTCAAAGGAACCATGTATGGAAAGCCCCAAGCAGTACCTTTCACCAGAACCGTGAATTGCCAGGATTGCCCCAACCAGTTTTGAGATCCAAGGGTCGAAAGTGTGCTCGACTATCCGCCCCCTCCCTCTGCCCCACTGTTTTGGTTTGTTTCAAAGGACCCATGTATGGAAAGCCCCAAGCAGTTCCTGTCACCAGAACCTTGAATTGCCAGGATTGCCCCAACCAGTTTCGAGATCCAAGGGTCGAAAGTGTGCTCGACTATCCGCCCCCTTCCTCTGCGCCACTGTTTTGGTTTGTTTCAAAGGACCCATGTATGGAAAGCCCCAAGCAGTACCTTTCACCAGAACCTTGAATTGCCAGGATTGCTCCAACCAGTTTCGAGATCCAAGGGTCGAAAGTGTGCTCGACTATCCGCCCCCTCCCTCTGCGCCACTGTTTTGGTTTGTTTCAAAGGAACCATGTATGGAAAGCCCCAAGCAATACCTTTCACAGAACCTTGGATTGCCACGATTGCCCCAACCAGTTTCGAGATCCAAGGGTCGAAAGTGTGCTCGACTATCCGCCCCCTCCCTCTGCGCCACTGTTTTGGTTTGTTTCAAAGGAACCATGTATGGAAAGCCCCAAGCAGTACCTTTCACCAGAACCTTGAATTGCCAGGATTGCTCCAACTAGTTTCGAGATCCAAGGGTCGAAAGTGTGCTCGACTATCCGCCCCCTCCCTCCGCGCCACTGTTTTGGTTTGTTTCAAAAGAACCATGTATGGAAAGCCCCAAGCAGTACCTTTCACCAGAACCTTGAATTGCCAGGAATGCTCCAACCAGTTTCGAGATCCAAGGGTCGAAAGTGTGCTCGACTATCCGCCCCCTCCCTCTGCGCCACTGTTTTGGTTTGTTTCAAAAGAACCATGTATGGAAAGGCCCAAGCAGTACCTTTCACCAGAACCTTGAATTGCCAGGAATGCTCCAAACAGTTTCGAGATCCAAGGGTCGAAAGTGTGCTCGACTATCCGCCCCCTCCCTCTGCGCCACTGTTTTGGTTTGTTTCAAAGGACCCATGTATGGAAAGCCCCAACGAGTACCTTTCACCAGAACCTTGAATTGCCAGGATTGCTCCAACCAGTTTCGAGATCCAAGGGTCGAAAGTGTGCTCGACTATCCGCCCCCTCCCTCTGCGCCACTGTTTTGGTTTGTTTCAAAGGACCCATGTATGGAAAGCCCCAAGCAGTACCTTTCACCAGAACCTTGAATTGCCAGGATTGCTCCAACCAGTTTCAAGATCCAAGGGTCGAAAGTGTGCTCGACTATCCGCCCCCTCCCTCTGCGCCACTGTTTTGGTTTGTTTCAAAGGACCCATGTATGGAAAGCCCCAAGCAGTACCTGTCACCAGAACCTTGAATTGCCAGGATTGCTCCAACCAGTTTCGAGATCCAAGGGTCGAAAGTGTGCTCGACTATCCGCCCCCTTCCTCTGCGCCACTGTTTTAATTTGTTTCAAAAGAACCATGTATGGAAGGCCCCAACCAGTACCTTTCACCAGAACCTTGAATTGCCAGGATTGCCCCAACCAGTTTCGAGATCCAAGGGTCGAAAGTGTGCTCGACTATCCGCCCCCTCCCTCTGCCCCACTGTTTTGGTTTGTTTCAAAGGAACCATGTATGGAAAGCCCCAAGCAATACCTTTCACAGAACCTTGGATTGCCACGATTGCCCCAACCAGTTTCGAGATCCAAGGGTCGAAAGTGTGCTCGACTATCCGCCCCCTCCCTCTGCGCCATTGTTTTGGTTTGTTTCAAAGGACCCATGTATGGAAAGCCCCAAGCAGTACCTTTCACCAGAACCTTGAATTGCCAGGATTGCTCCAACCAGTTTCGAGATCCAAGGGTCGAAAGTGTGCTCGACTATCCGCCCCCTCCCTCTGCGCCACTGTTTTGGTTTGTTTCGAAGGAACCATGTATGGAAAGCCCCAAGCAGTACCTTTCACCAGAACCTTGAATTGCCAGGATTGCCCCAACCAGTTTTGAGATCCAAGGGTCGAAAATGTGCTCGACTATCCGCCCCCTCCCTCTGCGCCACTGTTTTGGTTTGTTTCAAAGGAACCATGTATGGAAAGCCCCAAGCAGTACCTTTCACCAGAACCTTGAATTGCCAGGATTGCTCCAACCAGTTTCGAGATCCAAGGGTCGAAAGTGTGCTCGACTATCCGCCCCCTCCCTCTGCGCCACTGTTTTGGTTTGTTTCAAAAGAACCATGTATGGAAAGCCCCAAGCAGTACCTTTCACCAGAACCTTGAATTGCCACCATTGCCCCAACCAGTTTCGAGATCCAAGGGTCGAAAGTGTGCTCGACTATCCGCCCCCTCCCTATGCGCCACTGTTTTGGTTTGTTTCAAAGGACCCATGTATGGAAAGCCCCAACCAGTACCTTTCACCAGAACCTTGAATTGCCAGGATTGCTCCAACTAGTTTCGAGATCCAAGGGTCGAAAGTGTGCTCGACTATCCGCCCCCTCCCTCTGCGCCACTGTTTTGGTTTGTTTCAAAGGAAGCATGTATGGAAAGCCCCAAGCAGTACCTTTCACCAGAACCTTGAATTGCCACGATTGCCCCAACCAGTTTCGAGATCCAAGGGTCGAAAGTGTGCTCGACTATCCGCCCTCCCTATGCGCCACTGTTTTGGTTTGTTTCAAAGGACCCATGTATGGAAAGCCCCAACCAGTACCTTTCACCAGAACCTTGAATTGCCAGGATTGCTCCAACTAGTTTCGAGATCCAAGGGTCGAAAGTGTGCTCGACTATCCGCCCCCTCCCTCCGCGCCACTGTTTTGGTTTGTTTCAAAAGAACCATGTATGGAAAGCCCCAAGCAGTACCTTTCACCAGAACCTTGAATTGCCAGGAATGCTCCAAACAGTTTCGAGATCCAAGGGTCGAAAGTGTGCTCGACTATCCGCCCCCTCCCTCTGCGCCACTGTTTTGGTTTGTTTCAAAGGACCCATGTATGGAAAGCCCCAACGAGTACCTTTCACCAGAACCTTGAATTGCCAGGATTGCTCCAACTAGTTTGGAGATCCAAGGGTCGAAAGTGTGCTCGACTATCCGCCCCCTCCCTCTGCGCCACTGTTTTGGTTTGTTTCAAAGGACCCATGTATGGAAAGCCCCAAGCAGTACCTTTCACGAGAACCTTGAATTGCCAGGATTGCTCCAACCAGTTTCAAGATCCAAGGGTCGAAAGTGTGCTCGACTATCCGCCCCCTCCCTATGCGCCACTGTTTTGGTTTGTTTCAAAGGAACCATGTATGGAAAGCCCCAAGCAATACCTTTCACAGAACCTTGGATTGCCACGATTGCTCCAACTAGTTTCGAGATCCAAGGGTCGAAAGTGTGCTCGACTATCCGCCCCCTCCCTCCGCGCCACTGTTTTGGTTTGTTTCAAAAGAACCATGTATGGAAAGCCCCAAGCAGTACCTTTCACCAGAACCTTGAATTGCCAGGAATGCTCCAACCAGTTTCGAGATCCAAGGGTCGAAAGTGTGCTCGACTATCCGCCCCCTCCCTCTGCGCCACTGTTTTTGTTTGTTTCAAAAGAACCATGTATGGAAAGGCCCAAGCAGTACCTTTCACCAGAACCTTGAATTGCCAGGAATGCTCCAACCAGTTTCGAGATCCAAGGGTCGAAAGTGTGCTCGACTATCCGCCCCCTCCCTCCGCGCCACTGTTTTGGTTTGTTTCAAAAGAACCATGTATGGAAAGCCCCAAGCAGTACCTTTCACCAGAACCTTGAATTGCCAGGAATGCTCCAAACAGTTTCGAGATCCAAGGGTCGAAAGTGTGCTCGACTATCCGCCCCCTCCCTCTGCGCCACTGTTTTGGTTTGTTTCAAAGGACCCATGTATGGAAAGCCCCAACGAGTACCTTTCACCAGAACCTTGAATTGCCAGGATTGCTCCAACCAGTTTCGAGATCCAAGGGTCGAAAGTGTGCTCGACTATCCGCCCCCTCCCTCTGCGCCACTGTTTTGGTTTGTTTCAAAGGACCCATGTATGGAAAGCCCCAAGCAGTACCTTTCACCAGAACCTTGAATTGCCAGGATTGCTCCAACCAGTTTCAAGATCCAAGGGTCGAAAGTGTGCTCGACTATCCGCCCCCTCCCTCTGCGCCACTGTTTTGGTTTGTTTCAAAGGACCCATGTATGGAAAGCCCCAAGCAGTACCTGTCACCAGAACCTTGAATTGCCAGGATTGCTCCAACCAGTTTCGAGATCCAAGGGTCGAAAGTGTGCTCGACTATCCGCCCCCTTCCTCTGCGCCACTGTTTTAATTTGTTTCAAAAGAACCATGTATGGAAGGCCCCAACCAGTACCTTTCACCAGAACCTTGAATTGCCAGGATTGCTCCAACCAGTTTCGAGATCCAAGGGTCGAAAGTGTGCTCGACTATCCGCCCCCTCCCTCTGCCCCACTGTTTTGGTTTGTTTCAAAGGAACCATGTATGGAAAGCCCCAAGCAATACCTTTCACAGAACCTTGGATTGCCACGATTGCCCCAACCAGTTTCGAGATCCAAGGGTCGAAAGTGTGCTCGACTATCCGC
Organism: Eutreptiella sp. 'Long Island Sound 2002'; assembly: GCA_964036045.1. Taxonomy (NCBI): domain Eukaryota; phylum Euglenozoa; class Euglenophyceae; order Eutreptiales; family Eutreptiaceae; genus Eutreptiella; species Eutreptiella sp. 'Long Island Sound 2002'. The sequence goes on along the minus strand of OZ038384.1, from coordinate 61,917,534 downwards.
CCCCTCCCTCTGCGCCATTGTTTTGGTTTGTTTCAAAGGACCCATGTATGGAAAGCCCCAAGCAGTACCTTTCACCAGAACCTTGAATTGCCAGGATTGCTCCAACCAGTTTCGAGATCCAAGGGTCGAAAGTGTGCTCGACTATCCGCCCCCTCCCTCTGCGCCACTGTTTTGGTTTGTTTCGAAGGAACCATGTATGGAAAGCCCCAAGCAGTACCTTTCACCAGAACCTTGAATTGCCAGGATTGCCCCAACCAGTTTTGAGATCCAAGGGTCGAAAATGTGCTCGACTATCCGCCCCCTCCCTCTGCGCCACTGTTTTGGTTTGTTTCAAAGGAACCATGTATGGAAAGCCCCAAGCAGTACCTTTCACCAGAACCTTGAATTGCCAGGATTGCTCCAACCAGTTTCGAGATCCAAGGGTCGAAAGTGTGCTCGACTATCCGCCCCCTCCCTCTGCGCCACTGTTTTGGTTTGTTTCAAAAGAACCATGTATGGAAAGCCCCAAGCAGTACCTTTCACCAGAACCTTGAATTGCCACCATTGCCCCAACCAGTTTCGAGATCCAAGGGTCGAAAGTGTGCTCGACTATCCGCCCCCTCCCTATGCGCCACTGTTTTGGTTTGTTTCAAAGGACCCATGTATGGAAAGCCCCAACCAGTACCTTTCACCAGAACCTTGAATTGCCAGGATTGCTCCAACTAGTTTCGAGATCCAAGGGTCGAAAGTGTGCTCGACTATCCGCCCCCTCCCTCTGCGCCACTGTTTTGGTTTGTTTCAAAGGAAGCATGTATGGAAAGCCCCAAGCAGTACCTTTCACCAGAACCTTGAATTGCCACGATTGCCCCAACCAGTTTCGAGATCCAAGGGTCGAAAGTGTGCTCGACTATCCGCCCTCCCTATGCGCCACTGTTTTGGTTTGTTTCAAAGGACCCATGTATGGAAAGCCCCAACCAGTACCTTTCACCAGAACCTTGAATTGCCAGGATTGCTCCAACTAGTTTCGAGATCCAAGGGTCGAAAGTGTGCTCGACTATCCGCCCCCTCCCTCCGCGCCACTGTTTTGGTTTGTTTCAAAAGAACCATGTATGGAAAGCCCCAAGCAGTACCTTTCACCAGAACCTTGAATTGCCAGGAATGCTCCAAACAGTTTCGAGATCCAAGGGTCGAAAGTGTGCTCGACTATCCGCCCCCTCCCTCTGCGCCACTGTTTTGGTTTGTTTCAAAGGACCCATGTATGGAAAGCCCCAACGAGTACCTTTCACCAGAACCTTGAATTGCCAGGATTGCTCCAACTAGTTTGGAGATCCAAGGGTCGAAAGTGTGCTCGACTATCCGCCCCCTCCCTCTGCGCCACTGTTTTGGTTTGTTTCAAAGGACCCATGTATGGAAAGCCCCAAGCAGTACCTTTCACCAGAACCTTGAATTGCCAGGATTGCTCCAACCAGTTTCAAGATCCAAGGGTCGAAAGTGTGCTCGACTATCCGCCCCCTCCCTCTGCGCCACTATTTTGGTTTGTTTCAAAGGAAGCATGTATGGAAAGCCCCAAGCAATACCTTTCACAGAACCTTGGATTGCCACGATTGCCCCAACCAGTTTCGAGATCCAAGGGTCGAAAGTGTGCTCGACTATCCGCCCCCTCCCTCTGCGCCACTGTTTTGGTTTGTTTCAAAGGAACCATGTATGGAAAGCCCCAAGCAGTACCTTTCACCAGAACCTTGAATTGCCACGATTGCCCCAACCAGTTTCGAGATCCAAGGGTCGAAAGTGTGCTCGACTATCCGCCCTCCCTATGCGCCACTGTTTTGGTTTGTTTCAAAGGACCCATGTATGGAAAGCCCCAACCAGTACCTTTCACCAGAACCTTGAATTGCCAGGATTGCTCCAACTAGTTTCGAGATCCAAGGGTCGAAAGTGTGCTCGACTATCCGCCCCCTCCCTCCGCGCCACTGTTTTGGTTTGTTTCAAAAGAACCATGTATGGAAAGCCCCAAGCAGTACCTTTCACCAGAACCTTGAATTGCCAGGAATGCTCCAACCAGTTTCAAGATCCAAGGGTCGAAAGTGTGCTCGACTATCCGCCCCCTCCCTCTGCGCCACTATTTTGGTTTGTTTCAAAGGACCCATGTATGGAAAGCCCCAAGCAGTACCTGTCACCAGAACCTTGAATTGCCAGGATTGCTCCAACCAGTTTCGAGATCCAAGGGTCGAAAGTGTGCTCGACTATCCGCCCCCTTCCTCTGCGCCACTGTTTTGGTTTGTTTCAAAAGAACCATGTATGGAAGGCCCCAACCAGTACCTTTCACCAGAACCTTGAATTGCCAGGATTGCTCCAACCAGTTTCGAGATCCAAGGGTCGAAAGTGTGCTCGACTATCCGCCCCCTCCCTCTGCGCCACTGTTTTGGTTTGTTTCAAAGGAACCATGTATGGAAAGCCCCAAGCAATACCTTTCACAGAACCTTGGATTGCCACGATTGCCCCAACCAGTTTCGAGATCCAAGGGTCGAAAGTGTGCTCGACTATCCGCCCCCTCCCTCTGCGCCACTGTTTTGGTTTGTTTCAAAGGAACCATGTATGGAAAGCCCCAAGCAGTACCTTTCACCAGAACCGTGAATTGCCAGGATTGCTCCAACCAGTTTTGAGATCCAAGGGTCGAAAGTGTGCTCGACTATCCGCCCCCTCCCTCTGCGCCACTGTTTTGGTTTGTTTCAAAGGACCCATGTATGGAAAGCCCCAAGCAGTACCTGTCACCAGAACCTTGAATTGCCAGGATTGCTCCAACCATTTTCGAGATCCAAGGGTCGAAACTGTGCTCGACTATCCGCCCCCTTCCTCTGCGCCACTGTTTTGGTTTGTTTCAAAAGAACCATGTATGGAAGGCCCCAACCAGTACCTTTCACCAGAACCTTGAATTGCCAGGATTGCTCCAAGCAGTTTCGAGATCCAAGGGTCGAAAGTGTGCTCGACTATCCGCCCCCTCCCTCTGCGCCACTGTTTTGGTTTGTTTCAAAGGAACCATGTATGGAAAGCCCCAAGCAATACCTTTCACAGAACCTTGGATTGCCAGGATTGCCCCAACCAGTTTCGAGATCCAAGGGTCGAAAGTGTGCTCGACTATCCGCCCCCTCCCTCTGCGCCACTGTTTTGGTTTGTTTCAAAGGAACCATGTATGGAAAGCCCCAAGCAGTACCTTTCACCAGAACCGTGAATTGCCAGGATTGCCCCAACCAGTTTTGAGATCCAAGGGTCGAAAGTGTGCTCGACTATCCGCCCCCTCCCTCTGCGCCATTGTTTTGGTTTGTTTCAAAGGACCCATGTATGGAAAGCCCCAACCAGTACCTTTCACCAGAACCTTGAATTGCCAGGATTGCTCCAACCAGTTTCGAGATCCAAGGGTCGAAAGTGTGCTCGACTATCCGCCCCCTCCCTCTGCGCCACTGTTTTGGTTTGTTTCGAAGGAACCATGTATGGAAAGCCCCAAGCAGTACCTTTCACCAGAACCTTGAATTGCCAGGATTGCTCCAACCAGTTTCGAGATCCAAGGGTCGAAAGTGTGCTCGACTATCCGCCCCCTCCCTCTGCGCCACTGTTTTGGTTTCTTTCAAAGGAACCATGTATGGAAAGCCCCAAGCAGTACCTTTCACAGAACCTTGGATTGCCAGGATTGCCCCAACCAGTTTTGAGATCCAAGGGTCGAAAGTGTGCTCGACTATCCGCCCCCTCCCTCTGCGCCACTGTTTTGGTTTGTTTCAAAGGAAGCATGTATGGAAAGCCCCAAGCAGTACCTTTCACCAGAACCTTGAATTGCCAGGATTGCTCCAACCAGTTTCGAGATCCAAGGGTCGAAAGTGTGCTCGACTATCCGCCCCCTCCCTCTGCGCCACTGTTTTGGTTTGTTTCAAAGGAACCATGTATGGAAAGCCCCAAGCAGTACCTTTCACAGAACCTTGGATTGCCAGGATTGCCCCAACCAGTTTTGAGATCCAAGGGTCGAAAGTGTGCTCGACTATCCGCCCCCTCCCTCTGCGCGCCACTGTTTTGGTTTGTTTCAAGAGAACCATGTATGGAAAGCCCCAACCAGTACCTTTCACCAGAACCTTGAATTGCCAGGATTGCTCCAACCAGTTTCGAGATCCAAGGGTCGAAAGTGTGCTCGACTATCCGCCCCCTCCCTCCGCGCCACTGTTTTGGTTTGTTTCAAAAGAACCATGTATGGAAAGCCCCAACCAGTACCTTTCACCAGAACCTTGAATTGCCAGGATTGCTCCAACCAGTTTCGAGATCCAAGGGTCGAAAGTGTGCTCGACTATCCGCCCCCTCCCTCTGCCCCACTGTTTTGGTTTGTTTCAAAGGACCCATGTATGGAAAGCCCCAAGCAGTACCTTTCACAGAACCTTGGATTGCCACAATTGCCCCAACCAGTTTCGAGATCCAAGGGTCGAAAGTGTGCTCGACTATCCGCCCCCTCCCTCTGCGTGCCACTGTTTTGGTTTGTTTCAAAGGAACCATGTATGGAAAGCCCCAACCAGTACCTTTCACCAGAACCTTGAATTGCCAGGATTGCTCCAACTAGTTTCGAGATCCAAGGGTCGAAAGTGTGCTCGACTATCCGCCCCCTCCCTCCGCGCCACTGTTTTGGTTTGTTTCAAAAGAACCATGTATGGAAAGCCCCAAGCAGTACCTTTCACCAGAACCTTGAATTGCCAGGATTGCCCCAACCAGTTTCGAGATCCAAGGGTCGAAAGTGTGCTCGACTATCCGCCCCCTCCCTATGCGCCACTGTTTTGGTTTGTTTCAAAGGAACCATGTATGGAAAGCCCCAAGCAGTACCTTTCACAGCACCTTGGATTGCCACAATTGTCCCAACCAGTTTCGAGATCCAAGGGTCGAAAGTGTGCTCGACTATCCGCCCCCTCCCTCTGCGCCACTGTTTTGGTTTGTTTCAAAGGAAGCATGTATGGAAAGCCCCAACCAGTACCTTTCACCAGAACCTTGAATTGCCAGGATTGCTCCAACCAGTTTCGAGATCCAAGGGTCGAAAGTGTGCTCGACTATCCGCCCCCTCCCTCTGCGCCACTGTTTTGGTTTGTTTCAAGAGAACCATGTATGGAAAGCCCCAAGCAATACCTTTCACAGAACCTTGAATTGCCACGATTGCTCTAACCAGTTTCGAGATCCAAGGGTCGAAAGTGTGCTCGACCATCCGCCCCCTCCCTCTGCGCCACTGTTTTGGTTTGTTTCAAAGGAACCATGTATGGAAAGCCCCAAGCGGTACCTTTCACAGAACCTTGGATTGCCACGATTGCCCGGACCAGTTTCGAGATCCAAGGGTCGAAAGTGTGCTCGACCATCCGCCCCCTCCCTCTGCGCCACTGTTTTGGTTTGTTTCAAAGGAACCATGTATGGAAAGCCCCAACGAGAACCTTTCACCAGAACCTTGAATTGCCAGGATTGCTCCAACCAGTTTCGAGATCCAAGGGTCGAAAAAGTGCTCGACTATCCGCCCCCTCCCTCTGCGCCACTGTTTTGGTTTGTTTCAAAGGAACCATGTATGGAAAGCCCCAACCAGTACCTTTCACCAGAACCTTGAATTGCCAGGATTGCTCCAACTAGTTTCGAGATCCAAGGGTCGAAAGTGTGCTCGACTATCCGCCCCCTCCCTCTGCGCCACTGTTTTGGTTTGTTTCAAGAGAACCATGTATGGAAAGCCCCAAGCAATACCTTTCACAGAACCTTGGATTGCCACGATTGCTCTAACCAGTTTCGAGATCCAAGGGTCGAAAGTGTGCTCGACCATCCGCCCCCTCCCTCTGCGCCACTATTTTGGTTTGTTTCAAAGGAACCATGTATGGAAAGCCCCAAGCAGTACCTTTCACAGAACCTTGGATTGCCACGATTGCCCCAAACAGTTTCGAGATCCAAGGGTCGAAAGTGTGCTCGACTATCTGCCCCCTCCCTCTGCGCCACAGTTTTGGTTTGTTTCAAAGGAAGCATGTATGGAAAGCCCCAAGCAGTACCTTTCACCAGAACCTTGAATTGCCAGGATTGCTCCAACCAGTTTCGAGATCCAAGGGTCGAAAGTGTGCTCGACTATCCGCCCCCTCCCTCTGCGCCACTGTTTTGGTTTGTTTCGAAGGAACCATGTATGGAAAGCCCCAAGCAGTACCGTTCACCAGAACCTTGAATTGCCAGGATTGCCCCAACCAGTTTTGAGATCCAAGGGTCGAAAGTGTGCTCGACTATCCGCCCCCTCCCTCTGCGCCACTGTTTTGGTTTGTTTCAAAGGACCCATGTATGGAAAGCCCCAAGCAGTACCTTTCACCAGAACCTTGAATTGCCAGGATTGCTCCAACCAGTTTCGAGATCCAAGGGTCGAAAGTGTGCTCGACTATCCGCCCCCTCCCTCTGCGCCACTGTTTTGGTTTGTTTCAAAGGAACCATGTATGGAAAGCCCCAAGCAGTACCTTTCACAGAACCTTGGATTGCCACAATTGCCCCAACCAGTTTCGAGATCCAAGGGTCGAAAGTGTGCTCGACTATCCGCCCCCTCCCTCTGCGCCACTGTTTTGGTTTGTTTCAAAGGAAGCATGTATGGAAAGCCCCAAGCAGTACCTTTCACCAGAACCTTGAATTGCCAGGATTGCTCCAACCAGTTTCGAGATCCAAGGGTCGAAAGTGTGCTCGACTATCCGCCCCCTCCCTCTGCGCCACTGTTTTGGTTTGTTTCAAAGGAACCATGTATGGAAAGCCCCAACCAGTACCTGTCACCAGAACCTTGAATTGCCAGGATTGCTCCAACTAGTTTCGAGATCCAAGGGTCGAAAGTGTGCTCGACTATCCGCCCCCTCCCTCCGCGCCACTGTTTTGGTTTGTTTCAAAAGAACCATGTATGGAAAGCCCCAAGCAGTACCTTTCACCAGAACCTTGAATTGCCAGGAATGCTCCAACCAGTTTCGAGATCCAAGGGTCGAAAGTGTGCTCGACTATCCGCCCCCTCCCTCTGCCCCACTGTTTTGGTTTGTTTCAAAGGACCCATGTATGGAAAGCCCCAAGCAGTACCTTTCACAGAACCTTGGATTGCCACAATTGCCCCAACCAGTTTCGAGATCCAAGGGTCGAAAGTGTGCTCGACTATCCGCCCCCTCCCTTTGCGCCACTGTTTTGGTTTGTTTCAAAGGAAGCATGTATGGAAAGCCCCAAGCAGTACCTTTCACCAGAACCTTGAATTGCCACGATTGCTCCAACCAGTTTCGAGATCCAAGGGTCGAAAGTGTGCTCGACTATCCGCCCCCTCCCTCTGCGCCACTGTTTTGGTTTGTTTCAAAGGAACCATGTATGGAAAGCCCCAAGCAGTACCTTTCACCAGAACCTTGAATTGCCACGATTGCTCCAACCAGTTTCGAGATCCAAGGGTCGAAAGTGTGCTCGACTATCCGCCCCCTCCCTCTGCGCCACTGTTTTGGTTTGTTTCAAGAGAACCATGTATGGAAAGCCCCAAGCAATACCTTTCACAGAACCTTGGATTGCCACGATTGCTCCAACCAGTTTCGAGATCCAAGGGTCGAAAGTGTGCTCGACCATCCGCCCCCTCCCTCTGCGCCACTGTTTTGGTTTGTTTCAAAGGAACCATGTATGGAAAGCCCCAAGCAGTACCTTTCACCAGAACCTTGGATTGCCACGATTGCCCCAACCAGTTTCGAGATCCAAGGGTCGAAAGTGTGCTCGACTATCCGCCCCCTCCCTATGCGCCACTGTTTTGGTTTGTTTCAAAGGAAGCATGTATGGAAAGCCCCAAGCAGTACCTTTCACCAGAACCTTGAATTGCCAGGATTGCTCCAACCAGTTTCGAGATCCAAGGGTCGAAAGTGTGCTCGACTATCCGCCCCCTCCCTCTGCGCCACTGTTTTGGTTTGTTTCAAAGGAACCATGTATGGAAAGCCCCAACCAGTACCTGTCACCAGAACCTTGAATTGCCAGGAGTGCTCCAACTAGTTTCGAGATCCAAGGGTCGAAAGTGTGCTCGACTATCCGCCCCTCCCTATGCGCCACTGTTTTGGTTTGTTTCAAAGGACCCATGTATGGAAAGCCCCAACCAGTACCTTTCACCAGAACCTTGAATTGCCAGGATTGCTCCAACCAGTTTCGAGATCCAAGGGTCGAAAGTGTGCTCGACTATCCGCCCCCTCCCTCCGCGCCACTGTTTTGGTTTGTTTCAAAAGAACCATGTATGGAAAGCCCCAACCAGTACCTTTCACCAGAACCTTGAATTGCCAGGAATGCTCCAACCAGTTTCGAGATCCAAGGGTCGAAAGTGTGCTCGACCATCCGCCCCCTCCCTATGCCCCACTGTTTTGGTTTGTTTCAAAGGACCCATGTATGGAAAGCCCCAAGCAGTACCTTTCACAAAACCTTGGATTGCCACAATTGTCCCAACCAGTTTCGAGATCCAAGGGTCGAAAGTGTGCTCGACTATCCGCCCCCTCCCTCTGCGCCACTGTTTTGGTTTGTTTCAAAGGACCCATGTATGGAAAGCCCCAACCAGTACCTTTCACCAGAACCTTGAATTGCCAGGATTGCTCCAACCAGTTTTGAGATCCAAGGGTCGAAAGTGTGCTCGACTATCCGCCCCCTCCCTCCGCGCCACTGTTTTGGTTTGTTTCAAAGGAAGCATGTATGGAAAGCCCCAACGAGAACCTTTCACCAGAACCTTGAATTGCCAGGATTGCTCTAACCAGTTTCGAGATCCAAGGGTCGAAAGTGTGCTCGACTATCCGCCCCCTCCCTCTGCGCCACTGTTTTGGTTTGTTTCGAAGGAACCATGTATGGAAAGCCCCAAGCAGTACCTTTCACCAGAACCTTGAATTGCCAGGATTGCCCCAACCAGTTTTGAGATCCAAGGGTCGAAAGTGTGCTCGACTATCCGCCCCCTCCCTCTTCGCCACTGTTTTGGTTTGTTTCAAAGGAACCATGTATGGAAAGCCCCAAGCAGTACCTTTCACCAGAACCTTGAATTGCCGGGATTGCTCCAACCAGTTTCGAGATCCAAGGGTCGAAAGTGTGCTCGACTATCCGCCCCCTCCCTCTGCGCCACTGTTTTGGTTTGTTTCAAAGGAACCATGTATGGAAAGCCCCAAGCAGTACCTTTCACAGAACCTTGGATTGCCACGATTGCCCCAACCAGTTTCGAGATCCAAGGGTCGAAAGTGTGCTCGACTATCCGCCCCCTCCCTCTGCGCCACTGTTTTGGTTTGTTTCAAAGGAAGCATGTATGGAAAGCCCCAAGCAGTACGTTTCACCAGAACCTTGAATTGCCAGGATTGCTCCAACCAGTTTCGAGATCCAAGGGTCGAAAGTGTGCTCGACTATCCGCCCCCTCCCTCTGCGCCACTGTTCTGGTTTGTTTCAAAAGAACCATGTATGGAAAGCCCCAACCAGTACCTTTCACCAGAACCTTGAATTGCCAGGATTGCTCCAACTAGTTTCGAGATCCAAGGGTCGAAAGTGTGCTCGACTATCCGCCCCCTCCCTCCGCGCCACTGTTTTGGTTTGTTTCAAAAGAACCATGTATGGAAAGCCCCAACCAGTACCTTTCACCAGAACCTTGAATTGCCAGGAATGCTCCAACCAGTTTCGAGATCCAAGGGTCGAAAGTGTGCTCGACTATCCGCCCCCTCCCTCTGCCCCACTGTTTTGGTTTGTTTCAAAGGACCCATGTATGGAAAGCCCCAAGCAGTACCTTTCACAGAACCTTGGATTGCCACAATTGCCCCAACCAGTTTCGAGATCCAAGGGTCGAAAGTGTGCTCGACTATCCGCCCCCTCCCTCTGCGCCACTGTTTTGGTTTGTTTCAAAGGAACCATGTATGGAAAGCCCCAAGCAGTACCTTTCACCAGAACCTTGAATTGCCAGGATTGCCCCAACCAGTTTTGAGATCCAAGGGTCGAAAGTGTGCTCGACTATCCGCCCCCTCCCTCTTCGCCACTGTTTTGGTTTGTTTCAAAGGAAGCATGTATGGAAAGCCCCAAGCAGTACCTTTCACAGAACCTTGGATTGCCACAATTGTCCCAACGAGTTTCGAGATCCAAGGGTCGAAAGTGTGCTCGACTATCCGCCCCCTCCCTCTGCGCCACTGTTTTGGTTTGTTTCAAGGGAAGCATGTATGGAAAGCCCCAACCAGTACCTTGCACCAGAACCTTGAATTGCCAGGATTGCCCCAACCAGTTTCGAGATCCAAGGGTCGAAAGTGTGCTCGACTATCCGCCCCCTCCCTCTGCGCCACTGTTTTGGTTTGTTTCAAAGGAAGCATGTATGGAAAGCCCCAAGCAGTACCTTTCACCAGAACCTTGAATTGCCAGGATTGCCCCAACCAGTTTTGAGATCCAAGGGTCGAAAGTGTGCTCGACTATCCGCCCCCTCCCTCTTCGCCACTGTTTTGGTTTGTTTCAAAGGAAGCATGTATGGAAAGCCCCAAGCAGTACCTTTCACAGAACCTTGGATTGCCACAATTGTCCCAACCAGTTTCGAGATCCAAGGGTCGAAAGTGTGCTCGACTATCCGCCCCCTCCCTCTGCGCCACTGTTTTGGTTTGTTTCAAGGGAAGCATGTATGGAAAGCCCCAACCAGTACCTTGCACCAGAACCTTGAATTGCCAGGATTGCCCCAACCAGTTTCGAGATCCAAGGGTCGAAAGTGTGCTCGACTATCCGCCCCCTCCCTCTGCGCCACTGTTTTGGTTTGTTTCAAGGGAAGCATGTATGGAAAGCGCCAACCAGTACCTTTCACCAGAACCTTGAATTGCCAGGATTGCTCCAACCAGTTTCGAGATCCAAGGGTCGAAAGTGTGCTCGACTATCCGCCCCCTCCCTCTGCGCCACTGTTTTGGTTTGTTTCAAGAGAACCATGTATGGAAAGCCCCAAGCAATACCTTTCACAGAACCTTGGATTGCCACGATTGCTCCAACCAGTTTCGAGATCCAAGGGTCGAAAGTGTGCTCGACCATCCGCCCCCTCCCTCTGCGCCACTGTTTTGGTTTGTTTCAAAGGAACCATGTATGGAAAGCCCCAAGCAGTACCTTTCACAGAACCTTGGATTGCCACGATTGCCCCAACCAGTTTCGAGATCCAAGGGTCGAAAGTGTGCTCGACTATCCGCCCCCTCCCTCTGCGCCACTGTTTTGGTTTGTTTCAAAGGAAGCATGTATGGAAAGCCCCAACCAGTACCTTTCACCAGAACCTTGAATTGCCAGGATTGCCCCAACCAGTTTCGAGATCCAAGGGTCGAAAGTGTGCTCGACTATCCGCCCCCTCCCTCCGCGCCACTGTTTTGGTTTGTTTCAAAGGACCCATGTATGGAAAGCCCCAACCAGTACCTGTCACCAGAACCTTGAATTGCCAGGATTGCTCCAACCAGTTTCGAGATCCAAGGGTCGAAAGTGTGCTCGACTATCCGCCCCCTCCCTCTGCGCCACTGTTTTGGTTTGTTTCAAAGGAACCATGTATGGAAAGCCCCAACCAGTACCTGTCACCAGAACCTTGAATTGCCAGGAGTGCTCCAACCAGTTTCGAGATCCAAGGGTCGAAAGTGTGCTCGACTATCCGCCCCTCCCTATGCGCCACTGTTTTGGTTTGTTTCAAAGGAACCATGTATGGAAAGCCCCAACCAGTACCTTTCACCAGAACCTTGAATTGCCAGGATTGCTCCAACCAGTTTCGAGATCCAAGGGTCGAAAGTGTGCTCGACTATCCGCCCCCTCCCTCCGCGCCACTGTTTTGGTTTGTTTCAAAAGAACCATGTATGGAAAGCCCCAACCAGTACCTTTCACCAGAACCTTGAATTGCCAGGAATGCTCCTGGCAGTTTCGAGATCCAAGAGTCGAAAGTGTGCTCGACCATCCGCTCCCTCCCTCTGCCCCACTGTTTTGGTTTGTTTCAAAGGACCCATGTATGGAAAGCCCCAACCAGTACCTTTCACCAGAACCTTGAATTGCCAGGATTGCCCCAACCAGTTTCGAGATCCAAGGGTCGAAAGTGTGCTCGACTATCCGCCCCCTCCCTCTGCGCCATTGTTTTGGTTTGTTTCAAAGGACCCATGTATGGAAAGCCCCAAGCAGTACCTTTCACCAGAACCTTGAATGGCCAGGATTGCCCCAACCAGCTTCAAGACCCAAGGGTCGAAAGTGTGCTCGACTATCCGCCCCCTCCCTCTGCGCCACTGTTTTGGTTTGTTTCAAAGGACCCATGTATGGAAAGCCCCAAGCAGTACCTGTCACCAGAACCTTGAATTGCCAGGATTGCTCCAACCAGTTTCGAGATCCAAGGGTCGAAAGTGTGCTCGACTATCCGCCCCCTCCCTCTGCGCCACTGTTTTGGTTTGTTTCAAAAGAACCATGTATGGAAGGCCCCAACCAGTACCTTTCACCAGAACCTTGAATTGCCAGGATTGCTCCAACCAGTTTCGAGATCCAAGGGTCGAAAGTGTGCTCGACTATCCGCCCCCTCCCTCTGCCCCACTGTTTTGGTTTGTTTCAAGAGAACCATGTATGGAAAGCCCCAAGCAATACCTTTCACAGAACCTTGGATTGCCACGATTGCTCCAACCAATTTCGAGATCCAAGGGTCGAAAGTGTGCTCGACTATCCGCCCCCTCCCTCTGCGCCACTGTTTTGGTTTGTTTCAAAGAACCCATGTATGGAAAGCCCCAACCAGCACCTGTCACCAGAACCTTGAATTGCCAGGATTGCCCCAACCAGTTTTGAGATCCAAGGGTCGAAAGTGTGCTCGACTATCCGCCCCCTCCCTCTGCCATTGTTTTGGTTTGTTTCAAAAGAACCATGTATGGAAAGCCCCAAGCAGTACCTTTCACCAGAACCTTGAATTGCCAGGATTGCCCCAACCAGTTTTGAGATCCAAGGGTCGAAAGTGTGCTCGACTATCCGCCCCCTCCCTCTGCCATTGTTTTGGTTTGTTTCAAAAGAACCATGTATGGAAAGCCCCAACCAGAACCTTTCACCAGAACCTTGAATTGCTAGGATTGCCCCAACCAGTTTGGAGATCCAAGGGTCGAAAGTGTGCTCGACTATCCGCCCCCTCCCTCTGCGCCACTGTTTTGGTTTGTTTCAAAGGAACCATGTATGGAAAGCCCCAAGCAGTACCTTTCACCAGAACCTTGAATTGCCAGGATGGCTCCAACCAGTTTCGAGATCCAAGGGTCGAAAGTGTGCTCGACTATCCGCCCCCTCCCTCTGCGCCACTGTTTTGGTTTGTTTCAAAGGAACCATGTATGGAAAGCCCCAAGCAGTACCTGTCACCAGAACCTTGAATTGCCAGGATTGCTCCAACCCGTTTCGAGATCCAAGGGTCGAAAGTGTGCTCGACTATCCGCCCCCTCCCTCTGCGCCACTGTTTTGGTTAGTTTCAAAGGACCCATGTATGGAAAGCCCCAAGCAGTACCTGTCACCAGAACCTTGAATTGCCAGGATTGCTCCAACCAGTTTCGAGATCCAAGGGTCGAAAGTGTGCTCGACTATCCGCCCCCTCCCTCTGCGCCACTGTTTTGGTTTGTTTCAAAAGAACCATGTATGGAAGGCCCCAACCAGTACCTTTCACCAGAACCTTGAATTGCCAGGATTGCTCCAACCAGTTTCGAGATCCAAGGGTCGAAAGTGTGCTCGACTATCCGCCCCCTCCCTCTGCGCCACTGTTTTGGTTTGTTTCAAGAGAACCATGTATGGAAAGCCCCAAGCAATACCTTTCACAGAACCTTGGATTGCCACGATTGCTCCAACCAATTTCGAGATCCAAGGGTCGAAAGTGTGCTCGACTATCCGCCCCCTCCCTCTGCGCCACTGTTTTGGTTTGTTTCAAAGAACCCATGTATGGAAAGCCCCAACCAGTACCTGTCACCAGAACCTTGAATTGCCAGGATTGCCCCAACCAGTTTTGAGATCCAAGGGTCGAAAGTGTGCTCGACTATCCGCCCCCTCCCTCTGCCATTGTTTTGGTTTGTTTCAAAAGAACCATGTATGGAAAGCCCCAAGCAGTACCTTTCACCAGAACCTTGAATTGCCAGGATTGCCCCAACCAGTTTTGAGATCCAAGGGTCGAAAGTGTGCTCGACTATCCGCCCCCTCCCTCTGCCATTGTTTTGGTTTGTTTCAAAAGAACCATGTATGGAAAGCCCCAACCAGAACCTTTCACCAGAACCTTGAATTGCTAGGATTGCCCCAACCAGTTTGGAGATCCAAGGGTCGAAAGTGTGCTCGACTATCCGCCCCCTCCCTCTGCGCCACTGTTTTGGTTTGTTTCAAAGGAACCATGTATGGAAAGCCCCAAGCAGTACCTTTCACCAGAACCTTGAATTGCCAGGATGGCTCCAACCAGTTTCGAGATCCAAGGGTCGAAAGTGTGCTCGACTATCCGCCCCCTCCCTCTGCGCCACTGTTTTGGTTTGTTTCAAAGGACCCATGTATGGAAAGCCCCAACCAGTACCTTTCACCAGAACCTTGAATTGCCAGGATTGCTCCAACCAGTTTCGAGATCCAAGGGTCGAAAGTGTGCTCGACTATCCGCCCCCTCCCTCTGCACCATTGTTTTGGTTTGTTTCAAAGGAACCATGTATGCAAAGCCCCAACAAGTACCTTTCACTAGAACCTTGAATTGCTAGGAATAGTCCAACCAGTTTTGAGATCCAAGGGTCGAAAGTGTGCTCGACTATCCGCCCCCTCCCTCTGCGCCACTGGTTTGGTTTGTTCAAAGGAACCATGTATGGAAGACCCCAAGCAGTACCTTTCACCAAAACCTTGAATTGCCAGGATTGCCCCAACCCGTTTCGAGATCCAAGGGTCGAAAGTGTGCTCGACTATCCGCCCCCTCCCTCTGCGCCACTGTTTTGGTTTGTTCAAAGGAACCATGTATGGAAAGCCGCAAGCAGTACCTTTCACCAGAACCTTGAATTGCCAGGATTGCTCGAACCAGTTTCGAGATCCAAGGGTCGAAAGTGTGCTCGACTATCCGCCCCCTCCCTCTGCGCCACTGTTTTGGTTTGTTTCAAAGGACCCATGTATGGAAAGCCCCAACGAGTACCTTTCACCAGAACCTTGAATTGCCAAGATTGCCCCAACGAGTGTTGAGATCCAAGGGTCGAAAGTGTGCTCGACTATCCGCCCCCTCCCTCTGCACCACTGTTTTGGTTTGTTTCAAAGGAACCATGTATGGAAAGCCCCAACCAGTACCTTTCACCAGAACCTTGAATTGCCAAGACTGCCCAAACGAGTCTTGACATCCAAGGGTCGAAAGTGTGCTCGACTATCCGCCCCCTCCCTCTGCGCCACTGTTTTGGTTTGTTTCAAAGGAACCATGTATGGAAAGCCCCAACCAGTACCTTTCACCAGAACCTTGAATTGCCAGGATTGCTCGTACCAGTTTCGAGATCCAAGGGTCGAAAGTGTGCTCGACTATCCGCCCCCTCCCTTTGCGCCACTGTTTTGGTTTGTTTCAAAGGAACCATGTATGGAAAGCCCCAAGCAGTACCTTTCACCAGAACCTTGAATTGCCAGGATTGCCCCAAACAGTTTCGAGATCCAAGGGTCGAAAGTGTGCTCGACTATCCGCCCCCTCCCTCTGCGCCACTGTTTTGGTTTGTTTCAAAGGAACCATGTATGGAAAGCCCCAACCAGTACCTGTCACCAGAACCTTGAATTGCCAGGATTGCTCCAACCAGTTTCGAGATCCAAGGGTCGAAAGTGTGCTCGACTATCCGCCCCCTCCCTCTGTGCCACTGTTTTGGTTTGTTTCAAAAGAACCATGTATGGAAAGCCCCAATCAGTACCTTTCACCAGAACCTTGAATTGCCAGGAATGCTCCAAACAGTTTCGAGATCCAAGGGTCGAAAGTGTGCTGGACTATCCGCCCCCTCCCTCTGCGCCACTGTTTTGGTTTGTTCAAAGGAACCATGTATGGAAAGCCCCAACCAGTACCTTTCACCAGAACCTTGAATTGCCAGGATTGCCCCAACGAGTCTTGAGATCCAAGGGTCGAAAGTGTGCTCGACTATCCGCCCCCTCCCTCTGCGCCACTGTTTTGGTTTGTTTCAAAGGAACCTTGTATGGAAAGCCCCAACCAGTACCTTTCACCAGAACCTTGAATTGCCAGGATTGCCCCAACGAGTCTTGAGATCCAAGGGTCGAAAGTGTGCTCGACTATCCGCCCCCTCCCTATGCGCCACTGTTTTGGTTTGTTTCAAAGGAACCATGTATGGAAAGCCCCAACCAGTACCTTTCACCAGAACCTTGAATTGACAGGATTGCTCCAACCAGTTTCGAGATCCAAGGGTCGAAAATGTGCTCGACTATCCGCCCCCTCCCTCTGCGCCACTGTTTTGGTTTGTTTCAAAGGACCCATGTATGGAAAGCCCCAAGCAGTACCTTTCACCAGAACCTTGAATTGCCAGGATTGCCCCAAACAGTTTCGAGATCCAAGGGTCGAAAGTGTGCTCGACTATCCGCCCCCTCCCTCTGCGCCACTGTTTTGGTTTGTTTCAAAGGAACCATGTATGGAAAGCCCCAACCAGTACCTTTCACCAGAACCTTGAATTGCCAGGATTGCTCCAACCAGTTTCGAGATCCAAGGGTCGAAAGTGTGCTCGACTATCCGCCCCCTCCCTCTGTGCCACTGTTTTGGTTTGTTTCAAAAGAACCATGTATGGAAAGCCGCAAGCAGTACCTTTCACCAGAACCTTGAATTGCCAGGATTGCCCCAACCCGTTTCGAGATCCAAGGGTCGAAAGTGTGCTCGACTATCCGCCCCCTCCCTCTGCGCCACTGTTTTGGTTTGTTCAAAGGAACCATGTATGGAAAGCCCCAACCAGTACCTTTCACCAGAACCTTGAATTGCCAGGATTGCCCCAACGAGTCTTGAGATCCAAGGGTCGAAAGTGTGCTCGACTATCCGCCCCCTCCCTCTGCGCCACTGTTTTGGTTTGTTTCAAAGGAACCTTGTATGGAAAGCCCCAACCAGTACCTTTCACCAGAACCTTGAATTGCCAGGATTGCCCCAACGAGTCTTGAGATCCAAGGGTCGAAAGTGTGCTCGACTATCCGCCCCCTCCCTATGCGCCACTGTTTTGGTTTGTTTCAAAGGAACCATGTATGGAAAGCCCCAACCAGTACCTTTCACCAGAACCTTGAATTGACAGGATTGCTCCAACCAGTTTCGAGATCCAAGGGTCGAAAATGTGCTCGACTATCCGCCCCCTCCCTCTGCGCCACTGTTTTGGTTTGTTTCAAAGGACCCATGTATGGAAAGCCCCAAGCAGTACCTTTCACCAGAACCTTGAATTGCCAGGATTGCCCCAAACAGTTTCGAGATCCAAGGGTCGAAAGTGTGCTCGACTATCCGCCCCCTCCCTCTGCGCCACTGTTTTGGTTTGTTTCAAAGGAACCATGTATGGAAAGCCCCAACCAGTACCTTTCACCAGAACCTTGAATTGCCAGGATTGCTCCAACCAGTTTCGAGATCCAAGGGTCGAAAGTGTGCTCGACTATCCGCCCCCTCCCTCTGCGCCGCTGTTTTGGTTTGTTTCAAAGGAAGCATGTATGGAAAGCCCCAAGCACTACCTTTCACAGAACCTTGGATTGCCAGGATTGCCCCAACCAGTTTCGAGATCCAAGGGTCGAAAGTGTGCTCGACTATCCGCCCCCTCCCTCTGCGCCACTGTTTTGGTTTGTTTCAAAAGAACCATGTATGGAAAGCCCCAAGCAATCCCTTTCACCAGAACCTTGAATTGCCAGGATTGCTCCAACCAGTTTCGAGATCCAAGGGTCGAAAGTGTGCTCGACCATCCGCCCCCTCCCTCTGCGCCACTGTTTTGGTTTGTTTCAAAAGAACCATGTATGGAAAGCCCCAATCAGTACCTTTCACCAGAACCTTGAATTGCCAGGATTGCTCCAACCAGTTTCGAGATCCAAGGGTCGAAAGTGTGCTGGACTATCCGCCCCCTCCCTCTGCGCCGCTGTTTTGGTTTGTTTCAAAGGAACCTTGTATGGAAAGCCCCAAGCACTACCTTTCACAGAACCTTGGATTGCCAGGATTGCCCCAACCAGTTTCGAGATCCAAGGGTCGAAAGTGTGCTCGACTATCCGCCCCCTCCCTCTGCGCCACTGTTTTGGTTTGTTTCAAAGGACCCATGTATGGAAAGCCCCAACCAGTACCTTTCACCACAACCTTGAATTGCCAGGATGGCTCCAACCAGTTTCGAGATCCAAGGGTCGAAAGTGTGCTCGACTATCCGCCCCCTCCCTCTGCGCCACTGTTTTGGTTTGTTTCAAAGGAACCTTCTATGGAAAGCCCCAAGCAGTACCTTTCACCAGAACCTTGAATTGCCAGGATTGCTCCAACCAGTTTTGGGATCCAAAGGTCGAAAGTGTGCTCGACTATCCGCCCCCTCCCTCTGCGCCACTGTTTTGGTTTGTTTCAAAGGAACCTTCTATGGAAAGCCCCAAGCAGTACCTTTCACCAGAACCTTGAATTGCCAGGATTGCTCCAACCAGTTTCGAGATCCAAGGGTCGAAAGTGTGCTCGACTATCCGCCCCCTCCCTCTGCGCCACTGTTTTGGTTTGTTTCAAAGGAACCTTCTATGGAAAGCCCCAAGCAGTACCTTTCACCAGAACCTTGAATTGCCAGGATTGCTCCAACCAGTTTTGGGATCCAAAGGTCGAAAGTGTGCTCGACTATCCGCCCCCTCCCTCTGCGCCACTGTTTTGGTTAGTTTCAAAGGACCCATGTATGGAAAGCCCCAAGCAGTACCTTTCACCAGAACCTTGAATTGCCAGGATTGCTCCAACCAGTTTCGAGATCCAAGGGTCGAAAGTGTGCTCGACTATCCGCCCCCTCCCTCTGCGCCACTGTTTTGGTTTGTTCAAAGGAACCATGTATGGAAAGCCCCAACCAGTACCTTTCACCAGAACCTTGAATTGCCAGGATTGCCCCAACGAGTCTTGAGATCCAAGGGTCGAAAGTGTGCTCGACTATCCGCCCCCTCCCTCTGCGCCACTGTTTTGGTTTGTTTCAAAAGAACCATGTATGGAAAGCCCCAACCAGTACCTTTCACCAAAACCTTGAATTGCCAGGATTGCCCCAACGAGTCTTGAGATCCAAGGGTCGAAAGTGTGCTCGACTATCCGCCCCCTCCCTATGCGCCACTGTTTTGGTTTGTTTCAAAGGAACCATGTATGGAAAGCCCCAACCAGTACCTTTCACCAGAACCTTGAATTGCCAGGATTGCTCCAACCAGTTTCGAGATCCAAGGGTCGAAAGTGTGCTCGACTATCCGCCCCCTCCCTCTGCGCCACTGTTTTGGTTTGTTTCAAAGGACCCATGTATGGAAAGCCCCGAGCACCTTTCACCAGAGCCATGAATTGCCAGGATTGCTCCAACCAGTTTCGAGATCCAAGGGTCGAAAGTGTGCTCGACTATCCGCCCCCTCCCTCTGCGCCACTGTTTTGGTTTGTTTCAAAGGAACCATGTATGGAAAGCCCCAACCAGTACCTTTCACCAGAACCTTGAATTGCCAGGATTGCTCCAACCAGTTTCGAGATCCAAGGGTCGAAAGTGTGCTCGACTATCCGCCCCCTCCCTCTGCGCCGCTGTTTTGGTTTGTTTCAAAGGAAGCATGTATGGAAAGCCCCAAGCACTACCTTTCACAGAACCTTGGATTGCCAGGATTGCCCCAACCAGTTTCGAGATCCAAGGGTCGAAAGTGTGCTCGACTATCCGCCCCCTCCCTCTGCGCCACTGTTTTGGTTTGTTTCAAAAGAACCATGTATGGAAAGCCCCAAGCAATACCTTTCACCAGAACCTTGAATTGCCAGGATTGCTCCAACCAGTTTCGAGATCCAAGGGTCGAAAGTGTGCTCGACCATCCGCCCCCTCCCTCTGCGCCACTGTTTTGGTTTGTTTCAAAAGAACCATGTATGGAAAGCCCCAATCAGTACCTTTCACCAGAACCTTGAATTGCCAGGATTGCTCCAACCAGTTTCGAGATCCAAGGGTCGAAAGTGTGCCGGACTATCCGCCCCCTCCCTCTGCGCCACTGTTTTGGTTTGTTTCAAAGGAACCTTCTATGGAAAGCCCCAAGCAGTACCTTTCACCAGAACCTTGAATTGCCAGGATTGCTCCAACCAGTTTTGGGATCCAAAGGTCGAAAGTGTGCTCGACTATCCGCCCCCTCCCTCTGCGCCACTGTTTTGGTTAGTTTCAAAGGACCCATGTATGGAAAGCCCCAAGCAGTACCTTTCACCAGAACCTTGAATTGCCAGGATTGCTCCAACCAGTTTCGAGATCCAAGGGTCGAAAGTGTGCTCGACTATCCGCCCCCTCCCTCTGCGCCACTGTTTTGGTTTGTTCAAAGGAACCATGTATGGAAAGCCCCAACCAGTACCTTTCACCAGAACCTTGAATTGCCAGGATTGCCCCAACGAGTCTTGAGATCCAAGGGTCGAAAGTGTGCTGGACTATCCGCCCCCTCCCTCTGCGCCACTGTTTTGGTTTGTTTCAAAGGAACCTTGTATGGAAAGCCCCAACCAGTACCTTTCACCAGAACCTTGAATTGCCAGGATTGCCCCAACGAGTCTTGAGATCCAAGGGTCGAAAGTGTGCTCGACTATCCGCCCCCTCCCTATGCGCCACTGTTTTGGTTTGTTTCAAAGGAACCATGTATGGAAAGCCCCAACCAGTACCTTTCACCAGAACCTTGAATTGCCAGGATTGCTCCAACCAGTTTCGAGATCCAAGGGTCGAAAGTGTGCTCGACTATCCGCCCCCTCCCTCTGCGCCACTGTTTTGGTTTGTTTCAAAGGACCCATGTATGGAAAGCCCCGAGCACCTTTCACCAGAACCTTGAATTGCCAGGATTGCTCCAACCAGTTTCGAGATCCAAGGGTCGAAAGTGTGCTCGACTATCCGCCCCCTCCCTCTGCGCCACTGTTTTGGTTTGTTTCAAAGGAACCATGTATGGAAAGCCCCAACCAGTACCTTTCACCAGAACCTTGAATTGCCAGGATTGCTCCAACCAGTTTCGAGATCCAAGGGTCGAAAGTGTGCTCGACTATCCGCCCCCTCCCTCTGCGCCGCTGTTTTGGTTTGTTTCAAAGGAAGCATGTATGGAAAGCCCCAAGCACTACCTTTCACAGAACCTTGGATTGCCAGGATTGCCCCAACCAGTTTCGAGATCCAAGGGTCGAAAGTGTGCTCGACTATCCGCCCCCTCCCTCTGCGCCACTGTTTTGGTTTGTTTCAAAAGAACCATGTATGGAAAGCCCCAAGCAATACCTTTCACCAGAACCTTGAATTGCCAGGATTGCTCCAACCAGTTTCGAGATCCAAGGGTCGAAAGTGTGCTCGACCATCCGCCCCCTCCCTCTGCGCCACTGTTTTGGTTTGTTTCAAAAGAACCATGTATGGAAAGCCCCAATCAGTACCTTTCACCAGAACCTTGAATTGCCAGGATTGCTCCAACCAGTTTCGAGATCCAAGGGTCGAAAGTGTGCTGGACTATCCGCCCCCTCCCTCTGCGCCGCTGTTTTGGTTTGTTTCAAAGGAACCTTGTATGGAAAGCCCCAAGCACTACCTTTCACAGAACCTTGGATTGCCAGGATTGCCCCAACCAGTTTCGAGATCCAAGGGTCGAAAGTGTGCTCGACTATCCGCCCCCTCCCTCTGCGCCACTGTTTTGGTTTGTTTCAAAGGACCCATGTATGGAAAGCCCCAACCAGTACCTTTCACCAGAACCTTGAATTGCTAGGATTGCTCCAACCAGTTTCGAGATCAAAGGGTCGAAAGTGTGCTCGACTATCCGCCCCCTCCCTCTGCGCCACTGTTTTGGTTTGTTTCAAAGGAACCTTCTATGGAAAGCCCCAAGCAGTACCTTTCACCAGAACCTTGAATTGCCAGGATTGCTCCAACCAGTTTTGGGATCCAAAGGTCGAAAGTGTGCTCGACTATCCGCCCCCTCCCTCTGCGCCACTGTTTTGGTTAGTTTCAAAGGACCCATGTATGGAAAGCCCCAAGCAGTACCTTTCACCAGAACCTTGAATTGCCAGGATTGCTCCAACCAGTTTCGAGATCCAAGGGTCGAAAGTGTGCTCGACTATCCGCCCCCTCCCTCTGCGCCACTGTTTTGGTTTGTTTCAAAGGAACCATGTATGGAAAGCCCCAAGCAGTACCTTTCACCAGAACCTTGAATTGCCAGGATTGCCCCAACCAGTTTCGAGATCCAAGGGTCGAAAGTGTGCTCGACTATCCGCCCCCTCCCTCTGCGCCACTGTTTTGGTTTGTTTCAAAGGAACCATGTATGGAAAGCCCCAACCAGTACCTTTCACCAGAACCTTGAATCGCCAGGATTGCTCCAACCAGTTTCGAGATCCAAGGGTCGAAAGTGTGCTCGACTATCCGCCCCCTCCCTCTGCGCCACTGTTTTGGTTTGTTTCAAAGGAACCATGTATGGAAAGCCCCAAGCAGTACCTTTCACCAGAACCTTGAATTGCCACGATTGCCCCAACAAGTTTTGAGATCCAAGGGTCGAAAGTGTGCTCAACTATCCGCCCCCTCCCTCTGCGCCACTGTTTTGGTTTGTTTCAAAGGAACCATGTATGGAAAGCCCCAACCAGTACCTTTCACCAGGTCAAAAGTGTGCCCGACTATCCGCCCCCTGCCATAGGCACAACAAGCACAGTTGGGCTGGAAGCATGAATGGATGCCAAGAGGCAGTTCAGGTGCAGCTGCAGTTCATTTCAGTGCCTCAATTGAGAATATATACCTCCCTCTCAGTCCTCCCCCTCAGACTGAGGCTCAGGCTGAGGCTGTGCCTTGTGAGAGGCCTTGGCCTTGGTCTCAGGGGGCACAAAGAGGAGAATCAACTCCCCTGGCTCGGAATCACCCCCGTGGATGAGGGGGAAGGACCTCATCCAATTGCGAGGTCGGTGGCTAGTCCCCTTCACATAGTCAAGGACAGTCTTGACGGGTGTGACTATGCAAAGGGGCAGTGACCCCTGGTCCCCTGACACCTACCCTGTGCCACTCCAGCCTACATATGGGCTGGGGCTGGTCTTCTTCCTCCTCTTACCTGCAGGGGCCCCAGAGTCAGGGGCCGCCCGCCCTCTCTTCACGCCTGTGGAGAAAACAGGCACCTGGGAATCTGAGTCAGATGACTCAGGGGCCGCCTGCCCTCTCCTCACCCCTGTCGAGGAAATGGGCACGTCTGAGTCAGATGACTCAGAGTCTGAAACCACCACCACCTCCTTCCCCTTCCCCTTCCCCTTCCCCTTCCCCTTACCCTTCTCCTTCATCTTCCCCTTACCCACTGCAATCTCTGGGGCAGAGTCTGAAGAGTCTGAATCACCCCCCCCTTTCACCCCCCCCTTCCCCTTCCCCTTACCCTTCTCCTTCCCCTTCCCCACTGCAATCTCTGGGGCACAGTTTGAGGAGTCTGAATCACCCGGCCCTTCACCCCCGCCTTCCCCTTCCCCTTCCCCTTCCCCTTCCCCTTACCCACACCAGGGATAACAGGGCCAGAATCAGGGTTCGCAATGCAGAAAAGTACCACAATGGGCACCATGTTGCCGGAGAGGGGGGCAACGGGGACAGGCCCTTTGCCCCCCCCAACCGGGGCCAAGTGCCCGGAGACTTCTTTCATCTCCTTCAGGGCCTCAGGGCCCGAGCCAGTGCGGCGGCACTTCCAGTTCCCTTTCACCTTGGCCCATGCCAGAGTTTTGTCCATCAACTCACGGCACTGGCGCCCCCACATGGCAAAATGGCTCATGGCGGGGGGGTGGTCCCAAACACTCACAGGGTGGCTCATGTGCCACAGGATTACCTTAACAGCCACATACATGCAGTTGTGGCGGTTGCAAGACTCGGGGGCGGTGTGCATCCTCACCGAAACCCCCCGCTCCCTCAGCTTCTGGGTGCACAACCTTGAAACAGCCGTGGCTGCAAGGTCGTACACCTCCCAACCCCCAGGATGCCCTGCAAAAACCACCCTATGCAGGAGCTCTTCCTGGTGTCCCCCTGTCACCTCCCATTTCCCAAAGGGGGGGAGGGTGCTGGGGGGCATCTTGGGGAGGGGGCCTTAAGGGGGCGGCATTTTTTTGCCTCCTCCCAAGCCCCCCGCATCTGCCCCAGCAGATGCTCTGCCCTTCCCTGCTGGGCCGTAGCTGCTGCCCGCAGCTTTCCCTCCCTGGTCTTCACCCCCTGCGCCCCCTGCCTCTTCCCCCCCACCCCCTCCCGGACAGCCTGCTCAGCCTTCTTAAAGGACTGGCAGGCCTGCTCAAACTGCACTTTCAACTGGGAGTACCGATCAGCTGGTAATCGGTACTCCTTGAGGATAAGTTTCCTCAACTGGTCCGGAACCCCCAGCTCCCCACACACTGCCACACTCCAATCCAAAATGGCCAGGTCCAGAACCACCTTGGCCAGGTTTGGGGGCATCTGCCCAATTGGAGCACGATGCTCCACTTGCTTGCGGGGGTCAGGGCCCCCCGAGTGACCCACACCACCACCCCCTCCCCCCCTGGCCCGCAGCGTGCCCCGGCCGCGAACCCGGACATTGTCTTCTTACTGAGCTGTGCAAGCACCATCTGGACTTGCACAGCTGCAACAGCCGCCACCAAAGCTGCGCAGTGGGCAGCGTGCATGGCCTTGGGGTCCTCTGCATCTTCTGTTGCGGCGGCGGGCCCTGCTGCTGCTGCTCCTGCTGCTCCTCCGACTGCTGGCGCCTCCCACAAAGCGGGGGTGGCTGGCGAAGGGTTGCTGGCACCGGCACTGCTACCGGCGCTGGGGTTCCCACTCCCAAATTCTGCCAGTCGACCCGAGGAGATGGGGACGGCGGCAGGAGCTGGTGGCTGGGCGCGGGCAGCCAGGGCAGCAGAGATTGAAGACATCAGAGCGAAAAAGAGGGCTGATGAAGACCCAACATAGTGCATCCCCAGCTTAGGCAGGGGGCCCTGGACCTCACCCTTGGCCTGCAACCATGCACCTAAGATGGTAAGCCGCTGCCGCTTTGGTGCGCCCTCGGAAGAAGGTTTGGGGGCTGGGGCCAAAAGAAACTCAATGCCCCACAAGACACCCTGCACATGGTACGTGGATTGCTGGTCTGTTCTGAAAACCTCACCGTCGGGGGTGGTAACCACCTTTTCCCACGTGCCTGAGGGGGCTTGGTGCCACACCCGCCAGCCGTCCTTTTCCCCGAAAACCTCTACCACATGTGCACCTGTGATGGTGGCTCTGAGGGCGCTGTGAATCGTTGCAGGTGGGGACTCGCAGAAGGCATCGTTTATGATGACCCTCAAAACCTCGAACGGAACATGAATAAATGAGGGGGGGGGGGGAACTGCACGTTGCAGGTAACTACTTTTTTGGACCGCTTCTTGATCTTGGCCTCTTTGAACCAAGTAACTACATCGCTCTGGGTCCACTTTAACTCGCGAATGGTACTGTCCGGGTGTGTGGACAGTATTGATTTCAAGTACATGTAATGTACACGCAGCCTCTCTTCAGATTCTTCTGCAAATGTCCGGTCCGTGTTGTATTTCGGATTCGGACCAACAATGCAGAGGTTTCTGTATTGTACACCGTACGAAGTTTCATGTTTGCTGGGGCTTGTCTTGCCCACAGCCTCCCGTGTCGTCAAGACATGGATTGAAAAATGCTTATGCATCAGCACAGCCAGCAAGGTATCCTTCGGCTGGATGCGGTATGCATCAGGGGCGACCCTGTCTAAAAAACCCTTAGCATTCTGGGTTCAATGGTCTCTGACGGGTTATTCCGCAGGCACAGTGCTGCTAGGGCGTGTTGGAGGCGCGATTGTGTATCACCGGGTTCGGGAACTTCGGTATTGGCTGTGTCCGCGTCAATGAGCTCGCCCTAAAGCTCCAAATCTGGTTCCGGGAGCTGCTGAACGGGCTGGAGGGGCTGAGCGGAGGAAGACGAGGCACTAGCGGCACTGCCTTGACTACTAGACATGTCTCTTGCAGGTGACAAAAAGTGTTCTGAGCACAAAAAGGGAATACATTAGTGAGTCTACGCAAAGGGGCCTAGGTGAGAAAGCGACACACATGCAAAAAGAAAACCACAAAAGCAAGCACAAAGCTTCACAAGGCACAAAGGGCAAACATTCATAAGCTTGAGTACAGTGTTCTCGATGCAAGTTTGTAGGCAAAGCAGCCACCAAAGATCAAACTGGCGTTGCACATGTCAAAAGCAAAAGTCCAAATTCACAAAGGAGCACAAAGGGGAAGCAATCATAAGCTTGAGGACAGTGTTCTCCGTGCAGTTTTGTAGGCAAAGCAGACAAAGGATAGACAAACATTAGCTTCAACGTGCTGTTCTCCATGGCATCTTGCAGGCAAGGTAGGCACCAAGCATCCAACCAAAATTCTACTGGGTTCGGGCTGAAAAATTTCTTCCGAGCTCCCCCGGCACGGTCGGTTGGGAAGCCCATGGTACATTACTACCGATATCGGTTGCGTTTTGGGACCCGATTTGGCTGCCAAAACTTCCGAGCATCTTTCCAAGGGTTTTCGAAAACTTCCAAGCGACGGACCGAAGTATATCGCATGCACGTTGGTACAGATTTCCTAAAATTGCCACCGGTAACGGGACAATATTGGTCTCTCTTCCAATGTTCTATGCTGGGCACCGGTGGTACATGTGCCTCAGGAAATATTTCAAGGGTTCACCTTTTTCCTGCTGCCATTTTTGCAGCCGCTCACTGAGGGCATCCTCGGGGATAGCCGGCAACCCCTTAATCTCGTTCACCGAGAGTGCACAATCCAGCACCTGGATACCAGCTCCCGCCACATTTTCCACACCTACCACCTTCACATACTCATCAACAACTTGCTTGGTGGGCTCGTGGGTACTGCGGGGAGGAGGGGCGGGCTTGAGCGGTGGATGCGGGTCCCCGGGGGCTTGGACAGCGGCCTTGGCTTTAGACTTCTTGCCAGGCATGTCCCATAAAAGAGAAGCCCCAAAGAGTGAAGAGGCAATTACATGGATTTTGCATGCGCAAAAGGCCTAATTTGCGTCCGCAACGAAATTCATGAGACAAGTAAATAAACCCTGTTACGTGCGTAAATTACCCTTTTTGCGTCCGAGCTAAACTTATAGTAACCACGCAAATACACCCTTTTATGCGCGCAAAAAGGCAACAAAGGGCAATAATTGCATGTCCATCCGGGTGGTGTGGTGCGGGACACGTAAAAGTGGCAAAACACCTCCGTGTTCACCCATATTTCAGCCTATTTGCATGCAAATGTGTCCTTTACACATCATAAGAGAGGGCAAAGCGAGCAAACACGCACAAATCAAGTTATTGAATTTTTACCCATTTTACCTCGTTTTTACCTGGTTTTTACTTGAGAAACACTTTGGGTTTTTACTTCGTAGTTACAATCTAACAACCTTTGCGAGGTGATTTAAGGGGAGAGGGTTGTAGTAATATATATGGGTGTTGGACAGGGGGGGGGGGTCTATTCGTTAAACTAGCAGGGGTTTTCTAGTGCGGGCTGTATTTTCGGAAAGATGTTGTTCCGTAGGTAGGGGTATGTTATACCTTTTCGGAATCTCCAAGAAAAGGGCCTTTCGGATATGTAGGGTTAGGGGGTGGTAGGAGACCATATTTTTGTGGAATTCAGGACGCAAATCGGACGCTTCTAGGATTTTGGGCTGTCGGTGCAAAATCCACAAGTCACCAACTGGGGGTTTGGGAGGCAACCGGGCATAGTCTCAACATATTGTCACTACAACCAAAAACCATAGAAGGTGTATTGATGTATTTTGATGCGGTGAGTTCAAAAATGCAAGAGGAACGGTGCAACAGGGTGCTCAACTCAAGCAACGGTCCGTTTTCTCTCACTTTTGGGTGTCCTCATGTTCATCAAAACGTGTCAGTCCGACTCCATTAGTGCCTGCACATGTTTTGTGCATAGCTTCGACATATTGTGGAGTTACAAAGAAACATCTGAATTTTCGAAATCAGTACATCAAAACACATCAATTTACCCCCCAACATTTTTTGCCAATGAAACAATACGTTTGAGAAAATAAGGGCACAAAGTAAGTACACAACAAACCAGCTAGCAGCCGAGCAGCCACATTTGCAGATTTCAGCAGAAGTGTCCAATATTTCCAAGCCGTACAGCCCCACCACCGTTTCGACAAGCAACGAGACCTCTTTTTTTTTGATTCCCCAGGTTCAAAATAGGGGGGGGGGGGCATGCACCATCCAAAATGGTACCTGACACGGAGCGTCCGAACCGCATTTCTAGAAAATCGGCTGCTAGTTTAACAAACAGGGGGGTTCCCCCCCCCCCCCCCCCGTGTGTCCAACACTCATATACATGGGTGTTGGACAAGAGGGGGTGGTGGTGTCTATTGCCCCCTGTTTGTTCAACTAACAGTCAATTTTTTCCGGAAAATCAATTCAGGCCGCCGTTGGTTGGCACCATATTGGGTGGTGCACACCACCCAACCCCCGCTCCCCATTTTGCACGTGCCGAATCCAAAAAACAAGAACTTGACATCCCAAGCTGGCACACAAACAAGGCCAAACCAAATCTTTCACTGTGGCCAACAATGAAAACACAAGAGAAAACTGATTTTGAGGCCAACATTTCACATATTTTCACTGTCAACGGGGAAACTACATGTGGTGTGAGATTGATTTGCTGTGGTGGGCCAATGCATGTTTCATCATTGTGAAGTGGAAGAGGACACATCAGAAAAAAGGATTCGGTGCGCTATGGCATTCTGTCAGTGATCCATGACACCACTTGCCTGTTGTTTATCGTCCTGGCGTACTGTAACGGGTCCATTCCGTTGTCATCTTTGTGTTTTATGAGAAGCATGCTGTCGGACAAACAAGAAATGAGGAATTCCAAAATATGAATCTGCGTTGTGCCACTCAAGCGGCTACCAACAACATGCATCGGGATGCACTGACCAGATTGAGCAATGTCATCAGGTCCTGCCCCCCTCTCAACAAGAAGCCTCATTACATCAATCTGCCCACTGATGTAGGCAAACAATAGCGCAGTGCGAGACATGGAATCATAATGATCAATGCGGACCTTACCGGAATCAATGAGCATATTGACCGTATGAGTGTGCCCCCTGTAGGATGCCACAATCATTGCACTTACCAATTCAACTATGGCATAAGCCATGGCAGCTCGTTGTACTGTGAGGGTGCCATTCCACAAACACAACAGCAAGAACGTTGCATCATCATGATCATGGTCGAATTTTTGGGGGGCTTTGACTGGTAGGCTGGACAGTGATATAAGAAACTTAGACAATTTGGCATCCCCGTAAGCTTCATCCCAATCAAGCTTGAGACACGTGCGGAGTGCAAAGCTCCATGACATGCCATGATGATAAGATTCATCCTCCCGTCTTGACGCGAACAGGGTGCCCACCGTGCCCAGTACATCAGTTGCATCGCGATCCGTTGTGTAGCAAGAGTGCTGCATGTGGTAAACAAACTTGAAGCGTGACAATTGCGACCGCTTCCTTATCCCACATTAATACTCGGTGTGCCAAACCCCAAATCACAAGAACAAAAAACAGGGGACCCTCCAAAACGAGAAGTGCCAATGAAACCTCGTGACACCATTTAGGGCGGCACCAACCACCGGATGGCGGCGGACTAAGTTTCGTAAACGAAATATCCAGAACCTTCGTTGGAATGTCACCATATTTTCTGCACTCACCCAGTTCCAAGCGATACAAATGTCCATGTGGGTTGCCAAACAAATCATTCCAGCGCTGCAAAGGAGCGTGCCGCCGTCGCCTAAACCGCTAGCACCCGCATTGCCAAATAATTAATCCAGTGATTGGAATTTTTACAAATTGAGACTTGTGAATGATATCTGTTGTTTTTGGGCATGTTAATTTTGCTAGTGCACCTTCAAATCCAATCCCCACGCATAGACGAATTCTTGGATCTTGGCTGCTGTAAACTTTGCGAGTGAACCCTCAAATCCAGTCCCTAAGCATAGATGAATTCTTGGATCTTGGCTGCCAATTGCTTAAACCCCGCAAACTCCTCAAAACAGCAATAAACGGAGCAAATGAAGCTGATTTTCTGAGTTTTCTCATTGAGCTGGTGATTCTAAGGGGCAAGTGTGCAGGGGTTTGAAACAGTCTTTAAAAAAATCGCAAAGGTTCAATTTAATGCATTTAGTCTGCTCCTTGACCTCCAAGGGGCCCCTCCCCCACCGTGCCGAGTCCCCCCGTTGGGGGAGAGATCGAAGAAGACTGTGTTTGCGATTCTGTCAACCCTCATGCATGTAATTGTGATCTCACCAGTCTCTCTTCTTCTACCTTCTGTCTTCTGCCATCGAAGCAATTGGTGGTGGCATTTCAAACGGCGTTTTTTACACTACAGGGTAACAACACCATTAGAATTAAATTGTAGCCATGGCCTGGCATCCTTTGTCACCGGAACAAGCATGGGTCACGGAGAATGAGCAGGCGGTTTCACTTTGGGCATACATACCACATGGGATTGCTTCTGTGAACATGTCTTGGCGTAGGATGCATATATGTGGCGTTTTAAGCAAAAAAACACTAAAAAACCAGTGTCACGGCCGGCCAGTCTTGGTTTATGTGGGGCATGCCCCACAAAAACTGAGCCTAGCCAGTCTTGCCTCTTGCAAGCTATGCATCGAGGCGCATGGATACCATCAAACAGGTTGAAATTGTGCTTTTAGTACCAACTTGACCCATTTTGGGGGCAAAAAATGCCCTAAAAATGCTCAAAACAGCCCAAAAACCACAAAACGGTACCAAATTCAGCGAACAAACCTGACTCCCCAACGTTTCGGCACCAGCCGATCATTTTAAGGGGTAACAATCTGGGCTGAAACTGCGCGTAGCAGCTGGTACAAAATTCAGCCCCAATTCGGCGCAGGCTGGTTGAAAAACTGCTTAAACCGGTGCTAATTCACCAAAATCACTATCAACGACCAAAAGATCAAAAATGCGCGTTTTTTTTATTTTTCGAGCTCCATATGTGCCCCCGTTCGGAACGTTTTTTGAAAGTTGCCGGAAGTCGCTATCAGCACAGGTTTTGGTCGTTCATAGCGGCAGCGGGCCCCTCCCCCCCACCGCCCTACAGCCGTTTACCCCCCTGCGAGGGTTATTGAAAGATTTGCTCAAGTCTCAATTTCCACATTCTGCAGGCTGGCTCTTCAGGCTTTTCCACAGCATTGAAGGCCTCTGTCAAGGGCTGCATGAGAAAGAATCACATTGAAGTGGTTAGGGACTGATTGGCTGCCTGTCAGCCTCTCTTCGAGGTGCACTGCCGAAGGCAGTAGAATTTTGGTCGTCTGAAGCAGTGAATTTAAAGAACATCACATTTGAGATTTCACCCTTTCGGGGCTCGTTTGCAAATACTCCTGAAAGCAGGGGTTAGGTCTTCACAAGCCAGGCCAGCAGTCAGTCAGACAGAAACACAGTTTGGGTTTTTTGTCAGCGGCAGACGCGGCCCCAAGCAGTGGGGAGATCTTTCGCCTCAGGGCAAGCAGTGGCCGAATGGTAATGCAGCTGACCGGAGTCTTTATGGTCGGCAGTTCGAACCCCGGTCGGGCGAATATGGCGCTGCCGCTGCCGCCGCCGACAGTCGGCCGACCAGGATTCGAACCGCCGAACGAAAACTTTGTGTCGGCTGCGTTACCATTCGACCGGCGGTGGTGTGATAGCGATAGGCCTCCCCACTGCTTGGGAGCCTTCTGAGCGAAAACTTTTGACCCCCCCCCCCCCCAAAAAAAGTGATATCCAGTTTTTGGGGATAGAGGCCTCAGAATCAAAAAAATCCATTGGGGGATGGTCTTATTGGGCAAAATAATGATTTTATGAGGGGTTGGACATCCAATATCATGCCTTGGGGTATGCTACGCGAATGACCCCCAAAAAAGGGGGTATACGACGCCCACTGCGCTTGATCTAACAACCTCTCTTCGAGGTGATTTCCACAATGTCTGCAACAATGACAATCCAGAACACAGCACAGCTTATATGCCCACATTGCACAGTACCTGCAGAGTCATGCCATCAACCTCGATCCCATTCATGGCAGCCACTGCTGCAGTGGCCATTGCTGGCTCTGTATACTGCACAAACCCATATGGCTTGTCTGAGGCCCGACGGGTGAGCATCACCTTGGCGGATATAATCGGCCCAAAAGGAGCAAAAGTAGAGCTGAGCAAACGCAGAACAGGTCACACAAGCACAGCAAGCAGCCGTCAAGAAATTGAGTGGATTATGGCTGTGACAATGTGGCACAGAATTGTAGATCTCGTCTGCATGCGCCATGAACAAGATGTTTTCTCTTTCTTGTTGCATGAAGCATGGCAATCTCCATGGTCAACAGAGAGAAGAGACACACATCCCAGAGAAATTTTTGCGAGCGACTCCCTGTTGCACTGCACCACACATGTCTGCATTGTGCAACCGTACTGACCAAAGACCTCAGGACGCAATGCTTTGCTGAACCATGAAGCCCTACGTTGAAAAAAAACGTGGTGGAATGATGGGAAATTCAACAAATGGCCAAATTCTGATAGCACAAGCAACAATGCGACCTGAGCCAAGCATCATCTTTCCACAAAGGCAAATTGCTGATGTAAATATTGCAAATCCCTTGTTGCGGCTCATCTGAGCGGGTGTTCATCGCACCGGCATTCTTCTTTTCTTGTGGCTTCTCCACCTGCTCCCTAGATACGCACAAACACATAAGCAGCCCAGACTAGTGAGAGCGCGACCAGTTGTGGATGACTGCAAAGCACAATTCTGCAGCTGCCTGCGTGTGCAGAGAACACCAAAGAAATCTTGGCTGCAACTCACAACACAAAGCCATGACGTGGTGTGATGCATCTGCTCTGTGAAAGACACAAATGAGTCAGAATGGTCTTTTGATCAGACAGACTGGGGCGATTGCACCTAGTGGGTGCATTACCACCAGCAGCCCACTTTTGATCCGCGCTGAGTGCACTTTTGGTCCACACTGAATGCACTTTTGGTCCCGGCTGAGTCCACTTTTGGTCCTGGCTGAGTGCACTTTTGCTCCGGTCTGGGTGCACACTGGTCCCAGATAAAGAGCACAAAACAGGGAGAACAAGAAAGAGAACGAGAGGGAGAACAGGGCAGAATAAGGGAGGGGGGCCTCACCTCTTTTGCGTTGGTGAGGATTCGGGTGAACCCAGAGGACTTGTCCAATTCAGGGCAAAAGCTTGCAATGAGGCTGCCATATTAGCACCTGGGGCTTGAATTCCATTTTCTGCCTTATCCTCTGAAGTGGGTTCCTGTTGTATTTCTGGGGCATCCCCCTCATCCTCAGGCCACTTCAACTTTTCCAGCTCCAAGCCAAGATCGTCCATGAGGTCCCCCATCCCCAGTGCCCGCTCAGGCACAGAAATGGTCTCTGAAACTGACACATTATCCGACACTGGCTCGGATCCACACCATGAATGCGAGCTGTTGCTTGCGTTTGTGCAAGCAGTGCTGGGATGTTGTGCAAAGGGGGTATTGCTGAAAGACTTGCGCCTTGGCTCAAAGGTGGCAGACTGGTTCTCCTTCCGGACTTGGAACGGCTGTGGTTCTCGTGGCCGTTGTTTGCGTGACTTGGGTTGACGAGGATTTCTGGCATATCTGTGAAGCAGATATGCATGCCATCCCCACGTCATCCATATCCACAGGCAGCTGGTTGCTGCCATGTGCGGAGGGTGTTATGGAGCATTGACAGCAGGAGTTTCAGGAGATTCAAGGGCGACAAATGAGGCAAGGGTTGGGCACGAGCATTGGTTGTCGGAGTTGTACAGAATCCCAGGCGCAGCCTGTTGGAAAAGAGTGTTGCAGAGGAACGAAGAAGGATGCAGCTCTCACTGTCCGGCAGCGATGGCGGAAATACCAAGCTTTTCAGGAGCAGGACTAGCAGCTGTGCTGATCCATACCCTAAAAAAAGTTGACGAGCGAATGCAAAAATTGGTCAATCAGCAACCCCGTCTCCTTGCAATTCTCTACGCTGTTTCGGGGGCTCATTTATTTAGGGGTACGATGCAGGGGGGAGAGGACACTATGCCCTGACATGTGACGTTCCAGAAATGATGCAAAATACCCTTCAAACTCCAACTGAAACCGACACATTGGGCACGCTGAAGGCGGAAATGATGTAAAATATCCTTCAAACTGAAACCGACATTGGGCGGTATGAACACGGAAGCAGGTATCAAAGGATAGTCAAGTCTTCCTCAATGTGCCTTTTTCCTGAACTGAGTATCCTGCAGTTCTTACCACTTCCCAGCCCCCCCCCCAAAGATTCCTGTTTGGGGGTGGGGTGGGGTGGGAATGGGGGGTAAAAGAAAAACATACCGGACTTCCAAGGGGCGATCATAACCAGGGAGCGTAACACCATGAAGGGCATGCATAGCACGGGTAGCATCAGCAACGGTGTGGAATTGAATGAGAGCGGAACCCCGACTCAAAGAGGTGGATTGATCTCTGAGAACCACAAGGGAATAGATATGACCATATTCTCCAAATAGGCAGCTTACGTCGTAGTCCGCAAAGCTGTGTGGAAGACCGTTGACAAATACGTTGCAAGAGGCGGCTCCTCCATACACTTGGTCTTGAAGCACACTGGGATCCGGAACTACAAATGAGATGACAACGTGGGGACGATTGGAGGAGGCGATCAGCAATTTTGAGCGGGAGGGGTGTTCAGCACGTACTGGCACTCACCTAATTGTCAAGCCTCGGCTGTGCAGCTCTCACAGGTTCAGGCGGAGCGAGCCGTAGCGCAACATTTCTTCACTTCACAGAACAAACCCACAGTCGACTGGAACTCGAGCGTGCGTGCATGTGCGTAAGTGTGCGTCAAACACTATGTTTTGCTCTCGGTGGCTTTCAAGTCTTCGCAACGAGCACAGTTTTGGACACACCATTTGGAACCAGCAAGCAGCCTAGGGGAGACTCTTCAATTTGGACGTAACCATAGGGCTTGCCATCGATACCATGTTCCATGACCTTCGCAGCCTTCACAATATCTCCTGCGCTTTCGAATTGTTCACGGAGCCAGCCGTCGGTGGCCCACTCCGGCAAGTCGTTTACGTACACTTCCCTCACAGCGGATGGAGGAGGGCAGATAACTGGGATCTCAACGTGGGGTTCACGTCCATATGCCATCGGAGTGGCATACGAGTGAACTTTGTCATATGCATACAGTGGCCAAGAGCTGTGGCAGGCCATTACCACGAGATTCTGTAAGGGTGGTGACCAGTGCAGTCTTGTTGTTGATTTGTGCTCGAGAACTTAAAATTGCACTCTACCTCCAGAAAGAACAGAAAGTTGCTTTAAAAGGGGAAGTTGCCCAATAGTACGGAAGCCAAAAGCCTGCGATTCTGGCTTACTTGGTAGAAGATTACTGTAATATTGACAAGACAATCGTGCGGGCATTGTACCGGTGAGCAAGAATTGCTCACAGCCACGCCAATCGCGTTTGCATTCCAGCATGTTCCTTTTCCAAGGCACATCAGTGCTGTTGATGTCTACTCAGGGAAGGCACATATTCCCAATCTGAGAAGTTACGAGAAGGAGGGGGGGGTCCCGGAGGTCAAATTCTCAAGTGGTGTTGAAAGTGGTCCCCACACTGGGTCTGGGTTGGAGTAGATATGGACACCACGGGTTTCAGAAGTGGGACCTTGCCCGGAGGTGTCGCGTGCACTACACTAGGCAAAAGAGGAGGTGTGAGGTCAGCTGGAGCCAACTGCCGCGGTCGGCCCACTTAACCGAATTATTTTGAGGCTTTCAAGAAAGAGACATTTTTTCCTGCGCCGACAGTTGAATTTTGGAATGTGATTCAATAATCCAGATCACTGCGGCTCTGTTGATGTAATTTCTGCATCCCTCGCTTCATTGGTACTCTTCGTTGTTTTTCATGGTCCAACCAAGTGTCCCATGATGTCGCCTTGTTGTTTGGTATCATACTGTGTCGGTTTTCAACCTTCGATGCATCGACGCTAATATTCGCCTTTGATAAGTGTGTGAGAGTCGCAAATCGGGCATTAGAGCCGAAATTACTGGCTAAAGTGGCACCTATGGAACTCAAATACCTAGACCAGCATCGATTTGTGACTTTTATTGACCGATGGATCCAGATTCTGCGAAAATTGAATGCAAAATAGTCTTTCCGTCACAGTAGGCATAACTTTTACTTTTTGCATCGATTTTTAAGGTTCCCAAAAGCATCTTCCCATTATCAGAATTTTGGTACGTATTACACCTTGCGGTTTTCGTCAAAATAATGATTTTTATATCGCACAGAACCGTATAATGGGGCGCTCCTAGTTTTTATGGCTCCGGTTCGAATCCTAGCAGGCATCTTTTGGTGCCGCCCGCCTTAAAACCATCACACGACACCACCATTTTCATCAGCCTTGCATGAAATGCAAGTGTAGGCTCGGAAGAGGTTCACTCCGATCCATCCTTCCAACATTTTACTTGTCTCCAAATGCAACAAAATTGCAATTTCTATTGCCCATCCGCCGGTGAAAAAAAATGACCCCCATGGGGGTTCGAACCGACGACCCTAAAACAAACGTTGTTACTAGATAACCACTACAGTATGGCGAATTTCGAACCACACTCGTCGCCGATTTACTACAGTCTACACAAACAAATCAGCACTGCCCCTTACCATCAACCACAAATGCCTCGGCCACACTTAAAAATTGTCCTAAATAGGTTAGAATGTCATATGATAGCGTTTTTGGACCCTACGGGACCCTTGTCAAGAGTTTGCTTTTTTTTTTTGCGTGCTGTCCATATCTACTTGGAGGCTGGGTTTCATGACGGTGCGCGCTGCCGGAACTCGTTGGATTCCTTTTTTCTTGACAGTCCGCCGCCAGAAAATCCAATTTTTTTGTAAGATAT
Organism: Eutreptiella sp. 'Long Island Sound 2002'; assembly: GCA_964036045.1. Classification (NCBI taxonomy): domain Eukaryota; phylum Euglenozoa; class Euglenophyceae; order Eutreptiales; family Eutreptiaceae; genus Eutreptiella; species Eutreptiella sp. 'Long Island Sound 2002'. The sequence continues at coordinate 61,880,551 of OZ038384.1, read as the reverse complement.
GATGCGGTTTTTTCAATTGTTTAATTTTTTTCAATTTTCCGTCCATCTTGTGAGTTTTCTAGCACCAATGGTTGCACTTTAGATTGGCAGGTTATATTTGCGATGACTTTCCCGCACTGGTCATTACTGAAGCACCCACGGCAACCCCGTTCGTTATGGACAAGTCAGCAAAATTTGTGTGATGTTGTGTGATGGATGACGACAAAGAGAAAGATCATGCATTTCACAAGCATCAGCACGATTTTGTCTTTAAAAAGGGTAGTCCTCACGCCATCCCGAAAACATTGAAATAGAAGTCAAGAAGACGACAACGGAGGTCATTAGAATAGAGTACTCCTACTCGTGGTTGGTGACCCCATCACTCTAAATGTTGTTGGGCCTTAGCGCAAATGGATAGTTCTCCAAAAAATTCCAATTGCTTTTTAACCACCAAAAGAACAATCCAAATCCCAAAGACCGTCGCAACACCTTGAGACCACACAACAAGTCAACACGACACTGGTCGGTGCTTGGCTGAACCTATGGTGTAGTTGGTGATGGGTGTTCGGTCCCTTGGGCTCTTATACTTCTTGTTATTCCCACTTCATTGCATTGCAATACATAACATAGGAAGTCTTGAGAAGAGAACATTAAAGTATATGGACATGGAAATAAAAATCTTATGCAAACGCAAGTTTTCTCAAATCATATGTGTCAATCTCAAATTATATTAATGAATAACATCAAAATGATATTGAACTTGTACGTGCAGCATGTGTGAAACATATACCGAGCGTGTGTAAACTCAACACATGAAAACTAGATTCGACCATATAGTTCAAATCCGGTTGAATGTTATGAAGAATTGTGCATGTCAATTAGCATGAAATTCGCACACAATGGATTGCAAAGTGGACAAGCACATGAATGGGAGAGGCACGATTCATCTATGCCATGTACACTCATGTGTCTACTACTCTTCATGCATGTAAGGGTTCGTTCGTAATTATAAACATCATGAGAAACAAAAGCGATTCGAAATGCCCACGGAACTATGCAATACCACCATCACGGACTTGAGAATGTTGTGTACCCATCAAAAAGTAACCATGAATGACGTCCATGACCATCGAAGAAATGTTATTTAAGTTAGTCCGTCAACCACCTCAACATTGGTGCTAAAACCTGTCATCGAGTCGACAACATACATTCAATACACCACATAGAAGTTCAATTAGGCACGTCTACCCAAGCTCTGAATTGGAAATTCAAGACATCGGCTGTGGCATTCTTCATTTGATCCACTCGGTCTTGAAAGCATTTTATAATTGCCTTTGTGAAATTTGTTTCAGGTAGTTGCATGTGAAGTGTTCAATGTGTGGATTATTCAAGTCGCGGGCGATGTCCCGGCAGCAGCTAACAGATGACTGATAACGGAAACATCTGAATATCAGCAAAGGGGTTCAGATAATGACAAAGTGGTGCGATTTTATAACACTCTCTCCCTAACCTGCGACCCAAAGGGGACTGGCTGGTGTTGTGGGTGTAAAGCAGCCCACCGGATGAAAATCTAGCACGTTGGACACACCAGTGCATGTACTGTGTGCCACACATGTACTCTGTAGCACAGCCAAGCACATTAACGAAGGAAAGGGGAAGAAGGGAATAGGGTAGAGGATTCCACACACCCCAAGAGTACTGCAGGCCTGTGGCACGATGTATTTCTGATTGGTTGGGTGTTTCCGTGTGCGCTTCGAAGAGGCTAGCCCCCTATGGCTGTCCTTGTGTAACGTCGTATCTACCTAGGCTAAGCAAGCGCCTAGCAACCAACCAATGATACGGCTGTCGTACAAGCAGTCCTAGTCAAGTAATCTTGAACTGGCAACAGTGCGCCTGGTATCCATGATGTACTACAATCTTAGCAATGTGGCAAAGGTGAATTTCCGCCTTTGCAACTTGATATACTTGCCATGAAAATTCAATGTTTTTTCTACTGCAGGTTGAGAACGATATCCTTGATTAGTGCCGTAATAGTTTTGAAGAAATCTTGCAAGTTTTGGTGTTGAAAAATAGGACCAAAGCAGCAAGTAGAGCAAGAACAAGATGTGGATGGAATCAATGAATAGTTTTGAAATCTAGTGTATCACAGAAGGGCTGCAGATAGACAAAGCAGGCTTAAGTACAAAGATTCAATCACAATCGGATAAAACAAATGATTTTTATGTGAAAATTGGCATGACTGAGGCCTCCAAGTTAGCACCAAGTACTTCATGTGCACTCTTTTGGATGAAATGGAGTTGGTTAGGAATCTAGGGCATAAGGGTTAGGCCACACAAAGATTATGGCTTGGCCAGCATGGCCAAGCAACTGAATTCAGAATCAGTTAAAAAGTAGAACCACAATAAGTGGTAGAAATCAGTTGAGTATAGGTGTCTTGAGGTGGGGGACCACTAGGCTTAACCTACAAGGCCTTAGGCATGAAGTGCCTACTTTATTTCGGTATTACCTCCATGAAGGAAGATACCTCCGCTCAGTTGAGTGGTAGGGGTGAACTTCATGGAAGGCTAGGGTTATAACCCTAGCTACTTTGAGAAAGTGTACTTTAACGTTCAAAAAAGTGAAAAAAATGATCAAGTTAGTCTCAACATCAACAAAAGGCTTTCAGGGGGGGGTTGGCCTGGATCAAATCCCCCAAGAAAGACATTGCAGTGACTTTTTCCTGCTCCCTCCTGGAGTACTAGGTGATCAAGCTAGTAGGACCAAGGAAAAAGGCAAATTTCCCCAAAATTACCTCACAAAATGCATTAAACCAGCCAAAGACATTCCCATCAGTTCATAGAAGCCTATCACACTTTAGGTACCCTTGTAAAACAGTGTAATGTACCGTGAATGATGTCCCTTCGATGGGGCATTCCTCAAAAGGCGCCAGCGTGCGGCGAAAACTTTTGGTAAAGATTTGGGGGTAGTGGGGTTTGAACCCAGAACTCCCTCCCTAGAGCACACATGCTTGCCCACTAGGGTACAGTCGAACGCTCTAATGCGGACGACGATCGCTGTATAAACAGCGTTTTAGTAAATGTTGTGACCACGGGCCAGGGTAGAGCAATACTCCTAATAGAGGGCACAAAACTCCAGGAGCTGAAAAAAAAAGAAAACGTAACCAACAGGGAGTGAATCTCGTGGTTTAGCGAAAGGGTTAGCGCTTGAAGAAGTCAAATCGCAAAAAATTGACGAAACGACGTTGGAAATCGTCATTTTTAGGCTAACACCTAAAGTCGCAGACAAGCGAAACAGGAGCGGACTCCCAAAAAGAGTTGCGCAAGCGTAAACGGCTCCTGAAAAAGAAGGTATGAGCCGTGGTTGTTAAAGCTTTTAAGAGAAATTTTTGCACAGTTGCATCAAAAATTTGATACACTTTAGGAAAAAGATTTGACCAGAACCCCACAGAACAGGGCAGGTGGACAACCCCCCTCTCAGGTATGTTAGTGTCATGCATGCCCTTCTCTTCTTTGCGGAAGGAGGAAGGGAATGGCGAGCAACTGCACAGCGCAAAACAAGCGTAAGCGTTTTAAGCAAGCCTATTTTAGCGGTACGGCAACACGAGCACAAGCAAGCACTTTCCTTTCTGACCTCTGGAGAGAAGAGAAGGGTGGGTTGCGGTACAGGGAAAGCGCCACAATCTGTGAATGCCTAGATTAGGCACATGCATCGCGAGCACAGCGCATACACTAACACTAACCCCTCCCCTCTAGTAGGTAGGGTTTTGCCGTCTTTCCCAAAGGATAGGTGCCAGCACAGAAATTGGGCGCCACAGGAGTGGTACTAGTACCTGATTAGGACCTTCGGTCCGAGGTCAGCGAAGCCCGGTCTCCGGGAGCCACGCTGGGGAGTGAAGTGAGACACATACATACATACGTAGCACACTTAGTGGTACGGTAACCCTGTAAGGAAGGTTAGAACCCCATGGGTCTGGACCACTCTGGGGTCCTAACTGTGGGCACGCTTGTCCCCAAGGAGGGTGGACACACCTTGCTTCACTGCACCTGCTTGTCATTTTCCCCTGGAGTAGGAAGCCACTGCTCTTCGTTGGCTCCCCAAGGTCATAACATCAGGGCAGTTCTCATGCAACACATGGTCAACAAGGCACACACTCGCTGGGTGGCTGCAAACCTGATAAGCGGCCATCTGGCTCACGCTGGTAACCATGGGGGGGCCACGCACAAACACAGCACGACCCAGCAGTGGGGGGGGGGGGGGGCACGCACTAGCACAACACCAACCCCGGCCAGGCAAACACCACAGACAACCACCACCGGACAACGCCGGCCGTACGGTGGCGGAAACAACAGCGAACCAACAAAACAAGCCGAGCATTGAGCCGGCTACAAAACCACGAACCGAAATCCGAACACGCCGACATAGCACGCCCCACCAAGGGGGGGGGCCATGCACAAAAGCAGCACGCCCCAACAGGGGGGGGGGGGGGCACGCACCAGCACAGCACCAACCCTGGCCAAGCAAGCAACACAACCGCAACCGCAACCCACCAAGCAGACGACGACAACCCAAGCCAAACACCACCAAACCAAACCACGCACCACCACCGCGGCGGGTAGGCACCAACACAGCACGCCCCACCAAGAGGGGGGCCACGCACCAACACAGCACACCCCACCATGAGGGGGGCCACAAACCAACGCAGCACGCCCGACCATGGGGGGGGGGCACACACCAACACAGCACGCCCCACCATTGGGGGGGGCACGGACAAACACAGCACGCCCCAACAGGGGGGGGGGGGGGGGGCACGCACCAGCACAGCACCAACCCCGGCGAGGCAAACAACACAGACAACCAACACCCGACAACGCCGGCCGTACGGCGGCGGAGACAACAGCGAACCAACAAAACAAGCCGAGCATTGAGCTGGCTACAAAACCACGAACCGAAATCCGAACACGCCGACACAGCACGCCCAACCAAGGGGGGCCCATGCACAAAAGCAGTCCGCCCCAACAGGGGGGGGGGGGGCACGCACCAGCACAGCACCAACCCTGGCCAAGCAAGCAACACAATCGCAATCGCAACCCACCCAGCAGATGACGACAACCCAAACCAAACACCACCAAACCAAACCCTCGCACCACCACCGCGGCGGGTAGGCACCAACACAGCACGCCCCACCAAGAGGGGGGCCACGCACCAACACAGCACACCCCACCATGAGGGGGGCCACAAACCAACGCAGCACGCCCCACCGTGGGGGGGGCCACACACCAACACAGCACGCCCCACCATGGGGGGGGGCACGCACAAACACAGCACGCCCCAACAGGGGGGGATGGGGGGCAAGCACCAGCACAACACCAACCCCGGCCAGGCAAACACCACAGACAACCAACAACGGACAACGCCGGCCGTACGGCGGCGGAGACAACAGCGAACCAACAAAACAAGCCGAGCATTGAGCCGGCTAAAACACCAAGAACCGAGACCTGAACGCGCCGACACAACACGCCCCACCAAGGGGGGGGGCACGCACAAACACGGCACGCCCCAACAGGGGGGCGGGGGCACGCACCATCACGGCACCAACCCCAGCCAAGCAAGCAACACAACGGCAACCGCAACCCACCCAACAGACGACGACAACCCAAGCCAAACACCACCAAACCAAACCACGCAACACCACCGCAGCGGGCAGGCACCAACACAGCACGCCCCACCAAGAGGGGGGGCACGCACCAACACAGCACGCCCCACCAAGATGGGGGCCACAAACCAACGCAGCACGCCCCACCATGGGGGGGGCCACACACCAACACAGCACGCCCCACCAGGGGGGGGGGGGCACGCACAAACACAGCACGCCCCAACAGGGGGGGGGGGCACGCACCAGCACAGCACCAACCCCGGCGAGGCAAACAACACAACCGCAACCGTAAACCAACAGACGACGAGAACCCAAGCTAAACACCACCACACCACGCACCACCACCGCGGCCGACGGGCGCCAGCACAGCACACCCACCATGAGGGGGGCCACGCACCAACACAGCACGCCCCACCATGAGGGGGGCCAGAAACCAACGCAGCACGCCCAACAATGGGGGGGGCCGCACACCAAGACAGCACGCCCCACCATGGGGGTGGGCACGCACCAACACAGCACGCCCCACCATGAGGGGGGCTGCGCACCAGCATGGAACCAACCCCGGCCAGGCGATCAACACAACCACAACAGCAACCCAACCGCCGACCACAGCCACCCGAACACGCCGACCGTAAGGCGGCGAAGACAACAGCGAACAAACAAAACAAGCGGCGCATGGCGCCGGCTAAAACACCACCACAAGCACCACCAACACGAACCCAACGACGCCGGCCGCCAGGCGGCACACACGACAACAACCCAAGCCAAGCACCACCACACCACGCACAACCACCCCGGCGGACAGGCAGCAACAAAGTACGCCCCACCATGAGGGGGGCCACGAACCAGCACAGCACGCCGCACCATGAGGGGGGCCACACAACAACACAGCACGGCCAACCATCAGGCGGGCCACACGCCAGCACAGCACACCCCACCATGGGAGGGGCCACACAGCGACACAGCATGCCCCACAGTGGGCGGGGGGCGCGCACCAACGCAGCACACCCTACCATGGGGGGGGGTACGCACCAACACAGCAAACCCCACCAAGAGGGGGGCCACGCACCAGCACAGCACCAACTCCGGCCAAGCAAACAACACAACCCCAACCGCAACCCGACCGCCGACCACAGCCACCGGAACACGCCGACCGTAAGGCGGCTAAGACGACGCTGAACCAACAAAACAAGCTGCGCATGGCACCGGCTAAAACACCACCAACCCGAACCCAACGACGCCGGTCGCCAGGCGGCACAGACGACAACCCAAGCCCAGCACCACCACACCACGCACAACGACCGCGGCGGGCAGGCACCAACAGCGCACGCCCCACCATGAGGCGGGCGACACACCAACACAGCACGGCCCACCATGAGGGGGGCCCCACAACAATGCAGCACGCCTGGCCATGAGGCAGGCCACGCGCCAGCACGGCACGCCCCACCATAAAGGGGAGCACCCACCGACACATCACGCCCAACCATTGGGGGGACCACGCCCCAACACAGCACCATTGGTGGGGCCATGCGCCAACACAACACCAATCCGGGCTAGGCAAAGAACACAAACGCAACCGCAACCCGACCACCGACCAAAGCCACCCTAACAAGCTGACGGAATAGAGGCGAAGACGACGCCGAACCAACAAAACAAGCCGCGCATGGCGCTGGCCAAACCACCACCAGCCCGAACCCAACGATGTCCGCCGGCAGGCGGCTCAGACAACGAGAACCCAAGCCAAGCACCACCCGGCTAAGATGACGGCACACCAACAAAATGCGCCGGGCACACCCCGATCACAGCACAACGAAACCCACGCCCGACAGGCCGCCCTCAACAAGACCCAAACAACAGCGACTCAACGCAACCGGCTGCGCACGCGGGGGCCTTCCCACGGTGCACCCAACTCAGATCACCGCGTCTACACGGCGCCAGACGACAAAGGGCAACGTAACACGACGCATCGTACAAAGGCCGACCCGGGCACAACCAACCAACACCGAAACAGGCATGACAAGTACACGAACAACGTCCGACCACGCAAGCGCTCGCCGCAGCGCCAAGGAACCAATGCCGAACAAGCCGACCATGAGCTGGCTATGACAACCGTGCACCAACAAAACCGCTGCAGCAGCCACGACATGACCATAAACAGACCACACGCAAGCCGGCCAACACAAAACTAGTCAGGCATGCATGGGTCGAAACGGGAACGGCGTCCAACGGGTTGGCACCACCGAGGTGCGCCACGCCCGCCGACCAGCATATCTACGAACACAACAGAACACCGCAACTCTACCATTACGAACCCGACCAATCATCATTGACCAACTACACTACACTACACTTGGACAAACCAAGACACAACTAACCAGCAACGAAACGTGCCGGCTACACAAACAACAGTCTGCTATACGACCACCGGCAGCAGCGCGACGGAACCCACGTAAACCAAGCCGACTATGAGGCGGCCCCGACAACGGCGCACCAACCACACCGCAGCTGCAGCCGCGACCTGACCGTAAACAGACCACACGCAAGCCGGCCAACATCAAACCAGCCAGGCGTGCACGGGTCGAAACGGGAATGGCGTCCATCGGGTTGCCCACACCATGGTGCGCCACGCCCGCCGACGACCATACCCAGGAACAAAACAGAACATCATGACTCTACCATCACGCAACCGACCAACCAACATTAACAAACTACACCAAACCATTAAACAACCGACCAACCAACCAGCACGACCTACTTCAAACCCCCGGCCCCCCGGGAGAGCGCAAGCTCGACAGAGTCAGGAGGCATGAGTGTGCCCCACGGCATGGGAGTCCCGTAGCACGTGCTTCTTCAAGTCGCCTCACGCCTACTGAAAACCCATCCAGGTGGGGGTGCCTGCAGGACAGGGCCTTTGGCCTGGCTCCGGGCCCCTGGGCCCCAGAGTCTGGAGGTTGCTGAGGATGTGCGATGGGACCCTCCCCCACTTATAATCCGCCCAAAGGAGAGGAATGTGAGCCTTCGGTTGAACATGGGTTACCTCTCTGGGCAGAACCGGCTGAAGGGTACTGCTCGCGGTGACCGCGCCCTTCCCCCATGTGGGGGACCCGCTTTGTGGGGGCACGTGCAGTAGGGCCGTGGGTGGGTGAGCAAAAGGCCCTTGGTAAGACCCCCCTTGGGGGCAACCCGAGTCCCGAGATGACCTACCTACCTACCTACCTGTGCACACGGCACTCCTTCCCTCCAAGCCCTGTCAGGGAAATGCGCGAGGGCGTCCCTGGCAGGCCACAGTTGCCTAGCGGCGCTGTGTTCTCTTGTAATCTCACAGGGGAGCCGATAGGGCTCGAGAGTTCTTCGTTTTGGCCACCCAGTAGCGTGTGTAGGGGTTAGGGTCAGCAAGCCTGGTAGGGACTAAGTGCGGTTGTGCTCACCCTGCCTTCGAAGGGTGGTGCTGGCATTAGTGAGTGTAGTGTAGTGGTGCCTCCTGTCCCGCGGGCTTTTACCTCGTGGGCAGGAGAGTGAGTTGGTTTTTGGCCCTTAGAAAAATCGGCGTTTTGTATGCCCTTAGCACACTTGGCCACCCCTTGCCTCTAGTAGGTAGGGTTTTGCCGTCTTCCCCAAAGGATAGGCGCCAGCACAGAAATTGGGCGCCACAGGAGTGGTAATAGTACCTGATTATGACCTTCGGTCCGAGGTCAGCGAAGCCCGGTCTCCGGGAGCCACGCCGGGGAGTGAAGTGAGACACATACAGACATACGTAGCACACTTAGGGGTATGGTAACCCTGTAAGGAAGGGTAGAACCCCATGGGTCTGGACCACTCTGGGGTCCTAACTGTGGGCACGCTTGTCCCCAAGGAGGGTGGACACACCTTGCTTCACTGCACCTGCTTGTCATTTTCCCCTGGAGTAGGAAGCCACCGCTCTTCGTTGGCTCCCCAAGGTCATAACATCAGGGCAGTTCTCATGCAACCCATGGTCAACAAGGCACACACTCGCTGGTTGGCTGCAAACCTGATAAGCGGCCATCTGGCTCACGCTGTTAACCATGGGCATGGGACTGAAGGGCACAGCCAGGGCACGAGCAGTATTCTGCAAGCAGCGGATGTGTAGGTGTTTGGAGTGCCGAACCCGACTCAGGGTGGGAGTTGGTACATTCCCCGCAAGTGGAGCTCTGCAAGAGTCCTGAACCTGTCCTGGCACACATTGAGTAGACCTAGCTATCAGCACAAGAGTGTTCACCGCCCCTGGGAGGTTAGATAACAGTAAATAGATATGCACAAGGAGATGCGGTTTTCTTTTTGCGTTGGGACAGAGTCTCAGCACGGGTTAGTAGCTGTCCCTCGTTGTTCTCAACGAGGTAGGAGCGAAAGATGGGGTTGATACTCGCATTTGGCTGTATAAAGGCAGACATAGGTTCCTAGGTCGCCTCAGATAGCCCAATTCCATCCCACAGGGTAAGGAATTTGCAGCCCTGCTTATACTCGCGGCGGGCAATACCTGCAACCGCGTAGTAGCCATCGACTGCCACCTCATCGGCAGTCATCTCTTCGAGTTTGTCTGCCTCCTCAGGGCGGGCAGCGTTCTCTAGGTCGCTACGCTCGACCTCACTGTCGCTGAGGCGCCACTCACCCAGGACGAATCATCGGGGGAGTGATAGTGCCTCAACTGCTTAGGAGCACAAAGCAGTTCACCACCTAGACGTGACTGCACGTGACATGGGTTCTAGATCCATCTATCCTGATGATACGATAGGCCCCAAAATAAGGGTCCTGTAGGCAGTTACGGGGCCAGGAGGGTAGTCCTGAATGGTGAACCAAAACAAGGTCACCACCCTTAAAACTGGGGGGTCGCCCTAGGCGATTTCGTAGGCTCAGTTCACGCTCACGGATGTGTCTCAAGTTAGTACCAGCCTGTTTAGCCATACACTGCTTGTGTTCCAGCCAATCCCCAACGGGGCTCTTGAAGTCTTCAAGAAAGGGGGTTTTGAATTACCCAGCAGGTCGTCCTCCATGAAACAGCTCGTGGGGGCTGAAAACTGTAGAAGAGCTCCTGCGAGAGTTCATGGTCAGCACTGCCCAGGGCACTAGGCGTACCCAATCTTTGGTACGTTCTTGTTTCATCAGGATTCTTAGGTTCTGTTCCACCGCACGGTTTCGTCTCTGGCAAAGAGGATTAGATGTGTGGGTATAGGGCACACCTGTGGTTACCTCAACATTGAGGGCGCTCAGCACTCGTTTGTATTATCCTGTGTCACCCCAGATGCGTACATCCTCATCAGATTGCAGATGTTTAGGTGCTCCGTATGGTTCGAACCATTGTTGGACCAACATTTTCACAGTCTGCTCACCTGTGATTTTCTTATTGCAAGGGAACACACGAGTGAAGCGGGACAGGCCACAGGTGACCATTAGGCAACTATCATAGCCGCGGAAGCGAGGTAGGCCGTGGATGAAATCCACGTAGAGTAGAGAGTTAGCACAATAGGGTATGAGTAGGCTGGAAATCAGTCCCCTATCCCTACTATCGCTCTGCTTCCTGGCATGACAGCCGCAAGCATCAACAATGGTCTGCATTCGGGACCACACTTCAGTCAGGGTTAGACCAGAGTAGGAACACTCACGAAAGAAGTCCACCGAGCGATTAGCGCCAGTGTAACCTGAGCTGAGATGGGACCACTGTAGACACCAATCGAGTCGTGCCTCAGGCAAAACTATATGGTCCTCGTAGAAGAGGTACAGGTTATTTTTATACCACTGGTGCCCGTCAATGACACGGGGTTCGAGACCAGTGCTGAGGGTCTGGAGAATTTATTTATATTCTGACTGATAGTTAGTTAGGCTCCATCCCTCGAGGATTCCAGCTGTGCGCATAGACAGGTCAAGTTGGACGTCCATACGCTAGAAAGCCTCTTTGGCAAGACCCTCAGAGCTCTCACCAATAAGCGCATCGAAGTTGTTGCGCGATATTTAGTCAGACAGTTCATTTTTTATACCAGGGCTATGATGGACTGTCAGCCTGAACTGGCTCAGGTAAGTCCACCACCGTTTTAGCTTCGCTTTCTCTGGTGGGGGGCCCTTCTGAAAGGACTTCAGCGCTTCCTGGTCACAGAGCCAAACAATAGGGTTGGATCCCAATAGTCGGGACTGGGATGAGAGCACCAACATAACGGCCAGGAGCTCCTGGTCGTAGGTGCTGTAATTGGAACGCGCCTGGTTCCATTTCTAATTCCAGTGTCCCAGTGGTACAAGTCGCCACTCACTGGAGGGATAGTCGTGCTTCAGGGAGCCATCACGGTTCAGTCCTGTGGTGCGATAATGGCAATGAGTTAGTGGACTGGGTTAAGCTCTTGCCATTGGTATATCGTTCCAGCCCCCCCTACATCACTGGCATCAGTGATCAGGACATTCTCACCCTTTCGGCAAGGTACCCCCAGGCAGTTGGAGGAGGCAATTTTCTTCTTCAACTCCTGGAAACACTCCTCCTCTCTGGCAGTCCACCTCCAGGGAGTAGTTTTCTTGATTAGGTCAGTGAGAGGGGCAGAAGAGTAGGTAAAATTGTGGATGTGTCGCCTATAGAAGTTACTGGCGCCCACAAAACTCCTCACGTCGTGTAGACCCTTCTTAGGGTCATCGCGAATCTGCATGTCCTGTAGGGGCTGCATCTTAGACGCGGCTGGTTTCCACCAGCCATACCCCACATCGAAACCCAAATATTCCATCTCCTCTTTCATAAACTCGCATTTTTCGAGTTGGATTCGGAGATGGTTCTGCTGACAAACAATGAAAAGCTCATGGAGGAGAAGGACATGGTCCTCTTGGGTATTGGTAACCAAACTCACGTCATCGATGTTGGCCTCCATTTCTGCCCCTTCGCGAAATCAACTCCTGTACTAGAGGTCTGCGCCTCAGTATGTACAAAATTTTGTTCATCAGTTCTTGGAAGAGTGCCGGGGCGTTGGCCACCCCAAAAGGCATGACCTTCCTTTTGAACACACGACCCTTAGGGGTTCTAAAGGCCAGCAGTTCCTGAGCTGCGGCTGTTAGGTCAACCTGCCAGAAACCACTGCGTTTGTCCAGTTTGGTTTTGTACCGGCATTTGGCAATACGCTCCAGGGTGTTTTCCATGTTAGAAATACTCCCCGAGTGGTTTTGGGTTTTCTTGTTGACCTCACCATAGTCAACAACCAGTTCCAGGGCAGTTGATCCAGGTTTAGCAACCAGGAAGCAGGGAATGCAGTGATGGGGGTAGTCCCCCTTCTTATATTCTTCAGCGAGGCCAGCATCAATATATTCCTGGATCTGGCGCTCGATTTCTTCAACCTGTTCCTGAGGAGCAGGATAGGGACGACATCTCACTCGCGTCTTCTCAAATTCAGGTTTCAGTTTCAGGTCCATCTGGACCAGTTTTTTGCGGGACAGGGGAGGCGGCAGGGCGCCGAACCCCTCCTCATACGTTAGGAGCAGTTTCTTCAGTCGGGGGTCAAGGTTCAGACTCTCGTTTTTCCGCAGGAAATCCTCCTCAGCATGGAGGTTGCTCTTACCATGCTCTTTCTTTTTCTACCGATCAGCAGTTTCGGCAGGTACTGAACCAGCATCCCACTCAGGGGAACATTGTTGCCCATAGTGCAGAGAATACACTAGGGGTATCTCAGGGTCAGGTAGCGTGTAGGACTCATCGTCCTCCTCAGACCAGATGGAGGATTTCCAGGTCTGTCTGAGGTATTGCAGCCGTTCCTGGCGCTCCATACCTTCGGCCCTCAGGTACAACAGGCGTCGGAGTTTCTGAGTGTCTTGCTCTGACAGTGGCATGTTATTAGAAGCAGGCCTCGCTAGAGCATCAGGACTCTGAGCCACGGGTTCACATGAGCAAGTATGCTGCATGTGCAGCACAGGTTTCCCAACAGGAAAAGTTGGTTCTGAGGTTGACTGTAGGTCTACCTCCTCCAGAAACAGCTGGGCCAAGAAGGCACTGTGTTTGTGTTCAACACAGCTGGGATCAACAGGGGGAATAGAGCTGGCGATTTCAGACAGTTGGCCGTCAGCATCCTGCTTCACATCAGCAGGTTCCAGATGGTCATTTGGGGATTCACACCCTGGAAGTTTGGCTGAAAGGTGCTCAGGAGATCGTTTTTGGAGATCAAAAAGGGTCAAGCCACGATTTTGGGCCATGACCTCTTTTAGTAGCACCTGGTCCAGATCACACAGGGGTACAGGGTTGAGGGACCCATCGACAATGGATAGGAAACTGGCCCATTCAGGGGCCTGCATTGCTGTGTCTGAATCCTGAGGCACATAGATGGGACCATCGGGAAGTTGCATTCTTCCCACAGTCATTCGGTCCAGCAGTTGGCGCCAATAAGCGTGTTCACCTGAAGAACCCCAGTCAGGGTACACAGGACAACCCTTCTTCCCTCATAAGCAATTTTGGTTAGAACCTTCGCGAGCAGGGAGAAGGGAGGGTTAGCATACGCTAGGCCCATTACTTTCCGGAAGAAACAGAAAGCGTTATTCAAAGGTAGGTAGGTAGGTAGGTGCACTCGGTCCTGGAGAGGCGCTCCATGGTTCCCCCTGGCGTCGCCCCTGTGACGGACAGGAAGAGGCTCCGCCCATGAACAGGGGGGGGCGGCTTACATCCCGCTAGACCTGACTGGTGGCCCCCAACAAAGCGGCCCTGGGCAACACCGGGAGGGCTGATCGGCGCTAGCGTGACTGCTTGTCATGCCGGGAGGGTGGGCCCCCGTGCTTGCACACGTCCCCTCCTTTGGGCGGAACCCCAGGGGTTCACCGGACTTCCTGCCGTATCCGGTTCCCAAGGCATGCATGCATGTTCTCGGTACTGGGGTTCCGAAGTGCTTGGGTGTCGCACGATCCGCCTCGAGTCCCAAAGCAGCGCAGGCCTTAGGATGCAGCCTTACTCCCAGTCTCTGGATCTCGTTTGGCCGGGTCACCTGCATGGCACGGGCTGCCTCAGTGCCCGGGCTATGGACACTGGGTTTCCACTGTTGCGCGGCGCTTGTGTTTGGGTCTGGGTTGTGCTTGGGCTGGGGGTTTGGCCGCGCCCCGCAACTCCTGGCTGGGGTGTTGGGGTCCCTGTGCGCCTGTGTGCGCGTCCCGCTGGTACTTCGCCACTCCTGGCTGGGGTGTGCAGTGTGGGTGTGTGTGCTTGGGTTCGGGTTTGGGCTGCGCCCCGCCACTCCTGGCCGGGGTGTCGGGGTTTGTGTCTGCTTGTGTGCGCGCTCCGTTTGTACCCCGCCACTCCTGGCTTGGGTGTGCGGTGTGGGTGTGTGTGCTTGGGCTCGGCTTTCGGCTGCGCCCCGCCACTCCTGGCTGGGGTGCTTGGGCTGTGTGTGCTCTTGTGTGCGTGCTCCGCTTGTACCCTGCCACTCCTGGCTGGGGTGTGCGGCGTGGCTGTGTGTGCCTGGGCTCGGATTTCGGCTGCGCCCCGCCTCTCATGGCTGGGGTGTTGGGGTGTGCGTCTTTGTGTACGCGCTCCGCTTGTACCCCGCCATTCCTGGCTGGGGTGTGCGGCGTGGGTGTGTGTGTTTGGGGTCGGGTTCCGGCTGTGCCCCGCCACTCCTGACTGGCGTGCTGGGGTGTGTGTATGTTCGTGTGCGCGCATCGCTTGTACTCCGCCACTCCTGGCTGGGGTGTGCGGTGTTGGTGTGTGTGCCTTGGCCTGGGTTGTGGCTGCGCCCCACCTTTCTTGGCTGGGGTGTCGGGGTGTGCTTGTGCGCGCTCCGCTTGTACCCAGCCTCTCCTGGCTCGGGTGTGTGGTGTGGGTGTGTGCTTGGGCTCCTGTTTTGGCTTCGCCCCGCCACTCCTGGCTGGGATGTGGAGGTTTGTGTTTGCTTGTGTGCGTGCTCCGCTTGTACCCCACCACTCCTGGCTGGGGTGTGCGGCGTGGGTGTGTGTGCTTGGGCTCGGGGTTCGGCTGCGCCCCGCCTCTCCTGGCTGGGGTGTTGGGGTGTGCGTCTTTGTGTACGTGCTCCGCTTGTACCCCGCCACTCCTGGCTGGGGTGTGCGGCGTGGGTTTGTGTGCTTGGGGTCGGGTTTCGGCTGCGCCCCCCCACTCCTGGTTGCGATGTTGAGGTGTGTGTGTGTTCATGTGCGCGCTCCGCTGGTGCCCCGCCACCCCTGGCTGGGCTGTGCGGTGTGGTTGGGTGCACTTGGGCTCCGGCCTCGGCTGCGCCCCGCCACTCCTGGCTTGGGTGTTGGGCTGTGCGTATTCGCGCGCCGCTTGTACCCCGCCACTCCTGGCTGGGGTGTGCTGTGTGGGTGTGTGGGGTTGGGCACGGGTTTTGGCTGCGCCCCGCCCCCCCTTGCTGGGGTGTTGGGGTGTGTGCGCGCTCGTGTGCGCGCTTCGCTTGTACCCCGCCACTCCTGGCTGGGGTGTACAGTGCGGGTGTGCGTGCGTGGGCTCGGGTTTCGGCTGTGCACCGCCACTCCTGGCTGGGGTGTTGGGGTGTGTGTGCTTTTGCATGCGCGCCCCTCCTGTACCCCGCCACTCCTGGCTGGGGTGTGCGGTGTGGGTGTGTGTGCTTCGCCTCAGGTCTCAGCTGCGCCCCGCCTCTCCTGGCTGGGGTGTTGGGTGTGTGCTTTATGTGCTTGCTCCGCCTGTGCCCCGCCACTCCTGGCTGCGGTGTGCGGCGTGGGTGTGTGTGCTTGGGCTCGGGTTTCGGCTGCGCCCCACAACTCCGGGCTGGGGTGTTGGGGTGTGTGTGTGTTCGTGCGCGCGCTCCGCTGGTGCCCCGCCACACCTGGCTGGGGTGCGCGGTGTGGGTGGGTGTGCTTGGGCTCGGGCTTCGGCTGCGCCCCGCCTCTCCTGGCTGGGGTATTGGGGTGTGCGTGTGCGCGCTTTGCTTGTACTCCGCTACTCCTGGCTGCGGTGTGCTCTGTGGGCGTGTGTGCTTGGGCTCGGGTTTCGGCTGTGCCCCGCCACTCCTGGCTGGGGTGCTGGGGTGTCTGTGCGTTTGCGTGTGCGCTGCTCTTGTACCCCGCCACTCCTGGCTGTTGTGTTGCGTGGGTGTCTGTGCTAGGGCTTGGGTTTCGGTTGCGCCCTGCCACCCCTGGCTGGGGTGTTGGGCTGTGTGTGTGCTTGTGTGCGCGCTCCGTCTGTGCCCCGCCACTCCTGGCTGGGGTGTGCGGTGTGTGGGTTCGGTGTTGCCTGGCACCCCTTCCTGTGCCGTGTTTGGTTGCGTGTTGTGCGCGCTGCCCGGGTTTGCGGCACCCGCTGGCCGCTGTTGCTTGACACCTGTCCTTGTGCCTTGGTTGTGGCCGGCGGCGTGCCTGTCTGGCGTGTCTGTTGGCCCCGCGTGGTGCGCCGCGCCTCGTCCGGTCGGGGCGCTCTCGGTGCTCCGGTTGTCTTTCCCGACGCCGTGGTGCCTTTTCCCATCCCGGGGGCTTGCGCCCCGGGCTTTACTGGGTGGCTGCGCGGGGCACGCGGAGGGCGGCCGAGAACCGGGCTCATTGTGCCTGCCGCTGGCCTCCGCCAAGGCTGCAGCTCTGGGCTCGCTGCGTGTCGTACCCGTTCGGGGCTCCGCCATGGGGTTGTCCCTGGCGGGTCCCTCCGGCGTCGGTCTTGGGCTGCGTGCGCTGCGGTGGTGTGCGTGTGTGGACCCGGTCACTGACGCGTCCGTTTTCCCGTACCGTCCGTCTTTCAACGGGGGACTCGGCCGGTGCATCGGGGCTGTTTCGTGTGGACGCCACTATGTTTGAGCTCAACACAGCTGGGATCAACAGGGGGAATAGAGCTGGCGATTTCAGACAGTTGGTCATCAGCATCCTCCTTCACATCAGCCGGTTCCAGATCGTCATTTGGGAATTCACACCCTGGAAGTGTGCCTGAAAGGTGCTCAGGAGATCGTTTTTTGAGATCAAAAAGGGTCAAGCCACAATTTTCGGCCATGACCTCTTTCAGTAGCACCTAGTCCAGATCACACAGGGTTACAGGGTTGAGGGATCCATCGACAATGGATAAGAAACTGGCCCATTCAGGGGCCTGCATTGCTGTGTCTGAATCCTCAGGCACATAGATGGGACCATCGGGGAGTTGCAGTCTTCCCACAGTCATTCCGTCCAGCAGTTGGCGGCAATAAGTGTGTTCACCTGAACAACCCCAGTCAGTGTACGCAGGACAACCCTTCTTTTTTTTTTTTCGAGGCATGGCGGTTCCCCGCCCAAAGCATTGCACCAAAGCGGCCTAACCATGGGCAAAATGAGCGTTCATGGTGAGCCGAAGTTCTCCGAAGGACAGCCGCGGGTATTTACAAACCTAGTCAGGGTGAAAACACTGCATGAACTGCACCATGGGCCTGAAAAGCTTAAAATACAAGTGGAGGCCATTTCGGTGAAAGATGCAAAGGGATATATAGCCTATACGGAGGCAAAATGAAGAATAACAAAAAGATGATATAATGAAAAATGGACCAGTGGATTGAGCGAAGAGAAGTGAGCAAGTGCATGGGCAAAAAGAAAAACAGACTGGAACAATCTGGCTTGCCTGAAGTCAGTCTGGGGCCCTGTAGCTGATCTGAGAATTACAAAGTACAAAGCCCTTTCATTCTGCTCAAGTCTTGCGCTCTTGCCTTAATGGTCCTGAAAAAATAGAAAAGAAAAATTCCAATTGATGGCTCAAACAAAAAAGACTCAATGGATCAGTAAGGTTTTCTGGTGCGCAGAGCTGTGCATGCAGTGGTGCAGTGTGGTGCAGTGTGGTGACGGTGTTGTGTCCTACAGTGTAGGTGGGTGACGGGTGAAGGCTGATGTGTCAGATGGCTGTTGGTTGCTGGCTGCGTGCTGGTGGATGTTGGCGGCTGCTGTTTGCTGGCTGTTTGCTCTTGGCTGCTGGGTGCTGGATGTTGACTGTTGCTGCTGCTTGTCGCTGGCTGTTGATTGCTGGCTGCTGGTCGCTGGTTGCTGGTTGCTGGATGTCTGCTGCTGGCTGGTTGCTGGGTGTTGTCGCTGGAAGTGTCTTACTGTGGAAGGGAGGCGGTGGGTGGTTGATGTGCTGGTTGTTGGCTGTTGGCCGCTGGGTAGTGGTTGTTGGTCGCTGGCTGCTGGCTGCTGACTGCTGCTGCTGCTTGTTGTTTGCTGTTGGTTGCTGGCTGCTGGCTGCTGGCTATTGGTTGCTGATTGTTTGCTGTTCGCTGGTGAAGCGAGTGTATGCGCTGGAGGTGAGAGATGGGACTTGAGGGTAAGTGTCATTTGGAGGAGGTATGCGGTTGATGATGTGAGGGTGTAGTGGTTGAGGCGGAAAGTGTTGAAGTTGTATGGCTGAAGTTTTGGTGGAGGGTTTCGGTTTTGTGGTAGGGCGTTTAGAGTGAGGTTGTTTGTTGGTTGGTTCCTTGTCGATAGGGGATGGAAAGTGCAGTGGATGGGGAGCGGTGGATGATGTACTGTAAATGGAAAAAGATTCGTTCCAGGGGTTAGAGGTGGCCGTCGGAGATAACTGATGAAGGTTAGAGATGGGGTTGTCGATGAGCCATTGTTTGGTTTCGTTGAGGAGGGTGGTGAGAGGCTTTTGTCGATGTTTTAGGGCTTGACGAAGAGATTTGATGTTGGAGTAGTAGGTTGTGTTTGGTGGGGGTGTGCGTAATTGATTGCTGAGTGTGTTGGGTATGAGGGTGCGAATGAAGTTGCGGCGGTCGCCTTTGGAAGCGGTGGCCCACCAAGTGATGATGGTGTTGTGGAAGTGGCCACTCCAAGTGTTGAAGAACTTTTTCCGTATTGCGTCAGTGGTGTGGCATTCGGTGATGAAGGTAATGGGGTCTAAGGGGTGGTGATGGTTACAAAGAGGGCAAAGGTAGGTGTTGAGGATGAACTGGGGCTGGTAGCCCTTGCAAGAGAAGAGGCCATTCACCCACTTAAAGGTGAAAGTGGAGAACCACGAGGATTTGAGAAAGAAGTGATCACTAAGGGAGAGGTGAATGTTGTTGTATTGATGGGTTGGAAGTTGATGTTTCGTGAGTTTAGAGGTTTTTTTGCCGGGGAGTGGAGTTTGGTTAATGGCCAATTGCGTGGAAGTTGTGGGGGAGAGAAGGTAATTGAAATGGGTGGTGCTACATTTCGAGACACTGTCCGCCGCGTCATTGCCGGGGAAATCGGCATGTCCTTTGATCCAAGTGAATAGGATGGTGATGTGTTTTAGATTTTCCAGAAGATGCCATATGAGGCTGTACCAAAGAGCAAAGGAGTTGTTGCTAGTGGTGAAGGGGGGAGAGTGAAAGTGAAGGAGTGTGTTTAGGGTGAGGCATGTGCTCAAGTTGTCGATGGCGAAGATGATCGGTCGGGGGAGGGTGGTGAGTTGAGGGTAGAGGAGGGAGATGATGATGGCATAGATTTCTGCTGGGTATGATCCTTTGAGGGGAGAGGGGGAGGTAATGATAGTGTGGTTGTTGGGTTGAAGGGAGATAATTGCGGCTGATCCGGAGGGGTTGGAAGAGTTAGGGTCGTCCGATCCGTTGGTATAGATGATGGAGTAGGTGGTGTTGGATTGGAGAGCGTTGAGTAAGTCGTGACAGCCACAATAATCCAGATGTGAAAAGTTGGGAAGGGGAATATTATGGTTGGATTTGAGCTGAAAATAATATGTGGTTGATGGGGTGGTGGTATGTGGGATGGGGAAGTCGTGTAGTGTGGTTGGGCATATTGGATGTGTGGGGGTAGTAATAAAGGAAGAGAGTTCTGACCTTTCCGCCCTGACCTTCTACGCCACCAAATATAACCTACTCCACCACTCCCAATACGGTGGCATTCCCAATCACCACACCACAGACCACATATTCACCATGATCTCCAACATCTCCCTCCACCCCCACATCTACCACCTCTACCTTGACCTCGACAAGGCTTTCAAATCCGTCCCCCACCAAGCCCTATGGCAAATCCTACACAACTACAACTTCCCCAAACACATTATTTCTCTCATCCAAAACCTATACTCTCATCCCGCTGACTATCCCACCGTCAACGGCTTCTCTCTCTTTGCCGCCATGACTATCAGAGGACTCCGCCAGGGATGCCCAATGTCTCCGATTCTTTTCAATCTCTTCATTGACCCCATAATCCGCAAACTCTCTTCCTTGCTCCTTTCTCACACCTTCTCTGCTCTGTTTTCCTTTATTGACAACATTGCCCTACAAACTGCCTGCCCCAAAATTCTGCACACTGCACTCTCCTTCCTCTTCAACGTAGGCCCAAAATACCGCCTCTCCTTCAACGCCACCAAATCCGAACTCCACGCCCTCAACAATGCTCCTCACCTCACCATCCGCATTTCCTCTACCACCCACTTCAGCACCTTCGATCAACATGGCAAACCACGCCAATATTACAAATACTTAGGGGTCTTCTTCTTCACTTCTCAACAAAATCAACAAATGTTCCTCCTCCTAAAAAACCTCGTCAACTCCTTCTTCACCAACCTCCTTCCTCTATCCCTATCACACACCGAACTCATCAAACTCTCCAACATTCAACTTATTCCTATCCTTGCCTACCGCCTCATCTGTAATTCCCTCCCAACAAACTTCTTGACACACCTGACCACTCCATTTGGACCAACATAGCATCCCAAGGCAAACTCTCACTCCGCATTCCCCACAAAACCAAATATTCTCCTCGCCACACTCTTGGTCTTGGCATCACCAAAATATCTCACGTTACCCACACTCAAGCCATCAACCACTTTCTTCGGTACACATCCAACGAAGGTCCCCCCACATCCAATCACTCTATCCAACACACCCTTTTTCACCGCGGCCCAGCTTCTAACCTCCTGCAAGACATGCTCATCACTTCAGCCCACCATTTCTCCATCCAAACACACAACATTCCACACCACAACCCCTGCCCAGTCCGATCGCTTCCACTCAACTCAGCCATCCAAGTCGCCTTCCTCGACCAAAACAACGAAAATTCAAATCTCTGGTACCGAGGCACAACCATCCAGCACAATCTCCACTCCACATCAGTCCAATTCTCCGACAACATCTTCCACCTTCACGACACCCACCACTTCTCCTTCATCACTCAAAACGGCAACAGGACAACCCTTCTTCCCTCATAAGCGATTTTGGTTAGAACCTTCGCGAGCAGGGAGAAGGGAGGTTTGGCATACACTAGGCCCATTACTTTCCAGAAGAAACGGAAGGCATCATTCAA
This sequence comes from Eutreptiella sp. 'Long Island Sound 2002', assembly GCA_964036045.1. Taxonomy (NCBI): domain Eukaryota; phylum Euglenozoa; class Euglenophyceae; order Eutreptiales; family Eutreptiaceae; genus Eutreptiella; species Eutreptiella sp. 'Long Island Sound 2002'. The sequence continues at coordinate 61,858,761 of OZ038384.1, read as the reverse complement.
ATGTTTCGAGCAATACAACTGCATGATGTGCTGTTGTTGGCACGCGAACAATTCAACCTGGATCTCATCCAGGGATACCTGCAGGGCACGCTAGTCCATTTTAAAGAACATGACGGGCCAATGGGTAGTTGTCAGTACGACAGTTAGTCTTTGCTGCGTAGCGCAGCCCAGACTGTTTTCGTCCTGACAGCTCCAAAGGTACGGAGAAGAGTCCACTGCCAAAGTCGCAGTGTAGAGAATAGGGGCGCTGGAGAGACAACATTTTTACCCTGGGGGTTTCTTCGCAGGAAGTCGGTGCCGATGACGATGTCAAATGCGTCAGTGTCCAGCACTCTGCAGTGTTGAGTCACAGTTTCGTCGCCAAGACAAAAAGACACATCGACACCCCCCAAGGAATGGATGGTACGTCCATCCCCTACTGTTATGGCCACTGTCTTAGCTTTCTTGAAAGTCTTTAGCAGGCGCCGGGCCACTATAGAGAGTGTTGTGCCGCTGTCAAGCACTGCACGAAAAAGTTGATCCCCGATTTTCACAAGGATCCAGAAAACCAAGTCCTCCTCTTCAGAGCCGCCCCCCTACTCCTCAGCAGGTAATTTCACATCAACCCCTGCAGCCATAAGGGACTTGGCCATCCAGGCCAGTCGTCTCTTCTTGGAGTTAGGACCTTAAAGGGAGGCGTTATCCCCCTGTGGGCGCTTCTTGGGGTCAGCATCGGCAGGAGAGGGACAAGTAGTGGGCGCCGATGAGCGCCTCTGGGGGTTGTGGGTTCCACCCTTGCCACCCCCCTTGCCTCCTCCTTTCCCACGCTTGTCCCCGTTCTGGGGAGTTCTGGTGGCTGTTTGGGATTTCTGGCGTTCAGACGCCTGCCGTTTGAATTTCTCACTCTCACGTTTTTTTATGTGACATTCGTCCTCGTAGTGACAATGTTTGCCACAGTACCCACAGGTGAGGTAGGTAGGTATGTCATCTCGGCACTGGGGTTGCCCCCCAGGGGGGTCTTACCAAGGGGCTTTTGCTCACCCACCCACGCCCTACTTCACGTGCCCCCACAAAGCGGCTTCCCCACATGGGGGAAGGGCGCGGTCGCCGCGCGCAGTACCCTACTGCGGGTTCTGCCCAGAGGGGTAACCCATGTTCGACCGAAGTCTCACATTCCTCTTCTTCGGGCGGATGATACGTGGGGGAGCGTCCCATCGCACGTCCTCGTCAACCTCCGGATTCTGGGGTCCAGGGGCACGGAGCCAGGCCAAAGGCCCTGTCCTGCAGGCACCCGCACCTGGGTTGGTTTTCAGTAGGCGTGAGATGACTTGAGGAAGCACGTGCTACGGGGCTCGCATGCCGTGAGGCGTACTCACACCTCCTGACTGGGTCGAGCTTGCGCTCTCCCGGGGGGCCGGGGGTTCGAAGTAGGTCGTTGTGGTTGGATGGTTGGTCGTTTAATGGTTCGGTATAGTTCGTTAATGTTGGTTGGTCGGTTGCCAGGACACCGCACACGCACATGCACCAAGGGCAGCAAAGGGACAGGACACCACAGCCTACACCCCTAGGGTCGGACGCACTGGGGCGACCCAGCCGGCCCACCGGGCCAGTGGCAGGAGCGGTACCCCAAGGCCACTGGTGCGATCCCGGCCTGGCTGCATCGCGGACCATGGCAAACGTCGCCCAGGGCCATGGAAGCAACTGATGACAGGCGTGCCGGCAAACAGCCCAGGAGGGGGTCGCCTGCCAAGCAGCGGGGCCCCGCAACTCAAGCCACAGGGGTGAGGCGGTCGTACCGTAGACTTGCGGGAGCAATACTTCCTGTGGTGAGAGATACTCCATACGGCTGGGCAGCCCCTAGAGCTGCCCCCCGCAGGAGGGGGCATGTGGCCCTACCCACGGACACATGTGGGGACACCCTCCCACCCGGGACACCTGGGCCGCATGGCCGCGACACTGCCTTCCCAAGCACCTGCGGGAGCGGCTTAAGAGGCACCTGACCTAGGGCAGTGGGAGGGACAGGAAGTCCCCTTGGTAAGACCTCCCTCTTGCATTGTCAAAGGAGGCATCCCGAGCTCCCGAAGATACCTACCTACCTACCTACCTAGGCGTGAGACGACTTGAAGAAGCATGTGCTATGGGCCTCGCATGCCGTGATGCGGACTCACGCCTCCTGACTCGGTCGAGCTTGCGCTCTCCCAGGGCGCCGGGGGTCCGAACTAGTTCGTTGCGGTTGGTTGGTTGGTTGTATAATGGTAGAGTTGCGGCGTTGTGTTGTGTCCGTGGGTATCGTCGTCGGCGGGCGTGGCGCACCATGGTGTCGCCAACCCATGGGACCCCGTTCCCGTTTTGACCCTTGCATGCCCGGCTGGTCTGATGTTGGCCGGCTTGCGTGTGGTCTGTTTATTGTGGGGTCGTTTTCTCTGCAGCAGTTTGGTTGGTACATGATTGTGTTAACCGCCTTATGGTCGGCTTGTTCGTCGTGGGGTGTATCGCGCTGCAGCACGCCCAAAGGAGGGGCGGTCGGGCGTGGGAGAGCGCCCAACCCCGGACACCCCACACCAAGGCAAGAGGCGCCCCCCCGGGGCGCCCTCGTGCCGCCCCCACAGCGCGCAAAGCCAGCTCGCAAGAGCGCGCGCTGTGGGGTAGGTGGCGGGTCCCCACGCCCACCACCCCCGCACCCACAGCTAGTGGGTAGCGGGCCCCGGCCGCACGCCCCAAGGACGGGCGGTCGGGCGTGGGAGAGCGCCCAAACCCGGACGCCCCACACCCAGGCAAGAGGCACCCCCCGCGGGCGCCCTCGTGCCGCCCCCACGGCGCGCAAAGCTAGCCTGCAAGAGCGCGCGCTGTGGGGTTGGTGACGGGTCCCCACGCCCACTGCCCCCGTACCCACAGCCAGTGGGTAGCGGGCCCCGGCCGCACGCCCCAAGGATGGGCGGTGGGGCGTGAGAGAGCGCCCCACCCTGGGCGCCCCACACCCAGGCAGGCGGCGCCCCCCCCCGGGCGCCCTGGTGCTGCCCCCAGAGCGCGCAAAGCCAGCTTGCAAGAGCGCGCGCAATGGGTACTGGTGACGGGTCCCCACGCCCACACCCCGAGCACCCACAGCCAGTGGGTAGCGGGCCCCGGCCGCACGCCCCAAGGACAGGCGGTCGGGCGTTAGAGGGCGCCCAACCCCGGACGCCCGAGACCCAGAGCGAGAGGCGCCCCCCCCGGCGCGTCCTCGTGCCGCCGCCACAGCGCGCAAAGCCAGCACGCAAATGTAGGCCTGCCCGCAGGGGGGCGAGCGACCCCAAGCCAGGCGAGGGGACAAAGGGACCGGGCCACCCCCCCAAAACCTAAATAGGCGGAGCACGGGACCGAGGCAGGAAACGCGGAGGAGCACGAATTGCCTGGAACGGCCCTACCGGCGTCCTGCACCGGAACCGTGTGTAGAGCGCGCGCCACACCGACCCGGAGGGGCGGGGCGCGTACGCCGCGTGAGCATGAGCGCACACACACGCAACGGACACGCGGCGCGCACCCGAAGGGCAACCGGACCGAGCCCGCGGAACGTACAGACCGCATGGAATGGCGTACCGGCAGGCGAAGGAAAGGGACGCCCGGGCGGGACAGCCCGCAACACGCACCGCGAGGGAGGCGAGGGCAGGGAGGAGCCCCAGGGGAGAAGCCAGAATCGGCACGGGCCCCGACCCTTCAGACCTCCCGCGAGCGCCGCGCACACACGACCAGGGCACTGCACCCGCCAACGCAGTAGTAGCACACAGTGCTACACACCAGCCCCGCGGCTAGGCAGCCTCCGCGCCAGCCCATGGGGGTCCCACTGGCGACAAGCCAGTAGCACGGGCCCGGCGGCGCCGGCAGCCCGGGCGACCACGCATCAGGGGGGCGGCGTAGTGGGTAAGCGCCTGCAACAATGGTTGCTAAGTGATGCACTGACCGAGGAGTGGCCAAAGGGGAAAGCCGGGGAGGGACAGGGCTCCGAGCCCCGTGAACCCGGGGGACTCCGCCACCAGGCAGGAGGTGTGTCATGAAGGGCCCCCGACTAGGTCCCGGTGGGGAGGATATCACCTGCCCTGACCAGGTGACCCCATGGGGCCGAAGAACGTCTAATACCCCAAACGTCAAACCTCAAACCTCAAATCTACTGCGGGTTCTGTGCAGAGAGGTAACCCAAGTCCTACCGAAGTCTCACATTCCTCTCCTTTGGGCGGATGATACATGGGGGAGGGTCCCATCGCACATCTTCATCAACCTCCGGATTCTGGGGCCCAGGGGCACGAAGCCAGGCCAAAGGACCTGTCCTGCAGGCACCACCACCTGGGTTGGTTTTCAGTAGGCGTGAGACGACTTGAAGAAGCACGTGCTACGGGCCTCGCATGCCGTGACGCGGACTCACGCCTCCTGACTCGGTCGAGCTTGCGCTCTCCCGGGGCGCCGGGGGTCCGAACTAGTTCGTTGCGTTTGGTTGGTTGGTTGTATAATGGTAGAGTTGCGGCGTTGTGTTGTGTCCGTGGGTATGGTTGTCGGCGGGCGTGGCGCACCATGGTGTCGCCAACCCATGGGACGCCTTTCCCGTTTCGACCCTTGCATGCCCGGCTGGTTTGATGTTGGCCGGTTTGCGTGTGGTCTGTTTATTGTGGGGTCGTTTTCTCTGCAGCAGTGGTTGGTACATGGTTGTGTTAACCGCCTTATAGTCGGCTTGTTCGTCGTGGGGTCTTTCGGGCTGCAGCGGATGTTCTCCTTTTTGTCCTCTCGTTTAGTTCTGAGGTTTGTTGGGGCCGGCTTGTCCGATTTGGCGGTCATTGTGTTGCGACCGGGGCGTGCCCGGCGCGTTGTGTTGGTTCGCTGTTGTCGTAGCCGCCAGTGGTCAGCTTGTCTGGGGTTGTGCGGTGGCCCGTATGGGCCTCTCTGGCCACATTTGGTCGCTGTAGGCCCTCCCCTACGCTGTTTGTTTTCCGTCCGGTGTGTTTTGTCGTGGCTCGTCCGTTTTTGGCATGTCCGCGCGTGAGGTTGTTGCGCTGTTGCCAGCACTATGCTTGGCTGGTTTGATTGGTTGGCCGTCGTCTTCGCCGCCCAATGGTCGGCTTGTCCTGCTGTTGGATGTGTTGGGCCGTGGTGGCCATTTGAGGTCGGTTCTGGTTGTTCCAGTTGCGGTGGGCTAGCTCGGCATGCTTTGGTGGTGCATCGCCCCCCTCATGGTGGGGCGTGCTTTGGCGGTGCTTGGCCTTCCTCTTGGTGGAGCGTGTCCTGGGGGGGAGAAAAGTTTTGAAAACTGGTACGACATGCCCTGTCCCGCCGTGGAGCCAGCATTACATGCACAACCTGTCATCTTGTACACCGCGGTGCGCTTCGGCTTTCCTTTCGGTCTCGCCTGTGCCGATGGTATGTACTCCCCCGTCGGTGGCAAAGCCCCTTCGGTTCGCTATCCTCTTCGATGCATCCCCGTGTTCCCTATGGGAGCCCCGGGGTGCTGTGCCTGCGTGGTGGTGCGCTGTTCGTGCTCGTGTCCGCTGGCCAGTCGCCTTGGCTCGGTCTGCTGGGTGCCGGGCTCGCTGTGTTCCATTCTGTGGCGTGCTCCGCGGCTCTGGTGGTGTGTGTGTTGGTGCCTCAGTGCGGTTGCCGGAACTCAGGGTGGTTTGGCTTGGTGGCACGCCGGCCTTTTAGCGTGGCGTGGCGGTTCTCTGGGCCCCCTGCCGTCGTCGCTGCTACAAGTGTTCTGTGATCCGGTGCCCTGGTGATAAACGTTCTCGGAGGCTATGCCCATTGGTGCTGGTGTCACATCCGTTCCTCAACCTCCTGTCCTTGTCCTTGGATATAACATGCTCGCAGGTTGTGGCCCCTGACATCGGAACCCCATGTGCGCTGCCATTTGCGCCCCGTGATCTGGTGCCCTGGTGTATGATTTACTCGAAGGTCATGCATGCCGGTGGTACATTCGTCCCTCGACCCCCGCCCTGGGAGGTAACATTCCCAAGGCTGGTGTGCTCTGGTGTCGGGGAGCCCCGTACAGCGCGGCGGGCCGGACTCGCCGGTACACACCTGTGTCCGCCGGCGGGAGCCGGCGGGCATAGAGGTCCCGTGTGTTGGGCCCCTGGCCCACCTCTCGTCTGGCTTGTGGGAAAGGGAGGTCAGGCAGAAAGATAGGTTAGCGTCGGGGCCTCCCTCTCGCTCCTTGACGCCGATAGCTTTCGGGGCTGCGGGGAACGTGCCCCTGGCAACATTCTCGGCGGTTACGTGCGCTGAAGTCGCCCCAGTGGTGCCGCCGTGGGCGCCCTGTGACCTGGTGCCTTGTTGTATAACTTTCTCACAGGTTATGCGGGTGGGCTCTGGTGGCACATTCATCCCTTGATCCCCTGCCCTTGGAAGTAACATTATCCAGGATTATGTGCTCTGACGTTGGGGGATCCCGCATGACACGGCGGGCTGGGCTCGGCGTAATATTCCCGTGTTCACCGGCGGACCCGTGGGTCCCGTGTGTTGGGCTCCACCCCTTGGTCCGGCCCGTGTCCGGGTTGTGGAAAAGGAAGGTCAGGCGGAAAGATAGGTCTGTGTCAGGGTTCCCTTACCGTTCCTTGAAGCTGATGGATTGCGGGGGCGTGGGGAGCGTGGCCCTTGCCCGGGATACGTGGGAGGAACGGGTTCGGTGGGGCCATCAGGTTAGTGTCCGTGCTCTATAGCAGGGGTTTTAGGGCTGCCAAGGCTGGCCCGCATTCGGGGGCGTCCGCTGCAGAATCAGGGTACCCCAGTGCCATTCTCGCCGGTGCGCTGGATCCACAGGCGTCGGCAAGGTGCGCTGCGCGGCGGCGCGTTGTCGGGTTGTGCGGGGGGTACTCCTGGGCAAGGTTGGCCTGCCCGGAGTCGTCGCGGCTTATGGCTGGTCCTTCAGCTGCTGGTTTGACGCCCATCATCGGGGCCCCTGGTGGGGTGAGGTGGTCCCAGGGGTGTCGCATTGTCTCCCAATCAGCAAGTGGCCGCCGTGGGGCCCGTGCTACGAGTGCGCAGCGGTGTGTCATCTCATATCGGCTGCAGTGTTCCCCCGGTTCTTGAAGGGTCCTCTGGCCGGTATGGTGCCCTTCCATTGCCGGTGACTGGTCGCAGCGGGCAGGGCACGCGTGTGCCGTGTTGGGTGGGGCGCGGCGGTCCCAATGGTGCCGCCTGGCGTGCTCGTGGGGGCGTGTTCCTGTAAGTGCGGCTAACCCCCATCTGCTCAGATTTTCACAGATCTGCCCGGGATTGGCTACATTTGGGCCATTTTACACACTTCGGCGCTACCGCCGACCCCCAGACCATTCCCAGGGACTGAACTATATAATTCTGACGTGCCGGATTCAGGGCCGCTGTGCATTCATTGTGAATCCGCCGCGTTCCGATGATTTGCCCGGAATCGCGATTTGCCGCTGGTGCGCGTGCGCGACCGCAATCGGCCATACTTTTTTCCAAAATCGGATTTATATCAATCTTTTCAGACAGATTCAAACACTCAGATGTATTTGTGTTCATCCGCATTAATTTTCTTCATAGACTGGGAATTTTCTCTGGTTCATATGAGCATGAACTTGTCTAGTGTTCTCGCTGCCCTCACCTGCCCTATGGTCCCCTCGGTCACCGGAACAAACAATCAGCTCGCATCCCCGCACAGCTGCCTCCCGGGCCTAGCCGGCCCTGAGCCCTCCGGCCCTCTCATCAACCCGGGACAGCACTTACATGGTAGGAGAGGCTACCTGAATGTTGTTCCCGCGGGACCCACTCCTTCGCTAGGCCCTCTGGGCACCCAAAGGCAAGCTGTAGGAACCCCAGAAGTGACCATCTCGCTCCCTCTGTGCTGCCCCACTGAAACGCTACGAGGATTCCCCTGCAGCAGTCCCCAGTGTCCCAGGAGAGTCACCATCGGCTGTCAAGGAGGCCAACAATGTCAAGATCCCAGTTGAAATCAGCCGCCGGATGGCTGGAATTAACCAGTCCTTGTCGACGGCAGAGCTCTTTATGAGCTTGGTGGCACCATCATCCCACCATCCATCCCACCGTTGGAGAGATTGGAGGTCGATCTCATGGACTTCGAAGTCGGTGGAGCAGGTGAGGTGCCCAACCCAACACGCCCTGAACAATGGGCTCCTTGGGAACCCAGGGTATCCCAGAAAGACGCCCACAATTACGAAACGGTGTTGGGGTTTGTTTCTTGGGAACTCGACTGCACTCCCGTGCCTCTTTGTTTCTCAAAATCCGAAATCCAAAATCCGAATCCACAAACCTCGCAGGATCTTTAGACGGGGCACCAATAATAACACAATCTCGAAGACATAAACCCTGTTCAAAGATCGAAGTATCTTACAGCGCTCATTCACAGTTGGCATTCGATGCTTCTTTATTATTCACAGACTGTCAGCGCGATTGCGACTGCGACTTGCGATTTGCGCGCTGCTGCGCTGCTGCTGTTCGAAGCCACAACACTACCCCCCCGTTGAGACCTCGAAGAGGTCTCACTCACCTGGGCGGGCGTCACAATGTCGAATACAGAGCAGGCCCAGAGAGAAAAATTTTTTTTTGGGCCTCGACATGTGTTGGCTACAGGAGCATAACAGTGGACCAATCCTGGTCGAAACAGTGGATCAATTCTGGTCGAAACTCACACACCGAGGTGCAGTCATGGGACACCCGTCGTCAGCGCCTCATTCACACGCCGTGTTCGACTCTGCCACGGCTGCGGCTTTCGGCCGAAGCTGCAGAAGACCACCTCGCCAGGCACACTGCACGGGCGCTGTACCCGCAGCAAGGCTGTGGGCACGTCGAACCATAACATACCATAACATCAAAGCTGGATGCTCAGCAGACCCACAGGCCTATACATCTGTCAGCTCGACAGGACATATGAAGGCAGTCGATACCATTAATGGCATCCAGACTGTCGAATAACCCCTTACTTGGCATTCAGACTGTCGAATCAGCACAGACATGTCGCATCAGCACAGACATGTCGAATCAGCGCAGACATGTCGAATCAGCAGTCCGTGCCCCATGTGAACGTGTACGAACGATCCACCGGAAGTCGACATACTTCATGCACTTCCTTCAGTGTCTCGACGCCAGCCATGAACTTGAAGGTGTCATGACCCGTATAGTGTCGACGGATATCACTGTCGAGGGCACGCTTCTGAATCAGGATACCAGATCGATGGTTCAGCAATCGAAGGTTGGGATCACCAGGTCGGTCGTCGACGGGGCACTTGTACTGGAATACGAAGACATGTTCATGAACAAGCACTCGAAATTGTCCAGGTCCCAGTGTTTGTGCCCTGGTCGAATAGAAGTCCCAGAGGCTCGACGATTTCCAAACTTCCTCACGCCACAGATCGGCCCGATTGGTGGCCTCGAAGGAGCATCGGTCATGTCGACCAGTAGTCCATCGATAGGTTTCCTTCGATCCAGTACCAGGCTCCATGCTGTGGTAGAACCGACCAGTTCGCGTATCGACTCGCGTGTCCGCAATCGAAAGTCGTCGTACGACAATGACGGCGCTGATGTCGTCCTTTTCAGGGCCGAGGGCATATCGGTCGACGATCTCAAGCGTGTCGGTTCGAGAACCTTCTTCTTGGAGTCGACCGAGGTGTTGATGGACATAGTGGCCGTCAGCGAGGGAACTCTGCAGAGCGAATTGAACCGCTTCTGCAGTCACAAGGCTCGAAGCCGTGTCAACAATGACCGCTTCGAGGACTTGGTCTCGGCAGCTGACCTTGCGTCGATGTGCAGCCTTAAAGTCTTCGTGAATCGGCGTGAGGTACTTGAAGAACGGGATGTCGAAGTGGTGCTGATAGACATTCGACTCCATCGACAAGAACCGGTGATCGAGGGGGTCCGGGTGGAACGGGTCGCTCGCAGGCGAGTCGGTTTTTTCGATCTCCTCCCGTCCGTCAGTATAGACGTCCCTTCGAAACTTGACCGCTCGACGCCAACGTTGTCCATCTTGGTTTCCGGCCTCGAAGGGGGACATGAGGTATGTCGAGGTACCCAGGCGTCGAACCAATTCGGGGGAATCCAGGAAAGGGAAAAGATTGGCATACTCTTCATTCGATGAGTGAAGGGCAGCAACTCGTCGGATTGCCCTATCGAAGTCGTGGTACCCGAGTCGTCCGGGTCCAGTCTGGTAGATCGTCGCCAACTGGACAAGGTCCATGGGGGCGCCTGGTGCGACGGCGTTGTACGCATAGGGTTCGATCTGTTCTCCGAGTCGAAAGTACTCCTGGAGCTGGACCGGAAGGTCCTGTGTTCGATGTGGAGCGCACGCATATCGCTTATACCCAAGTCAAGAGGTGCCTCGAAGGCCGCGCAGTTGGTGTCGACGAAGAAACAAATCGACTTTGTGGGCAAGGAAGGGGGCTCGATCTTTGAAGAGACAGTCGTTCGCCTGGCAAACCTTTTGAAGATCACGGATAACTCCCATAATCGAAACGGCAACGGGAGCTTCTCGCCTCATCCTTTCGTGGGTCCAGAAGCGTCGATACTTGAAGATCAGGTCGATCCCATCCGCAACGTTTATCAGGTCGTCGATACCCGAGATCTCTCGATGCATGCGGTTGAGTCGAGCAATTTGACTCGGCAGGGTATGTTCGGTGAGGTCTTGTCGCTATCCCCAATCGAGCTCTTCATCATAATGTCGCCATTTCATGAGGGCCGCTCGAAGGTTTTGACAAGCCACTTCGATTTTCGTATACCACTGGTATCCCGGCTTACAACCAAGGTTTCCACGCTCATCGAAAGACGTGTCAGGGGCACTTCGAGCCAATTCGTACGGGATTGGTGCGGTTCGTCCCCAACTGTCGATGCAGATGGTCTTGCCCAACTCGACAATGGCGGCATTTGCCTTCGACACGACTTCATAATGTTTCTCGCTCAGGAACGTGTGCGGCTTTCGAAGACCAGCCATGGTACTCGACGCAATAGTGAGTACCGATGGTTCGAGCTTAGTGTACTCCGTCTTCATCGGATCATCCTCATGTGTCCCAAATCGATAGGGTGGCTTCAATCCGAACGTTCCCAAGTGTCGAAGTTCGTCGATGGTCTAGATTTCATGATTGTACTGCGGCATGTTGTAGGGCTGCCACTTCGACTCCGGCACCGGCACAGAATCCTAGCTGGGTGGTGCTGTCGACCGCGCGGGTTCGTAAGAATATTCTGCTTCGTCGTCAGACTCGAGTGGCCAGGGTTCAGCGTCGTAGTTGTAGTCATCGTCGTGGTAATAGGAGTTGGCGTCGTGGTAGTAGGAGTCGGATTGGTTCGTTCGAGTAGAAGCTTGTGTTTTCGGGGCATTCGAATGCCAGGATTGGTCGACCCAGTCGTCTTCGACTTTCGGCTCTCCGGTACCCGGATCCTCTCTGGATGACCTTGATGTCCAGGTGTTCGGCCTCGATGTCCAAGAACTGTCGACCTATCCGGCCGCTGAACAGAAGAAGGAAGATCAGTCGTCGTACCCCGTGTAGCAAGCAAGATCTTCATCATCAGAATCGAACCAGTCAGGGCTTGAGCACCGCTCTCGAAAGTATTCTGCATCGACCGGGGGAGGGGGCCCGTACAGCTTACCGAGTTCCGGCGGCATGTCGGGTGGAGTCCCTCCCTTCGTCGGTTCCAGAACGGGCAAGCTGGCCAGGGCTATCTCGAGCACTTCAAAGCCTTCGGCGCCTCCTGTTATGATGGTTCGTCCACTCGGCGCTATTCCCGCAAGTTTCCCGCGAGGGAACACACCTCCCTTGCCTCCTTTCGACGGGCCTCCTTTTCCTTTCGAGCTCCCAGCATATGCCGACTGGCTGTAGTGCGGCGGTTCGAATGGATCGAGAGGTCGATTCGGACGAGTTGGCGCTGATGCTACCGACAAGCAGCGGCCAGTTGAAGTCGTCCTCGCTGGGGGTTCGATCGCGTCAACATCGATGACGTTCGACGGTGTCGCTCGAGAAGGCGGAGGTCGAGAGGAAGCTTGGGGCGTCCGGGATGTAGTACCATAGGCGGAGGCTCCGGTGTTCGACCCGGAACCTCACATGAGTTTTTCGAAAAACCACGCTGCAGAGAAGAGTAAGGGTGTTACTCAGTTACTCAGGGTGGAGTCGAAGGAACTCAAGGTACACAGGATCCTCCTCTACAGCCTTGCTCGACTCCCAAGACCATGTGTCGTCATCCCATTCACAACGGTACAGGAATGTGCGGCGCTTTTTAGATCCCACTCGACGTCTAGCCACAATCTTGACAAGTCGAGGAGATTCTCCAGTTTTGACAGGGGGCATCGGAAACTCCCACACCGGCTGTCCCTCTCGATGGACGTAGGGTTTTATGCTGTCTTGATTGAAAACTCGCAACCCATCGAAGGGGGCAGGGATGTCCAGTTTGACATTCTCGCCCTTGTTCAGTACCTCGAGTATTTTGTAAGGGCCGCACCAGACAACATCGAGTTTCCCTTTATGTCGATATTCAGGCACCAACACCCACCATCCTTCACCGACTTCAGGCACTCGAACGTGTCGGTCCATTTGCAGAACCACATGCATCTGGCGTCGACGTTCCTCGGCAAGCATTGCACGCACAGAATCGAAGGTACGTTCCGCTCGTTGCATGTAATCATTCACGGTCGATGGTTCATGTGCATGAGAAGTCATTCGGGGAAAATCCAATGGAAAATGGGGTGTTCGTCCTTCATCTATCTTGAACGGGGATAGTCGAAGACTATTGGATGTCAGGTTGTTGTACTGGATTTCGGCGAACAGGAGGTCGACATCCCACTCGTTGTTGCCGAAGATGCCGTGTGTACGCAGGCGCTGGAGGATGGACTGATTGCTGCGCTCCGCCAGGCCATTGCCTCGAGGGCGGTTGGCCACTGTTTGATGCATCTCAATCTTGAAGCGCTGGGCCAACTCCTTCCACGCCTGAGACTCGAACAGCTTGTGTCGGTCAGAAACAATTTGTCGAGGGCATCCTTTCAATCGAATAACCTCACGTAGGAACACATAGATGAGGTCGTCGGCTGTCATATCCTTGCGACAACGGATGAACATTCCACGCTTGGAGAATCGGTCGACTACAGTCATGATGGCGTCATGGCCCCTTGTGGTCCGCGGGAATCCCGAAACCCAATGGATAGACACACTGTGCCATTTGGTGTCGGGCACCGGCAAGGGTCTTGGCACTCTGGCGGTGTCGACTCGTCTTAATTTCGCCGCTTGACAGACATCGCAACTTAGTATGTATCGCTCGACATAGTGTCGTAGGTGTGAACATACGTAGTCGCGCTTAATCAGGACCATGGTTCGAAGGACTCCTGAGTGGCCATAGAACTCCGACTCGTGATACATAGCCACAATCGACGTAACCAGCGTTCGGGGAACAAGCACACGTTTGCCCATCGTCGACAAATGGAAGAATTTTCCATCATCGAAGGACAAGTTGGCATGTCGAAGCTGGTGTCGTGCCGCAGGGCTTCGAATCGCGACTTCGTAGATGTGTTTTTCGTCCGGGGGTCCTCCCGATAGGCTGCCGCCCACACAGCTTTCCAAGTCAAGTCTTTGCACTGATAATGTCGATGTACTCGGAGGTGTGTACCCTTAAGACTCGAAGGGTACGGCGTGTTCCGCCCAACCTTCGGCCAGGGAATCGATTGCAACGTGCCGTCACGGTGACGTCGACAGCGAATCAGTTCCGCCATGGTCGGTGCGTATCGAAGTTCATTGCCAAAGGTGACTCGAAGGGGGCGATCCATGCTTACATCGGGGAGGTCGTCGGTGTCGGTAGACGTGTGTGGCTCATTGCCAGTCTCATCGAGATGCATGTTTGGTTGGTGTGAATTCTCAGCCATGATCTTGTCCGATGGTGCTGGATCCAGTCTCAGGTCCTCCGGCTCCGCAGTTGTCGCGCTCGACGGTAGCGGCTCCAGGTTCTCCGGCTCGACGGCGGGTTCGGTGTCGAATTGGAGGGCTGGTTCCGCAAGCTCATCTGCGTCAAGTTCCTTCCCCACGGAGCGTCCGCTTCGTAGTGAAACGTACAGGTGGTCGTACGGCTGGGGCCACACCTCGTCATGGGAGAATGAGTCTTCGAGTACATGTAGGAACTCATCGACAGGTTCTCCTTCCGGTGAGGCCCAATCTTCGACCAGGGGAATTGCGAAAGCCCGTGTACGTGTGGCATTTTCGATATCCATCAACTGCCGCGAAGTTAGACGAGAGCAGGCATCTGCCACAGGGTTCTCGAGGCCCGGCACGTACCACAACGTTAGGTTGTATTCCTCGAGGAATTGGGACCATCGTGCTTGCCGTGGTGTCAGCGGTCGAGGACAGGTCTTGAGATATCGAAGACTTTTGTGGTCAGTGTGCACGTGCACCTGCTGCGGTCCTCGAATTAGGTGAAACCATTGTTTCAAGGCTAATACGATGGCGGACAACTCCTGTTCTCGAATCGGGTATCGAGTTTCGGCAGGCTGCATTTTCCGCGACATGAAGGCAATAGGTCGAAGATGTCCCTTGTACTTCCCATGCGCACATCGTTGCGCCAGCGTAGCACCCACGCAGTCTTTCGAAGCGTCTGTGTACAGGTGATACGGCTGTCGGGGGTCGATAGCACTGAGATGTGTCGCGCTGATCATCGCCTGCTTCAGCTTGTCGAAGGAAGCCTGGTGGACGGCTGTCCATTCCCACTCGAAGTCTGCCTTAAACATTGCAGTCAGAGGGGCTGCGACAGCTTGGAACCCTTCGACAAACTGCTGGTAAAATCCACACAATCCAATGAACTGTCGAACTTCATGGACCGTAGTTGGTGGAGGCAAACCTCGAATGACCTTGATCTTTTCGGGGTCCCTGTGTACTCCATCTTGGTCGATGATGTATCCGCAGAAGGGCACTCGACTCTGAAAGAATGTGGATTTATCGATGCAGGGGAAGAGCTGGTGCTTACGGAGTAGGTCATGTACCAGGTCGAGGTGTCGTTGGTGTTCGTCCGCATCCTTCGAGAAGACGAGGATGTCGTCAATGTACACCCATACAAAGATCCCCAAGTGGTCTCGAAGGACATCGTTCACGACGCGTTGGAACGTCGATGGCGCATTGCAGAGGCCAAAGGGCATAACAACCCACTGGAAGGCGCCAAATTGTGTGTTGAAGGCGGTTTTCTCGATATCTTCGTCTTGAATTCGGATCTGGTGGAGCCCACTAACAAGGTCAATCTTTGAGAATACGGTGGAACCCCCCAGTGTATTCAAGATGGATTGGATCGATGGCAAGGGGTATCGATCTCGTACAGTTCGTGTATTCAACGCTCGGTAGTCGACGCACATACGCCATTTACCATTCGCTTTCTTCACCAGTAGGCAACCCGCTCCGTATGGACTCGAGGATGGTCTGATGCGCCCAGATCGATGCAACTTGTCCAGTTGGCGTCGAAGTTCATCTAGTTGGCTCGGATCCATTTTGTAAGGGTGTACCCACGGTGGATTGTCTTCCGAATCGAGGCGTATTGGATGGTCTCTTCCAGGTCGATGCGGAGGTAGGTCTCCATATTCCGCTTTCTCCCGGTCGTAGAGGTCCGCCCACTTGTGTAATCGACTCGGTAGTTTGCGTCGAACAGGGTCAAGCCCGTCATCATTGCCATCACTGGCTTGCATCTTATACATTTTATCGACCGGCACTGCTGGTCGAGGCATGCAACACAGAAATACTTGATCTCCCGTGAGATCAGATCGACGGATCTCTCTTTTGCGTTCCGGCAACGAAATGTACTCAATCTCCATATCGCTGCACTCCTCATCGGTGATACCATCTTCCGTTTCGGACTCATCGTACGTGTCAGTACTGCGCTGAACGTGTGTCGACGAGTGTAGGTCGGGGTGTTCGTTGGCATGTGGGGTAGGATTCCCAACCGGACTCGCTTTCGAGGAACTGGATGAAAGTATCGAAAGAAGGTCCAGCTTCGAAGCTGCTTGAAACTGTAGCTGGGTGGAATGTCGTGATTTGCCAAAAGACAACCGGTACGAAATCGAACCATATTGGATGTCGGCGTGTCGCTCCTTCCAGTTGACAGTTGGATTGTAGCTTCGAAGCCATGGTAGTCCAAGCACTACATCTGGCAAAATCTCCAAGACCTTGAAGTGATGACGAAATACAAGCTCTCCAACGCGAACATAAGCTCGCGTGTAGTACCGTACTTCGACTTGGAGACCTCCTGCTGTCAAGACATGTCCAGGGTTTCTCAGTTTATAGAGGGGAAGTCGCGCCCTCTTTGCTGTTTGCATCGACATAAAGTCATTGGTCGCTCCACAGTCGACCAACAGTTCCACGCTGGAGTCAAAGGAGTCTTCACGACATGCGCAAATGCGCCCTCAAACCGTGAACACAGACGCATGCTCAGGTTCGGTTCCTTCGACAGTGACACTTCCAAGCGTCGAATTCTTTTCGGGTTTATTGGTGCTGGTGGTGGTGTTCAGCTCTTCTGGAGGACGTCCGCCACCAGGTCTTCGGAATTGTTTTCTAGGCCGTCGTAGGCCTTTCTCTGCTCTTGGAGCGGGATCGAAACCGTCCCTTGCTGTCTCGACTTTGATCTCGTTTCGGTGTGTTCGACCGTGATTCCCAACGTTCTCGTCCTCGGGATGGCGGTCGACCTTTTGGACAGTCGCGGGCCAAGTGTCCTTGTTCGTCACAATTGTAGCAACGTCTGCTTTCTGGACCATCTTGGCGTCCGCCATGTTGACGTCCGAACCGTTCACCAATGTAGGCATGTAACTCTTCTCGAAGCTTGGCAATTGCATCCAGATTCATCGGCTCTGCCACGGTCGAAGCCGTGGGCGCCGCAGCTGGGGTCGGCATCGGGGTGACGTGTGGCGTTGGCATAGGGTTCGATGGAAACGTGGAATTCGAAGTAGGTGGGACCATCATAGGCAGAGGTCTCGACACTGCAGGACCCAGGGTGTGATCTGATGTCGTTCTCGAGGCGTTCTGTACTTCTTCCAGTTGATACCCAGCCGCAATGTAGGCTTCCGCGATGGTCTCTACCAAGGTATCGAATCCAAATGGATTATTAGAACGCCATCTCGAACGGACTTCAACGATGTATTGCCGGCGCACAGCGTCATTCGACAACCCTTCAACAAATCGAGAGCTGACGAGGTAACCCATCTGGAGTTCATTCGTGTTGACCTTCGACTTGATAACGCATGTACGAAATTCTCGAACGTAATCTGCATGTCGGGGAAACTCGCTCTCTTTCAAGCTCAACATTCTCGACAAATACACTGGCTCATGGGATATGCAGTCGAGACGCTGGCCTAACACACGCATGAGCTCGAACCAGTCGTCCTGTACAACTTTCGTCAGGCTATGATAGTACTCAGCGGCATCACCATCGAGGAGGAATGACATCGTTGCTGCCTGATCGACGGGTGAGGTGATGTCCGACAAAGTGAAGGCTCGTAGTAAATCTTCTTTCCATGTTCGAAATTCTCCACATCCAGGTATACCCGTGAACCTCTTGACCAGTTTGTTCAGGCGCTCGACGCGGCGTCCCAAAATCTCCTGCGAAGGAGCACGTTGAACTACGAACTGGGGTAGTGGTTCGAAGGTAGGCCGCTGTGGGAGTGGTTGTTGTGGAGGGTGAGGTTGGTTCGAATTCGAAGAAGACGGTGGTTGCGGAAACTGTTGTTGTTGTGGTTGCGGAAACTGGATGTTGTTCGGAGGTGGTGGACTCGAAGTTCGCACAAATTCGTTGAGAAGAGCGTAACATTGCGACAATTCATGTTCCACGCGTCGAAGCTCATTTGCAGCAGCTTGAGTTGCATTTTCCGTCGAGGACTGCAAGGTATCGATGCGCTGGCCAGTTGCTGCTGTAGCACTTGCTGCTGTTGCCTGCAATACATCGATGCGTTGTTCAGTTGCTGCAGTAGCACTTGCTGCTGTTGCCTGCAATACATCGATGCGTTGTTCCAATTCGATAACTTTGGCTTGAGTATCTGCAAGCTTCTGCGAACAGCTGTGAAGATCACGAGATAGACATGGAGACCACTCGCTTTCTCGACTAGCGATGCGCTCTGCGATGAACTTCTCTAACGAGGTCGAAAATTCGTGATGCAAGGGTGAATCACTTCGAAACAAACTGTCTCTGATGAAATGCAGCATAGCTGCGTCGTTGAAGGGCCGCTCCATTGTAGATCGAAGTCCAAATCAAGTTGACGGCGTTGCGGCGTCGAAGATTGATCTTGAAGATTGATCCTTCCCGCCACCTAGCTGGCTACCACTTGTTGTGGTTTGTTTC
The DNA here is from genome assembly GCA_964036045.1 of Eutreptiella sp. 'Long Island Sound 2002'. Taxonomy (NCBI): domain Eukaryota; phylum Euglenozoa; class Euglenophyceae; order Eutreptiales; family Eutreptiaceae; genus Eutreptiella; species Eutreptiella sp. 'Long Island Sound 2002'. The sequence continues at coordinate 61,840,518 of OZ038384.1, read as the reverse complement.
TTGGGAACTCGACTGCACTCCCGTGCCTCTTTGCTTCTCAAAATCCGAAATCCAAAATCCCAATCGACAAACCTCGCAGGATCTTTAGACGGGGCACCAATAATAACACAATCTCGAAGACATAAACCCTGTTCAAAGATCAAAGTATCTTACAGCGCTCATTCACAGCTGGCATTCGATGCTTCTTTATTATTCACAGACTGTCAGCGCGATTGCGACTGCGACTTGCGATTTGCGCGCTGCTGCGCTGATGCTGTTCGAAGCCATAACAACGGCCTGTTGGGTGTTACAAGAGGCAGATCGACCCGAGGAAGAGCAAGAGTTTGATTGTTTACTCGATTATTTTTATTTAATTCGAGATGAAATCTACGACCGGATGTACCAGTCGTGGGAGGAAAATCAGCTCAGGAATGCGTTCCATCAGGTATGGAGTGCGACGCCCTTCCCCAAGGGAAAGACCCGGGAGGCTGTTCCTGGGCCCTCCGCCCCTCATTCTGCCTATCCCGGCCGAGATGCTGCGGCTGAATTGGCTGCAGCGGTCGAGAAAGGTATTTTGGAAGCTGCAAAACAGGCCAGTCTGGAGATCAGGGCCAAAGGAGCACTGAAGGTGGACTCCTGGTTAAAATCAACAGACCTATGTGGCCCTGCAGTCTGTCCAGCACCCGCAGGGCACGGAATGTATTGTCTTGTTGACTGTCCCTGTCGTACCCAGCGAGATTCTGAGCTTCAGGCGCTCAAGGATCAGATGCATTTAATTGTACATACGTTGGATATAAAAAATATTTTTAAGACAAACATGCGTTCTGAGGGCGCTTCATCGGTAGGAAAGGAAACGGAGCCATCGGAGGAAGCCACAGAGATTTTTTCCATTTATCCCTCGGTGTACTCTAAGACCACCAATGCACGGATCAGCAGAAGTAAACTTAAGGAAAGGGTTAAAATTTCTTGTTCCGAGAGTAGGACGGAGAAGGCCAGGGAAAAGGTACAGAATACCAAGTGGACTGCCTCCTGTACGACCCCCTCTGCTGCCGCCTCCAACGCCCTCGCCCAGCTTTTGCTCGCCCAGACCCTCGCCGGAGCTGGTGTGGCTAATGATGCCGCAAAGGTGTCTGCCATTACAGCTGGTGTTGGGCTGGAATCTCTTCTGAACCCTACCTCGCTGAGACTGCGCCAGGTTGCCAAGGAACTGAAGTACAACGGGAACCCCAGACGTTGGCCTCAGTTCCAACGTGAGTTCAAGTTGTGGGTTAAAACCCAAAAGCTTCACGAGGATCAGTACGTGACGGCCCTCTTGGATTGTCTTGAGGGACCGCCGGCCAACACTTGGCTTCGGACATGGCGTGATCGCGAAGAGACAAGTTCCCCCCTTACCTTTGATGAGGTGTGGGAACAGCTGGAGGTACGTGGATCCCGACTGCTGGAGGATCAATATCACCCGATGTTGAAGATTTCCACCTCATTTTCGCGATTGATTCTCCATGAGGTGCAGGATAAGAAGCAGCGTTTCTGGAATCTGGTCCAGGAGGCTGATCATTCGGGTGGAAAGTTCTCCAATTCTGAGCTGAAAAAATTAATTTTTGATAAGATCCCCTCTGAAAATGCCGCCACCCTTCGGAACAAACAGTCGGAAGAAAAGGTCAAGACCTGGTGGGCGGAGCTGGATGGCTTTGATGCCTCCGCCAATAAATTTTCAGTTCGAGAAGCACTTCAAAAGTGTTCCCCCACGTCGTTTCCCAAGGTGAAATTCACTGAAAACACGTGGAAAATCACGTTTCATGAACATGAGGACCGGGACTTGTTTGTCCAAGTCCTCAACAGGGGAGTAAGCTTCCATGGGCAGCGCCTGAGGGCAAGAAACTGGGTGTTTTTGTACACCCCGAAGGAACTGTGGGAAGAGGTTGAGCGGCTCGCTGATGCCGCCAACCAAAATTACCACAAGGGCCTGGGGGGTGGTAAGAATGCCCAGCAAAATGCCCAAGGCGGCGCCAATCCGGGCAACAAAAAAGTGAATGACACAAAAGGTGTCCGGCAGGAGTGTGGAATCTGCCTCTTGCTCCGCTCTACAAACCGAGCGAAGTCACATTCTACGGAGAATCACCGGTGGTCAGCCCACGATCACAAGATTGTCGGGGGAAATGTCAGTAGTCCCCCTCAGAATTCAGACAGGAATGCCCGACAGGTGCATGGAGGGAAGGCTGGCAAGGAAAATCCAACCCCCTCTGGTGGAACCCAAAAATCCTGGGGGCCCAAGCGGTTCCCAAGGCACAGGAAATCGGACTCCATCTGGTTCCGGTGGGCAGCCCGGCGGTCAGAAAAATCCACATGGCACCCCCGGTGGCGGAAATCGAAATCCAGGCCAAAACCCCCAATCCGGCGGAAACAAAGGAAATGCCCAAGGATCCCAGGGCAAGGGTAAAGGAAGCCTGTCTAGGGCCTCTTCTTCAGGCAAGGGCAAGCGGCGTGGCGGCGGTGGAGGTCCCTCATCCGGCGACCGTGGCCGTGGAAGGGGGAATCATCGTGTGGATCAGGTGTCCGGTGCAGTTCAATTGTCAGATGCAGACCGAGATTATGGCGAAAATGCATTGAATCCAGCAGATGATCCGCTCCATGAGGAGGGGACTGATGAATCCGGCTGTATCCACCAGGTTGATGCGGCAGCTGGAGGTCAGAACGCCTAGGGGATCCACGAAAATCGCCCCTCCCCAGGCGATTTCAGGAATGATCCCCCAATTCCTTCTCGACCCTTGCTAGATGTAGGGTCTCTTGTTTCCTTTCCATTGGATCCGGTAACGGATCCTATTGCTGCAGTGGACGAGGTGGGTGTACAGTCCAAGCACAGGGCCCAACAGTTCGTTACAAAGCTGCGGGTTTCTGATTGCAAAGGCAATTTTCACCTCGCCACTTGCTTGTGTGACAATGGATCGGAGGTAAATCTCCAATCCAAATCTTTCTTACCAAACGACTGCGTGTTTTATTCGCCACATCCCGTTACCATGGAGGGAGTTTCTGGACACTCTCTCTCAGGCGGACAACGCGGTTGTTACATATCAACCCATTTGGTCGCTCAAGACCTTTGGGATGCCGGCAAAGTTGAAGAAGTTGTCCTTAAGGATGACCACTTTTATCGTGCCGAAATAAAGTATGAGCTTTACTTGGGCCATCCTTGGCTTTGCAAGAATAGGGTTGCGCCCGTAGGTCACAGGCGTTGTTTTTTGCCGGAGTCAGGTCCCTTGGAGCGCTCTGAATTTTGTTTTTTGCACGCCGGGTTTAAAAGTGCAGAAGAATTATTGAAGCAAAAGGTTACTCCAAATTTGGAGAAGATGTCACCATTGCTGAGGTGAATGGGACTGTTGAATATTCTTGGGAGTTAGAATGTCTTCGTAGGGACTCTCAGCCACGACGCCCTTTGCGCTGGCACTCTTCATCCTACAGAGTTGTCGATAAATGGCGCGATGCTATTTGTGAATATTTTTATGAGCACCATTCCTTTACCCCACAGTATGACGCTTTTGCTAATCGTGAGAACAAACGGTTTGATAATCACTTTCGCGATGCTTGGACCCAAAAATGGGACAGGAAGTTATGGATTAATCCTCCGTTTTACCTAATCCAGCAAGTCATCCATATAATCAAGCAAGATAAAACCGAGGCGATTTTAGTTGTACCCTTGTGGGACGACAAGCCGTGGTTTCAGGAATTGCAGGACATTTGTGTAGATTACATCGAACTGCTGACAAAGATGAAGCTGTACGCCAGGGACGACACGGGTCCCCTGCAACAGCGCTCCTGGAGTTCGCTTGCATTCCTGGTGGATGGAGGGCTTCCGGACTAAAATTTTCCCACTGCGACTGATTCTTGTGTGGGGTCAGAATCTGAGGTTGAGCGTGGTACTGATGATGAATGTACTTTTTCCGATTTTTCTCCCTCAGATGCCCAAGGTGATCCGTCGTCAAATGGATCCGCCTCGTCTCCCTCTTCCGCAATACGATCGACATCGAAAGGAATCTTCAGTGCACAGGAGAAGAAAAATTTTATATCGCGCCGCAAATTTAGAGTTTTTTTTACGAAAAACCTCGTATGAAAGCTTTCAATGATCCTTTCGAGGAGCTGGATCACGAAGATGATCTCTGGAATGCCGGTACTGGACCCACCTACCTTCAAGAGGCAGTTGATACGGACCTTTTTCGAGACATCCGTAAGAAGATTCTTCCTGCTAAGGCGGAGGAGATTGCCAGAGTTTTTTCGACGGTAATTCCTGGTGATCACGTGGACACTGAGTTGTGTTCCAGGAAAAGAGAAAAGATTTTCGAGGAACGGAAGGACACAACCCTTTACGCCAAGTTAGTCAAGAACCCCCCGGTCCGTGGGCAGTTTGGTGAAGCCTTCATCGAGCTTCGTGAGAGGTACAAGGCGAAGAAACAGCACCCCTAAGAGAACCATGGACAGAAACATGAGATTCTCAGAAATGTAATTGAAACAAATCTCAGGGAATTGGGTTGGCTTCAGGGTTGTATGACCAGCTAGTGGTGCTGTGCACCATTTACAGTTCCGAAGCCGCCACCTGCAGATCAAAACACCATAGATGGGTGGCGAATGGTTGTTGGTTTTCGCAATCTTAACGCTGAAACGAAGGCGGATTTGCACCCCCTTCCCCTCATTGAGGAGCAAATCGCCAAGAGGGCAAGAGGTCGTTTGTTTTCTGTGCTGGATCTCCGTCACGGCTTTCACCAAAATCCCGTTCAGGAAGGACAGCCGGCCTCTAACTTGTATGTGCACCCCATGTGGCCCGGTCCAGTGCACGGTCATGCCCATGAGACTGAAGAATGCGCCCTCATTCTTTCAGAGAATGATGGAGGACGTGCTTTTTACAGCTCATCCTTAGCTTCGTGCCTTCGTCAGTGTGTACATAGATGATAGATTCATCGCGACGGAAGGGGAAGGACTGACTGAGGAGGAGTTGGTAGCCCCGCATGAAAAGCAGCTGAACCAGATAATGGACATCCTTGATGCCAATCAGCTGATTTGTGGGCCGAAGAAGGGAAAATTGTTTTTAAAACCATTCGAATTTTGTGATTCTCTTCTCGAGAATGGTACGCGCCGACCCAGTCCAGGGAAGCTTGTCGCTATTCAGAAGTGGAAGCGCCCTGAGACTATTACGGAATTGGGAGGATTCCTGGGTTGTTGCAATTTTTACCACACATTTGTGCACAATTATGCCAAATTCGCCGCCCCCCCCACTGAATTATTGAAAGTAGGGAGTGATGCCGCCAAGGCAGGTTCAAAGGTGCGTGTCAAGTGGACTGATGAATGCCAGGAGGCCTTCCATCACTTGAAGGCGGCCCTCTGCGAAGTCGCCACGTTGCATGTGCCGAAATTCGACAAACCCTTCTACATAAGACCCGACACATCCATGTACGAGATCGGAGCTGTCCTTGAACAGGTTGATGAAGCCACCGGCGATCATTACCTTCTTGCATTTTGGTCTCGGAAGCTAGCCCCACGCCAAATGCAATCGTCGCCGCGTGAGCAAGAAACGTATGCCATAATCTGCGCGCTGAAAAAGTATCAATCGTGGGCAGGCACCAATCGAGTCGAGGTCCTGACGGATCATCGGTCTCTTGAACATTGGGCCACCGAACACATTGATACTGTTTCAGGCCGAGCTGGCCGACGGGCCAGATGGCACGAATTTCTCAGTCCGTTTCACCTGCATGTGTCTTATTTACCTGGAAAACACAACACGATAGCGGATGCTCTAAGCCGATGGGGTTACTCCTCGTGGGAGGGGCTGCAAAGTACTAACATCCATGGTACGGAGCAGGACTGCCACGTCGTATTCGAGTGGGATCAAGAAGAAAAAAAGCTCATTCGACGTGAATGCATGCAATGTTCTGCTAAACGGCATGCACTACCGTGTCATGACATCACGGCCTTCTCAGATCCGGCGCATGCTCATGAAATTATCACCAAATCACTGAAAGTCGTGGAGAAAGTCACGGATCCCTCCTCCGGGACTGTGAAACGGATGAAGTACACCTGGCCTGTAAGTGGATTTCGGTTGATTCAGGGCATTAACCGTCGAGATCCGGCCAAATCTCTACCCCTGCCAAAAGATTCTCTCATCATCCGTGATTGGACCAACGATTATATGGGTGATTCCATGTCTAAAGAGGTCTTTGAGAACTTAAAATCCAAAGATGCTCACAAAGATGGAATTTATTCCGAATATTCATTGGATGGGGGGAAGCTGTGGATTGAGGGTAAATTGTGCGTACCAGATGCCCTGGCCCCTCGAGTGTTAAACTGGTGGCACAAATGGGAGTCCCCCCACGCACATGGCAGTAGATTATGGTCGATGATTAAGCATAGGCTATTTGTCTCGAGGCTCTACACTCATTGCATGAGAGTAGCTGCCGGATGTGCCCAATGGGCTGTCTGAATGCCCCTCAGCGCCAAGAAGCACGGCCATCTGACGCCACATCCTATTCCGGAGCCATCTTTAACAGAGTCACGAGTGATTTCTTCTATCTCGGTGACCTCGATGACAGAGAGTGCCATTGGACCAAAAAAAAGGTCAATGGTTTGCTCCTTATTCAGTGCCGTCATTCCGGCTGCATTCAGATGTTGCCTTTTAACATCAAGTCGATGACTGGCAAAGTTGCAGCCAAATGGTGCGCGCAGACATGGATGGGAGGTTGGGACGTCCCATCCGAGGTGATCACGGACTCAGGTAAGGAGTACACCTCCGAATGGTGGAGAGAATTATGTACCCGCCTTGAAATCCATCAGGTCAGGTGTGAAATCCACTCACATGGAGCGCTGCCAGGCGAAAGAGCCGGCCGCTCACTTATAAATATGCTTCGTAAGGAACTCACCAGTGAGAAAGACTTCCATTGGCTTGAGATTCTTTTTGCCTTGCTTTGCCGTTACCACAACACGGCTTTGTATCATGGCCTTTCTCCAAATGAAATTGTCTTTGGACGAGGGAGTGTTGGTGGAACATGCCGTTGAATAACCCTCGCCCCTGTAAAGATGCCTCGCTGTTTTTGGATGAAATCCACAGGGCAGAGAAAACTGTCTCTAAATTAATTAATAAGCATCAGGCTGACTGGCTCTGGGTCCAGAATCAGGGCCTAAAAAACCCACACAATTTTGAAGTGGACAATTGAGTCTGGCTTCGAAAATCCGAAACCACTCTGGACAGAGATGATAAGCTTCTCCCCCTGTGGGAGGGGCCATTTGCTGTTACAGCCCGTCTAGGGGAAAACAGGCTGAGGATCCGTGTGGATGTCAACAAGGAAATTGAGGTTTCCGGCGACCGCCTCAAGGGAGAAATCCCTTCCCCCAAAGGGAGAGTTAAACCTCTTTTTTGGACCTCGAAATTTTTATCGGCTTGGGTCATCAAAGGGGGGAAGTACGAACTCAAGAGGATTCTCGAGGCGCAGCGTGACACAAAAGGCGAAGGGAATTTTTTGTGTGAGTGGAGGGGCTTTGATTCGAGTCACAACAACTGGGAACCAGCCGATTCTTTCGTGCATGGATACACCAAGGGGTTCATTGCCTTCCTCAAGAAGCAGCCCGAAATTGGTGTACTCCTGATGGATGGTCTGTCCAAACCAGACAGACAGGTGGAGGAAGACGGAAAAAGACCTGTGGTAAATCGAGGTCCAGCCTTTTATGGCCCTCATTCGTCACATTCCAGGGTTGATCCGCCAATCCCCCGTCCTGCGATCAGGCCAGCCCAGGAGTCACATGAGGACCGAGCTTCGAGTTCTGCTGCTGATTTACAGCGCCCAGGCCGTACCCGTGCCCCACCAGACACGTTGGTGGTCACATGTATTCGTGGTTGGCCGAATTCAGGAAGGCTTCCCAAGACTTGAGTCGCTGGCCCCCTAAATTGGCTAACAGTCGTCTAGTCCAGGGCGTCATGGCACTCGTCGCTAGGGCTCAAGGCCGTAGGTTCGAAACCCTTGCATGTCCAACTCCTTCAAAAGCTCCAGCCTCGCCCCGTCGACCACTTATTACATTGTGAGTGTTCTGACGGACTACAAAAATTGCATCCTGCTGAATCCACGTTTCATTCTTGCTGATTACGACTTGATGTGGAGAATTGAGAATGTTTGAGAATTTGACGTCAATCAACGTTTATTTGGTTTCCGTTCGGCAGCCAAAGCGTAGAAACGCTACCGGAGCCCAGGGAGTGTGCTGCCATGTTCAGAAAGAACCAAACGCAGGCCTGATTCAGGCAGATTCGCGGGTAATCTTGTCTCTGTTGGTCTGTGCACTTTTGGAAATTAGGCTACCCGTGCAGATGGAAGCAATTGTACATACAAAAACGCTGCGCAGCAACTTTCACCCCTACAGTTACCCCCTGTAGTTTTGGCCGCACCAGTTGCAACGCCAGGAACTCAGATCTTACCTTCATCTGTCTTGATGCTGAAGCCAAAGTCCAGATTCAGGCACATGATCCTCAAATGTTCCTTGAATTTCTCAGGTTTTTCCTTCATTCTGCCATTGTTGCACGCAACACCGACGTCAATTGTTCAGACAACCTTCAGACAGAGGCTCTAGGGACTTCTAACAGCAACCTCTGAGGTCTGTAAGCTTCGACGTATTTTTGGCACACGCCAATGTGAGCAAAATTCCTCAGTTTCAGGTCAAGAATGGTGAATCCAAGTGTCTTGTGGGACTCAGTCGAAAGATTGGTCTTGTCCAAGCCGATGGACACCGCCGCCACTGTACATTAGACTATTCAGTGTCTTTCAGTTATATACTGTCAGTAAAGCGCCTCTCGCTATCCTTCGGCGCGTTACATGCCAAGGATTCAGGGCCATCATGTCCCATCATGATGCATCATCATCAGACCAACATTTTCCTGGAATCTGTTGGATGCTTACAAACAAACGTGCCGGAAAGCACGATTGGGCTGAACGAACGACATTATATATTGACCTAAGTCTAAATGAAGGCAGTAGTCGTTTCGGTTCCAGACTTTCCGCATCATTTTGCCTTAATCCGCGGAGATTTGTACATGCTAGGAAAATTCAGGGCAATTTACTTGTCATCTCCTTTCATTCCTTTAGGATCTGCTTAAGGCCTAGCCTAACCATGTTAACGCTGATGTTCTTCTGTTCTCTTAGGACCTGTAAACTACGTTAATCCTTGTGTCCGCTCTGTGCAACTGTTTCTTTCCTTCCATCTTAGTACAAATTGAGACTCAACCTTGTTGATTCTTGTGAAAATCGGTCAGATGCGTTAAATCTGTAGCACATGCGGTAGCTTTAAGAACGAGATAAGGGGGACAAGAACGATGTAGAGTACGTGAAGGACGCCGTAGCGTGTCCGCGAGAGCAAAGACGCTCAGAGCGCCAGAGATTCCACTTCATTTTGATTATCTCCCCATTGAATCGTCAAATAGTCTACCTCATTCTCAACCAAAGCATGGTTTGGTATCACTTACAAATATGCTTATGTGCTCCCTAGCCCTTAACCGTGTGTTTTCATGTCCGTTGGACTGTTGGTCACTCCTCATTCTGCTTCATTGCAGGTTCATACATCCCCATTTGGTGCCACTTCAGCACAAATCAGGTCAGATTGAGCAGATGTTGCCTCATCAAGAGCACATTTCTATTTGTTTCTGGGACTTACCCGCCCTACATTCTTCGTTGACGTAGGGACACACCCCAGTGTGTTTTTGGAGGGGGGGTGTAAGTGCGGCTAACCCCAATCCGCTCAGATTTTCACAGATCTGCCCCAGATTGGCTACATTTTGGCCATTTTACAAACTTCAGCGCTACCACCGACCCCCAGACCATTCCCAGGGACTGAACTAAATAATTCTGACGTGCCGGATTCAGCGCCGCTGTCCATTCATTGTAAATCCGCCGTCTTCCGATGATTTGCCCGGAATCGCCATTTGCCGCTGGTGCGCGTGCGCGACCCAAATCGGCCATACGTTTTTTCAGAATCGGATGTATATAAATCTTTTCAGACAGATTCAAACACTCAGATGTATTTGTGTTCATCCGCATTAATTTTCTTCATAGACTGGGATTTTTCATTGCTTCATATGAGCATGGACTTGTCTAGTGTTCTTGCTGCCCTGAACTCCCCTATGGTCCCCTCGGGCACCGGAACAAACAATCAGCTCGCATCCCCGCACGGCTGCCTCTCGGGCCTAGATGGCCCTGAGCCCTCCGGCCCTCTCATCAACCCGGGACAGCACTTACAGTTGCAGGTCTCGGCTCGCGGTCAGTTAGGGCCCTGGGGGGTTCCCGAGACGTCGCATGAGGGCGCTGCGGAGGGCACTGAAGATCTCGTGCACGAGGGCTGCGTGTGCTGCTTGGGCTTTCGTCTCATTGCGGATGATGGGTAGCAGTTTTCCGGCCAGCGCCAGCGCCCAGATCTGGTGGATCGCGAAAACGGGGCACAGGTTTCCTGTAGCGGGGGTCTCCGTCGTTCGCCCGTGTTGGGGGATGGCCTCCAGTTGCTGTCGGCCATCCAGGTGGAACCTCCACGTTGTAGTCCAGTCCTTAGCGTGCGGCCAGCGGCGCTGAGCCCAGTGCCAGAGGCAGTAGAGGGCATGCCCCGGGTGCCAGCTGCCGGCTTCACCCGACATGACGGCCGTCAGGGGGTCCGGGGGCTGGTTTTGGGGCAGGGGGGTGGGGCCGTCCGGCAGGGCTGCGGTCGCCGGGAGCATGGAGTCGACGGCTTCCAGGTTCCAGTGGCACTCCTGCGGCTGCGGGGTGATTCGTACCTGGTAGTAGTGGCCACTTTTCAGCAAGATCACGGAGATGGTGCCCGGGTCATCTTCGCATCGTGGGGGTCCTGCGTGTGCCGTCTCCGCCCCTGGTGGGTATCGCTCCACCATGTCCCGGGGGAGAACGTTAGAACAGGCTTTCACTGTTGATTGCTTTGATGATATTGTTTTGTTTGTGCCTCTGCTTGCTCCTGCTGCTTCTTGATGTAGTTCAGGATTTCCAAATAAATGTGTCGTGATGAAATCAACCAGAAATATAAGTACCCACAGTGCAAGCAAGGGACAACAGGATCAAATCCGCAACATGAAGGGCTGCAGTCAAAGGAGATAGTGTAGCAACAAAGGAAACTCACAATAACTACATATTTATGAAAAGATAGTTAGAAAATATCCTACAATCATGGAAAAACTGCCCACATCGGCATCTTCCCTTTTATAGTGCCATCTAGAAATGTGCAGTCTTTGTTTTGGGTCCCATAGGTGCTGAGGTGGCATGGCTTGTGGCGCTGAGGTCACTGCCATGTCACATGGGACCTTGCTACTTAGCTAGGCTGACTGGGAATCGAACCCAGGACCTCTCAAAAAGAGGTGCCACAGCCCCCTAGGGTGCAGACCACTAGGATAGCTTAGCATTCATGAGAAAATATAGAAAAATGTATAGGCTTTAGACTAATGTCAGCGCCCTGGTCAGTCCAGGAAATGGTGAATAGTCCAACCAGTAGGGGGGTCAGGGGTCCACACAACATCCATAGTTCAATGCTTGGTTTTCTAGGTCAAAATGTCTTGTCACCCCTTTTTGGTAAGGCCAACACTAAGATGAAAATGTGTGATGCCTTTAGGCCTCTCTATAACAACTAAAGCTAACCTTTTGGCAGGGAAAGACACTTTTTCTTACTCCCCCCTTGTGCTGTGATGGCCACCACTGTCGCATTTCAAAGGAAAAAGGGAATTTTTCTTGGCCTTCCCATGGCTTCAACATCTTTTTAAAATTTCCAATCACATCCCCAACATTGGAAAGAAGGCGCTGCGTCAGGGCAGTCGCCAGTTTTTGCTTAGTCATAACAGACACCTACAGCTCCCACTGCGCTCATTGGCGTCGCTGGGGCAGCTGTGGCTTGGTAGGGGGTTAGAATGGGCATGCCAACTCATGTGTGCATACACATCTCCCTCCAAATAGCAAAACGCAGTGCAATACCCAAAACCCAACGCAGGATAGGATCAGGGCACACTGTCAGAGGTCTCATTGAACCTGCTGTCTCACCTGATCTGTCCTTAGTGGCGTTCAAATTTATTTTGCCCTCAGTGGGGTATGGGATTCTGGACCGTGGTCCTGGAGTCAGTTTTTCGTCCAGAACACGGCCTACTCCACTATTTGCGCTCCAGGATATCTGCAGAGAAGGGACGAAGGGTTGAGGGACTGACAAACACGCAACGATCGACGCAAACACCAAAATCCGTCAAATGACGGCCTAGAATTTTTCTGAGGGCACACATCTGTCCAGAATCTCCATGTGCGTTAGATGCACATTTTTACGAATGTTATTTCATCACAGGAATTTTTCAATTCCTGGATTTACACGCAGAGAAAAGCGGCGCGCCGGAGCGCATCCTAATTGGGCGCGGGAAAAGACAGAAAAAATAAGATTATAACAGTATACCACGTAATAATAAGGAAATGACGAGACACACAATAAATAATAGGCGTAGAGATTCCACGCATGCTTCTAGGAGCAATCAAGAATGAAGAATTCGAAAAATTCAATATGAGTTCAAAGAAACAGGTATAAACATACAGGTTGTGTTTGCTTTGTATGCAGCATGCACTTTGCTTGTCTCGTGTTTCCGAGATTTCACCAAGTTGCAGCGTAAACATAGAGTAGAGGGATTGATTAGAAGATTGCACGATGATTAGAGGTGAGATTAGGACATACACACGCTTGCCTCACTTGTGTTTCGTTTTCTTTGCACACTTGCTCTCGCTCTCCAGCGGTAGGTAAGGTGAGTAAGCCCAGGAGGGGCCACCCCCAGGATGAGTTCGTGATTGAGAGTGGTATGGATGGTTGGAAAAGAAAGGGTTAAGATAGAAGATCGCAAGATTTGTGCATACCCGTGCATGCATACGGCGCATTAAAGGGTAGGCCACGCGTGTTGCGGACAGTACAACCCTTGTTTAGGTTACCCAGGGGCTCCGACCCAAGATCTATAAGAGAACGGGTGGAGTTCCTTAAGCTTGCTTGCTTGCAACTGGGTTTGGGAACAGGGTATTATAGGTCAGCCTAAGAAGCGTATAATACGTGGAGGCTGGCTTGGTTCCTCAGTCTCAAACCCAGTTCATCAGCCTCTGCTTTACATGTGGGCAGGTAAGGGTGAATTGGTGCAGCAGCAGTTGCCTTCGGCGACTTTGAATTTTTCTGCCCACACTAGAATGAGCGCTGATCACACAATCAACAAACTGTACCTCAGCCATGAGTGGCGAGGACAGTCTGACATCGTCGACATACACGCTGTGCACGCAAACAGAGCACTCCTTCCCTCCAAGTCCTGACAGGGAAACACGTAGTGGTGTCCCTGTTAGGCCACAGCCCCTTAGTAGCGCTGTGTTCTCTTGTCCTTTCACAGGTGGGCCACTAGGGCCTGAGACATGTTCCACAATAACGCCAAGTAGCGTGTGTGTGTAGGAGTGGTAGGCCTCGGTGAGGGCTTGAGCCCAGAGCTGGCTCATCCTTAGAAGGCTGGTGCCACTGTAGTGAGTGTAGGACCTGTAGTGTGTCTGTCACTGCCCCGCCTGTTTCCCGAAATCTTATCAGGGTTTTGGTGGGCAGTGGCAGTGGTAGTCTAGGTTTTGGCCGCGTAGCAAACAGGCATTTTCATGCCTCATAGGTTTTAGCCAATCCTCCTCTGTAGTAGGCAGGCAGGTAGGAAAAACAATACCTTGGCGTTAACGCTGGGTATTCCCCCAAGGAAGTGTGGTGCCAGCACAGAAATTGGGCACCTAGGGGCGGAGAGACCCGGGGCGTACACCGTGGCACCGTGTAAAGACATCCCCCGGGTTTAGCAAAGGCGCAGACTTGGGTATAATTAGGACACCATTTTTGCAGCTTGCTCATAGGTCCTCAGGATCAGCACACTCACACACACATAGGTAGGTATAGGAAGGGTTCAGTCCCTAGGTTTCTTCTGAGGGGCAAGGGTTTCAGCGAGCCTCAGCAACTCTCCTAGGTTTGTTCTGGGACAAGTAGTCTGACAGAACAGAATTCAGGCGTCCCTCAGGAAGCAGAAAGGCAGAGAATGGTTCCCAGGTAGCTTCTTCCACTCCAAACCCTTCCCAGAGGGTGACGAAACTCCATCCCTTGCGATAGCGGTGTCCAATAACCGATTTCACCAGGTAGAAGCCTTCCTTAGCCATCTCTTTGGCATTCATGTTGGGAAGTTCTCCTTCAACTTCCATTGGGCTGGCAGCGCCCTGTAGGTCCAGAGCGGCGATCTCCTCGTCGTTTAGTTCCCATTCTTCCCCACAGAGGTCCTCTTGGTCGTAGTAGCGCTTGAGCTGTTGAGCAGCGCAGACCAGGGTCCCCTCTAGTTGGGGAGAACAGCGCACGGTGATGCGGTGACCGTCCACAGACAGGATCTTGTAGGGCCCAAAGTATGGGGCATCGTTCGTGGAGCATGGCCAGGCGGGTAGCCGACTGTGGTGCACCAGCACCCAGCCTCCCTCTTGGTAGGAGGCTGGCACCCGGTGCTTGTTCTTCTTGTTCCACTGGCGCTCCCTCACTCTCTGGAGCATAGCCTTGGCCTTGTCCACCTTGTCTTGTTGCTCCTTCACCCACCTACCCACAGTGGAGTAGGAATCCTCAGCATAGGGAGCGTGTAAGAACCACGCAGGGCATCCCATGAACAGGTCATGGGGCGAATAGCCAGTTGCCGAACTCTCTTGGGAGTTCATCATCAGGATATGACAGGGAGTAGTCTCACCCAGTCTTTGGTGCGCTCAGTTTCTCACCATATCCTCATGTTCTCTTCGAGAACTCGAATCTGTCGCTCACATAGGGGTTGCCCGTATGAGTATAGGGGATCCCCGTTGAAACCTGGACATTGAGAGACGTCAGGACTGTCTTGTACCAGCCAGTGTCGGAGCGTACCCGGACGTCCTTGTCTGAGTTAATCACTCTGGGTGCCCCATAGACACAGAACCACTCTTCCAGGAGTATGTTGAGGGTCTCCTCGCCGTTGATGTGTTCAGTGCATGGGAACACCCTGATAAACCTGGTCAGCCCACAGGTTATCACCAGGGCAAAGTCGTAGCCCCCGAACTTAGGCATCTCCGTGTAGTCCACGTAGAGAACACTGTTGGCACAGTGGGGGATAGGGACTGTCGAATAGAGACCTCTGTCCCTGATATCCCCAGGTTTACAGGACCGACACGGGCATTTGTCCAGGATGGGCTGAAGGGCTTTCCGCAGTTGGTCGTCCGTCCACGTAGAATGGAACCACTGCTTGAACAGCCTCGGGGTACGGTTTGCTCCCACATGACCACTGGACTCATGGGTCCACTTGAGGAGTGCCGGGATACGGTGGCTAGGCAACACTATCCGGTCCTCATGCCAGAGGTAGGTCTTGTCGCGCTTCCACTGGTCCTGGTTGACAAGGGCGGGTTCCGGACGCTTCTCCAGGCGTTTGTAGATGTCCCCAAACTCTTTCAGGTACCCCACTTGTTGGAGTCCATCTAGAAGTCTTATCATGGTCATGTTGAGGTCCAGGTATACATCCATACGGCTGAACACCTCCTTGGCTAGCTCCTCAGACCTGCCACCAATCATGTCGTCAAACGTGTTGCGGCTGATGTAATCCACACACTCCTTCTTGACGCCCTGGATATGATGTACTGAGAGCCGTAGCTGGCTCAGGTAGGTCCAGCAGCGTCTGAGCTTAGCCTTCTCAGCTGGGGGTCCCTTCTGGAAGGTGCGGACCGGTTCTTGGTCACACAGCCAAACCACTGGGTTACTCCCCAACAGTCGGGACTGAGAGGATGGCACTAGTGAAGCGGTAGGTGGGGTCCCTAGCCTTTTGGCTCCTTATTGCCCAGATATTGTGAGGATTCTGTGGTTTGACGCTTTGCTTCGCTTCCCCAGTTCCGTTGCTACAGCCCTTGAAGTTCCTGCAAAGTTTTTGTCGAAATCCCTGATTTTTCGCAAAATCTCTTGAGATTTGTCAAACTCCGAAAGCCCGCTTTTCTCCGGACGTGCAAGCGCCTCCAGTAGCGCCCCAGCCCCACTCTTGGACATCCTTCTAGGCACGAAGCAATGCAGGAGGAGCACTGATATCACTTCAGTGTCCGTCGTTCTCACAGGGTTCTCCATGTCCATTGCTTGGCTTAAATCATCGTAGGACCCTTGCATGGTCCCATACATGACACAGTCCGGTGTCCCGTGCACAGGAAGGGCAGAGTGTTTGGTCTCTGTGAAGCACAGATCCCACGCATGCCCGTAACTTATGCTACACCCTTGGATGAACCCGTCATAACTAAAATTAATGATCTGCAATAAAAATTTATTGTAAAATCACTGCCTTTTGGCGGTCTTTCATGCCTGAGCCTGAGCTGGCAATTATCGCCTGCGACAATCTGGCGCTTCGCGGCAGCGTTCGCGCTGCCTGTCCGCAGGCTTCACAAGGTCTACGGAGTACCTAGGGTACATTCATCCATCCAAGGAAACACCCATTGAGTGGCCTGTTCTTGCGCAATCGTGGACAGCCCACGATTTTGCGTCACCCCTCTCCTTAAAAGGCTTGCTAGGCTGATGGCGGCTCTGCAAGCCCCACGCGTGGGTGTTTCCTGTGCATAGCTTACACGCGCTGACGCCTCTGCGCGCCAGCAGTAAAAGGGTGGGTGCCCAACAAGAACGCTAGACCACTGATTGCACTAAGTGGCGCAGACATCTAAATGCTTGGGCTCCACCACCAGAGACATGGCAGATTAATAATGAAATTAATGCCGGCCCAGTAAACAAAAACGACACAGCGCGCTGGGGTGCCACGCTGGTCTCACTGGACTGGCCACTGAAGAGCGTCAGCGGCGCTCCCTGACTGGTATTTACGTACCAAACCTCTTCGCACACCATGCCTCAATGCACTTGGCGCGTCCAAGCGCACGGGATCTGCCACGATGCTGTACTCGACGTTGTACAGCGAGGGTCTCCTTTGCCTCGATGCTGCAGGCTGCCTTGGTCTGCAGCGAGGGCTCCCATGGTGCTTCCGAGGTCAGCATTACTGCAGTGGGCGCAGAACAGCTGCGTCACACGAGGGGAATCGCTGACGATCTTCACGAGCGACGGCTGGGTCTGGTGTCGTGTGGACCCATTGGGTGGAGGGATGCTGCGCAAGCCGGCGCAGCAACGCACCTCCATACAGCCGCGACGCAGTTATTGTCCTCGGGCGTTGCACTGCGGATCGCTGGGCGTCTCTGCCGCAGTGCCATTCATATCACGCTACATGGGACCTGCTGCACGGTACGATGATTTTGAAGCGGTAGGTGGGGTGCCTAGCCTTTTGGCTCCTTATTGCCCAGATATTGTGAGGATTCTGTGGTTTGACGCTTTGCTTCGCTTCTTCAGTTCCGTTGCTACGGCCCTTGAAGTTCCTGCAAAGTTTTTGTCGAAATCCCTGATTTTTCGCAAAATCTCTTGAGATTTGTCAAACTGGGAAAACCCTCTTTTCTCCGGACGTGCAAGCGCCTTCAGTAGCGCCCCAGCCCCACTCTTGGTCATCCTTCTAGGCACGGAGCGATGCACGAGGAGCACTGATATCACTTCGGTGTCCGTCGTTCCCTCAGGGTTCTCCATGTCCATTGCTTGGCTTAAATCATCGTAGGACCCTTGCATGGTCCCATACATGACACAGTCTGGTGTCCTGTGCACAGAAAGGGCAGAGTGTTTGGTGTCTGTGAAGCACAGATCCCACGCATGCCCGTAACTTATGCTACACCCTTGGATGAACCCGTCATAATGAAAATTAATGATCTGCAATAAAAATTTATTGTAAAATCACTGCCTTTTGGCGGTCTTTCATGCCTGAGCCTGAGCTGGCAATTATCGCCTGCGACAATCTGGCGCTTCGCGGCAGCGTTCGCGCTGCCTGTCCGCAGGCTCCAAAAGGTCTACGGAGTACCTAGGGTACATTCATCCATCCCAGGAAACACCCATTGAGTAGCCTGTTCTTGCGCAATCGTGGACAGCCCACGATTTCGCGTCACTAGCATACCCGCGAGCAGTTCCTGCTCATAGGCAGAGTAGTTACCCTGGGACTGGTTCCATTTCCAGTTCCAATGCCCCAGGGGAACCAGGACCCATTTCTCGTCAGGGTAGCTGTGCTTGAGGGTACCGTCCCGGTTGAGTCCATCAGTACCCCATTGGGAAATGGCCGAGTCGAACTCCTCCTTCTCTAGTGCTTGCCACTGGAACAGCGTTCCACCTCCGCCCACATTGCTGGCGTTAGTCACCAGGATAATTTGTGCTTGTGCTCTAGGCACGCCCAAGCACTTAGCATTCTCCACTCTGTCCTTGAGCTCGCCAAACGCTTGTTGTTCTTGAGGGCCCCAGCGCCAGGTAGTACTCTTCTTAATGAGGTCCACCAGGATGGCGCTGGTGTAGGTGAAATTCTTGATGTGGCGGCGGTAGAAGACGCAAGCCCCAATGAAACTGCGTACATCATGGAGTGCTTTCTTAGGGTCTTCATGCCGTACCTTAGCATCCATCAGGGGTTTGGCCTTAGAATCCGCAGGGGTCCACCACCCATAGCCAATGTCGAACCCCTTGTACTGCATAGTCTCCTGCATGAACTCATCCTTCTCCAGCTTGAGTCTGTTGTGGTTCTCCTGGCAGACTGCAAAGAACTCGCCCAAGAGGATTAGGTGGTCCTCTTTGGTATTCGTACCCAGGCATACGTTGTCGATGATTGCTTCCATCTGGGCGCCCCGGCATATGAGTTCTTGCACCACAGGTCTCCGACGTAGAATGGATAGGATCTTGTTCATCAGCTCTTGAAAAAGCCGCGTCAAAGGGCATGACCTTCCACTTGAACACCCCGCCCTGAGGGGTGATAAAGCTAGGAGCTCCTGGGCATTGGGCGTCAGGTCCACTTGCTAGAATCCACTCCTCTTGTCCATCTTCGTCATGTAGCGGCAGGAGGCTATCTTCTCGAGGGTTGACTCAATGTTAGGAATGGACCCTGAGTTGTTCAGGGTCTTCTTGTTCAGCTCTCCATAGGCCACTACCAGCCGCTTGGCTGTAGACCCAGCCTTGGCCACCAGGAAATAGGGGATGCAGGTTCGGGGGTAGTCCCCATCCTTGTACTCCAGGACCAGGCCAGCGTCGATACATTCTTGTATCTGTCGCTCTATCTCATCGGCCTGCTCTTTAGGAGCCGGGTAGGGTCTCCGACGTATCTTGTGACCCACAAACTCGGGCTTCAGCTTGAGGTCCATCTGTACCAGCTTGTCACAGGAGGCTGGAGGAGGTAGTTATCCGAATACCTCCAGGTAGGTCCTGATTAGCTTTTGTACACTAGGGTCGGAGAGTTTGATCTTGTCTGCCATGTCCTTGTCAGAGTGCAGATTGCTTGCCCTTGGTGTATAGAAGCGGGGAGATTGTCCTCAACCGGCTCAGCGTCCTTGGTGGTATCCTTCAGCCCTTGGTAGGCGTAGAGAAGGTCCCGTTCCACAGTTTCAGGTGGTCG
This sequence comes from Eutreptiella sp. 'Long Island Sound 2002', assembly GCA_964036045.1. Classification (NCBI taxonomy): domain Eukaryota; phylum Euglenozoa; class Euglenophyceae; order Eutreptiales; family Eutreptiaceae; genus Eutreptiella; species Eutreptiella sp. 'Long Island Sound 2002'. The sequence goes on along the minus strand of OZ038384.1, from coordinate 61,821,032 downwards.
GTGACAACATAGGCACACTCGAGGGGGTTTGCATACACATTTCTCTGAGAGTTCATCCTCCTCTCGGGTCCTCACATGGGCACCCCATACCCTCTTCATGAGCTTCAGATCCACCTCTCGTTGCCAGGTGGTAATCTTATGTTCGAGGTCCTCCTTCAGTTGGGAGATATCTCCCATAGACCCTTGCTTCAACGGCCAGGAGCGGCGGGTAGGCCTAGCGTAGCGTAGCTTTTTCGCCACCAATCTCCTCTTGGAGTCCGCGTACTCCCTCAGCGTGGATCGGGGATCCAGACCCCCGTCCAGGGGCTCCTCTCCCCTCATGGAGAGTAGGGCTTTCTGTGGAGCAGCGTACTCGGTGTTCTCCACTTCCTCCACGCACGTCTGCAAGAAGAAGGCGTCATGCTCAGTCTCGTCATCAGAGTGTATAAAGCTGGGTAGCTCGGATAGCCCACACTCTGAGACTACATGAGGATTAGATATACGGCAGGGAAAGTTGGGGGCAACAGTGTCAGACACGACGTACTCGTCTCCCCCAGGAGTAGTCTCTACGGCGTCTCGAGGTCGTAGTTGATTTTTCACGACATCCAGGGTGTAGCCGCTGCTCTCACGTTGAATTTCCTGGACCATAGCAGCCTCCAGATCTTCCCAAGGGCACTGGGGCTAAGCTCCCGTCCACCACGCTCAGCATGCTTCCCCATCCTGGTTTCCCGATGGGCATCTTGCGGCCCAGAGGCACGTAGATGGCGTCATCCGGCAGCTGGATGGAGGTGAGCGTCAGCTTGTCCAATAGAGTACGCCAGTACTCATTTCCCCCATGGGCTCCCCAACCGGGGGAGCACAGGACCATACGGGAACGTTCCAGGGCCACCTTGATCAGGACCTTCCCAGGTTCGCTGAATCTTGGGTCTCGGTAGGCCATCCCGAAAGAGGGAAAGTAAAATTTATAGGAGGAATTTTTCCCTTTTGCTGCAGTAGAGGTCCAGGACATGTTGCTTGTCGCAGGCGAATAGCTCCACGTTCAGGTCTTCCCTGGAGTATCCCAACTCCTTTAGACGTTGGTCCAAGACATCCCCAAGGAGCTGATAGTCCTCAGTTTTTGGAGGCAACCATCATGGTTTAGGGCTCCTTCGTGCATACCCTCAAGTAGCAAGACGTGTGCTCAGACTGCTCCAGAGGTACGGATTCCCATCCGTCACCATGGTCCACTCGGAGGACGTAGGGTGCTTGCAGGGTGAGGGATAGAATCTTGGAGTGCTCAACGAAGAAGTCGGTCCCCAGTACAAAGTCGAAGGCTTCGGTGCTCATCACGCAAATTCGATGGGCAATGCTTTCAGATCCCATAGGCACTTTGACCTCACAGTCCCCACAACTGTGCACCACATGCCCATCTCCCATGCGGATGGCCGCGGTAGGCATGATGTTCTTCAGGTCCCAACGAGGTACACTTTTCTTGGCGGCAATAGATATAGTGGCCCCAGTATCCAGTACCCCAAGGTATTCACGTCCCCCAAGAAGGATGCGTACCCCGAACACCAGATCTGTAGGTCCTCCGGAGCGTCCCTGTCAGAACTCCGCGGGGCAGGTCACTTTGAACCCCTTGTTCTGAAGTTTCCGCGCCATGCGCATGAAACGGGAGCGTTTGCGGGCGTCAGACTGGTCCCCATCTTCGTTGGCACGCTTAGTCCCTTGTTCTTGTTGGGCTTGCGCCTGGAAACGGGTCGTAGGTCCCGTGTTTGGTTGCCCACCAGAGGGCTCAGAGTTCCCCACTGGCGTATTATTGGGCTTCCCTCCGGACTGGTTCGCGTTCTTGTCCTGGTCCGGCTTGCGGTCAGAGGCTCCTCGTCCACCTTTGCCTTTGCCACCTTGGCCTTTGCCATTGCCCTTGGACTTACCCTTGCCACTGTCCTTGTCGGCGTTCCCCTTGCCATTGCCCTTGCCACTGGCGTTCTCGGCCTTGGTCTTCGCCGAAAGGCGTTGCTTGTGGTAGCACTCGTCCTCTCAGTGCTTCCGCTTACCACAGAACGCACAGGTGATTGTGCACGTGTAGTGGTCCGGCAGCTTGTCTTTGCCGCCGGTGTTGGTCTCCTGCTTCATCCCCCCGACCACGAAGCAGTCCCGCTGGTCGCAGTCAGGGGCATGAAGCAGGCAGCCCTGCTCATCTCTGGCAGCAAGAAAAAGTGCTTTTTCAATGCTTTGAGGCATAATCTAGTTGTATTAGAGATGCACTGAGCATCCAGGCATTTCTATCTTAGTATTGGTCCCACCAAAAGTGGTGATAACACATTTTGACCTATGGAACCAAACACCCAATCAGGATATGGAGTGGACCCCTTAATCCCCTTTCAATGTGAAGTAAATCATCTTTTCCTGAGTTGACTGAGTACTGACATATCCAGGGCAGAGCCTATGAATTTATCTATGTTTTTCCATGAATACTTAGCTGTCCTAGTGGTATGCACCCTAGGGGGCTGGGCACCTCTTTTTGAGAGGTCCTGGGTTCAATTCCTGGTCAGCCTAGCTAAGTAGGAAGATCCCATGTGACATGGCAGTGACCTCATCGCCACAAGCCATGCCACCTCAGCACATATGGGACCCAAAACAAAGAGTGCACATCTCCTGAGATGGCACTATGGAGATAGAGTGACCATGGGGCAGTTTTCCAACTCTTTTCCAAAACATTTCAGCTATCTTTGTGAATATGCAATCCGATTTGACCTGAGTTGCAGTTTCTGTGAATATCCTTTCATCTTTCACTGTTTACACTGCAGCCCTTCATGCTTTGATCCTGATTCTCTTCTGCTTGCACACCTCTGGCTTGGGCTATCCTGGGGTTACTGTATTTCAGCAAAAAAAAGCTTTTCATCTCCAAAAACAAGCAGCAGGAAACCCTACACCAGCAGCAAGCAGCAGGAGAGACAAAAACACAGTGTTGAAACCACTATAAACTTTTCTGGTAGCAAGAGGCAGAATGTCTCTGCGCACCGGCAGCAACCCCGCGCCGTACATCCAGTGCGCCGAGGAATCACATATAAGCAGAAGGGCGAACGAAGATGGATACAAGGAAAGAGGACGCCGACGTGAAGACAGCGCCTGAGGCACCGGCAAGGCCAGCACCTGGTGAACCTCGACCTGGACCTCGCGCTGTACCTTCGGAGCCCTTACATGGGCCAGTGGAAGTGGCTGAGGACTCGTTGGATGGACTCCAGACGGCCTTCAGGGCCCTCTCAGTCGAGGAGGTGGTCCCCCAGCCTGTGAAGAGGAAGAGAGAGAGCGAGAAGGATGCTGGAGACGAAGCAGACGAAGGAGAGGAACAAGGACAAGACCTGACGAATGACCCTACCTTCGAAGGCGCACCAAGCGCTTCTGGCCTCCACGCATCACCCTCTCCTATAACCACCACACTCCCAATTCCAGACCCAGCCGCTGCAACATCCACTCCCATAACCAACCCGCCTATGGCAGAGGGCACAGGCGTTACTGGCATGCCTCCCTACCCCGCCTATGGTATGGGCCCACCTACCACTGCGCTCCCTGAGGCAACTACTGCCAGTGAGCCGGAGGCTTCCAGCTCTGCGCCGCGATGGTATGCGGCTGAATATCCCCATCCACTACCCGCTACTGGAACCTATGTGGATGTTCCCGTGTATGCACCTGGGTATGCAACCTTGAGTGGGTTGAGGAGAGGACCTGAGTCTCTTGGAGGCAGGAGTAGAGGATCGGGAAGATCCTCCAACAGGTCCCTGACGCGGTCGGAGATCAACGAGCTGCTCCGAGGAGCCACTTCAAAAATCGTGGGCGACCTCACTCAAGAGATCCGAGAGAAAATGGAGCCCCTGATGATCCCGCCCCATGCGTCACCTACAACGGTGGGAATGTCACCCCACCGAGTACAGGCCGACCACCTGGCGGCAGGGTTGACAAACACCCTGGGGAGCCTGAGGAGTCGACCGATGCCGACCCCTGCACCTATACCGAGAAGTCCTTTCGTACCGAGAACGGCCCAGCCGCCCTACAGCCACGTGACGAACTCTACGAGGGCCGAGCTAGACCGGCTGGGGATGACAGCCTTGAGGGCAATGGTGGACGTGGAGCCTTATGGCTCTAGTGATCTAGGCGGAGACCCCTCCGATGATGAGCCGCCGTCGATGACCTCTGCTTTGCCCTCGGAGGACGATGACCCGGAGGACCCCGAGGACCCAAGGGGGAAGAAGAAGAAGAAGAAGAAGAAGAAGACCCGACGCCCTGAGGGACGCAGGTCTCAGGAGGCGAAGGCTATTGCCACCTCCAAGATCGTGGTGAATCTGCCTGAGTTCACAGGCAAGGACCTCAGCGAGTTCGCTGAGAATTTTGGCCGGTTTCTCCGATTGACCGGCCAAACCCACGCTAGTGGGCGAGTCAAGTGCGATCTGCTCCTGCAGTGCTGCAAGACCAAGTACCTGGAGAAGCAGGTCAGGCAGATCGTGACTAACTCCGCCACCTTTGCCGATGTGTTGGCTGCCCTGGAGAGGCAGTACCCGACCTACGAAACCGATCTCTCCATCAGGGCCGAGATCCAGAACCTGCCCGTGCTGCCCAACAACCCCAAACCTGGCAGGGTCTCTGAGCTGTTGGCTGACCTGGATCACTGGGCTGGACGACTGACGCCCGGTTCCTACAGCAGCGACGACCTGCTGTTCTGGTTGGTGGCCAAGCTCCCTCGAGAGCTATGGGACGAGTGCCGTTCTACGGCGGAGCGCAAGGCTAGATCCCTCCGCTACGAGGATCTATGCGTGCTACTCCTGGAGCTGGCGCTGGAGAAGGAGAGCGACCAGCACTTGAACAATTGGCGTCCTGGAGGAGGAGGTTCTGGAGGTCATGGCAAAGGGTACCAAGGGTCCCGACCTGGGCAGGGGACTACCCCCAAACACGCTCACGCCCGTATCATGGAGAACGTGAAGGAGCTATTCTGGTGTGATGCCAGAGACGAGCAGGGCCACCTGCAGCACGCCCCTGACTGCGAGCAGCGAGACTGCTTCGTAGTCCAGGGGAAGCAGCAGGAGAAGAACACCGGCGCCAAAGCGAAGCTGCCGGATCATTACAGGTGCACCATCACGTGTGCATTCTGCGGGAAGCGGAAGCACTACGAGGATGAGTGCCACTGACGCGTTCCCGTCGGGGGCCTGGCCACGGGACGCTGCGGTGGACACAAGCAAGTGAGCAGGCAGGCAAAGCACTACGCTCACAGGGGCATCATTGCGCTCATGTCATGTGACAAAGCGTTTCAGGATCCTTGCCACTCTGAAACAAGGGAACAAAAGTATGTACAGCAACACATCAGGATATGTACACATGGGGTTAAGACTGGACTGGGGTAAGGGCATCACAGGACAATAGACACTCAGTCCCCAGTTATATCCCAATCCCAGGTCCGACCCTCTCAGTGGCTGGTGGGGGCGGGGGCTCAAACACAACCCATGCCCTGCTCAGTCCGGACCCTGAAACCCTGCCAATAGGGGGGGTGTCCCGCCGAGCCACAGGCGCGTTTCCTGGAACCAAGGAACTCCAAGGCCAACCGACAGTCGTTCCCTATGCCCCCTCAACAGCAGGTCCCAACTCCTCTCTGAGTCAGAGATATGGCTCCGCCATTATCCCCTAGGAGTTGGTAGCTCAAAATGAACTGTTTCAGCCCAAACTGAAATTAGCTCAAAAATCTCCAAAACTGACCCCTCGTCCGGACCCGCCAGAGGTAGGGACGAAGCAACTAACCCTATGCCCTTCGAGTATGACCTCTTTGGAGCCCTCACCCAACCTGGTGCCCTCTGAGGTCCCGGCATCAGGGCACCACGGGTTCGTCAAGTGGGGTCATGATGCCAAAATCACCAAAACTGGCATCATTTTCACGCGTGGCCCGCCCGGCCAGGGCAAGGCCAATGACTCACAGGATAGGAGGCAGGACCTAGGACCTTTATCTGAGTGTACAACTTAGAATTATGTCCGAGCTCCTCATGGGCATAGAGATATGGGGCCGCCAATTGACCACACGGGGGGGGGTGAAATTGGGGTCCCAAAAGGGGGTCATTTTGGCTGCTCGAAATGAGCCAAATTTCGGGGGTGCTCCCAATAGTATATCTCCACGCCGGCTTGAAGATCTGATCCCCCATTCCATACGCCATCCACCAGGAGTCCAACGAAGACTCCCATGCACTTGGCTCTCACAGATCTCCATGCCACTTGGCGTGGTGACAATCCCAATTGGGTCCACAAATGCCAAAATGGCAAAATTGCCCACACTCACTTTGGGCTAGCACCTTACCGAAGGTTGCCCCGCTTCGCCTACGTGGTGTGTGAACCATGGGGACCAAAATACATATCACCCATGTCATATATGGTCCATTGGTCCATGCGTCCGGCGTGCACGAGGTAGCTGAACATGGTGCACGGCGGGCAGAAAATGTGGAAAATTGCTCAAAATGGCCAAAAATGCAGACACTCATGGTTGGGGCAAATGAGGCACATGCCCGCTTTGGTATCAAGTCATATGTGTCCAACATATCTTTTGTGCGTCGCCCAACTCCACCGGTTTTGGGAATGGCAGGGTCGCCAAGTGAGCGCATGATTTGGGATAGTCCCAAATCGCCAACATGGCGGCCACGGTATGCCAAGCCCAAGAGGAGTTATTCGCCGGGTTGAATATATGTCGGGCACCGAAGTAGGTACCCTCATAACATACTTGGGTCATGATGTCAATTGAGCGCAACGTTGAGATACACGGTCGCCACTTGACATCATGACGGGCAAAAAACAGCAATATTGGCGAAAAAACACCCAAAAGGGCCTTGAAAGGCGCACAAATATATTATACTATCTTCGGCTTGGATTGAGTAATCGACCAATCCTTCTACACACAATGACTTGACACCAATGACCTTCGATTCCACATATGTGCTCCACTTGGGGCGCTTTGAAAGGTCACGAGCGCTACTTCCCACTTGGGCACAAAACAAAATGGAAAATTGCAAAATACACACCTTGCTCCCAACGCATCGCTTTGGGATCGCCACACAAGCTTCCCTCCACGAAGGTTAGGCTTGCAATTGATCGTGGGGAGTATAAGGAGGGGCCTTGTGCAATATGAGGTCCATTGTTGGGTGTATCGCTCTTAGCCAAACCCGCCAAATGGGCACGCAATACAACACATGGCACATACCACATACTGCCCAAAAAGGTAGCCCCCCCCACGATATGTCATGCCCCTCCAAGGGCATAACTTTGTGTCAATCGCTCATAGGAACTCAAGGAAAGTTCCTATGCAACACCAACACTCGCGCGCTACACTCGAAAGTTATCTTAACGCACGCAATATCATGGCCAAAGAGTTCTAACGCAAACTCTACCCTCTTGACCATGATCCATTACGCTAGCGCGCACGTGTGGAGACGCAAGGCGTATAAAGCTTCCTAAATTCCGTCCGGAGTATTGTGAATACATCCCGGGCTTCCTTATTGTCATTCCTCGCAAGCGGCACGAGATATGACCCTCACAAGTGGCCTCCCGAATCAACTTTGTTTTGCCCATATCTCTAAGACAAATGGAGGGCAAGACAAAGGGAAAGTTGATTCGTGCATAGGGAAGCACGTAGGTCCACTCGAAAGAGGTCAAATCAAGTGCGGGGATGTCGAAGTCGAAAATCTGATTTCGACATCCTGAAAAATTCGGATTAAGGTTGCGAGTGTAGAATGTGAAAATTGCGGATGCATCAATGCAATTCCTGAAGACTTTAGAGTCTTTGTCACGATTTGCGCTAAAATATCTGTATATAACAGTTAAACTGGCGGTTACGCTAAAGTCGCGAACTAACCGCCAGCTGTCAAAACAGTGAATATCAGTACGGAAGCGTAAAAATTGACGGAAACAATATGAAAAAAAAAACCCTGTTGATTCCTGACATTCTGATATATAAATCTCCGCTGGCGGCGCATCGGTTGCCGATGCGGGGCTTTACGGCACGGAACACGCTCCCGCCGGGCTCGCACCGGGCGTCAACGGGCGTCTTCCCTTCCGTACATGGGGTTAGTGGACCGGAGACCGGTTGTATGCCCTACCCTAGCCATGGGGTTTTGGGTACCGCTTCACCCCCCTCCTTAGAGCAAACCCTGGGGGAGGCTCGATAACACCCACGCATGGCAGCGGGTACCCGGGACCATTTCCTGAAGGGGGGGGTGTCACATCCTCACTTCAGGCTGATTCGCAGGTTAGGCTGCCCAAATCCCACAGTAAGACAGGTACGGTGCTGTAGCTGTTAGTAACTGCAAGTATAGTATCAAGTATCAAGTCCCGGGTCCTGGCGGCGATTGTTAGGCATCCAAAGGACCCGTTAACCCATACCAGGCGCACCGGGTGCCGGCTTCTACGGTCACTACCACAGTGGCAGTGGCATACACGGCCAACATAGGCGTCACACGACGACCGAGGTGGTCCCACAGGTCGAAAGCGACCACAAAGTGCCATCAGGCTACCCCAAGCTTCCCAAGGGCCGCCGGCTGGGGGAGAGTCCCCACGGGTCCTTCCTCGGGCGCACCATGTCCATATCCACGACGCGAGTCCAGAGTGGTACAGCCGAACGAGCTCCTCCTTAAGGGATCGGGCGTCAAGGCCGTCTTTTCCCTCGCCCTATTACCACGAAGGCCATACATGAGGGAGTCCTCATGCAGTGTGGGTGGAGGCGTCGACTCCTCAAACCACCAGTTCACCAGGCAAACCTTCCCCATCCGACTGCAAGTGCGTCTGCGAGTCGGCAGGCTCACACTGGGACTGACAGTGGCGGACCGCTGGGAGTGTAGTCAGGCAACTGGGCTTCCCGCCTGGCGCCATCAGGATCTCCACATCACAGCGAATAGGGCACACGGTATCACGGGCACTCAAACAGAAGAATTTGTACTTAGGTACTGGTCCAAGCTGGACCCTATGTAAGAACATGTAAACGGCGACTCAGAGCGCCTTCGTAGCCGATTCGCATCCCCTCGGGGGGAAAAAAAGTCCATACTTCAGTGATGGGCTGACAAGACTGAACATACAAATGCACATATTCTGGGGGGTAGAAAAACAAGCAATAAGCGGGGTAATAGGCGTGTAAACACACTCTGGATAGAGCGCCAAACCACGCCCCGGTTAGGATAAGGCATATGCAGGAGGGTGGACAGGAAAACGCCTGAGTCCAGGCCATATATAGTCGCGACACACGTAGACTGGTCTGGATCCCGCAAGTGCCATGGGACCAGACCACACACTCAAAAATCGCAATGCCGATGACAGCGGCATCCGTTGCGCAACGTCGTATGGGCTTCAAGGCCCCAAGAGCTCAGAAATATGAGGGTCAGTCGCCGTACCTGGTTTCCCAAGGATTCAGCAGGTGGGGAGTGACGAATAGAAGAGAGGGGTCATTCTCCTCTGGATTCAGCAGGGGGGGGTATGTGGCCACTCTGATGGCAGGTCACCGGAAGATGTAAGAGAGCAAGCAAGTAAGGGACGATCCGTCGACCTCACAAGCGCTCAAGATGCATCAGGGGAGAGCTCAGGGCGCTGATCAGGCACCCCTGGCTGCAATCGCCCGGGTGAGTGCTGCCAAGTCCGAGACGTGGATCTTGGTCTTGTGCTTGCGGATGTACTAATGAAGGGAGTATTGACCCGCGGCACGAACGAGGAGACGGGTTCCCAGGTGTCGTGGGACGGCCCATAGCCTCGCCAACGAACCTTGAACTCCAGACCTCCGGGTGCCGAGGCGTTCGGACGCTGAGCCAGGATCTTCTCGACAGTATAGTCGTCCTGCTCAGCATAATCGTCGTCCGAATCAGCCTCATGTGCGGCGTAGTCCAGGGACACATGTTGGCCACGGAGGTCGGGTTCCCGCACACGGAGTTGACTCTCGTGGCGCTCCCGGAACTGTCCGTGACCCACCTTGATGCGGTAGGTGTCCTCACCAATCCTGGGGACCACCTCTCCGGGTGTGAACCAGGTTTTGGTGCGGTGGGTGCCCATAGGGCGGGGTCTGATCACCCACACCGGGTCTCCCACCCTGAACTTCTGCGCTGTCGAGCTCGGGGCGGACTTCTGACGCTCAGCATGCTCCTTCTCGAGCTGCTGGCGGATGTCCCGCGCCGTTTGCTCTTGCCGCGCGAAGAATTCCTTGGCATCCATGGCCATACCATCACCAGACAAGGGAAGTCCCCGACGCAGGGGGTCCCTGCCGAACAGAATCTGGTGAGGGGACAAACCACCCGGGGTGGGGGTGTCGTGATGGGCCTTCAGAGCAGGCCACATCTCCTCAAACCAGTTCCGCCGTGGATTGGTGATGTGAATCTTGCGCAGCTTCTCGAACAGCTGCCGTCCAGCCACTTCAGCTGGGCCGTTAGACCGGCTGAGATAGGCGACGCTCTTGGCATGACGTATTCCCATGAGGGAACACATGGCCTTGAACCAGCCACCAGTAAACTGGGGCCCTCGGTCACTGCAAACGGTGCGGGGGATGTCAAAGACGGTCAGCCAATGACGAATCATCATGACTGCCACTTCCTTGGCAAGCAACCCCTTTTTGCGTGCCGGAACGGCTACTACGTAGCCACTGTGGCGATCCACACAAAGAACCACACAGTCAAAGGTCTCCTTGCCTATGTGCACTTCGGGCATGGAGAAGACGTCCATGGCCACGCTCTCCATGGGCTGGTCAGGAACCGGGGTCGTTTGGGCTTCCCCCCGGACGTTCCGGTTATCGGGATTGCAGGCCTGACAGACCGAGCAACCCTTCCTGACTTTCTTGATGGCGGTGTAGAGACCGATATGGTCGATCTCGAACCGGCGCTGCATGTCAAGGGCTTGCTTCTTGACCCCTGGGTGCAGCATGTGGTGGTGCCAAGCTTCACAAAGCTCGAGCACCCGGGACTCCGGTACTAGCAGCTTACCGTTCCGGTAGAGCTTGCCATCTTCCTCAGTCAGCCCCTTTGGCCACTTCTGCCTGTCGTCAGGGTCGGTCACAGCCCTATACTCGGCCGCAAAGGCCTCAGACTTGGCGTAGTTGTCAGTCCAGTCGTCCTGGAGGAAAGACTCAGGGAAGAGGTGCTTGTCGGACTCAGCTCCATCAGGAGCGAGTACTCCGACCGCTCTGCCCATCCTCGTTCCGAGGGGGGCATCCGCAGCCATGACGACGAAGCATTTTACACCCTCCTCCTCCATCAGGCGCTCCATTTCAATGATCTTCTTGGCTTCAGCGGTCGCAGCCTCATCGCCATGGGCAGAGATATCCGTCATGCCCTTGCTGGCGGGATAGGCCCACCTGCTGAGACAGTCCGCCACTGTGTTATCCTTCCCAGGAATATACACAACCGTGAGGTCGAACTTGGCCAAGGTCTCATGCCATCTTGCCCGTCGGGAGGCGGGACCAGAGGGGGTGTCCACGTGCTCCTTGTGCCACGACTGCAGACTCTGATGGTCGGTGCAGACGGTGACGGGATGGAGAGCTATGTACCCAGCCCATTTCCTGAGAGCCATGACGATGGCATATGCCTCCTTTTCTCGGGGCGTCCACGTCCTTCTCTGGCCTTCTGCCAGGACTCGGCTCCAGAAGGCCACGGGCACGTGCCTCCCATCGTCAAGCACTTGCTCCAACACAGCGCCAACGGCGTAGTCGGAAGCGTCGGTGCGCAGGACGAACCCTCGGTCGGGATCCACGACGTGCAGACCCACTGCGGATAGCAGCGCCTGCTTCATCCCCTCAAAGGCACGGTCGGACTCAGCACCCCAGACCAGAGCCTTCTTGGACCCCTTCTTGGTCTCCTCTCGGTTGCCCTTGAGCATGGTCGTCATGGGGGCTGCATACTCGGCATACATTTTGATATACCCCGAGTAGTAGTTGCAGAACCCCATATACGCCCGTAGCTCAGAGACCGTTTTGAGCTTTTCCCAGTGCTCAATCGCGGCCACCTTGCCAGGTATGGGCTTGCGCTGCCTGTTCCCGACCACGTGGCCAGCGAAGACCACCTCGCTTACCGCAATGGTGGCCTTGTCACTGCTGCCCGTGAGTTTGTGCCGAACCAGAAGGTCCAGCACTCGAGTGACGTCCCTTTCATGTGCCTCCAGGAGCTCCTCGTAGCTCATACTGGGGTCCCCGGACGCGATGATCACGTCGTCCACGAAGGGGTCCGCACAGTCACGCACCGGCTCAAGCAGGTTCTCCAGCATCCGCTGAAAAGCCGCATTGCCGTTGGTAACGCCCATGGGCATCATCTTCCACTGGAGAGGTCCAAGTGGGGTGCTCATGGCTGTGCACACACGGGACTCCTCGGCGAGAGGCGTCTGATGATAACCATGTTTCAGGTCAATCACAGTGAAGGTCCTCCGCCGGTGTTGTTTTTGCAGCATGTCCTCAATGAGGGGCATGCGTATAGCTGTCATGCTGCGTTTGGGCGTTCAGGCCGCGGTAGTCGACCACGAGCCGCCATTCACCGGCCACCTTCTTGGGGACGACAAAGCACGGAGAGGCCCATTCGGAGTGGCACGGCTCGAGCCAGCCTCTCTCGATGAAGTCACGGAGGATCTTCTCCATGGCCTCCTTCCTCTCGCCCCTCAGGGCAAACTCCCGGTGTCGATACACACGGGGGTCCTGCTTCAGTCGTATCTTGGCCTCGCCATACGCTCCACGCACCGGTGGGGGAAACACAGGTTTTCCGCTGAAGAAGGTATCACCATACTTCTGCTTCAGCCTGGCCCTCAATGCCTGGATCTTGGGGCAATCATCAGACTCCGCCTTGGCTTTTCCGGGCACCTGGACCACGGAGCTTACTTGAGGGGTAGCGACCCCGCTCGGTTTCGGCTCAGGTGGTCTTCCCAGGTGGCCCAAAGGGCCATCTCTTGTTTTGCCTCGGAATAGGTCGCCATAGGTAGGTGGGTTACCCCCGATTGGCCCGTCCTGGCTGGACAGGTGGTCCAGCACCCTCTGCACGAAGATGTTCCCATCGTAGGAACCAGAGACGATCGAGTCCACTTCCCACCAGGCTTTATCCTGGCCCTTGCCCTCACGCTGGCTTCCCCAGTCGTGAAAGGGCTGATCCATATACCCCTGAACCAGATCCAACTCCTCTTCAGTGAGGGGGTCTTCCGATTCTCCGATGTCAACAGGGGGAACCGCAAAGCATTGTCGCCATGGCTCTGCTATGATGCGGTTGACACAGACGAAGTCCGTGGTGTCGGCCTGATCAAGGCCCCCATCCACATAGTGGCATTCCGTTGGCCATCTCTGGGGTGGCATGGGCTGTCCCTTAGCGTCCTGATACACACTCTCTCCAGCCGGTAGGACGACCTTGTTTAAGGTCATGTTGGTCAATGAGACTACCAAATGTCGGGTACTTTCCTCCTCGGTGCATCCCATAGGAACAACCAGCACTGCCTTGGAGCGGTCCTTGCGAATCTTCGCTATCGCTCTTGGAATGTCCCAACGGGGGCAATGGATCCACAGCAATCCCTGATGCGGACCCCAGTGCTTCTTCCACGCGGAGTCCTGGGCGCTCCAGTACTTCTCACAAACCCAAAGATGGGCGGAGGTTCCTGAAGAGAACGCATCCAGGGCCAGATCCGAAGCTCCCAGGTCCGCAACCACTCGGCTCGCCACTTCCGGCCTTACGCCGTACTCCTGGTTTGCTGGCCCAGTTGGCTCAGTGCCCAGTGCGGCTACTTCGAGCTGATCCCGTTCGGGGTGGATCCATTGGCATTCCACATGGTGCTCAGGTGACGAAAGCCACGAGAGCTGGTCGTCCTGGTACAGGGTCATGGAGGCCTGGGCCGGGAGGACGCCGGAGTCCGTCTCCATCATGAAGTCGTACCCAACGATCATGTCCCAGTCCATCTCGGCCTCGTAGAAGCGACCTTGCAGGAGGATTTCCTTGCTGAGGTCTGGGCGGCTCAGCTCACGATGGTTCACGAACTGCAGCCCGATGGCCGCTTCCTTCGTGCCTCCCACCATGTACTGGCCGTTCGCCACCTTCAGCCTGACAGGTTTCCGACTGTCGGTCAAACACTCTGGTGGGAGTAGGCCAGCCTTGACCAAGCTGACCTGTGCTCCCGTGTCGACCAACACGTCGAAGACCTTTTCCACTTCCCCGCATAAGGCTGAAGCCGGTTCGGACCCCCGTGGCAATCTTGGGGTCACTTGGGGTGTGTATCTATGTGCCGGCAAGCCGCCATTGGCTGATATCATACTCTCCCATCAACCTGAACTAACCCGATGTGATAGTGTGATAGGTTTGGCCATTCCGGCTACGAGCGGCCATATTCAGTACCGAGGCACCGCGAGCGGAGATTTATACATCGGAATATCAGGAATCAACAGGGTTCTATTATCATAATGTTTCCGTAATTTTTCAGCCTTTCGTTCTGATGGTCAATGTATCGGCGACCGTCAGTTGGCTCGCGATTTTGCGTTAACCGATTGGTTAACTGTTATTTCCAGATATTTTGGCGGATACTCCGTTGAAGGGTCAGGTTTCATCAGCAAAGGGTTCCTTGCTTCCGCAATCTTCTAAATAAGAACTCGAAATTTTAATCTGAATTTTTCGCGATGTCGAAATCGGATTTTCGACTTCGACATCGCCGCACTTGATTTGGTCTTCTTCGAGAGGTCATACTCTTTTCCCTATGCCCGAATCAGGTTTCCCTTATACTTGCCACCCATTTGACTTGGAGATATAAGGGAAACAAAAGTGAATCGTGGGACCACTTTGAATGGCCATATCTACGCGCGAGTGTGAGGAAAGAGAATAAGGAAGGTTGGGTTGCAAGCGCCTTAGTCTCAACTTAATTTGGGAAGCATCAAACGCCTTTGGTGTGTACACATGCCTGGTGTAGCAAGGGATAATGGTCAAGAGGGTAGAAAGTGATATATAACTCTTGGACCGTGCAACCGAATATTTTATTGCGACTTTCGAGTGTACCGCATGAGTGTTGGGGTTGCATAGATATTTTTTTTGGGTTCCTACGCACTTTTAACGTGAAGTTATGACCATGGAGGGACATGGCATATCATGGTGGGAGCCGCATTTTGAGGGTATGTGTTATATGCATGGTATATGTCTTGATATGCTCACGCCCATGTTATATATCTTCGTGTGGCCGAAGAGATGGGGAGCCACACGTGACAAGGGCTTTGCCCATGTCCCAATTGTGGAATTCAAAGCGCTAGACTAAGTCTACTGCATATGTATTGCTCATGGTATGTTAGGCAAAGAGATCCATGAGTGCACTCCCATTTTCAGGGGGCATGTAGATATGATTGGCGAAGGTATCTCCATGCGCCCGATTGGGGATCCAAGTGGGGGAATTGTTCGCAAATGGTTCCAATCATTTGTGTATTGAACCATGAGCGGATATCATGGGTGAGCATAGAGATATACTATCATGACAACTTTGTATTTGGTCATATTTTCATGTTTTTGACCTCAATTTTGCTCATTTTTGCATTTTGTGTACTTACCTGGTCGGCAAACAGACAGAAGCCTATGGAGAGTCGAACCATGGTCTGTTGTTCATATGTTGGCATATGCTTTGGAGTTGAACACCACCATATGCCGGATCGCGTACTCCATTTGGCTTGGCGCACGAAGGATTACAAGATTTGGTCTCAAGATCATGGGCTGACTTGGGCAGTGCGTGGCGCCCATATCTGAAGGGGTTTCGAGAGTAAAGTGGGGATGTACATGGGCATTGGCCTTTGGTCTATATCCTCCATGAATACTAGACTTCGACTCCATGCATGCTTTGAGCCTTCGGATAAGTGGTAACCTCAATTTTGAGCATATATTTGATATATGGCCAATATGGTGTGAATTGGCAGTTTTTTGGCATGTTATGAGTTCAAACACATGGGGTATATCTCCAAGCCCATCCGACTCCAAGTCCAACCAAGGTTATGTCAGGGTAGGGCATGGTCCTGAGTGCCATTCTGAGCCATGACACGCCACCTCACCTATTGGGCTAGGATTTAGAGGCTTGGGAGTGAACACATTTTTGGGGTTTGTGTAGTGACTTTTGACACATGGTATTCAGCCATCTCATTTGACATGGTTCAGGGCAATATGTTGGTGAGTCAAGGGAAGGTCTTGAGTCCAGGGAATGAGGGGTTTATGGCTGTGAATGTGTATGTTTACCTCTTTCCCCAACTTTACTTCATTTGTGTTCATATGCCAATTTCAGGGCTTTCCTCTTTGGTGCAATTCTTGTACATGCCCGCCACCGTGAGACAACCGGTGTGCTGAACGGAAGCCCGCAGCCGCAGTCTGGATTTGGATTGGATTGTGGATTGGGTCATTGCTGCATTTGTGGGATCTGGTTGCTGTTCAGGGTTGAAGGAGGATTGTATTTTCTATTTTCTATATTTTTGAATTTTGGACCTTGGACTTTGAGGATTTTGAGAAATGCAATCGTTGATCCGGAGTAAATCAGCAGGGGTAACAGGCGGAAGGGGCACAGCGGGGGCCGGTCCTGGTAGGGACCTTCTTTATGGTAGCAGAGGCTTACCTGCTGCCCCTACCTACCGCCGACCCGGGGACTTGGGCCCCTATGAGCCCTGCCCAAGTACGCCCCGGGTGCGTATTGTGGACTCGGTGGAGACCACGCCGGAGATTAGAGCCATAGAAGAACCGAGACGTTCAAGAGCATGGCAAACTCCGGAAGTTGAAGCCCGAAGAGAAGTACGACATTCGGGAAGAGGAGGACGTGACATGGAGGACCTGGTCTCCATGTGCGAGCGTCGCTGCCGAAAGGCATGCAACCTCCGCTCCGCCGCGGAGGACTCTGATGAGGATTGCCATTCAGGCAGCAGCGGAGGACGGGCCCGGCGCTACCGGAAGCGCGGGTCACCCAAGCCCGCGGCAGGGGACGCCGGGGCTATGGATACGGATCCCAGCCCGGTCAGGCTGTGGGACTCCGAGCACTCCGAGGGCTATCGGACAGCTTATGAGCCACCCTCGGAGTCGGAGGAGACGGCCAGACCGCCCACAAGGGCGAATACGGCCCCCGAGCCCGCACTGAAGCACGACGCCGAGGGCTTGGAGAGGCCAGCCAGGGCCCGGACGGCACCTGTGCCCCGGCACACGGGACCGGAGACGGACGCCATAGGCGACACGCCCATGGGGGATGAGTCCGAGGTGCCGGGAACCGCGGGATGCGCTGGATCCGGCGGAAAGCACGCCGCGTGCCACTGCGAGCACGTGTCCTTCCTCATGGGCAAGTACCCGAAGATGGGGATGGACGCCATCGTGCATCGTCTTGACCGCCTGGACAACGCCAAGGATGGTCTAGAGGAGGATGTCGCGGGGATCCTGGACGACCAGTCGGCCGCGGAGAAAGACGTGGAGGAGCTGCGAGCGGAACGGGACCGGTACCGGGAGAATCTGGAGCTGGCCTTGGAGAAGCAGCAGCGAGTGGTGGACAGCCTCCTCCACCTGGTGGAGGACATGTCGGGACGCCTGAAAAGGCTAGAGGAGCTACAGCCCCTCGCCTCGGGTCCGGAGCTCCCGGCAAAGCCGGCCGCGGTAGAGCTGGTGGAGCGGGTTAAGACCCTCAGGAGCGCCATGGAGAAACCCATGGGCGGCCCTGCAGAGGCACCATACGCGCCTCCGCGTGTTGACCCAGGTGCGCTGCCGTTTGTTCCCATGTTCAGCGAATCCACAATGCTCGGGGAACACACGGCACCGGCTGGGTCCATGCGGGAAGGGCACGTAACCACGGACCCGAGGAGCCTGACGGTACAGATGTCCCATGCCGCCCAGGATGTACCGATCACGACGAATATGGTAGTTTATGCGGAAGAGAAGATCGAGAACCACACCATGCAGGGGCGAACCATGGGAAGCGCCGACGGACATGGTCGAGGCCATCCAAGCGGAAACCCCTGGGCGAAGGACCCCAATACGGGGATATGGACGGCCGATAGAGCAAGTCCTTCCCGCATTCCAAGCCCCATGAGTTCAGGCCCAACTGGACCGCACTCCATGGAGGAGAGGGATGTACGGGGAGTGTACTCACACCCCCCGGCCACAGGTGGTATTCGTCTTGGTGGAGTGGTGGCTGGAGACGTCGGAGACGCCATCAGGCCTGACGACCTCAGGGGAATCAAAATCCCCTACTACGATGGCAACCCCTCCAACCTGGATGACTTCATCCTGGATTGGGAGGACTTCGCCGAGGAGGTCGTCGGGGAGATGCGGGGAGCGCCGCGGGACAAGTGGGTATGCCGGACATTCCCACACCGGCTGGAGCAGGACCTGAAGGAGGAGCTGCGGGATCAGATCCGGGAAGGACTGATCCGTACGGAGCAGGCCTGCCTCCAGTGGTTGGAGGATGAGGAGCGGGTGGACGCTCCGAATCAGAAGCTGGAGGACCTGTGGTCCATTCCACTGCCGCTGGACCGCGGTGAGTTGCGGGTCCGGGAGTGGAACCGGTATCTGCGGAAGTACCGCAGATGCCTCAAGCTGGTGGAGGACTGGAACGAGGCCAGCGAGATCCGCCACCTCCTGAAGGACGTCCTCCCCGGCAACTGGAAGAGGAGAGTGGAGGACGAGGAGAAGAAGCGCGCCAAGAAGCGGGTGGCGGTGAGGATCATGGCGGCGGAGGATACCCATGCGGGTATCATGGAGTTCCTCAGGAGGAACCTGGGCGAGCCCAACCGGATGTTGGGACTGAAGAACGCCGTGTACGTGGAGGTGTTTGGAGTCTCCATGGGGCAAAGGTTGCTGCGCCTCAACAACGTGGAGTGGAGGCGCGGGGAGCCGCTGAGGATGCAAGTCATCTTCGCCCGCATGAGCCTTGACGAGATCGTGAAGTACATCACGGTGGAGTTGAAGCTCAATGCGAAGAACGAGGCCCACGTGCAGGATCGACATTGTCATGGACAACGAGGCCACCGAGAAGACCGCCATCATCGGGAGATCCAGGAGGACACGGCCAACTCCGCGGAGGATGGTAGTGGAAGTGGCCAAGACCACTGGACCGGGTCCCGGGAGGATCATGAGGAGGCCCACTTCTTCGCGTTTGTGGCGCACAACGTGAGGAACCATGGGCAGGATCGGTCCAGATGGAGCCAGGTGGGACCCAATAAGAGCAGAGCGCCAAGGAGGATCGGTAACCCACTGCTCTCGTTCCGGGAGTACAGGTCTCAGCACGACGGGTGCTGGGTCTGTTATGGCAAGGGAAACAACCATGCACACGACCACCGTCAGTGCAAGGTGTATGAAGCGGACAAGAAGGCCTACTTCGCCGCCCACCCCGAGAAGAAGCCCAAGGAGCAGCGGATTTCCGATTGGAAGGCGAAGGGCGGAGACGGGGGAAAAGGCCAAGGCAAAGGCCAAGGAAAAGGCGGAGGAAGAGGCTATGGTGGTGGATCTGGCCAAGACCGACGAGTGAGGTCGATCGAGGAGGTTGCTGAGGACATGTTGAGGACGTTGGAGGAACTCAAAGCCCAGCAACATGGTGGACAAGGTCCTGGCGATTTGCAGCCGGAAGGGGCTGCGGGAAGTCAGGTCTAGAGGAGCCCCCACGGGAGTGGGACCTCGGAGGTCTCTCCTCCGAAAATCAGTGGAATCCCAGAGAAAGCGAAGGCACATCGGGTGCCGAAGAAGGCTCCAGAAGAGCCAAAACCACTGAGTTTCTCCACTCCCAACCCCTGGAGCGCCCTGCCAAGGGAAGTACATGTGGGTACGGGACATGGCAAGAAGGAAGGAGCGACCACGGAGAGCCCCGTGGACGGGCAGGACTAACCCAAGATCTACACCATCCGTGACCATACTCTTGAAGTCCTGATGCACCCGGACGTGCTAGAGTTGCATGACATGAGAGTCGTACATACACCTCATGGCGACGAGCGGCAGTTGCACTTGAAAGTGCGAGTACGGTGCGGACGAGAGGAGAAGGTGGTGGATGTGTTAGTGGATACGGGTGCCCAGGTGAGCCTGGTCCGGAGAGGGTTGTTCAAGGAGGAACTCCTGCAGCCCAGCCGGAGACCGGTCCGTCTGAAGGTCGCCAACGGAGAGATCATGGGTGGCGGCACCCATGAGGCCACCATCAGTATGGAATTCTGGGAGCATGAGCGCTTGAACCGCCCTGATCAGGCGAAGAGAAGCACTCTATCTGGGAACTTCTATGTGGCCGACATTACCGATTGGGATATGATCATGGGGTATGACTTCATGGTGGCAAACGCCATTGGAGCCCTTCCCCATCGTGCAACGCTAGTCCGGGAGGATGATGAACGCCTCAGATGGCTGTCCACGGACTATGCATGCGGATCATCCCAATGGAATGCTGAGGAAGAGGATCGGATCGTCCGAGCGGTGCAAGCTGTGGGTGCCAAGTCCAGAGGAGACCGCGGAGTTCAGCTCACGGAGTATGGAATGGCGCCGCAGGTGTACGACAGGATGATCCAGACGCTGGGAGCCGAAGCGCCCGAGACGGACGTCTTCGCTTCCCGGGATGCCCCACTTCTGCGGAAGTGTAGGAGGCATTGGCATCGAGGAGACTCAGCCTGGCACAGGCATTGGGGTTTGAAGGAGTGGGGACCCATGTATTGGCATGGCTCCCTGGACAATACCAGACGTACGGTGGAGAAGATCATCGCGGATAGGGCGAAGGGGATCCTGGTCATAACCGGCATAGGAGCCACCCCATGTCCGCTGGAGGGTCTCAAGTCGACGCTGGACTCCATCACCCTGAACGAGATGTCATTCGGGCCAGAGGAGGAGCTGTTCATCGACGCCAAGGGTGTATCAATGCCCTCCCCGGGTCAAGCGTGGGGTACCAAGGCTTTCCTGGTGGATGGGGCGCAAGCCCAGCCCAGGGGTGATGAAGCACTCATCCGTAGGGTGGAGGCAGTGCCCATGAAGGTCATGTTTGAGCCCAAGGAGGGGACGGATCAGCCAGTGGATGGCATTGACATCCTGTCCTACTCCGAGATCGACGACGTCGTCAACTACATGCGAATGGGGATGCACGACCGTGTGGCAGCCAAGAAGAGGCGGGCCATGGTCACATCTCCGCATTGGTGGGATGACAAGATGTTGGTCACTGGCAAGTACGAGAAGGATGAGTTCGTGGCGAGGGTCATGGATCGCATCGCGGACCAATACAATGGTCCGGTTGGGTCGGACCCACCAACATGGGATTTTCCAAGAATGGGGGCCTATAGCGACAGTAACCAGCCTGACGCCGCAACTTTTCGAAGATTATCGGTGGGAAGTGCACCCCACGACGATGAAGACGGCATATCGGACGAGGAGAAGTCGGATTCGGACCCGGAAGAGGCCTATACCGCAGTGCGTTCGGTTGTATCGATACCGAAGCAAGCGGCTGAAGAGGCCCAGGAGAACCCGAAGGTCGCCGAGCTGAAGGAGAGGGTGATCAAAGCCTATCCGCGGCTGTTCAGTGGCGTCGCCAACAAGAACCCTCCAGATCGCGGGAGGTTTTAGCACAGCGAGGATCAAGCTGAAGCCGAACCCCAAGATCTATCGTCATCGGGAGTACCAACTTCAGGGCGATCGGGCCGAGGCCATGAAGAAGCTGTTGGCCGAGTTCATTGAGCGGGGATGGATCGAACCCTCCGACAGTGAGTGGGCCAGTCCAGCCTTCATCGTGCCCAAGAAGGAGAAGGGCGAGTGGAGGTTGGTGGTTGATTACAGAGGTTTGAACGAGCAGACCGAGCATGACTCGTACTCGCTTCCCCTGATCGACTCCATCCTCCAAAAACAACAGAAAAAGCGGATCTTCACGGTGTTGGACCTGAAACACGGTTATCACCAGATGCCGCTATACCCGGACTCCAGGCCCTGCACAGCGATGTCAACGCCGCTGGGGCCCATGCAGTGGAAAGTGGTGCCTATGGGCGCCAAGAATGGCAACGCCGCTTTCCAGCGCATGATGGAGGACCTACTCGGTCCTGTCCGGGACTGTGCCGATCCCTTCGTGGATGACATCATCATCGGGTCCGGCACGGAGAACATGACTGAGGACGAGCTCATCGACGCGCATGAGAAGGATCTGCGCCGAGCTCAGCGAGTTGGACAAGCACAACATGGTGTGCAAGCCCACCAAAGCCTCACTCTTCGTGAAGGAAGTGGAGTCTGCGGGTCACGTGGTTGGTCACGGGCAACGCCGTCCCATGCCTGGAAAGCTGGCGTCCCTGCACCACTGGGAAAAGCCCCAGACCATCAGCGAACTCCGATCCTTCATGGGGTTCTGCAACTACTATTCGGGCTATCTCCGGATGTATGCAGAACTGTCGGGGCCGCTGCACAAGATGCTGCAAGTGGGCAAGTTCCATGGCCGGAAGGGGAGCAAGAAGAAGCTGGCTTGGACCCCTGAGGCCGAAGATGCGTTCAGCCGCCTGAAGGAGCGACTCCTGGGGCAACTGGGGCTATTCTTGGTGGACCCGGACAAGGGATTCGTGCTACGGACGGACGCCTCGGACTATGCAGTAGGGGCAGTCCTGGAGCAGATCCGGGATGACGGGTCACATGTACCCGTGGCGTTTTGGAGTCGGATCCTGGCCGAGGGCCAACGCCGCACCTGGACCGCGAGGGAGAAGGAGACGTACGCCATTGTATGTGCGCTCAGGAAGTGGTCTGGCCACATCGGATTGCAACCGGTGGTGGTTTGTACGGACCATCAGTCCTTGCAGAGCTGGCACAAGGAGCACGTCGACACCCCCTCGGGACCGGCGGCAAGGAGGGCCCGATGGCATGCGACGTTCGCCAAGTTCGACCTCAGCGTCGTATACGTCCCGGGGAAGGACAATACTGTGGCGGACTGCCTCAGTCGATGGGCCTACCCCGCGGGCAAGGCTTGGATGAACATATCCAGACATGGGGACGCCGAGGAAACCGAGGAGGCCAAGCGCATCATCGAGATGGAGAAGGTCATGGAGCAAGAGGGGGTGAAGTGCTTTGTGGTGATGGCGAACCGTACGGACCTGGCAAATTTCCGGGGTGCCCGCGTCCAAGCTATTCGAGAGGAAACCCTCGAGCAATGGATGGTGGCCCCTGTAGAGCTAGTCAGGTCGGTGCTCACAGAGGACTGGTCGGATGACTACGCGGCATCCGAGCACTGGAGCAAGTACTGGAATGCCGTGAGCGCCCCGTCGGACGACGAGTGGCCTGAGGGCTTGACCGAGGATGGGGACAAGTTGTTCCTCAAGGACAAGCTGCTGGTGCCCGAGAACCGGGTGGAGGAGCTCATTGACCATTGGCACAATGCCCAGCTTATGCACCCTGGCCGAGACAAGATGCAGCAGGACCTGGAGTGGCGTTTCAAGTTCCCTCCGGGGTACTACGCCATCCTGGATAGGTACTGCAGCGACTGTGCCGTGTGTCGGGCCACGAAGAGCCCCAACCACTCCACAGCGGGCAACCCGGTGTATACGGCTATACCGGAGGCCCCTATGCGGTCCGTGGCCATGGATGTATTCGCCATGCCTGAGGTCACCGTGGAAGGAGAGACCTACGATTGTGTCATCCTGGCGGTGGATAGGCACAGTGGGTATATCGTGGCGGTCCCTGGCAAGAAGTCAAAGAAGAAGGACAAGAAGGACAAGCATGGAGTGGGGCTGCAGGCCAAGACCGTCGCTAATGCCATGATCAGACATTGGCTGACAATTTTTGATGTCCCGGCTGTCATCTGCAGCGATCGGGGCAGTCAGTTTGTGGGGACGTGGTTCAAGACGATGTGCAAGCACATGGGTATTCGGCACGCCAAGACCGTGGCGTACCACAGCCGGTCGAATGGCCGAGCTGAGGTGGCCGGGCGGCAGATGTTCGAGAAGTTCCGCCAGCTGCACATCGATGAACTGGGCCGGAACTGGTACAATTCGCTGTGGAGAGTGCTCCAAGCGTACCATGACCTTCCGGGACCCACTGGACTGTCGCCCCATCGCATCCTCTTCCTACGGGATTGAGTGTCACGCACTCTCCCGTGGTTGAACCATGGCAAAGTGGCCCGAGATGCGAACGCCATGATGGCTGAGGCGGACGACACGGCGGCCAAGGTGTGCAAGGCACTACAGGACGAGCATGACAAGAGGGCCAAGTACTTCAAGCAGGGAAAAGTCCAGAAGTATGCTCTCCAAGACACCGTGTGGGTGGAGCGGCACCACAAGGATGTCCTGTCCAGGCATCGGCAGGCATCTTGGTATGTGCCGGGGGTAGTCGTGCGGAAGGTCGGGCAGGATGTGTATGCGGTTCGTGTGGGGGATAACAAGATCCTGGACCGCGACCATACCCAGCTTCGTCCCCGAGCACCAGACCCCAGCGGACGTCCCGTCACCTTCGAGTTCACGGCCGGCGATGTGGACTCGGACGACGAGGGTGAGGACGACGACTTCACCGCTGAGAAGATCCTGACGGACAAGCCGGACCCAGGGACGCCTGGGGTAGGCTTTATAAAGTCCGTTGGAAGGGATTCGCCGCATCCAGGGATTCGTGGGAACCTCCAAGCAGTTTTGTGCCGAGGTACACCACGGTCTGGATGGACTACCTGAAGAAAAAGAATATTTCTTTGGATGTCAAGGACGTGTTGTTCCATTTGGTTGCTGCAGTAGCACCGTAATGGATTCCCCTTGGCATTTCTGTTTGTTTCTGTGCTTGGGAGATGGGTGAGGGCGTTCATCCGGGGACTTTTCGGCTTTTATTGGCCATATACCCCCTTCACTCGATCTCCACGTATATATTTCACTGTGGTATACTTATTTAGGTCGACCGACGACATTTCTCTATCTTTGATCCCCTTGGTCCATGTTGTAGATCAAGAGGAGACCGGATATGGCGTAGGGCGCTGAGTATCAGTGTCCTCACCCCTCCCTTGGGGCTTGGGGGACGCCTACGACGTGAGTGGGGCCTCCATGTGTCCTTGGGACAATGGGGGGGGGGTTGGAGCCCATTGGGGTCCTCCCGTCCTCTCTTCAATGACTTCCGAGCGGTAACAACGCTCTGAGAAGGGGGGTGAAGCCGGTTCGGACCCCCGTGGCCATCTTGGGGTCACTTGGGGTGTGTATCTATGTGCCGGCAAGCCGCCATTGGCTGATATCATACTCTCCCATCCACCTGAACTAACCCGATGTGATAGTGTGATAGGTTTGGCCATTCCGGCTACGAGCGGCCATATTCAGTACCGAGGCACCGCCAGCGGAGATTTATACATCGGAATATCAGGAATCAACAGGGTTCTATTATCATAATGTTTCCGTAATTTTTCAGCCTTTCGTTCTGATGGTCAATGTATCGGCGACCGTCAGTTGGCTCGCGATTTTGCGTTAACCGATTGGTTAACTGTTATTTCCAGATATTTTGGCGGATACTCCGTTGAAGGGTCAGATTTCATCAGCAAAGGGTTCGTTGCTTCCGCAATCTTCTAAATAAGCACTCGAAATTTTAATCAGAATTTTTCGCGATGTCGAAATCCGATTTTCGACTTCGACATTGCCGCACTTGATTTGGTCTTCTTCGAGTGGTCATACTCTTTTCCCTATGCCCTAATCAGGTTTCCCTTATACTTGCCACCCATTTGACTTGGAGATATAAGGGAAACAAAAGTGAATCGTGGGACCACTTTGAATGGCCATATCTACGCGCGAGTGTGAGGAAAGAGAAAAAGGAAGGTTGGGTTGCAAGCGCCTTAGTCTCAACTTAATTCAGAGAGCATCAAACGCCTTTGGTGTGTACACATGCCTGGTGTAGCAAGGGATAATGGTCAAGAGGGTAGAAAGTGATATATAACTCTTGGACCGTGCAACCGAATATTTTATTGCGACTTTCGAGTGTACCGCATGAGTGTTGGGGTTGCATAGATACTTTCCTTGGGTTCCTACGTATTTTTAACGTGAAGTTATGACCATGGAGGGACATGGCATATCATGGTGGGAGCCGCATTTTGAGGGTATGTGTTATATGCATGGTATATGTCTTGATATGCTCACGCCCATGTTATATATCTTCGTGTGGCCGAAGAGAAGGGGAGCCACACGTGACAAGGGCTTTGCCCATGTCCCAATTGTGGAATTCAAAGCGCTAGACTAAGTCTACCGCATATGTATTGCTCATGGTATGTTAGGCAAAGAGATCCATGAGTGCACTCCCATTTTCAGGGGGCATGTAGATATGATTGGCGAAGGTATCTCCATGCGCCCGATTGGGGATCCAAGTGGGGGAATTGTTCGCAAATGGTTCCAATCATTTGTGTATTGAACCATGAGCGGATATCATGGGTGAGCATAGGGATATACTATCATGACAACTTTGTATTTGGTCATATTTTCATGTTTTTGACCTCAATTTTGCTCATTTTTGCATTTTGTGTACTTACCTGGTCGGCAAACAGACAGAAGCCTATGGAGAGTCGAACCATGGTATGTTGTTCATATGTTGGCATATGCTTTGGAGTTGAACACCACCATATGCCGGATTGCATACTCCATTTGGCTTGGCGCACGAAGGATTACAAGATTTGGTCTCAAGATCATGGGCTGACTTGGGCAGTGCGTGGCGCCCATATCCGAAGGGGTTTCGAGAGTAAAGTGGGGATGTACATGGGCATTGGCCTTTGGTCTATATCCTCCATGAATACTAGACTTCGATTCCATGCATGCTTTGAGCCTTCGGATAAGTGGTAACCTCAATTTTGAGCATATATTTGATATATGGCCAATATGGTGTGAATTGGCAGTTTTTTGGCATGTTATGAGTTCAAACACATGGGGCATATCTCCAAGCCCATTCGACTCCAAGTCCAACCAAGGTTATGTCAGGGTAGGGCATGGTCCTGAGTGCCACTCTAGGCCATGACACGCCACCTCACCTATTGGGCTAGGATTTAGAGGCTTGGGAGTGAACACATTTTTGGGGTTTGTGTAGTGACTTTTGACACATGGCATTCAGCCATCTCATTTGACATGGTTCAGGGCAATATGTTGGTGAGTCAAGGGAAGGTCTTGAGTCCAGGGAATGAGGGGTTTATGGCTGTGAATGTGTATGTTTACCTCTTTCCCCAACTTTACTTCATTTGTGTTCATATGCCAATTTCAGGGTTTTCCTCTTTGGTGCAATTCTTGTACATGCCCGCCACCGTGAGACAACCGGTGTGCTGAACGGAAGCCCGCAGCCGCAGTCTGGATTTGGATTGGATTGTGCATTGGGTCATTGCTGCATTTGTGGGATCTGGTTGCTGTTCAGGGTTGAAGGAGGATTGTATTTTCTATTTTCTATATTTTTGAATTTTGGACCTTGGACTTTGAGGATTTTGAGAAATGCAATCGTTGATCCGGAGTAAATCAGCAGGGGTAACAGGCGGAAGGGGCACAGCGGGGGCCGGTCCTGGTAGGGACCTTCTTTAAGGCACGGACCTTAAGGTGCAACTGCCGCTCGCGCCCAACTCGGCGCACGGCGTGCAAGCTCAGGATCTCCGGCCGTTCCAGAAGCTCGACAAGCGACTGGTGCAGGTCGTGGACAATGGGCTCAGGCTGCCCATCTGCAGCATCCAGCTGCGGTCCGGGTGATCCTCCGATACTCTCGGATAGATTTTGAAGTACATCAAACACATTCTTGGTCGCGAAGGATGGACGGGTGCAAGGGTTCGTGCCTTCACTTGCCCTCACCCCGCCATCACGACTGGGTGCCGGACTGGGCCTTCCGCCCGCGGCAATCCCTTTGTGCTTACCGACTCCCGATTGGGATGGTGTGGCGCTTCCCACGACACCATCCTGCGACCGCCCTAGCTGGGGCCCTTGGCTGCAGGGGCTCCGCTAGGGGGCGTTGGTTGTGGAAGTAGGGGTGCTCTCCTCCGCATCAACCTCGTTGACGCCCTTCTTCCTTCCCCTTCTAGTCTTCTTGTCCTTGTCCTTGTTCTGGTCATTCTGGTTGTTCTCCTTGTTCTTCTTGTCCGACCTGGGGACCCAGTTCCTCTTGATCTCCTGGATCTCCTTGGCTAACTCGGTCCCCTGCGACATCAGTCTGGAGAGCTCGTCCTTGTCCACCTCCACTTTGGCCTCCCGAATACCAGCAGGTGCACGCTTCTTCGACCCGTGCGCCTTCTTGTAGGCCTCTGTGTCGGCCTGGTGGATGGGGCATGTTCGGTGGTCATCGTTGAAGCCTTGCTTCCTCCCATAGCACACGAAACAGCCCTGAGGGTGAGCTCGTATGAACTCCCCAAAGGACAGCGGAGGGCTGCCAATGCGACGAGGGTCCCTCTTCTCCTTCTTCTTCCAACCCGGCTGCAGGGGCTTCCAGCTTCCCCGGTTGCTCCCCGCGCCGTTGTGGGCCACGAAGGCACAAACGGCCACCTCGGCGGGCTCATCGTCGTCGTCATTGTCGACGAGAGCGTCATCGCCGTCGGCTCCCGCTGGGTTCATGGCAGCTTCTCCGCCAGATCCCTCGTAAACGTAGTTGACGTCGCGGTCCCCGGGCCTCAACCCGCGGGTGTGGTGGAGGTTCCGGTACTCCTTGAGTACTTCCTCTCCAACCCACTCCAGGATCTCGTCGCAGCTCATCCGCGCCGGGATGGCCTGCAGACGGATGGTCTGGCCGCTCATGTCACACTCGTCAAGGCGACACATCGCGGTCTTCTCGCGATCGCCCGAGACGGTGATGAGAAGAGCGTTCCGCAGGGAGTGCCGCTTGACATCCCGGGCCACGTTCTTCCTCGTCCAAGCCACCACGTTCGTATGATACTCTTTGGGGAGCATCATCTTGACCGTGTGGTTGGACGTGGCCCGCTTGGCCTCCTCCTTGGTGACTCTCTTGATGCATGCTTCTGGCAGCATGGAGAGCAGGCGAGCCTGCTCGTCACCCTCGTTCCAGTCCTCCACGTTGCGGCGGAAGAGGGCGTATTGCCCTCGGAAGTCTCGCCAGTCCCGTAGGCGGATCTCCCGTCCATCATGCTGAAGCTTGATGGACCTCCACCGCTTGGCAGCCACCTGCGGAGCGTCCACCCGCTCCTGCTCGTTGAGCCACTTCTTGGCTTCCTTGAGGGTCTAGATTTTCCCCTCCTTGGTCGCCACGAAGTACAGCTCTTGGAGGAATTCTGGCAGGCGGTACCTGAACCGTCTGAAGACATACTTCTCCGCATCCGCGGGATGCATGTCTTCAGTGACGGTCACCCCCCAATCGTCCAGCTTCTCCAAGAAGCAGTCGAGGTTGATTGGGTTGCCATCGTACATGGGGGGCTTGATGTCCTTCAAGTCTTCCCACACGGCGGCATCCGCGGCCTTAGAGACCATGAACGCCGGCCGCGAGGTCGACCGAGGTTCCCATCGGCCTCGCCCACGGACTCGCACGGCCGCCACGTCCATCTCCTCCATGGAATCCCTGTGGCTACGCCGCGGTTCCTCCATGTACGCTGAACCCAGATGTTCACGCCGTACCCCTTCCATGTATGCCTCCTCATCACGGCGCCGGCAGCTGTGTTCAGCGGCCTCCCGTCGTACACCACGCGGCGGGCTAATGTCGAACTCCTCCAGGTCTTCCTCCGCCAACATCCCGACATCCCACTCCACGTCTCCTCCGGGGACCTCATCCCTGAGTCCACCATAACGTCCGCCAGCCATTGGGATTGGCTCCGGGGCTGGTGCGGGGCGTCCGGGGCGTACTGGTGTCCGCGATGGAGCACGGCGATTGTGGTACTCCGCGCTGAGCCACTCATCGGGCCAATCCTCACTGCCACTGCCGGGCGGCACGCGCTCGTTGCGGCGGCCCGCGCTGTAGTGAGAGGGGGCGCTGAGAGAGGGGACACTGGCGCTGGGGCGACTCCTGGGGGCTCCGCCGGGGGCGTGGGGTCTGCCTGGACCCGGTCTGGGTCCCCAGCCGTCGTCCGACGAGCCAGACTCCAGGGGTGGGTGGTCGCTGCCGACGCTCCCACGGGCTTCCAGCGCGTCCAGCCTCTGCTGCAGGCTGCTGATGACCTTGTTCAGCGACCTGGTCTCGCCACTGGCGATGTCCAGCAGCTTCTGGGTGGCGGTGGCGACGCCTGCGCTATTGACCATCTCGATCTTGGCGATGTCCAGCTCTCTCTGTGCGCGCGCGGCGACCCTGGCGATGCGAGTCATCTCGCCCTTGCCCGTGTCTACCTCGCGCTCGAGGAACTGGACCCTCCTGCGGAGGTAGACAATCCACCGCCGGGTGGCATCCGGGTTGCCGACCCCTGGTGGGTCGTCGGGGTCCCCAGGGGGTCCTCCAGGAGGTCCTCCGCCGGGTCCGCCCGGTCCAGGGGGTCCTCTCCCGCCCGGTGGTCCGCCTCCAGGGGGTCCACCTGGTGGGCGTCCCCCAGGGGGTCCTGATGGTCCTCCGTCAGGGGGTCCCGGTGGGTCTCCGCCGGGTCGCCTCGGTGGGTCCCAGGATGGGCGCTTCTTCGTGATGTCGAAGTCCATGTCCAGGAGGCGGACCATGTCATCATCCTCGTCCATGTCGCCCCCCCTGGGCGTCTCGGTCTCGGAAGACTCCGAGCTCCGGTAGGGAGGAGGGGGATCTTCATTCTCACCCTCCGGCTCCATGGGGACGTCTCCGCCTCTTCCGCCAGCCACTCCTTGGCGATGTCGGCGGCCTCGTTCATCCCCGTCGCTGGCGGTGAAGAAGGGGTCGCTGTCGTGGGGGTGTCCGCCCGCTGGCCTCCGTGGCCTCTCGGGGGTCTTCCCCTTACCCTTCTTCCGTCGGTAGGCAGTGGGGCCACTGCTCCCACTGCTGCCCGTGTCGGCCTCGCCCAGCATCATCTTGGAGGGGGCGTCCCCTTCGAAAAGCTTTCGAAGGGTCTCCACTCCTGATCCTCCCGGGGGAGTCTCGCGGCGGAGTTTGGCCTCTGCCTCCTCCATTGCGGCGGCGGTGGCTGCGGCAGCTCGCCTTTCGGCCTCCTCCCGGGCACGAGCCGCCTCGGCTTCCCGGGTCTGCTGCAGCCGCGCCTTCTCCGCTTCCAACGCCGCCAACTCCGCCTCCGTCTTGGCCCCCTCCTCAGCGACCTTCCGTCGCGCGGCCTCGATGGCGTCCTTCTTGGCGGCGTCCGCTTGGGCCTTAGCTGTTGCTTCAGAGTGGGCCCTTTCCTCCGCCTCCTTCTTTGCCCTCTCTTGGGCAAGCGCCTCTTCCAGCGCCTTCACCTCGGCCTCCTTGCAGGCAATGGCCTCCAGCGTCAGGCGGGCTTCCTCGTCGGCTGCCGCCACCTCACCGTTGACCTGGGCAGTCGCTGCCCCATAGGCGGCTACGGCCGTGAGTCCGGCCGCAACGGCCGCCACGGTCGAGGCGTGGATGGCCATGCCATGCGCCCCCTCCGCAGCTTCCTGCTTGGCGATGCTGGAGGCGCCCTCCATGGCAGCGTTCTGCTGCATGGCCCGTTGCCGGGCAACCCGAAGGTTGCAGGGCACCCCACAGGCGCGCTCACAGGCGCGCGCCACGTCCCTTTGGTCGGGAGCTGGCCTGGTCGGCCGGCATCCTCCCGCGGTGGGCCGACTCCACGTCGCTGCTGGGGCCTGACTTCCTCAGGAGCAGCGGACGGGGCTTGGCCTTGGTCTGCTTGGCGACTTGGAGGTAGTCGCCAAGGGTGATGGAGCCGGGGTGGTGACCGCCATTGGCCCGTTGGGAAATGGGGGCTGGGGTTCCGCCCTTGGCGCCTTGGGCGGCTTCGGCGGCCAGGGACTCCTGGTACTCCCGCCACTTCCGGTCCCGCTTCCTGTCCCCGGCGGACCGCTTCTCCTTCCCCGGAGACGCGCTGCTGCTGCTGCCCTGCAGCCTGCGCTCGCTCCCCGGTTCCGGGAAGTTCTTCTCGATCATGTCTCACATGGAGACGTTGATCGAGGCGCCCGACGGGTACTGGTTGGGCTTCTCGTCCTCCTTAATCCTGTCGGGGCGCAGCCCTTCGCCGGGCCTGTCCGGCCGGGTCCAGGTCCTCCAGCGCCTCTGCTGGAAGCGGAAGGCAAACCCTTCCATCCGCAGCCAGTCCTCCACGGCCTGCAGGCGGTCGGGGCTCATGTCCGTGCGGAGCTCGAAGCTCCCGGGCATGCCGCCTTCGCACTGGGGGTGGCTGTGGCGGTAGTGCTGGTCCCAAACAAACCCACGCAGTAGGCGCACTGCATGGGGGTGGGGCCGCGGCCACGTCTTACCCGCTTCTTGCCAGTTTACCATGGCAGCGGGGGGCGTACTTGGTCTTGAGGTCCTTGGTGTGCACTCGTTCCGCTCAACGAACTGGTCCTGGTGGTGTTTGTTGAGGCGGGTGCTGCAGCACTGGACTGGGAGTGCGGCCGGTGCTGGTCGGCCGGTGGTTGTCGAAGTGGTTGCTTTAGCTGGGAGTGCGGCCTTGCTGGTTGGCCGAGGGAACTCGTTGATGACGGAGTTCTGCTCCCTGCACTTCCTTCACGGTCTCGGCGCTGCTGCCGGGCGGCGCTGCGAGCCGCTGCGCTGCGCTGCGAGCTGCAAGCTGCGAGCTGCTGCGCTGCGCTGCTCGGGGTTGGTGGCCCCGAGTGGCACGCGGGGGATGGGTAACCCCGCGGCGGTGAAACGCTCTTGACGCTTTCCCGTGGGGGGCCTGGCCACGGGACGCTGCGGTGGACACGCGCAAGTGAGCAGGCAGGCAAAGCACTACGCTCACAGGGGCATCATTGCGCTCATGTCATGTGACAAAGCGTTTCAGGATCCTTGCCACTCTGAAACAAGGGAACAAAAGTATGTACAGCAACACATCAGAATATGTACACACGGGGTTAAGACTGGACTGGGGTAAGGGCATCACAGGACAATAGACACTCAGTCCAAACTTATATCCCAATCCCAGGTCCGACCCTCTCAGTGGCTGGTGGGGGCGGGGGCTCCAACACAACCCATGCCCTGCTCAGTCCGGACCCTGAAACCCTGCCAAAAGGGGGCGTGTCCCGCCCAACGACAGGCGCGTTTCTGGAAACCAAAGGGGCTCCAAGGCCAACCGACAGTGGCTACCTATGCTCCCTTAACGGCAGATCCCAACTCCTCTCTGAGCCAGAGATACGGCTCCGCCATTATCCCCTAGGAGTTGGTAGCTGAAAATGGGCTGTTTCAGCCCAAACTGAAATTAGCTCAAAAATCTCCAAAATTGACCCCTCGTCCGGACCCGCCAGAGGTAGGGACGAGGCAACTAACCCTATGCCCTTCGAGTATGAACTCCCTGGAGCCCTCACCCAACCTGGCGCCCTCTGAGGTCCCGGCATCAGGGCACCACAGGTTCGTTAAGTGGGGTCGTGATGCCAAAATCAACAAAATTGGCATCATTTTTACGCGTGGCTAGCCCGGCCAGGGTGAGGCCAATGGCTCACAGGATAGAAGGCAGGACCTAGGACTTTTATCTGAGTGTACAACTTGAAATTATGTCTGAGCTCCTCATGGGCATAGAGATATGGGGCCGCCAATTGACCACACGTGGGGGGGGGGGTGAAATTGGGGTCCCAAAAGGGGGTCATTTTGGCTGCTCGAAATGAGCCAAATTTCGGGGGTGCTCCCAATAGTATATCTCCACGCCGGCTCGGAGATCGGATCCGCCATTCCATACGCGATCCACCAGGAGTTGAACGAAGACTCCCATGCACTTGGCTCCCACAGATCTCCATGCCACTTGGCGTGGTGACAATCCCAATTGGGTCCACAAATGCCAAAATGGCAAAATTGCCCACACTCACTTTGGGCTAGCACCTTACCGAAGGTTGCCCCGCTTCGCTCACGTGGTGT
Source organism: Eutreptiella sp. 'Long Island Sound 2002' (assembly GCA_964036045.1). Taxonomy (NCBI): domain Eukaryota; phylum Euglenozoa; class Euglenophyceae; order Eutreptiales; family Eutreptiaceae; genus Eutreptiella; species Eutreptiella sp. 'Long Island Sound 2002'. Next base: position 61,787,310 of record OZ038384.1, on the reverse strand, counting down.
GTGAACCATGGGGACCAATATACATATCACCCATGTCATACATGGTCCATTGGTCCATGCGTCCGGCGTGCACGAGGTAGCTGAACATGGTGCACGGCGGGCAGAAAATGTGGAAAATTGCTCAAAATGGCCGAAAATGCGCACACTCATGGTTGGGGCAAATGAGGCACATGCCTGACTTGGACTGGAGTGTGCCATAGGATTGGTATCAAGTCATATGTGTCCAACATATCTTTTGGGCGTCGCCCAACTCCTCTTGTTTTGGGAATGGCAGGGTCGCCAAGTGAGCCCATGATTTGGGATAGTCCCAAATCGCCAACATGGCGGCCACGGTATGCCAAGCCCAAGGGGAATTATTCGTCGGGTCCAAGATATGTTGGGCACCGAAGTATGTACCCCCAAAACATACTTGGGTCATGATGTCAATTGAGCGCAAAGTTGAGATACACGGTCGCCACTTGACATCATGACGGGCAAAAAACAGCAATATTGGCGAAAAAACACCCAAAAGGGCCTTGAAAGGCGCACAAATATATTACAATATCTTCGGCTTGGATTGAGTAATCGACCAATCCTTCTACACACAATGACTTGACAGCAATGACCTCCGATTCCACATATGTGCTCCACTTGGGGCGCTTTGAAAGGTCACGAGCGCTACTTCCCAAGTGGGCACATGAAAATGTGGAAAATTGCAAAACACACACCTTGCTCCCAACGCATCGCTTTGGGATCGCCACACAAGTTTCCCTCCACGAAGGTTAGGCTTGCAATTGATCGTGGGGAGTATAAGGAAGGGCCTCGTGCAATATGAGGTCCATTGGTGGGTGTATCGCTCTTAGCCAAACCCGCCAAATGGGCACGCAATACAACACATGGCACATACCACATACTGCCCAAAAAGGTAGCTCCCCCCACGATATGTCATGCCCCTCCAAGGGCATAACTTTGTGTCAATCGCTCATAGGAACTCAAGGAAAGTTCCTATGCAACACCAACACTCGCGCACTACACTCGAAAGTTATCTTAACGCACGCAATATCATGGCCAAAGAGTTATAACGCAAACTCTACCCTCTTGACCATGATCCATTACGCTAGCGCGCACGTGTGGAGACGCAAGGCGTATAAAGCTTCCTAAATTACGTCGTGAGTATTGTGAATTTCCCCCCATGCTTCCTTATTGTCATTCCTCGCAAGCGGCACGAGATATGACCCTCACAAGCGGCCTCACGAATCAACTTTGTTTTGCCCATATCTCTAAGACAAATGGAGGGCAAGACAAAAGGAAAGTTGATTCGTGCATAGGGAAGCACGTAGGTCCACTCGAAAGAGGTCAAATCAAGTGCGGGGATGTCGAAGTCGAAAATCCGATTTCGACATCCTGAAAAATTCGGATTAAGGTTGCGAGTGTAGAATGTGAATGTTGCGGATGCATCAATGCAATTCCTGAAGACTTTAGAGTCTTCGTCACGATTTGCGCTAAAATATCTGTATATAACAGTTAGACTGGCGGTTACGCTAAAGTCGCGAACTAACCGCCAGCTGTCAAAACAGTGAATATCAGAAAGGAAGCGTAAAAATTGACGGAAACAATATGAAAATAAAACCCTGTTGATTCCTGACATTCTGATATATAAATCTCCGCTGGCGGCGCATCGGTTGCCGATGCGGGGCTTTACGGCACGGAACACGCTCCCGCCGGGCTTGCACCGGGCGTCAACGGGCGTCTTCCCTTCCGTACATGGGGTTAGTGGACCGGAGACCGGTTGTATGCCCTACCCTAGCCATGGGGTTCTAGGTACCGCTTCACTACCATAAGCAACGCCTATCGGCGAAGCTTAAGGGTGAAGATCCTGGCAAAGGCTCATGCAAAGGTGGAGGCAAAGGCAAAGGCAAAGACTCCGGCAAGGGCAAGTCGAAAGGACGTGGTCAAGGGCAAGACAAGGGTCAAGGTGGACGAGGAGGAGGCGCTAACCGCCAGCCCGACAACAAGAACAAGGACAAGAACGGAGGCAACCCCAACCCTAATCCAGGGGGGAACTCCGAGCCCTCTGGAGGGCAGTCTGGTCCTACCACACGCTCACAAATGCAGGCCCAGCAGGAACAAGGAGCCAAGCGTGAGCATGAAGGTGGTGATGACGGCAACGCTAAGAAGAGGAGCCGTTTCATGAGGATGGCCCGCAAATTGCGGAACAAGGGGTTCGAGGTGACCTGTCCCGCGGAGTTCTGACATGGACGCTCCGGTGGCACCCAAGACCTGGTGTTTTCAGTACGTATCGGACTAGGGGGACGCGAATACCTGGGGGTATTGGACACTGGCGCCACCATATCTATAGTGGCCAAGAAAACTTTACCTTGTGGGAGCCTGAAGAACACCATGACCACCGCTGCTATACGCATGGGGGATGGACATGTGGTGCACAGCTGCGGGGACTGTGAAGTGGAGGTACCTATGGGCTCCTGGACTATCGCCCATCGGTTCTATATGATGGACACTGAGGCCTTCGACTTTGTACTGGGGACTGACTTCTTCGTACAGCACTCCCAGATACAATCCCTGACGCTTCAAGCGCCCTACCTCCTCTACGTGGACCACGGCAGTGGCAGAGAGTCTGTGCCACTGGAGCAGTCGGAACATACCTCGAGTTACCTGAGGCTATCGAAGGAGGAGCCCTCGAACATGATGGCGGCCTCCAAAACTGAGGAATATCAACTATTGGGGGAAGTCCTAGACCAAGGTCTGAAGGAGTTGGGTTACTCTCGAGAAGACCTGAGTGTGGAGTTGTTCGTTAGCGACAAGCAGCATGTACTGGACCTTTACTGTAGCAAGGGGAAGAACTGCAGCTACAAATTTTACTGGCCCTCTTTCGGGATGGCCTACGGGAACCCCAGGTTCAGTGAACTGGGGAAGGTGCTGACCAAGGTGGCCTCCGAACGTTCCCGTATGATCCTGTGTTCCCCCGATTGGGGAGCCCATGGGGGCAACGAATACTGGCGAAATCTCCTGGACAGGCTGACTATCAGCTCTGTTCGTTTGCCTGATGAGGCCATCTACGTGCCTCTGGGACGCAAGACGCCTATTGGGAAGCCCGGATGGGGGAGTATGCTCAGCGTGGTGGACGGAGGTCTTACCTCCATTCCCTGGGAGGATCTGGACCCGACTCTGGTCCAGGCTATACAACGAGAAAGCGACGGACTCGCCTTGGGTGACTTGAAGGATCACCTACGACCTCAAGATGCTGTTGAGACTACACCCAGAGGGGATGAGTACGTCGTGACTGACACCAACACCCCCAACTCTCCCTGTCATGTACCTGTTCCTGATGGAGTCTCTGAGTGTGGATTATCTGAGCTACCTAGCTCTATCCACTCACATGACGAAACTGAGCACGACGCCTTCTTCGTGCAGACCTGTGTGGAGGAAGTGGAGAACGCCGAGTACGTCGCCCCACTGAAACCCCTACTCTCCATGAGGGTGGAAGACCCCGTGGACGAGGAGCTGCACCCTCGATCCAGGCTAAGGGAGTATGTGGATTCCAAGAGGAAGTTGGTGGCGAAAAAGCTATGCTACGCGAAGCCTACCCGCAGCTCATGGCCACTGAAGCAAGGACGTATGGGAGACCTATCCCAATTGAAGGAGGACCTCGAACAGAAGATCACCACCTGGCAAAGGGAGGTAGATCTTAAGCTCATGAAGAGCGTGTGGGGCGCCCATGTGAGGACCCCAGAGGAGGACGACCTCTCGGAGGAATGTGTATGTGAACCCCCTCGAGCGTGCCTATGTTGCCATCGTCCATCGGAGATTGTTGAACAAGACCTTTTATATGCCTACCAAGGCTTGAAGGACACTACCACGGGCAAAGAGTCGGTGGAGGACCACCTCCCGACGTCTATTACTCAGGGGGCAAGCAACTTACACTCTGACGAGGACATGGAGGACAAGATCAAGGTATTGGACCCGCGGGTACAGAAGCTTAAAAGGACCTATCTGGAGGTGTTCGGAGAACTACCCCCTCCAGCCTCATGTGACAAGCTGGTACAGATGGACCTCAAGCTGAAACCCGAGTTCGTGGGTCACAAGATCCGGAGGAGACCCTATCCAGCTCCTAAGGAGCAGGCCGACGAGATCCTGCGACAGATACAAGAATGTATCGACGCTGGCCTAGTCTTGGAGTACAAGAACGGGGACTACCCCCTACACTGCAGCCCCTGTTTCCTGGTGGCTAAACCTGGGTCTACAGCCAAACGGCTGGTAGTGGACTACGGAGAGCTGAACAAGAAAACGCTGAACCACTCAGGGTCCATTCCCAATATGGAGTCTACCCTGGAGAAGATAGCCTCCTGCCGCTACAAGACCAAAATGAACAAGAGGAGCGGATTCTGGCAAGTGGACCTGACGCCCAACGCACAGGAACTACTGGCCTTCATCACCCCTCAGGGGAGGGTGTTCAAGTGGAAGGTCATGCCGTTTCGCGTGGCTAACGCACCCGCTCTATTCCAAGAGCTGATGAACAAGATCTTGTCCATCCTACGAAGGAGACCTAAGGTGCAGGAGCTCATATCCCGTGGTGCCCAGATGGAGGCTCACATCGACGATGTATGCCTCGGGACCAATACCCAGGAGGATCACCTAATCCTCTTGCGTGAGTTCTTTGCGGTCTGCCAGGAGAACCACACACGACTCAAGCTGGAGAAGTGTGAGTTCATGCAGGAGACCACGCAGTACCTGGGGTTTGATGTTGGCTATGGGTGGTGGACCCAAGCGGCCTCTAAGGCCAAACCCCAGATGGATGCCAAGGTACGACACGAAGACCCCAAGAAAGGACTTCATGATGTACGCAGTTTCATTGGGGCGTGCAACTTCTATCGCCGCCACATCAAAAACTTCACCTACACCAGCGCTGTTCTGCCGGACATGATCAAGAAGAGTACTACGTGGCGCTGGGGCCCACAAGAGCAACAAGCGTTTGACGAGCTCAAAGACAAGGTAGCCAACGCTAAGTGCTTGGGCGTGCCTAGGGCACAAGGGGAGATTATCCTGGTGACCGACGCCAGCAATGTGGGCGGTGGTTGAACGTTGTTCCAATGGCAAGCACTAGAGAAGGAGGAGTTCGACTCGGCCATTCCCCAATGGGGGACGGAAGGTCTCAACCGAGATGGAACCCTCAAGCACAGCTACCCTGACGACAAGTGGGTCCTAGTACCTCTGGGCCACTGGAACTGGAAGTGGAACCAGGCCAGGGGGAACTACTCCACCTATGAGCAGGAATTGCTCGCGGGTATGCTGGTGCTATCCTCACAAGCACGACTGTTGGGGAGTAACCCTGTGGTCTGGCTGTGCGACCAAGAACCGGTCCGCAGTTTCCAGAAGGGTCCCCCACCTGAGAAGGCCAAGCTACGGCGCTGGTGGACCTACCTCAGTCAACTACGGCTGACGGTACACCATATCCAGGGAGTGAAGAACGAGTGTGCCGACTATATCAGCCGCAACAACTTCGACGCCCTGATTGGTGCCCGGTCTGAAGCGCTGGCTAAGGAGGCGTTCCTGTATGGACGTCCACTTGGACCTCAACATGACGATGATACGCCCCCTGGATGGACTCCAACAAACGGAGTACCTGAAGGAGTTTGGGAATATCTACAAGCGCCTGTAGAAACGCCTTGAACCCCTCCTGGTCAACCAAGACCAGTGGAAGAGGGACAAGAGCTACCTCTGGCACGAGGACCGCATTGTGGTGCCTAGTGACCGAGTATCAGCGCTGCTGAAGTGGACCCATGAGTCCAGCGGTCATGTGGGTGCTGACCGTACCCTGAGGCTGTTCAAGCAGTTGTTCCACACTACGTGGACTGACGACCAACTGCGGAAAACCCTCCAGCCTATCGTGGACAGGTGCCCGTGCAGGTCCTGTAAACCAGGGGATATCAGGGACAGAGGTCTCTACTCGACCCTGCCCATCCCTCACTGTGCTAACAGTGTTCTATACGTGGACTACACGGAGATGCCGAAGTTCGGGGGCTATGACTTCGCCCTCGTGGGAACCTGTGGGTTGACCAGGTTTACCAGGGTGTTCCCATGTACCAAGCACATTACCGGGGAGGAGACTATCAAGATACTCCTGGAAGAGTGGTTTTGTGTCTATGGGGCGCCCAAGGAGATCAACTCCGATGAGGACGTACGAGTACGCTCAGATACTGGCTGGTACAAGAGAGTCCTGAGATCCCTCAATGTCCAGGTGTCTACGGGGATTCCCTACTCTCACACGAGCAAACCCCTATGTGAGCGACAGATCCGTGTCCTGAAGGAGAACGTACGGATATGGTGCAAAACTGAACGCACCAGAGACTGGGTGAGACTACTCCCCGTCATATCCTTGATGATGAACTCCCAAGAGAGTTCAGCTACTGGCTACTCGCCCCATGAGCTATTCCTAGGGCGCCCGGCATGGTTCCTACATTCCCCCTATCCAGAGGACACCCATTCTTCTGTGGGTGAATGGGTCCATGAGCAACAAGCGAAGGTGGACAACGCCAAGGCTATGCTCCAGAGAGTGAGGGAGCGTCAGTGGAACAAGAAGAACAAGCACCGAGTACCGGCCGCCTACCAAGGGGGGGACTGGGTGCTGGTGCACCACAGTCGACTACCCGCCTGGCCACGCTCTACCAGCGATGACCCATACATCGGGCCGTACAAGATTCTATCAGTGGATGGACACCGTATCACCGTGCGGTGTTCTCCCCGTCTAGGGGGGACCCTGGTGTGCGCTGCTCAACACCTGAAGCGCTACTATGATCCTGAAGACCTCTGTGGGGAGGAGTGGGAGCTGAACGACGAGGAAATCGCCGCTCTGGACCTACAAGGGGCTGTCAGCCCTATGGAAGTTGAAGGTGAACTCCCCGACATGAACGCCGAGGAGATGGCTAAGGAGGGCTTCTACCTGGTAGAGTCTGTCCTACGCCACCGCTATCGCCAGGGTTGGCGCTTCCTCACCCTCTGGGAAGGGTTTGGAGTCGAAGAGGCCACCTGGGAGCCCTTCTCTGCATTTGTTCTACCTGAGGGACGCCTAAACTCAGTTCTGGTTGACTACTTGTCCCAGAACAACCTTGGTGAGTTGCTGAGGCTTGCTGAGACGCTTGCCTCCAAGACTAAAGCTAGGGACTGAATCTTACCCATACCTGCCAAAGCGTATGTGTGAGTGTGCTACTCCTAAGGTCCAAGCCGCAGAAGTGGTGTCCTAATTATACCCAAGTCTGCACGCCTGCTAAACCTGGAGGGTTGGCTTATTGATGCCACGGGGTACGCCCCGGGTCTCCCCTCCCCTAAGTGCCCAATTTCTGTGCTGGCGCAAAACCTTTGGGGAATACCCAGCGTACTAATCCAGGTATTGTTTTCCCTACCTATCTGTCTACTACAGGGAGGGGTGGCCAAAAGCTATAAAGGCATGAAAACACCGTTTTGCTAAGTGGCCAAAACACTGACCTAACCACTGCCACAGCCCACCAACCCTGCTAAAATTGCAGGAAACGGGTGGGACAGTGGCACACACACTACAGGTCCTACACACCCTACAGTGGCACCATCCTGGTGGACGAGCACTGCTGCAACTGGCTCAAGCCCCCACTCAGGACTACCACTCCTACACGCACACTCTACTGGGTGTTGTTGAAGAATATGTCGTGGGTCCTAACGACCCTCCTGTGAAGAAGACAAGAGAACACAGCGCTGCTAAGCAACTGTGGCCTAACAGGGGACGCCACAACGTGTTTCCCCTGCTAGGGCTTGGAGGGAAGAGGTGATCTTTTTGCGTGCACGGCGCAGATGTCGATGGAGTCGGACTCCCCGCTCTGCCACAGGCAGAGGGGAGTTATTTGTTTGTGTGATCTGCGCCCTTGTTTAGCAGGGCATGAAAAAAATGGTATGCTGCTGCACCGATCACCCTACCTGCTCACCTGTAAAGTAAAGGCAAATGAAGGGGTGTTTGCGGCGGAGGAACCAAGCCACTCTCCACGTATTATACGCTTCTCAGAGTGACCTATAATACACTGTCCGCAAACGCGCTGAAGGATCAGCTCCCCTGTCAAGCAAGCAAGCGTTAAGGGACTCCTCAGGTTCTCTTAAAAAACGTACCGAGGAGCCCCTGGGTAGCCTAAACGAGGTTTACCGTGCGCACTTCGCGTGGCCTACCCTTTAATGCGTGTGTGAATGCGCGAGCATGCACGAGTACATTCGGCAAACCTGCCCATCTGAACCTCAATCTTGAACTCCACCAGGGGGTGGCCCCTCCTGGGCTTACTCACCTTACCTACCGCTGGAGAGTGAAGCAAGGTGATGCGGAAAACGAAGCGCAAGCGAAATCGTCGCTATGCATTGGTGTGTATGTTCTAATCAGTACAACAAAAAGGGAGGTTGGTGCGGTAAGAGCAGTTGTCACAGTTGTCCCGCATTGCACCGCAGGGCAGGACCGGTAGCCCCCTGTGACAACCACTCCCTGGCCGAAGGCCATCTGTTTTTTCCCTAATCTCACCTCTAATCATCTGCAATCTTTCTAATCTAGCCCTCTATCGTTTGTTAGCGCAGCTACAAGACTCGTTCACGGAGACACGAGACGAGCAATGTGTATGCGGCATACGAGACGAGCATACCTGTAGTTTATACCTGATTCATTGAAGTCTTTTCGTTGATTTTCGAATTCTTGGATTTTTGATACTTCTCTTAGTGTGGGTGGAATCTGTATGTTTATTTATTAATGTGTGTCTCGTCATTTTCAAGACTACGTGAGACATACGTTTATAATGCCATTATTTCTGCATTTTCCGGCGCTTCGCTAGGAGCCGCTCCTGCGCGCCGCCTTTTTATGCGTAGCATTTTCTTGATTTAAAAAATCTAGAGATGATTATAATTTTTGTAAAAATGTGCTTCTGATGCACAATTGGATTCTGCTCAGGTGTCTTGTCTTAGAAAAATTCTAGGCCGTCAATTGACGGATTTTGGTGTCGTCGCTTCGCTTTTGCGTGGATTCGTCCAAAATTCACCCATTCCTACCTCTGCAGATACCAACGCGCAGCTTCGCTGAGTAGGCCGTGTTCGGGCCGGAGCGCAGCAGCCTCGAGAGACTGAGCAGAACCCAAGACCCCACCACGGGGCAATTTAATTTTTTTAACGACTCCCTTCACCCTAAGACAGGTCACAGGTCGCCAGCAGGTTTACGAGAACCCATGCGAGTGTGTATATTGTGTCTTGCGTTGGGTTTGTGTCGCGCTGCGTCTTGGGGGGAGGGATGCACATGCACATGTTTTGGCATGCTCCCAAACTAACCCAACCAAGCCACAGGAGCCCCGGCAGCGCCATGAGCGCTGAGTCTTCTGTAGGAAATGTTACAAACAGAGCAGCAAAAGAGCGCCAGCCATGGTGAGCGCCGATTTTTCTGTGTGAGGGAAACTATAGGTATTTTAAAGTAGATGTGGAAACCAAGGAAAGGCCAAGAAAAAATCCCTTTTTCCTAAAATGCGACAGTGGTGGCCACCACAGCACAAGGGGGGAGTAATAAAAAGTGCTTTTCCAATGCTTTGAGGCATACTCTAGTTGTATTAGAGATGCACTGAGCATCCAGGCATTTCTATCTTAGTATTGGTCCCACCAAAAGTGGTGATAACACATTTTGACCTATGGAATCACAAACTGAATCAGGATATGGAGTGGACCCCTTAATCCCCTTTCAATGTGAAGTAAATCATCTTTTCCTGAGTTGACTGAGTACTGACATATCCAGGGCAGAGCCTATGAATTTATCTATGTTTTTCCATGAATACTTAGCTGTCCTAGTGGTATGCACCCTAGGGGGCTGGGCACCTCTTTTTGAGAGGTCCTGGGTTCAATTCCTGGTCAGCCTAGCTAAGTAGGAAGATCCCATGTGACATGGCAGTGACCTCATCGCCACATGCCCTGCCACCTCAGCACATATGGGACCCAAAACAAAGAGTGCACATCTCCTGAGATGGCACTATGGAGATAGAGTGACCATGGGGCAGTTTCCCAACTCTTTTCCAAAGCATTTCAGCTATCCTTGTGAATATGCAATCCGATTTGACCTGAGTTGCAGTTTCTGTGAATATCCTTTCATCTTTCACTGTTTACACTGCAGCCCTTCATGCTTTGATCCTGATTCTCTTCCCCTTGCACACCTCTGGCTTGGGCTATCCTGGATTTACTGTATTTCAGCAAACAAAAGCTTTTCATCTCCAAAAACAAGCAGCAGGAAACCCTACACCAGCAGCAAGCAGCAGGAGAGACAAAAACACAGTGTTGAAACCACTATAAACTTTTCTCTGGCCTCACACCAGAGGAGGTACTGGACAATACTCATGAACGGAGCTTTTTTGGGGGTAGTCCCCTGTCCTGGTCGGTGTCCTTGGTACCCCTGGCCTCGGCTCCCAGAGCCGCCTCCTCCAGGACGGTAGGCGTTCAGGTGCTGGTCGCTTTCTTTTTCCAGCGCCAGCTGCAAAAGTAGCACAGACAGGTCCTCGTAGCTGAGGGCTCTCGCCTTGCGCTCTGCCGTTGCCCGGCTTTCATCCCACAGTTCTCGTGGGAGCTTGGCCACCAACTAGAAGAACAGCTTGTTGCTGCCGTAGGAACCGGGCGTCAGTCGCCCTACCCAGTGGTCCAAGTCGGCAAGCAGCTCGGAAATCCTGGCAGGTTTGGGGTTGTTGGGCAGCACAGCCAGGTTCTGGAACTGGGCCCTGATGGAGAGGATGGTCTTGTAGGTAGGGTACTGCCTCTCCAAGGCAACCAACACGTTGGCGAAGGTGGCGGATCTCGTCACGAACTATTTGACCTGCTTCCCCAGGGACTCGGTCTTGCAGCACTGCAGGAGCAGATCGCACTTCACTCGCCCACTAGCACGGGCTTGGCCGGTCATCCTCAGGAACCGGCCAAAGTTATCAGCGAACTCGCTGAGGTCCTTCCCCGTGAACTCCGGCAAGTTCACCACGATCTTGGAGGTGGCTATAGCCTTAGCCTCCTGGGACGTTTGTCCCTCATGGCGCTTGGTCTTCCTCTTTTTCTTCTTCTTCTTGCCGCTCGGGTTCTCGGGGTCCTCAGGGTCATCGTCCTCAGAGTGTGAAGCAGACGTCATAGATGGCGGCTCATCATCAGAAGGATCTCAACCTAGGTCACTAGAGACGTAGGGCTCAACATCGACCATAGCCCTTGGGGCTGTCAGCCCCAACCGCTCCAGCTCGGCTCGCGTGGAGTTCTCCACGTGGCTGTAGGGGGGCTGCGCCATTCTTGGTACGAAAGGGCTCCTTGGTATCACAGCAGGGGTCGGCTTAGGTCGGCTCCTCAAGCTTCCGGGGGTGTTCGTCAGCCCCGCCACCAAATGATTGGCTTGTAGACGATGAGGTGAAACTCCCACGGTGGTAGTTGACGCTTGGGGAGTAACCAGCGGCTCCAATTTGGCCCGAATTTCTTGAGTTAGATCACCAACTATTTCAGAAGCGGCTCCTCGAAGAGCCTCTCGTATCTCCGACCGCGTCAGGGATCTGTTTGAGGATCTTCCAGATCCTGTACTCCTTCCACCACAAGACTCAGGGCCACGTAGGCCACTCAGAGAGGTGAAAGCAGGTGCTGGCATAGTATAGCGAGGCTCGGGTGCTGCATAGCCAGGTATCCCAGTCATGTCCACGGCCGCCGCGGGTCTGTGATAGCCATCCTCATAGCGGCGCGGCATAGGCTCAGGAGCACCGGTGTAGGTGGAGCTGGATGCCACTGGTTCGCTGACTGCAGTTGCCATAGGTGGCACAGTCGCGGCTGGAGTCACACCATAGGTGGGGTAAGGCATACCAGTAAAGCCAAAACCCTCAGCCATAGGTGGTGTGGTTGTGGGTTAGAATGTAGCTGGATGTGTGGCTGGGAGTGTAGTGGTTGTTGGAGAGGGTACTGTAGGGTAGTCTGAGGCGCTCAGCGCGCTCTCAACAGGTTTGTCATCGAAGGGCACCTCGTCGGATGGTTCGTGTCCATCTCCAGGATCCACCTCTTCGGCTCCCATGTCCACTGCTTGCTTCTCCTTCTCCTTCTCTTTGCCTTCAGGTCCTCCAACGGATAGTCCACTGAAGGCAGCTCTCAAGCCCTCCAGGGAATCATCCCCCAGCCCACTTAAGGGCACTGAAGGTACAGGCTCCTCAGGTTCAGGTTCAGCAGCAGGTTTGGGCGCTGGCGCTGGCTTGGCTGGTGCCACTGAGGGCGCTGTCGTCTCGGCAGTGTCCTTGGTGTCCATATTATATTTCTTCGCGTTTCAGTGGTGTCAGTCTCGACGTACTGGTTGTACTGCACGGGGTTGCAGGTACGCAAAGACTGAAAATCTCTGCTACCAGAACGTTAGAACAGGTTTTCACTGTTGATTGCTTTGATGATATTGTATTCTTTGTGCCTCTGCTTGCTCCTGCTGCTTCTTGATGTAGTTCAGGTTTTCCAAATAAATGTGTTTGTATTAAATCAACCAGAAATATAAGTACCCACAGTGCACGCAAGGGACAACAGGATCAAATCCACAACATGAAGGGCTGCAGTCAAAGGAGATAGTGTAGCAACAAAGGAAACTCGCAATAACTACATATTTATGAAACAATAGTTAGAAAATATCCTACAATCATGGAGGAACTGCCCACATTGGCATCTTCCCTTTTATAGTGCCATCCAGAGATGTGCAGTCTTTGTTTTGGGTCCCACAGGTGCTGAGGTGGCATGGCTTGTGGCGCTGAGGTCACTGCCATGTCACATGGGATCTTCCTACTTAGCTAGGCTGACTGGGAGTTGAACTCAGGACCTCTCAAAAAGAGGTGCCACAGCCCCCTAGGGTGCAGACCACTAGGATAGCTAAGCATTCATGAGAAAATATGGAAAAATGTATAGGCTCTGGATTAATGTCAGCGCCTCAGTCAGTCCAGGAAATGGTGAATAGTCCAATCAGTTTGGGGAGTCAGGGGTCCACACAACATCCATAGTTGAATGCTTGGTTTTATAGGTCAAAACGTCTTTTCACCCCTTTTTCATAAGGCCAATACTAAGATAAAAATGTGTTATGCCTTTAGGCCTCTCTATAAGAACTAAAGCTAACCTTCTGGCAGGGAAAGACACTCTTTTTTACTTGAGGTTGCACCCCCTGTCGGGGGCTGTCCTGCTTCTCCACTCCGCCAGGCCATTGTGCGGTGGGATGTTGAGGGCGTTAGCCCTCGGTTGTGGGGCGGCTCGTTGCCGGCCCCCGGTGCTTGGCGGGGGCCTGGGCTCCGTTGGTGGCGCAATGAGCGTTTGCGCCCAGCCCGGGTGCGGGACCCAAATGCCTCCCTGGTCCGGCTGTTTGAAGTTGAACCACCAGATCCATGCGTCGACGAGGTTGTCCGCAATCTGCATCCCGGGGGTGACGAGTGCCTGGAGCTGCCGCACGGATATGTCGCTGGATGCGGCGCGCGGCAGGAGGACCAGGGCGAAGAGCCTGTTTGGGTTGACCACCTGGAGGTTTCTCTGGAGGGCTGCCACCAGCCTGCACGGGGGTGTGTTGGCGTGGATGTTGTAGATTGGCCTCAGTTCCTCTTCGTCAAAGAGGTCCGTGTTCCTCTGTTGTGGTGGTCTGGGGGGTGGGGGGGGCATGGTCTCCCGGTCCTGGTCCGCTGTGGTGCCAGTTGGGGAGGGGTGCCCTGGGGCGGCGTCAGGGTGTCCCTCAGGTACGCTCCCTGTGGAGGGCTCCTGTTGCGGGGACATGGGACGGGACGCGGGGGTGGGTGGGGGGCCAACGGACTCCTGAGGGCCGGAGGCCTCTGTCATTTCTTCGTCCGCTCCCGCGTCGCCTGCGTCGCGCCTCTGCTGTTGTGGTGCGTCCTCGGCCTCTCCGTGGTTCGGCCGCGTCACAGCCAGGGTGGGGAGCCCCGTGGCGCATTGGCCCGGTTGGTCGGGTGGCGGGTGCCCGTGTCCGGGGCTGGTGCTGTCACGCCTCGCTTGCGGGGAAGGGCTTTGATGGGTTCGTCCCCGGACCCCCTGTTCGGGTTGCTGGTCTGCTGCGGGTCCCCTTGGCCACGTGTCCGCGGCGTTCCGTCCCCCCAGCAGCGGACCGGCCGGTGACTCTGGGAGGGAGGCGGCGGACGAGCTGGATGCACCGTCTGTTGCCTGGTGGGGGCCCGTGTGGAGCGCTGCCTGTGGCGCTTGCTCGGCCGGCCCGGGAATGGTGGGGATGTGCGTCCGTCCGATGAGGGGCCTCTTGGACCGGCACCGGGGATCGGCGGCAGATGATGTCTGTCGGGCCGGCGGGTCGTTGGGGCCTCCACGGCCTCTGTCCGCACCCTTGTGGAAGATGACTCGCCGTACTGCGGGGGGTGGCGTGCAGCTGCGGCGCCGGGACCGGTCAGGGATCCTTGCTTCCTGGTGCCGGTCTGGCGTGTCGCCCTTCGTCCCCAGGGTATGAGGGCTGCCTCGGTCCCTCCGCCGTGCGAATGGTCGGAGGGGGCTTCAGTGTGTGCCGGAGGGGGAACCCACACCGGGTGGCGGCCCCTGGTGGCGTCTCGGGGAGTCATGGCGTGTCGTTTGCCTTTGGGGCTCCGGGACCTCTTGGGACGGTGGTCGTCGGTGTCCCGAGGCGTGTTCCAGGTAGCCTCGGGACCGAGAGATGACCCAGATGTTGTGCCGTTGCATGGCTGCACGAATGCCGAGGGCCGCGCGTTGGTGCCACAGCAAGTGTAGCCCATTCATTTCATCCGGGCTATAGGTCCCCATATAAGCCATGGGCCGGATGGCCACGTAGTGCCACTGGCTTGGGTGGTCCATGGTATTTGGGGGTGCGTGCGGTTCTGCCCGGTGGCCGAAGGTGACGTTCGCCATTGTGCGGGTTCCATCCTCGAGGTGGCGTGAATGCAAAGTAAGCAGCCATCGGATGCTGGGTCCCAGGGTGAGCCGCTCCCCTGTGGTGATCCTGGTGATCCACAGGTCCAGGTCTTGGGCCGCCGCCTGTTCCGCGTGGGTGTTGGGGCGGGGGGCGTCGCCTTCCGAGGGCGCGTAGTCAAGATGCCCCCGCCCCCAGGCAGGGGTGGCCCACGATGGCTGTTTGGCAGGCTCGCTAGGGCTGTTGGTGCCCGTCTCCACACGCGTTCCCCTCCCTTCGGCGCTGTGCCGGAGCGGTTTGTCCGGGATCTGGTCTGCTGCCCCGCGTGCGGTCGCGTGCCCGTCATTCGTGGCGGCGGCGTTTTCAGTCCTCGCCCCCAGGGCGGCGTAATCACGCTGGAGGTGCGCCTGGCACGCCACCGCGAGGGGTTCCCTCGGGGGTCCCCGTGCAGGCTGTGTATGGTTGCCTCGTGGTTCCGGGTGGCTGCGCGGGGCAGTCGGCGCGGGGTCTGTTTACGGGGCGCTCCTGCAGGACTCTATGAAGGCGTCGAAGGAGTCTTCGTCGCGGGTGTGTCCGCCGGGCGACTGCCCCTGGTCGGGTGCGCGCTTGGGCGTGTCGGGTGTTGTTGCCCGGGCGTGGGACTCTGCGTGGGCTTGAGGTGGGCCCTGGGTCGGTGCCTCCCTGGACGCTGCGTCTCCCGTTGTGCCCACGTCACTGCGGTGTGCGGGGGCCGTGGACGCAGCGGTGCCCGCGTGCCCCGCGGTCTGTGCCCCGTGGGCGGCCGGGGGGGGGGGGGGGGTTGGCGGCATGTCTTGCGCCTGGCGTCAGTCCCCGGGTCCTGTATCGGGTTGGCCAGTTGATTCGGGCCCCGCGTCGTTTGACGTCATCCTGACGCCAACCTGACGCTAAATTATCCTGACGCCTTCCTGACGCCACCCTGACGCCTTCCTGACGCATCCTGACGCATCCTGACGCGCTCCTGACGCCTACACCCCTACCCTGACACACATGTGACGCTTGCCTGACGCCATCCTGACGCATCCTGACGCCATCCTGACGCCATCCTGACGCCATCCTGACGCATCCTGACGCATTCCTGACGCCATTGGACTATCCTGACGTTCCCTGACGCCATTCTGACGCCATCCTGACGCCATCCTGATGCTGTCTTGACATTTTCCTGACGTCATCCTGACGCCATCCTGACGCATCCTGACGCAACCTGACGCCATCCGTGATACATTCCTGACGTCATTTTGACGCCATCCTGACGCCATCCTGACGCAATCCTGACGTCATCCTGACGCATCCTGACGCATCCTGGCGCGCGTCTGACGCACCGTGCCGCCCTTGAAGCTCCAGGCCCAGTTGGAGTAGCTGGGTGCCACCCTAACCCTATCCCTACCTACAATTGTTGCAAAAATTATCCATTTCAACAAAAAAAAAGTTTTGCGCACCATTGCACCTACCCTTACCCAATATGGCAATGTAGCATGCAACCAAAACACTTCAAATCATCGAACAGAGTCTTTAGAGTAAATTGCAAACGATCATTGTTAGCAAAAATGGACATTTCTTATCTTTCCACTTTCCTTACGGTGCCATTCCGCAAAAACATGTTTTCTCCCCGAACGGCCGGCACCGGGCAATCATGTCGATTTGCTGCTCGGCATTGTGAAGTGCATGCAAATATGAAGAGCTTCGCCACCGTGTCGTTGTCATAAAGGCCTCCACGGCGCTTCCGCCGCTGAAAAAACCCAAATTTCTTGATGTTGGAGAAGCAATTCTCAACGATGATACGTTTCTGGGAAACAAGAATGAATATCCACGAACAAGATAAATACACTCCTCCCCGGCCAGGCTAACAACATGACGAATGAAACGAATACCTGGGAAATTGTTCTGTTGTAGAACCGGTTGTAGGCATTCATTGCAACTTGTTGTCCGTGCCGACCTGGTTGCAGAACCATACGGCCCCTTCCACGCCCCATAGCAGCGGCAGCTGCACCACGGCCAAGCCCACGTTGCCCTCTCCCAGCACCACCAAGCAACCTTGGACGCGGTTCTGCTGCAGGTCGTGCTAGTCGCGTTATCATGTTTAGACAAGTACGATAATGCAAATCGCCAAGCCGCATATCCGGCCTAGGTCGGTTCCATACCCATGGCAATGCAGCGTCCATGTCTCGTGTCATGTCAGCGTCATAAGCTTTTGGTGGATACCACCAAGAACAAGCAATAACCTCGGACGCCCAATTGATGAACACATTGAAAACAATGGCATGCCCCTTCTTATCACCCTTGTTAAACCATAGCACGCGGCGGAGAGCAGGATCTTGTGGCTTCGCAATGTACACATGCGTCGAGTCCACGATGGCAGAGATGTATCGCATAATCGGGTGCTCGAATTCTACAGAGAGAGACGAAGCAGATCCGCAGAATTGGCAGCAGCAAATTTCGAAAACTGTGCGCGAACGTGGCCACTTGTATCTGACTGGACCTGGGCATATGGTCCTAAAGCCATCACGATGACCAAGCGTTCTGAAACGGGAGCCTTCTCAAAAGTTGCTTGGAAAGGCGGAAGCCCAGCAACTATGTCTACCACCCTGGTAAGCTGCTCGCACATGCGCTGTTGCGCGCTGACACACAACGAACACACAGACAGCGCGCTGACACCCAAAAGACACAGAAATGACACACAGACAGCGCTGACTCACAAACGACACACAGACAGCGCGCTCATCAATACCTTGGATAGCTTTTGCTCCGCTTCGCTCCTCAACTGCACTTCAGTCATATCCACCTCAGCAGCTCGACGTTGGTTGTGTGCCTTATCCATTTCGACGTCGCGCCTCCTTTGCTCTTCTTGCGTCAGCAAACGTTCTAAGTCACGTCGCATCTTTTTTCCAGTCTCCTGCCAGATTGAGGCTTGAGATTCTGCGGCTTGTCTCATTGCCTTTTCCCTGTCACGCTCCGCTTCGATCCTTCGACGGTACTGCTCCTCCTCCGTCAGTTGGGCCTGTAATGTCGCACAACAATACGGCAGGAGTGAACGAGGTTTCCGAGAGCTCCGGTGTACACCAATAGATATGATTCGCTCCTGGACTAACGCAGGACAATCTGATTACGGGTAAATTGTGACCTCATGCTTGACCTGAATGAACTTCTTCCCACTTTTTCGACTTCTTCACTCTTCCTCCTTCATGAAGTTCCTGACTGTAGCAATGATGGGCGTTGTGTATAAATGGCAGGGACATAATCTGTGAAAAGTTGTAAATTGCACACCTGTGAACAATTTTCTTGTAAACCATTTTCTTCTTTTCGGGATTCGCTGCCGTCATACCCGCTGACCGCGATTCACTTCAACCACCTTTATCTCACAAAGGAAAGATATTTTTCTGTTCAAAAAACAATTTTCGGCATTTCCTGCCATAAAGCCTTCTAAAAGATGTTCAAAATATCTCATTAGGTTTGTACCCTGTACAACATTTTGTCTTTTATGTGTAATATCTTTCTGGTAAGTATCAACCCCGGAGGCCTGATTGACACCCTGAGATGCCATCAGGTCCTGGTTGCGCCATCCTGACGCTATCCTGACGCTATCCTGACGCTATCCTGACGCCATCCTGACGCCACCATAATATCCTGACGCCACCCTGACGCCATCCTGACGCCAGCCTGACGCTCCCTGACGCCATCCTGACACTTTTTTGGTGTTTTCCTAACGCCATCCTGACGCATCCTGACGCAACCTGACGCCATCCTCACGCCAAACTACCCATCATCCTGACGGCATCCTGACGGCCATCCTGACGCATCCTGACGCCATCCTGACGCCATCCTGATGCCATCCTGACGCCATCCTGACGCCATCCTGACGCCATCCTGACGCTATCCTGACGCCATCCTGACGCCATCCTGACGTCTTTACGTCGCAGGGCCCGAATCAAGTGTCCGGTGCGTCGCTGCTTTCGCGTGCCGCAGTGTCCAGCGGGCGATTGGCTGGAGTGCCGGCGTGCTGGTTGCCCGGCTGCCCCGTCACCCCGCTAGGTATCTCCGCTCTGGGTGGTCCCCGGGCTTTAGGTCGGCCGTTGGCACTGGTGCTTCTTTGCGCTGCGGGGGTCCCTCCGCACCCCCTGTGGCGTCCACCGTGGGCCCCTCGCGTTGTGGCTGGGCGGGCGGTGTGGGTGGAGCGGCTGCGTCGTCCTTTATCGGCGTCGCTGCACGGGTTTGGCCATCTGGCACGGGTGCCGGCCTGGGCTGGCCTCCCATGTGGCCTGCCAGTGCTCGCGTGCTGCCACTCCCCTCCACCGCGGTAGGCCCTGCTGCCGGTGTCCCGCCCTCCGGACACGGGACCCCCGTCGGGAGCTCGTGGCCTGGCCCGTTCGCCCGCAGGGCGTCGGTTGGGATGGTGGCGTGCGCCGGGTCCGGGTCCGGGTCCGGGCTGGGGGCCGGGGGACTGCCAGATGGCGCTTCTGTGGGCTGTACTGCCGGTCCGGCTGGTGGGTCGTGGCATTGATGGGGTGCTGGTTTGGCCTGTGCCGGGGCTGGCGGATGGTACTCTGGGTCGACGTGCAGGCCGCCGCTGGAGCCTGGGGACAGGGGCTCCCGGTGGGGATGTGGCCGTGGGGGCGCATGCTGCTGAGGGGTTGCTTGGGCCGGGTGCTGGTGGCGTCGGTCGGGGTGGCGGTACGTCTCTGTGTGGGAGGGCCGTTCGACGGTGTGTGTTTGGGGCTCGCCGTTGGTCGGACTGGCGGGCTGTGGTGCGGCTGGGGCTCCGGGTTGGCCTGCGTTGGGGCCGCTGGTCGATGGCCGCGTGTGGACGCGTCGGGTGGCGTTTGGGCTTGCTGACCTGGGTCGCCGGCCGGGCCCGGGCCTGGGCTTGTTTGTCGGTGCATGGTGCCGAGGGGTTGCTCGGTACAGGCGCTTGTGGTTGCCGTACTCGTGTGGCTGGGCATGTTTCCCCTCCCGGCAGGAGATGCCTGGTGTTCCCGGGCTGCTGTGGCCGCGTGCTGCTGCCGCGGGTGTTGTTGTGCCGCCTGTTTGGCTGCACGTTCTTGCCGCGGGCCTTGTGGCGTGCCGGCGCCCGATGATGCCGGAGCGCCCGTAGTCCTTGTGGCTTTGGTGGTCTGCGGCCGGTGTGGTGAGTGGGCGGTCGCGTGGGGAATGGAGGTGGATGGGCTGGAGGACGTGGAGGTCTTTGGGCTCTGTGGCGTGCTGGTCCCCGATGGTGCCGGAGCCCGTACACTTGTAGTCCTGGTTGCGGCGGTGGTGCGCGGCCGGGGCTGGGTGGTGATGGTCGCGACTCTCCGGGTCAGGGTGGAGGAGCTGTGGTGTCGGGCACCCCCGGCCCTCATCCGGGCTACTGCTGCATTTCCGTATGTGTCCGGCTGCGGCAGTGGGAGGAGTGGTTGGTGGGCGCGACGCGCCACTGGCACGAGTCTGCGGGGGAGGGGTATCCCCCTCCACGTTAGATAGGCCGCCATCAGCCTCTCGCGTGCCCACTCGGTAATGCCCCCGCTGCAGCGGAAGAAATCCCCCCACTCGTGGCCATGGGCGCCACGAGCAATCCCCGTGGCCCATTACACGTGACACACGAGCGAGCCGAAGGTGAACGGGAGGCAGATGCTAAGGGCGAGGACGGTGGTGCGCCAGTTGGCGCCGTTTATGGGGCCAAAGGGGCTCCAACTGTTTGGCACATTGCTGACGGCGGGTAGGCTGCCCCGTGGCACGCCGCCATAATGTTCATAGTCTGCAACCTAGATCGTGGGGTCTTCTTCCCCGTCTGGCAGCGTCCACGTTGCTGCGCGCCAGGGGGGGCGGGGTAGCGGTGCCGCCGGGTCCTCCTCGCCGAGGATTTCCAGCCACGTGACGTCAGGGCTGTCCCCTCCGCCAGCGTCGGGGGGTGCCCAGACGTTCTGGGCACTCAGCCCGCGCAGCGTGTGGAGTGTGAGGTCGTTGGTTTGGGTTTCGCGTGGCGGCGGGGCTGTGCAGAGAGGGTGCGCCCGTCTGCAAAGTGGGCAGGCATGCAGGTGGGCGATGCACGGGCTGCAGAACCAGTGCAGCGTTTCGGCGCTGCTGCAGCCGAGGTCATGCCCAAGGAGCGGGGCGTTGTCGTCCCTGACTATTTCCCAGCTGACGTTGCACGGGTTCCCATGTCCCCGTGGATGTGGGGCTTCACCGGCGGGCATTTGGAGGAGAGGTACAGGTTGTGGAACAGTCGGATTACCTTATGGGAATGCACGCGCCTTCCTGCAGTGCGGTGTGGTTGGTGGTGCGGTTGCAGTCTCCCGGGGGTTGCCGCGTGTCAGTGTGTGTTGCTAGTCGCTGGGTTGCGCTGGCTGGTAATGGATGAGGAGGTTGTAATACATACGGTGGGCGTGGGAGGTCTTTTGCGCTTCCTGTGTGTACAGCTGGATGTGGTACTGTAGCTGTGCATCTGCCCTCTTGACGGCGGTGAGTTGCATGTGACGTACTGTGGTTTAGGGTTCCAGGGCGTGGTCGGCGACGACCCTGTAGAGCTGGAGTGGTACCGCTCCCCTGAGCACCGCCTCCTTGATTTCCGGTTGCCACATCAGGCGCCGGACTTCATTTGCCGGCGGCGCGGTTGGGCCCCATCCGGCGTGTTGTGCAATGGTGTCCTCCGGTTTCCACGTTGCCAGGTGGTTGTCTCCCTGAGCCAGCGGGCACTGTTTGAAGTGCTCCGATGTCTCTGGCTGTTGGAGGTGGCAGGGGCATATGGTGTATTCGGGGGGTATGTTTATACCTCGTCGGTGGTGAACGTTCTCTCTTATAAGTCGGGCGCGATCGCAGCAGAGGAAAATAAAAAACCAGGAAAAAGAGGCACGGCCAGCGAAAATGAATGAAAAAATCATTTTTTCCGACCTCAGAAACCCCCCACAAATTTTCACTCCGCTGTTTGGCGACGTCCAAAATGGTGGGACACTCACAGAAAAACAACGAACACAAGAGCCGCCAAGAAGGGAAAGCTGAACGTTGCGTGCCCCAAAACACTTAGCAAAGTGCATGCAGTAGGAGCAGGGGACTTGTGCGCGCCCCAACACCAACAGGAAAAGCAAAACAACAAGACAACATAGGATAGACGCCACGAGAAAATGCCGGCCGCCGAAACAAGTATGTTACACGATACGCCACGCTGCCACACGACGAAAGGGAGCCTAGGTGCGCAACGCACGAGGGAAAGGGCACAACGGCCGCGTCACAACCAACAAGAGAGCACGCCCGCTATCATCCCCCGCACGCATAGGACGAGGGCGCCATGAGACAAGCAAGGTGTGTGAAAGCATCAAGGGGAAGAGACCCCCCAAACACAAAGCGCCACACGGAGAAACAGGGGAAGGCACACCACACCATGAAACACACGCAAGAGTGCCCGCGACCGCCAAGCGGCCACGAGGTATGCCCATGCAGGCACACGCCGTGTGAGCCGCCGCAAGCACAACAAGGTATAAGCAAGGAGACGTACCTGCCACTGAACAAACCACCGCCGCGAGCACCACGCCGCCGCCCAACCACCCACATATGCTTTCTATGCTCTCTATACTCTAGGCGCGCACGGAGGGAAGCATGGTATGAGAAACACGCGCACGTAACCAAAAGGAGGGAAACACACGCCACCGGAGAGCGCACCACCGCCACAAAACACACATACCACAAACCCAAGGGCACAAGAAGAGCAAGAGGTATGCCCGCACACGCAAGGGTCTGACAAACGTCCTAGGCTGCCGCCGCAAGCGCCAAAAGGAATGGATGTATGAAAGTACACAACAAGGGCCGCCGCTAATGGAGACGCAAGCGAACCGCGGTCCCAACGCGCCAACTGACCAAGTAACCGCCACGAGAACCACCCCTTTCTCCTTTCTCACTCTATAGGCCGCCAACGCCGAAGAAAATGTGGACACCGCCAAAGAACACACGAAGAACAAGAGGCCGCCAACACCGCGGAACGGAACATGAGTGGTATGAGGGAATACCTAATGGCCAGCCCATGCGGAAAGAAGAGATGGTATGAAGAGCACCCCCACGAAACCGAGAGAAGGGAGCCAAACGCCACCGGAGAACACACCACCGCCACCAAACAAACAAACCACAAGCCCAAGGGGACAAAAAGAGCAAGGTATGGCGAGGGAGCACAAGCCCGAACCCGCCGCCGCAAACGCCACGAGGATCGAAGGACCAAGGATGGACTAAGAGAACGACGTACACAACGCCGCCACGCCAGCGCAGCCGCCGACCGAGAAAACGCCATGAAAACCACCCTCCTCCCTCTCTCTATGGGCCATCAACGCGGGAGGAAGCCGCCAACGCCGAAGAAAATGTGGACACCGCCAAAGAACACACGAAGACCAAGAGGCCGCCAACACCGCGGAACGGAAGATGACTGGTATGAGGGAATACCTAATGGGCAGCCCATGCGGAAAGAAGAGATGGCATGAAGAGCACCCCCACGAAACTGAGAGAAGGGAGCCACACGCCACCGGAGAGCACACCACCGCCACCAAAGACAGAAAGAAAACCCCGAGGGCATGAGAAGAGCAAGTGGTATGCCCACATGCGCTAGCATACACAAGCAAGGTATGGCGAGGGAGCACGAGCCCGAACCCGCCGCCGCAAACGCCATGAAGATGGGAGGACCAAGGATGGACTCAGAGAACGAAGTACACAACGCCGCCGGGCCAGCACACCCGCCGACCGAGAAAGCGCCAAGAAAACCACCCTCCCCCCTCTCTCTATCGGCCATCAGCGCGGAAGGAAGCATGGGACCACAAGAAGCAGGCCTGCCCACACGAGCAAGTCACCGCAAGCACAACACGACCGCCACCGCCACGGACAAGCACCATGGTATGACAACAAGGGTGAAGAGCGTGCGCACACGCGTAAACACAAGTGCAGACACAGGTATGTTACACGCCACGCAACGGAGAACGCAACAATAAAGGCGCCAACATGGGTAAAGGGACAAGCGTAAGTATGTTGCATTGTAACCGTACCGATCCGCCGCCCGAAGGCCCCCACACCCCCATCCTTCCCCTGTCTCACAGGACCTAACAGGAGAGAAAGAAGAGGACCCGGGAACTCGGACCAAGGAAGCAGGCAAGGAAAAACACGGAGACACACACCAGGGCGGAGGCAGGGAAAAAGTGCATGCCAGGGAGGAGGGCGAGCCAACGCAGAGTAGAGGAAAGGGTAAAGAGGTTTGAGGTTTGAGGTTTGATTTTGCGGGTACTAGACGCCTTTCGGTCCCGGGGGGCCACCTGGTCGGGCCAGGTGATATCCTCCCAAGCGGGTCCTAGTGGGGGGCCCTCCAAGACGCACCTCCTGCCTGGTGGCGGAGTCCCCCGGGTTCACAGGGCTCGGGGCCCCGTCCCTCCCGGCTTCCCCGTTTCGCCACTCCCCGGTCAGTGCATCAATTCGCAGCCGTGGCCGCGGGCGCTTACCCACTGCGTCGCCCCCCTAATGCGTGGTCGCCCCGGGCGCCGGCGCTGCCGGGCCCGTGCTACTGGCTTGTCCCCAGTGGGACCCCCTTGGGCTGGCACGGTGGCTGCCTAGCCTAGGGGTTGGTGCGTGGCGCAGTGCGCCACTACTGCCTTGGCGCGTGCAGTGCCCCGTCCGTGTGTGCGCGGCGCTCGTGGCTGATTCGCGGGGCTCGGGGCGGTGCCAGGTGTTGTGTCTCCCCCGTTTCCCCCTTTCCGCCCCGCGTGTCCCGCGCTGTGTGTGGTGGGCAGTCCCGTCTGGGTGTCCCTTACCCTCGCTCGCTTGTTAGCCATTCCACGCGGTCTGTGCGTTCCGCGAGCTCCGTCCGGTTGCCCTTCCAGTAATCCCCGCGTGCCCTTTGTGTGTGTGTGCGCTCGCGCTCCCGCGGTGTCCGCTTCCCCCCCTCCTCCCCCCTGGGTGGTGTGGCGTGCGCACCTTGCGCGGTCCCGGCGCTGGGCGCTGGTAGGGCCGTTCCACGTCGTCCGTGCCCCTCCGCGTGTCCTGCCCCGGTCCCTTGCTCCGTCTGGCGTGCTTGGGGGGGGGGCGGCCCGGTCCCGGTTCCCCACTACCTGGCTTGGGGTTGTGCGCCCCCCGTGGGGTGGATCTGCGCCTCCGGGGCGTTCCTGTGCCGGGGGGTGGGGTGGGGTGGGGGTGGGGGGGGGCGGCCCGTGCGCCGCGCCCCCGGTTTGTGCGGCCAGGGGGGGCCAGTGGGGCGGGGGGTCGCTCTGCCTCGTTCTGTCCCTCTGCCTTTCCTGTGCAGGCAACAAAGCGGGTGTTACTGGCGTCTTCTGGTCATGGAGGGCGTGGCCCCCATACCGCTCCGGTTCATACTCGCTTGCCTTCTCTGGGCACGGTCCGTGCGGCGTCCTGGCGCATTGGCGCGGGTCCGCGTGCTCCCCGCGGTTCCCGTAGGAGCCGGCGGCTGGGGCGGAGGGGCGGTCCGTGCTCCGGCCCTTCTCACGGGCGCTGCGGTCCCGCCAGGGGGAGGGGGGACCTTTTCTTCTGCCTCGGGGGGGTGGGGGCCGGCGCCCCTGCGGCGTGCGGGCCGGCGGGGCGGTTGGGGGGGGGGGTCGCGCCGCGGCCCCCCTGCTCCCCTTCTGGGGGGCGGCCCGCGGCTCCCTACCCTGCCCCTCCTCTCGTCGTCGGCGCTTTCCGCCCCAACGTGCGCGTTCGGTCGGGGCTGCGGGGCCGCCCGGTGCACTGGGCGCAGCCTGCCTGGCCGGGGGGGGGGGGGAGGAGGGGCGGCCCATTGACTGCTCCTCCGGGGGCCCCTTTCAGACCCGTAACCTCCGTCTGCCCTCCCCGAGTGGGCAACATTGTGGGTGTCACAATGCTCTGGTCTTGGGGGGCGCGGCCCCCGTACTGTTCCGGTGCGCCGCCGCGTGCCGCGCCCGGGCGTGGTCCGCGCGCCGCTGCGGCGCGCGGGTGCGGGCTCGCCCATCGGCCGCGACCTCCGCGGGAGCAGGCGGCTGGGGGCGCTGGGGCGCGCGATGTGCAGGTCCAGCTGCGTCCCCCCTCCCGCGTCGCGGTCCCTTCTGCGGGAGGGGGGGCGTCCCTTCGGCTCCGGGGGGGTGGAGGGTCGGCGCTCCTGCGGCCCTCAAGCCGGGGGGCGAGCGGGGGGGGGGGGGGAGGGGGGGCTGCTCCGCCGCCCCCCACCCCCCCGCCCCTGCCGGGCGTCGGCCTGCCATCCATCCCCCCGGGGTATACTCGAGCTGCGGGCGTCGCCGGGCGGCCTTGGGCGTCAGGCGCGGCCCGGTTGGCCGCCAACAGGTCTGTGCGGCGGGGGGGGGGGAGGGAGGGGGGGAGTGATCTCCTCGCCCCGGTTCGCGCCCTCGCCCTCCCCAGGCCGGCCTCTGAAGGGGCCGCTCCGTTTGCGCCGTCCTGGGCGCCGCCGGTCGCCTGTCGGTCGGTAGTGGGTAGGGCGGGAGCGTGAGGGCTGTTCAGCGGGGGCGCTTGCCGCGGCCGCGGTGCCCCCCCCCCCCCCGGGTGCAGCTGCCTGCCTGGGGGGGTGCGGGGCCGCTGTCTCTCTGGTCTGCCTCCGTCCGCTCTCGGGCCTGAGGGGGGGGGGGAGAGAGGGGGGGGCCCTCTGGTCCCCTGGCGCCGCCCCCCGACAGCTGGCGGTTCCTGCCCCGGGGGGCCAGCTGCCGCCTGGGGGGTTGCACTCTTCCCCCGCCCTTCTCTACCTTGTGAAAGACGGACCCTTGTGCAGGCCCTCGCCGGGATCCCCTGCTTCCCCTAACGTCCTCGCGCGGCACTGGCTGGCTAGGGGCGGCCGTGAGGGTCAGCGGTCAGCGGTTAGTGGGCCGCGGGGCAGTGGGTTCCCCCCCGCGCTCGTTGTCTCCACCCTCCCTCCCACGCGAGGTGGCGCGTGCCCCTCCGTCGCGCCGTACTGTGGGGGGGGCGCGGGTTGGGGGGCCCGGCTCCGCCGGGGGGGGCGTCCCACGGCACTGTCCCCCCCCACTCTCTCGCGTTTGTCGTCCGGGCAGTCACCTGCGCCGCCGCTTGTGTGGGGGCTGGGGCTGTGGCGGTGGCGGGTTTCGCCGGCGGTAGCGCCAGTGGGTGAGGGCGTTGCGCAAGGCCCGGGGGAGCCAGTTGTTGGCGTCCGCATCCGTGATGCGGAGCACCGCCCCCCCCTCCAGGAAGGCCGGCCAGCTCGGCCCACTGTTGGGCCAAGCCGCCCAGATCAGTGACCTGAGGACCCTCTCCTGGTCCTCTGGGGCCGCCCACCCCCCTGGGGGTACGTCCCGCTTCCCTCCGTCCCTCCGGAGGAGCACGGCATCGAAAGGCCGGTTCCTCATCCCCCTGGTGGTCCCCGAGCTGGTCCAGCTCAACCGACCGTACACCTCCACCACTAGGGGGAGGGCCTCATCCCCCAGAGGGTCCGGGACCGTGCCCCAGTCCTGGTCCCAGGGCCGGCCCCCCCCCGCCCCTCGCGCCGGCTCCCCCTGCGGCCCCTGTGCCTGCGGCGCCGGCGCCGCGTCCCGCCCCCCCCCCCCCGCCGAGGCAGCTGCCATCCGCGCCGGCTCCCCCCTCGGCGCGGGGGGGGCTGGCTGGTGCTGCGATCGTGGGGGTTGGGGGGGAATGAGTTCTCCGGCGTCGGGGTCGATTTTGTAGAGGTGGGCGTGGTGGTGGTGGTGGTGGTGGTCCTGCCCCCCTCTGCTGCTGCTGACTCGGCGCCCCGTCCCTGTTTGCGCCCTTGCTCCTTGCCGCGTGTGCCCTGGCCCGCCCCCTGCGCGTGCCCCTGGGCACTTCCCCTGTCGCCTCCTGTCCCCTGCCTGGCGCTCCCGTGGCCGGCACGCTGCCCTGCCTGCGCGCCGTCCCCTCCTTCCTGGATCACGCGCCGGGCGTCCCGGTGCCTGTGCAGCTGCGGCAGCGTGACGCCCGGCGGCGAACGCTCGGGCGCCGGGGGGCGGACGTGCCGCGTCCGCCCCTTGGGGAAGGGCTTGGGGAGGAATGGCTTTGGGGGGCTGGTGTGGGTGTGGGTGTGGTTGGTGTGGGCGCGGTACTTCGCGCCCTCCCTGCCCACGGCTGCTGCTGCGGCGTGGCGTGTCCGGCCGAGGCGGTGGCGCGGCTCGCTGGGCCGCGGTCGCAACCTCTCGCGCACCCTTTCCGCTCCCCTCTGCGGCTGCGGCAGCCCTCAGCGATGCGCCCGGTTCCTGCGCCGGGGCTACCCCCGTGTCGGCGGCGCGCCGGAGGCCGCGGTCCGGGCCGCGACGTGGCTTGCCGGGGCTGCGGTCTCCGCCCCCCGTGCGTCTGGGGTCCCCTCCCGGGGCGGGGCGGCAGGGCTTGCTGCGTGGGCGGCGGTGGCGGTCACCTCGGCCGGCTCAGGCTCCTGGGTCGACGGCCCGCTGTCGGCGGAGGCCGCCCGGGTCCGCCCAGCCGGCGGCCCAGCCGGCACCGCCGCTTCCGCCAGCCTCCGCTCCTCGCGCTCCGCGGGGGTCTCCCCCGCACACTCCGGGGAGACGGGGGAGCGGGAGCGGGACAGGCGGTGGTGGCGGTCGTTCCGCTGGGGGGAGCCATCAGAGTCCGACATCACTGTTATCCAGGTAGGCATGCGTGGTGGCAGGTGCGCCCTTCCCACTACCTCCTAGTGCTTCAGTGTCGTGACGTGGGCAGTGCTGTGCTCCGCCCCGCGGGGGGGAGGGGGGGAGGGGGAGGGGGGTCGGTGGCCGCTTCAGCCCCGTACGGGCAGGGGCCGGTGGCCATCCATTGGCATTGGGAGGGGAGGCGGGGGAGCCACGCGGCCCACGCGTTGCGCCACAGCTCCCAGTCTGGGGCGGTGCCCAGGGCCCTGGGCCCCCGGGGGTTGTCGGGCGGTGCCGGGGGGGGCCGCACTAGATGGACCCCCGTAACGGCGGTGACCATCTGCGTTTGCAGGAAGGTGTGTACCCCTTCCCGCGCCGCGTGCGCCGGGAGGGGGGGGCGGGGCGCGGGTGCCACCCCGTAGAGGTGGGTGGGGGTGATCCCCAGGACCCGTTCCGGGTCCCCGCGGGTCGCGATGACGAGGAGGAGCAGGGGGGTGCCCGGGCGCTCTTGCCAGAGGACCTGATCCCTGTGGTGGGCACCCCTGGTCCTGGAGAGGGGGGGGGACAGGGCTTGGTTGGCCCAGCCGCGGGGCACGTGCGTCGCCGGCGGGAGGGCGGGGCAACAGGCGGGCTCCCTGGGGAACGCCTCGCACATGGGGGCGTACGGGGGGGTCCGCCTGGCGCCGTCGTATACCGGGTTTGTCGGCCGGGGGCGGGCGGGCGCCTCGTCCGCGCCTTCCACGAACACCGTGACTTCGCCCACCTCCAGGTCCTCGTCCGGTGGGTGTAGAAAGTGGAGCGCCGTATCCAGCTTGGCCACTCCCCACGGGTATGTGGCTCGCGCCTGGTTCAGGTACGGGGCCGTGTCCCCGGGGCAGCGCGTCCTGAGGGCGTGCAGCAGGGCTGGGGCGCTGCTGTGGAGGGACATGCCACACCCCGCTCCCGTCAGCCGCAGATTGTCCCCCATGGACAGGGGCCGGCCCGGCCGGTTGGACTCTGGCCACTCCATCCAGTGCCCGTAGAGGGCCGCCTCCTGGCTGATGAGCCCTGGCTGGACGACGTTCACGATCCGGTGCATCGCCGGGAGTAGCGTAGGGGCCCCTGCTCCCTTCAGGGCGCGGAAGGCCGGGAGGGCCGTCTCGGTGAGGAAAGCTCCCGCACTGCCCGTCGGGTCACGTCATGCGGCAGCGTGCGCCTCGTGCGCCTCTGTCACCGCGTCCGCTACGAGGCCCGGACAGGCGCCTCCTGCGCTTGGCGGCGGGCCCTGGCGTGTCCCGGCCCCTCCCCCCGTCGGCGAGGCATGGTGCTGTGGGCTCTGTAAAGTGTGGCGGCGGGTGGAGGTCATGGCGCGAACACGTGCGACAGGTGCGCAACGGACGTGGGGTCCCGCAGGTGCACGTGGATCCACAGGAGGGCAGCGCCCGCGAGGCCCGCGCGTTCGTGTGAGGGGACATGTACCCCCTCGATGCGCCGGTGCAAGGTCTCCTCCTCCGTGCGCCTGTGCGGGCCCGTGGGAGGTTCGGGCCGGGGGTACACGGCCACCTGGGAGCACTGCGCGCACCCGTTGGCGCCTGCCGGCGCTGCAGAGGACACCGTGTCGCATTCCCCGCAGAGCTGGCAGGTGCGTGGGAGGTGGGAGGGCGGCGACCAAGGGCCGAGATGGCGGAGCCAGAGGTCGTCCCACCTCTGCCAGAGGGGGTCCCGGATCTCCAGCAGGCGGGCGCGGACACGGCGCCGGTAGTCCCTGCCGAGCGTCTACCGCTGGACCCCCCGCCACGTGTCGTCGGGGAGAATCCCGTGGTCGTGGAAGGCGGCGATGAGGTCCTCCAACGCCGGGTGGGGGTGCCCCTGGGGGGGGGGTTGCCATATACACGTGGCGCCTGGTGAGGTGGGGCGCCAGCATATCCCACCGGCACCCGTCCGCGGCGTCCCGGTTGAGGAGGGCCAGTAGGTTGCCGTCCGTGACTGCCTCCCACTCCACTTGCAGCTCGTCGCAGCTGTCCAGCCCCTGGCGCAGCGCGGCTGCAAGGTCGGTGGGGAGCATGAGGAGTAAGGGCCCCCGGGCGTCGCCCAGCCGGGACAGGGCGTCGTCATATACCGGCCCTCCAATTTTGAAGTGCGTCACGGCGAGCCGGGCGGCCCCGTCCTCCGGGGGGTGCCATCGGACGGTGGCCGTGCCGTGTCCCCACTGGTGTATCTCCGTAACCCGGAGCACTTTGGCGGCGTGAAGGACAATGCGGGGGGGACGGGCGCCCTGATGAGCGAGGACACGTCCCCAGTCCATCCTGTTTGTGGCCCCGGGGCCGCTTGCAGGCATTCCTTCGTCGCCGCGTCCCACGAGTGGTCAGGTCCCGCCCCGCGGATCATGGTGGGCCTTGGCAAGGTGTGCGGCCCCCACCCCTTCAGCGGGATGGCGGCGTATCGTTGCGCAGGCGTCTCCGGGGCGCGCGTGGCGGCGCACCACCAGCCCCACTCACGCGCCCACTCCTCACCCACTACACGTGCCTTCAACGCGGTCATGGAGCTGCGCCGGATGATCCACGGTGGGAAGAGAGCGTCTTGCAGGTGCCTCGAGAAGCCTCCCGGCAGGTCCCGGTACGGGTGGGGGTCCTCTTGTGGCAGGCACTCCAGAGTGCCATTCACGACACGGAGGGAAGCTACGAAGTCCTTGCCAGGGCGCGGGGGAGGGGGGGGGGCAGTTGCCCTCTGCCGCGGTGAGCCATTGGTGTACCCGGGCCGCCGCGCTTAGGGGCTCGCGGAGGAGTTGCTCCAGCGGGTGGTTGCGAAGCTCCCATGCGAAGTCTCCTAGCCGGAACATGTGGACGAGGAAACTGTGCACTGAGGTCCTTCCCGGCGGGTTGTAGCGGGGTATGGCGCGGAGCTGCGCCTCTGCCTCCTCGGGCACCAGCCCAGAGCAGAAGATCTCCGTCCATGCGGCGCCTGCGGAGCGCCACGAGGCCACCCACAGGGCTCTGTCTCCGGGTGGGAGGTGGCGGGCCGCCTCGTGCACCGCCTGGTGGTAGTGGGGCCAGAGGAGCCGTGAGTGGGCGCACCCCACGTGCATGTGCACCGGGGTCTCCTGCGGGCCGCCGCATAGGAGGCACGGTTGTGGGAGGACGGCGACGCCGGAGAGCCGCTCCTTACGTGCGCCGAGCCTGCGCTGCACCGGCGTGTAGCCGTCTCTGGCCCGCAGCGCCCGGTGGTTGGTGGTCGTCGCGGTGAGGCTGTGGCGTGGGCCGCGTCCAGAGGTGTGTGCCCTTGGTGCGTCAGCGCATGGTCCGTCTGCGCTCGCCACGCGACCTCGCTGAGCGTCCGCATTGTGGGGGGCTGTCGGTCTAGGTGGCCGTCGTAACCGGCGACAATGAATTGGGCGTGGCCAGGGCCTGGGGGCGTGCTCTGCAGGACGGTGTCCTGGGACGCCGCCCAGTCCGCCTTGTGCAGTAGGGCGTCACCGTGGTGCGAGGTGGCTCGGACATACCAGAACGGGTGCTCGGCATGTCGCCCTCGCGCGCGCAGGCCGTCCCAGAGCCACGGTAGGGGCATCTGGTTGACTACCTTCGCCGCGCCCGCGGGGACCCTCGTAGTCCGCTCGCGATCTGCTTGTCGCAGGAGGTGGAGGATGACTTCGGCGTCCACCGTATGGACCCACGGTCGGTGGGCGCCGTATTGCAGGGGGAGGGAGGCGGCCACCCCCTCCCCGTCGGGCACCGTGCCCGAGATGGCCACTGCCCACGTGCGGGTGAGGTCGGCGGCGAGAGCGACGCTGGTGGCCTGCTTGCAGGGTCCGCCCCCCGACGCATCGGAGGAGGTGTGACCCCAGTCCTCCGGGATCCAGTAATACCCGGTGGGGCTGAGCCACCCCGCGTTGAGGTCGGCGGAGTGCCATTGGACGTCGGGCCGGCTTGGGGTCAGTTGGTCCACGCTTAGCGCCGTGGTGTCGCCGGGGCGGACCGCCGGACGGTCGTGCAGCCGGATTTCTGCTCCGGCGATCGTGCTTGCCCAGGACCGGAGTGCGGTCACGTGTTCCTTGAGCCATGCCGGGCCTCCGCCCTGGTGCACCACCAGGTGTCCCGTACCCTCCAGCTGGTCATCCAGCGAGTGCACTGCCATGTGTGGGTCGTGCGGCACCTCCGTGGCTACCAGCAGGGCGGTGCCGCGGGGGAGTCCAAGGGGCCTGGGCTGGCCTGCCCGCACCTGCACTACCACCCACTCGGCCTGGAGCTGCGCTTGCTCCGCCGCTCGGGTGCACTGGTCGTCTGTGGTCACCAACCACACCGGCATCGGCGCGCTGGGCCGGGGGCGCAGAGGCTCGGGCCACGCCACATCCGCGTTAGGCTCTCGGTGCTCGCTTTCCGCGAGTACGTCGAGAAAGATGTCCTTGATTAATGCCCTAAATATTTTGATGAAATCCTGCAGGTTTTGAAGTTGAAAACCCAAACCAAAGCAGCAAGTAGAGCAAGAACAGGATGTGGATCGAATGAATGAATAGTTTTGGAATGCAGTGTAACACAGGAGGGCTGCAGATAGACAATGCAGGTATAAACACAAAGATTCAATCACAAATGGATAATACAAAAGATTTTATATGAAAACTGGACTGACTCTGGCCTCCAAGATACCATCAGGCACTTCATGTGCACTCCTTTGGGTGAAATGGTGCTGGTTAGGAATGTGGGGCATAGATGTCAGGCCAACACAGAAAATGACTTGACCAAGCAACTGAAATCAGAAACAGTTAAAACGTAGAACCACAATAAGTGGTAGAAACAATTGAGTATAGAGGTCTTGGGGTGGGAGACCACTAGGCTTAACCTCCAAGTCCCAAAGCATGAAATGCCTATTTTACTTCGGTATATCCTCCATGAAGGAAGGTACCTCCGCTCAGTTGGGTGGTAGGGGTGAACTTCATGGGGGGCTAGGGTTACAACCCTAGTTACCTTGAGAAAGTGTACTTTAGGCTTCAAAAGAGTGATTAAAATACTTAGGTTAGTCTTAGCATCAACAAAAGGGTTTTAAGGGGGGCTTGGCCTGGATCAAGCCCTCCAAGAAAGACATGGCAGTGAATTTTTCTTACTCCCCCCTGGAGTAACAGTTAGCTTAACTAGTAGGACCAAGGAAAAAGGCTCAAATAATCCCAGGATTACCCCAGAAAATGCATCAAACTTACCAAAAACATCCTCACCAGTTCATAAAAGCCTATCACACTGTAGGTACCCTCGAAAAACAGTGTAATGTACCGTGAATGATGTCCCTTCGATGGGGCATTCCTCAAAAGTCGCCGGCGAGAGACGAAAACTTTTGGAACAAAAATATGGGGGTAGTGGGGTTTGAACCCAGAACTCCCTTCCTAGAGCACATGTGCTTGCCCACCAGGGTACAGTGGAACGCTCTGATGCGGACAGCGATCGCTGTATAAGCAGTGTTTTAGTAAACGTCCTGACCAAGGGCCACGGCGGAGCAATACTCCCAATGGAGGACACAAATCTCCAGGAGCTGAAAAAAATAGAAAATGTAACCAACAGGGAGTGATTCCTGCGGTTTAGCGAAAGGGGTAGCGATTTAACAAGTCAAATCGCTAAAGATTGACAAAATCACGCGAAAAATCGTCATTTTTACACCAAACCCAAAGTCGCAGACAAGCGCAAAGGAGGCGGACTTCAAAAACAAGGTTGCGCAAGCGTAAACGGCTTTTGAAAAAGAGGGTATCAGCCGTAGTCTTCAAAGTTCTAAAGGAATTTTTTGCACAGTTGCATCAAAATGTTTATGAACTTTAGGGAAATGTATTCAAACTGAACCCACACCACAGAGCAGGTGGACAACCCACCTCTCAGGTATGCCAGTGTCATCTCACACGCATGCACTGCGTTTGTGTTGGCTGCTTCGTTAAAACGTTAGGGTTGTCAACGCTGTGTTTGTTGGGGGTTCAGGCGCTCATCTCCTTTGCTCTGCACAGGTCAAAACAGGAATGAAAGGTATGCGATGCGAATGGAGCGCGCAGCGCGCACGTAGGGTTAGAATATGCGCTGTGCTCGCGATGCATGTGCCTAATTGAGGCATTCCTACGCTGTGACGCTTTCTCTGTACCCCAATTCATCCTTGTTCTCTCTTCACAGGTAAGAAAAGAAAGTGTTTGCTCGTGTGTAGCCGTAGCGTTAAAGTAGGGTTGCTTAAAACGCTTAGGCTTGTTTAAAACTCGCAATAGGGTTGTTTTGCGTTGGCTTCACTTTGGTATTCACACGATGCATGGTGAGTAAGGTAGGTAAGCCCAGGAGGAGCTCACCTCCTGGTTGAGTCAGTGTGATCATGGTTCCACCTCCTTTCCCTGCATGCGTGCACACGATGCATTAAAGGGTAGGCCACGCGAAATGCGCACGGTAAACCTTGTTTAGGTTACCCAGGGGCTCCTCGGTACGTTCTTTAAGAGAACGTGAGGAATCTCTTAACGCTTGCTTGCTTGACAGGGGTTGTTTGAGGACAGCGTATTATAGGTCACACTGAGAAGCGTATAATACGTGGAGTGTGGCTTGGTTCCTCAGCCGCAAACACCCCTTCATTGGCCTTTGTTGTACAGGTGGGAGAGGCTCAGGGTGATTGGTGCACGCAGCAGCTGCCTTCGGTGGTTATCCCATTTTTCTGCCCCAGCTAAACAGGGGCGCTGATCACACAATCAATTGACTGTGCCTCAGCCAGGAGTGGCGAGGGCAGTTCAACTCCATCGACATCCGCGCTGTGCACACAACAAGAGCACCCCTTCCCTCCAAGCCCTAGCAGGAAAGCGTGTTGTGACGTCCCTGTTAGGCCACAGTTGCACAGCAGCGCTGTGTTCTCTTGTCTTCTTCACAGGAGGGTCATTAGGACCCGAGACCTCATTGACAGCAACACCAAGTAGCGTGTGTAGGGGTTAGGGTCAGCAGGCCTGGCAGGAGTTGAGTGCAGGTGAAGAGTGCCCACCCTGCCTTCGAAGGCCGGTGCTGGTGTTAGTGAGTGTAGTGTAGTGGTGTCCCCTGTCCCGCGTGCTTTTCCTGTTGGCCAGGGGAGTGCGTTAGCTTTTGGCCTGTAGCAAAAATGGGCGTTTCTTATGCGCTTAGCACACGTGGCCACCCCTCCCCTCTAGTAGGTAGGGCTTTTGCCGTCTTCCCCCAAAGATAGTTGCCAGCACAGAAATTGCGCGCCATAGGAGTGGTAATAGTACCTGATTAGGACCTTCGGTCCGACGTCAGCGAAGCCCGGTCTCCGGGAGCCACGCCGGGGAGAGAAGTGAGACACACACAGACATACGTAGCACACATAGGGGTATGGTAAACCCTGTAAGGAAGGGTAGAACCCCCTGGGTCTGGACCAGTCAGGGGTCCTAACTGTGGGCTCGCTTGTCCCCAAGGAGGGAAGACACACCTTGCCTCATAACACCTTGCTTGTCATTCCCCCCTGGTGCAGTAAGCCACCGTTCTTCGTTGGCTCCCAGAGGTCATTACATCAGGGCAGTCCCCATGCAGCACATGGTCAACAGGGCATACACTCGCTGGGTGGCTGCAATCCTGATAAGCGGCCACCTGGCCCATGCTGGAAACCATAGGCATGGGTCTGCAGGGCACAGACAGGGTCAGTGCAGTGCTCAGTATGCAGTAGTCTGTGAAAAGCCAATGGCCTTCGGCCAGGCAGTGGTTGTCACGGGGGGCTAACGGTCCTGTCCTGCGATGCTATGCGGGGCAACTGTGACAACGGCCCTTACACTCATACACAGGCACGTCTGCAGAAGAGTGCTCACTGCACCTGTCAGTAGACTGACACAGGGAAATTAGTTTTGCTTTTTACGCTGGGACATAGTCTCAGCACGGGTTAGGAGCTGCCCCTCGTTGTTCTCAACGAGGTAGGTGCGGAAGATGCGGTTGATACTCCCGTCTGGTTGTATGAAGGCTGACATAGGTTCCCAGGTCGCCTCAGATAACCCATAGCCATCCCACAGGGTTAGGAATTTCCAGCCCTGTTTATACTCGTGGCAAGCAATACCTGCAACCACATAGTAACCATCGACTGCCATCTCATCGGCAGTTATCTCTTCGAGTTTGTCTGCCTCCTCTGGACTGGCTGCGTTCTCTAGGTCTATACGCTCGACCTCACTGTCGCTGAGGCGGCACTCATCCGAAGACAAATCGTCAGAAGAGTGATAGTGTCTCATCTGTTTAGGTGCACACAGCAGTTCACCACCTAGACGTGGACTGCACCTGACATGGATCCTGCATCCATCTATCCTGATGATACGATAGGGTCCAAAATAAGGGTCCTGTAGGCAGTTACGTGGCCAGGAGGGTAGGCGTGAATGGTGTACCAAAACAAGGTCACCAACCCTGAAGCTGGCAGGTCGCCGTAGGCGGTTCCGTCGGCTCAGTTCACGGTCACGAATGTGTCTCAGGTTAGTCCCAGCCTGGTTAGCCGGACTCTGCTTGTGTTCCAGCCATTCTGCCACAGGGCTCTTAAAGTACTCAGGAAAGGGGGTTTTGAAGACCCAAGCAGGTTGTCCTCCATGAAACAGTTTGTGGGGGGGTGAAACCCGTAGAGGAGCTCCGCTGTGAGTTCATGGTCAGCACTGCCCAGGGCACTGGGCGTTCCCAGTCCTTGGTACGCTCCTGTTTCATCAGGATTCTTAAGTTTTGCTCCACCACACGGTTCTGTCTCTCACAGAGAGGGTTAGACGTGTGGGTATAGGGCACACTTGTGGTTACCTCCACGTTGAGGGCATTTAGCACTCGTTTGTACCACCCAGTGTCACTGCGGATGCGTACATCCTCATCAGAGTGCACCTGCTTAGGTGCTCCATAGGGTTCGAACCATTGTTCGACCAACATTTTCACAGTCTGCTCACCTGTGATTTTCTTATTGCAAGGGAACACACAGGTGAAGCGAGATAGGCCACAGGTGACCACTAGGCAACTATCATAGCTGCGCAAGCGTGGTAGGCCGTGGATGAAATCCACGTAGAGAAGAGACTTAGCACAACAGGGTATGGCCAAGCTGGAGATCAGGCCCCTATCCCTACTGTCGCTCTGCTTGCTGGCATGACAGCCACAAGCATCCACAATGGTCTGCATAGGCGACCTCAGTTCAGTCAGGGTTAGACTAGCGTAGAAACACTCACGGAAGAAGTCTACTGCGCGATTAGCGCCAGTGTGACCAGAACTGAGATGGGACCACTGTAGGCACCCATCCAGTCGTGCCTCATGCACCACAATTCGGTCCTCGTAGAAGAGGTACTGATTGTTTTTATACCACTGGTGCCTGTCAATGACAAGGGGTTCGAGACCAGTGCTGAGGGTTTGGAGAATTTCTTTATACTCTGACTGATAGTCGGTTAGACTCCAACCCTCCAGGATTCCAGCAGTGCGCATGGACAGGTCAAGCTGGACATCCATATGCTGGAAAGCCTCTCTGCGGAGCGCCTCAGAGCTCTCACCTATAAGCGCATCGAAGTTGTTGCGCGATATATAGTCAGACAGTTCATTCTTTTTTCCGGGGATATGATGCACTGGCAGCCTGAACTGGCTCAGGTAAGTCCACCACCGCTTTAGCTTAGCTTTCTCTGGTGGTGGGCCCTTCTGAGAAGACTTCACAGGCTTCTGGTCACACAGCCAGACAATAGGGTTAGATCTCAGGAGTCGGGATTGTGCCGAAAGCACCAACATACCGGCCAGGAGTTCCTGGTCATAGGTGCTGTAATTGGAACACGCTTGGTTCCATTTCCAATTCCAGTGTCCCAGTGGCACCAGTTGCCACTCACTGGTAGGATAGTCATGTTTCAACGAACCATCACGGTTCAGTCCACTAGTACGATAATGGCAGTGGTTTAGTTCAGCAGGGTTAAGCTCCTGCCATTGGTAGATCGTACCACCCCCCCCTGCATCACTGGCATCAGTGATCAGGACTGTCTCGCCCTCATGGCGGGGTACTCCCAGGCAGTTGGAGGAGGCAATCTTCTTCTTCAACTCCTGGAAACACTCTTCCTCTCTGGCGGTCCACCTCCAGGGAGTAGTTTTCTTGATTAGGTCAGTGAGGGGGGCAAAGGAGTAAGTAAAATTGTGGATGTGACGCCGATAGAAATTACATGCGCCCACAAAACTCCTCACGTCGTGTAGACCCTTCTTAGGGTCATCTCGAATCTGCATGTCCTGTAGGGGCTGCATCCTAGACGCGGCTGGTTTCCACCAACCATACCCCACGTCGAAACCCAAATATTCCATCTCCTCTTTCATAAACTCACATTTTTCGAGTTTGATTCGGAGATGGTTTTCTTGACAGACAATGAAAAATTCACGGAGGAGGAGAACATGGTCCTCTTGGGTATTAGTACCCAAACTCACGTCGTCGATGTGAGCCTCCATTTCTGCACCCCGAGAAATCAACTCCTGTACTAGAGGCCTGCGCCTGTGTATGTACAAAATTTTGTTCATTAGCTCCTGGAAGAGAGCTGGGGCATTAGCCAGCCCAAAAGGCATAACCTTCCACTTAAAGACACGGCCCTTAGTGGTTGTAAAAGCCAGCAGCTCCTGAGCTGCGGCGGTTAGGTCCACCTACCAGAAATCAGAGCGTTTGTCCTTTTTGGTCTTGTACCTGCATTTGGCAATACGCTCCAGGGTATTTTCCATGTTAGGAATACTCCCTGAGTGGTTCTGGGTTTTCTTGTTGACCTCACCATAGTCAACAACCAGTCGTAGGGCAGTCGACCGTGGTTTGACAACAAGGAAACAGGGACTGCAGTGATGGGGGTAGTCCCCCTGCTTATATTCTTCAACGAGGCCGGCATCAATACATTCCTGGATCTGGAGCTCGACTTCCTCAACCTGTTCC
This sequence comes from Eutreptiella sp. 'Long Island Sound 2002', assembly GCA_964036045.1. Taxonomy (NCBI): domain Eukaryota; phylum Euglenozoa; class Euglenophyceae; order Eutreptiales; family Eutreptiaceae; genus Eutreptiella; species Eutreptiella sp. 'Long Island Sound 2002'. The sequence continues at coordinate 61,748,091 of OZ038384.1, read as the reverse complement.
TGTGGAGCGGGATAGGGACGACGCCTCACTCGCGTCTTTTCAAATTCAGGTTTCAGTTTCAGGTCCATCTGGACAAGTTTTTTACAAGAGAGGGGAGGCGGCAAGGCGCGGAACACCTCCTCATAGGTTATCAGCAGTTTCTTCAGTCGGGGGTCAAGGTTAAGACTCTCGAGTTTCTGCAGGAAATCCTCCTCAGCATGGAGGTTGCTCTTTCCATGTTCTCTCTTTTTCTGCCAATCAGCAGTTTCGGCATGCACAGAACCATCGTCCCACTCAGGGGGACATTGCTGCCCATAGTGCAGAGAATACACTAGCGGTATCTCAGGATCAGGCAGCTTATAGGAATCATCGTCCTCCTCGGACCAGATGGAGGATTTCCGGGTATGTCTGAGGTATTGCAGCCGCTCTTGGCGCTCAATACCTTCGGCCTTCAGGTACAACAGCCGCCGGAATTCCTGAGTGTCATGCTCAGACAATGGCATGTTATTAGAAGCAGGCCGCGCCAGAGCATCAGCACTCCGGGCCACGGGTTCACCTGTGTGCATAGGCTGCATGTGTAGCACTGGCTTCCCAACAGGGGAAGCGGGTTCAGAGGTTGACTCTAGATCTACCTCCTCCAGCAACAGCTGGCCTAGGAAGGCACTGTGTTGTAGGTCAACACAGCTGGGATCAACAGGAGGAATAGTGCTGGCGATCTCAGACAGTTGGTGGTCAGCATCCTCCTTTACAGCTGCAGGTTCCAGATAGTCATCGGGATACTCAAATCATGTAAGTGTGGCAGATAGGTGCTGAGGAAATCATTTTTTGAGATCAGAAAGGGTCAGGCCACGATTTTCGGCCATGACCTCTTTCAGTAGCACCTGGTCTAGGTCACACAGGGGTACAGGACTGAGAGATCCATCGACGATGGACAGAAAACTGGCCCACTCAGGGGCCTGCATAGCTGTGTCTGAGTCCTCAGGCACATAGATGGGGCCGTCGGGGAGTTGCACTCTTCCCACGGTCATTCGATCTAGCATACGGCGCCAGTAAGCATGTTCACCAGGGCAGCCCCAGTCAGGGGTGCACATTACAACCCTTCCTCCCTCATAAGCGATTTTGGTTAGAACCTTCGCGAGCAGGGAGAAGGGAGGGTTAGCATACGCTAGGCCCATTGCTTTCCAGAAGAAACGGAAAGCATTGTTAAATTGTTTCGAGCAGTACAACTGCATGATGTGCTGTTGTTGGCTCGCAAACAATTCCACCTGGATCTCATCCAGGTTTACCTGAAGGGCCGCCAGTCCATTTTCAAGAAAGTGACGGGCCAATTGGTAGTTTTCAGTACGATAGTTAGTCCTGGATGCGTAACGCAGCCCAGAATCCTTTCGTCCTGACAGCTCAAAACGTACGGAGAACAGCCCACTGCCAAAGTCGCAGTGCAAAGAATACGGGCGCCGGAGAGACAGCATTTCTACCTGGGGGTTTCTTCGTAGGAAGTCTGTACCAATGACGATGTCAAAGGCGTCGGTGTCCAGCACTCTGCAGTGTTGGGTCACGGTTTCTTCGCCAAGGCATATAGTCACATCGACCCCCTCCAAAGAATGGATGGTACGCCCATCCCCTACTCTTATGGCCACGGTCTTAGTGTAAGTGCGGCTTACGATTGTCTTGTAAGTGCAAGGTCTATTGTTTGCCTTTTCTCGGGTCTCTTGAGTTCCTTGATTGGCAAAGCCTGCTGCTTGTTTGCTTGCTTGTTTCACCCGGTGCCTGCTGGTTTTACCGGAAGCCAAAACACTCCTCAAAGCAATACATGCAAGACACCCATATCCCACGGCGGTAACGTACAAGAGTCAAATATGTCGTGAACCGGATCCAGTCACAGTAGCAGTGTTGTTGGCGGCACCAAAAGCAGCAATGACGGCAAGAGACAATTCAAGGGCTCATCATACCCTATATAAATACATAGCATCAGGGGCTGAATTGTCTTGCGGGAATACTATGCACGCAACGAAGGGTCGCAAATATTATGCATGCACCGAGAAGCGCTCACAGAAAAGGCGTGAAATTATGGTCACTATTACCCGGCGCGACCTCTGTAGACTAGCGCTTCTGTCGCTAATGGTAGCGTTTGACGGCCGCAGTTACACCCCCCTACCAGGACTTACCCACGGGTGTAAGGCCGATACCCACAGAGTAGCGAGGCCGGCAAACGTGGCACTCACATGCACATGTATGGGGTATACCACTGCTTGTCCCCCAAATTAGAGGCAATCGCAAATTGAATTGAATTGAACAATTGAATTGAACAAATTGAACAAATTGAATTGAATTGAACAAATTGAAATGAACAAATCGAATAGAACGCATAGGGTTCGTTCACACCATGCCAGTACAACATTGTACTGTATTGTATTGTATTGTATTGTATTGTACAACATGGTTATTCTGTACACCACGTATTTCAACTACTCCTTAAACCGCATGACTCAAGACATCATCAGTCTGGCACAGTCCCACGACCTCTATGTCTCACTTGCATGTCCACTGTGGCGTGGTGTCACTCCAAAACCGAAGGACGCATGGAGCTCACTGTGGCATTAGGAGCACCTGTGACGCGTAGGGTTGGTATGTGTGCCTGTTCTGGTCATGTTGTCACCTATAAGGACCTTGATGTGACTGGTCGAGTGAATTGGTCATGTAGCGCCATGTCAAAGACACCTCAAGTCCCTGAACCCCACGTCCCTAGGTATTGGACACTGTTACCACAGACTTGTGTGTAGCGTGCGGCGTCACTCCACTGAAGGAAGAAAATGGTCTCAGTTCCGAGAAACGAGACATGGACGCACCCAACTGGGTCGTAGTAGTGGTGCTGAAGCTCGAGGCTACTGCCCATGCTCCCCAATCTTCACCCTTCCCACAGAGCTTACCACCTTCGATATTTACAAAGGTTTTTTCAGGACAGAGATACATACAGGGAGGCGGTGGAGCGTCATTGAGCAAAGCCAAAATCAAAACTTCACTTGGCTTCCCAACACTCCTGTAGTTCTGGCGCCAACAAATATATATAGAAATAAAGAGAGAGAGAGATGACCACAGGCATCAAAACGAATGGGGCTGCGCGCTGTTGAGCGCATGCCTGACGGCACATGGAGAGCACTCCAAGCTCTTGAGTCCACGACAAGGCTATGCTGTCGCCTGACGCGCAGTTTTCTGACTGGCGTTCACGGCTGGTTGCCCTTCGCTGAGACGCGCTGATGCTGGAGACTGTTGCCCTTCGCTGGGACCCGCGGATGCTGGAAGCCGTTTCCTGACGCGCAGTACTCCTGACTGGCATTTACGGCTGGTTGCCCTTTGCTGGGACCCGCTGATGCTGGAAGCCGTTGGCGTTTACGGCTGGTCGCCCTTCGCTGCGACGCGCTGATGCTGGGCGCCGTTGCCTGACGCGCAGTACTCCTGACTGGCGTTTATGGCTGGTCGCCCTTCGCTGGGACGCGCTGATGCGTGAAGCTGTGGCCTGACGCGCAGTACTCCTGACTGGCGTTTATGGCTGGTCGCCCACCACTTGCTGGTTTAGCGACGCTTTGATTGCTTGGACTTGCGCTTGTTTTGAATTGTTTTGTTTTTGCTGGAAGATGGCACGGTCCGAAAATCTCGAAGGACTGATGTCAACTCCTTCGCCCACCAGTACTCAAGGCAAGTTGTTCCCTCCTCATTCACTAATTGTTGGCACGAATGGTTGCTTGGCAACTCTCTGGTCAAGAGGCAATAAGCAAGGCCACGAATACACAAAGGCTTGTCCTGTAATTCTTCTGCGTGGGTAATTTTTCCCACGACCCTCTCAAGGAGCTCTTCAGAAATCCAGTCGTTACCGAAGTTCAAACCCTGCACCATGTTTTTCGTGAACCTCTTAAAAAAGGCACCCTCGTACGGTAGCAACGCTCTTGTGAGTTCCTTGTTTTTGACCGAATGTGTAGCACCTTGAACATAAAAGTTCGACAGACAGTCCTCGTACTCAGGACGCCACCAGTCATCAGTGCGTGTCGCTTCGAGAACTTCGGTGCCGATCACTTCAAGAACGTTTTCTGGTCTGGACACTGGTTCTTCGTCACTGTCCACCCGTGCGACCACATACTCCTGATCAAGAATTTTCTCCGCTGCCCAACACCAGGCTTGTGATTCTGACCATCGAGGATAAGCATGCCTGAGGCGCACTCTTTCAGTAGAAGATAGTTGCACCCAGACAGTTTGGTTGGAGGACTCATACCAGGCTTGTGGATCAGAGTAACCTTCAGACTCCTTCAAATATTTTAACATCACCTCTCGCCAGTTTGTTTGACTCTCCACTTCGGGGACTTCTGCATTCCAGGCCTGTTGAGACGCTTGTTCGAGCCCTGTAACCAACACGGTAAGGACCTTCTGAGCCTCGTACCATGGAACCACGTCTTCCGACTCAAAATCGATAGTTAATTCCAGCGCGGCTGCAGAAAGCTGGCAGGAGGTCTTGGCATTTCTTGTCACCTGTGGCGCCCGCTGAAGGAGAGACACTGGTTCGTCCACTTCTGTTTCATCACAATCCGAACGAACGAAATGGTCAGGGAAGTAAGGCGCGGGTTGAGACAGGGGCACTGGTTGTAACGGCGCCTGAGTCAAGGCTCTTGCATGGGCCAACAACGCAATAGGCTCCTGTGTGAGATCTTCGTCGCAATCTGGCCTTTTTTCTGTTCCTTCTGGCTGTTTTCTGTTACGGCGACGCCCCGCGCCTGGGAGACGACGTTGTGTCTTGTCTGGCTCTGCACCAACATTGTTTCCTTCATCCGAATCCTGGCTGACCTTCAAAACACTTCCTTTGTCTCCGTACGTCGGATGCACGTCAGCTTGTCCAGAAGCACCTTCGGCGTGCACATTCGGCGGTGCCGCACCAGCACCCGAATTTGGACAACGCTTGGCGCTTGAACCAAAGCGCTTGAACCAGGTCTTCCACCACTTAGACTTGGAACTTGATATCATTTGATGACTTGAATTGTCTTGTAAGTGCGGCTTACGATTGTCTTGTAAGTGCAAGGTCTATTGTTTGCCTTTTCTCGGGTCTCTTGAGTTCCTTGATTGGCAAAGCCTGCTGCTTGTTTGCTTGCTTGTTTCACCCGGTGCCTGCTGGTTTTACCGGAAGCCAAAACACTCCTCAAAGCAATACATGCAAGACACCCATATCCCACGGCGGTAACGTACAAGAGTCAAATATGTCGTGAACCGGATCCAGTCACAGTAGCAGTGTTGTTGGCGGCACCAAAAGAAGCAATGACGGCAAGAGACAATTCAAGGGCTCATCATACCCTATATAAATACATAGCATCAGGGGCTGAATTGTCTTGCGGGAATACTATGCACGCAACGAAGGGTCGCAAATATTATGCATGCACCGAGAAGCGCTCACAGAAAAGGCGTGAAATTATGGTCACTATTACCCGGCGCGACCTCTGTAGACTAGCGCTTCTGTCGCTAATGGTAGCGTTTGACGGCCGCAGTTACACTTAGTTTTCTTGAAAGTCTTTAGCAGGCGCCGGGCCACTATTGAAAGTGTTGCACCGGTGTTAAGCACCGCTGGAAAAACTTGATCCCTGATTTTCACGAGGCTCCAGAAAACCAAGTCCTCCTCTTCGGAGCCGCCCCCCTACTCCTCATCAGGGAACTTGACATCTACCCCTGCAGCTATGAGGGACCTGGCCATCCAGGCCAAGCGCCTCTTCTTGGAGTTATTCCCCTCAGGGGTAGCGTTATCCCCCTGGGGGCGCTTCTCCGGATCCCCTGCGGCAGGAGGGGGTGTCGCAGCAGGAGAGGGTGTAGCAACGGGCGCTGATGAGCGCCTCTGGGGGTTATGGGGTCCATTTTTGCCACCCCCCTTGCCACCTCCTTTACCACCTTTATCCCCTTTCTGGGGGTTTTTGGTAGGTGTTTGGGTCTTCTGGCGTTCGGCCTCCTGACGCTTGAGTTTATCACTCTCGCGTTTCTTTATGTGACATTCGTCTTCGTAGTGACGACGTTTGCCACAATACCCACAGGTGATGGTACACCTGAAATGATCCTGATGGGTCACAGGTTTCCCATCCTTGCTATGCTGCTGTCGTTTCATCTGCAGCATACAGCTACTGCGGTGATCGCAGTCAGAGGCATGACAAGGCCCCCCCTTGTCATTGACAGGTTTGCAGTAGAACAGAGGGGGTGTACCTGCATCAGGTTCAACCTCATTCATGGTACGTAGGTTACTCCTCCCCTTACCACCTCCCTGGTTGGTGTTAGTGCGATCTTCAGGCCCTTTCCCTTCGCCACGTTCGGGGGTAGGGGTACCACCTCGACCCAAGTGCTTCTTGAAGAAATTTCTCCATGTGGGAGTCATTCTCTCTCTCAAGAGCTAGCTCAATCAGGAGGTCCACCAGTTCATCGTACGAGTGGGTCCGACTCTTCCTCTCAGAGGTAGAGCGGCAATCATCCCACGTACGTTGGGGGATCTTACTCATGAGCCACAGGTGTGGTTCAATGGCTCCGTAGGAGCCCACGTTCATCCGCGAAAACAGATACTCCAAGTCGCACACGTATTCAGAGATTCGCGCAGCGGATGGAAACCCAGGGAGCATAGGTAGCTCCTCTATCTGTTTGCGCACACTGAGGTAAGTCTCATAGACTGGGAACGTTTTCTCCAACCTCTGGAGTACCTCTGCCCAGGTGGAACAGGTTTTCACAATCTGTTTCACCTGTTTTTGCAAAAATTCCTTTTTGCATGAGCATTTCAGCAGTGAGCATTTTGTGGCCACATCCACATGGGATTGGCCAGTCAGCAAAAGAAACTCAGCAAATTCTTCTGCCGATTAGGGCAGATTTTTCGGGTCGAACTCCGGCAGTTCCAGCTGGATGTTTGCCTGGGCAATAGGTCTGCCCGTGTTCCCACCCCCCGGAGTTAGGCCAGAAGGTGATACGCCGGCAAGAGGTGCCAGGGCTGACAGCCCTCTTTTCTCAGTCTCTGTCACAGGCACGTCCTGTAGTGCAGCCATGAGCACTGTCCTGGCACGGGGGTGAAAGGGGCTGGGGCAGGTGACCTTAGGCAACAGCCTTGAGACCCTTGATCTCTTAAGATCTTCGGCCAGGGTACTCAGTCCGGGAGAGGGGGAGGACAACTCTGGCTTGGGTAAGGGTTCTGCAATACCCAGGTTCGCCTTAATGGCCTCCGATAGGGCTGTTACATTTTGATCTTCTGACTCACACAGAAGTTTGGCCAGCAGTTCGGCCGTATGATCCAGGGCACCGTAGGTTGGCCTTGGATGATGTTGTTCCTCAACTCGAGTCGGGCCCACTTCATGAGCCCTTGGGGTTGGACAACATGCTCTTGGATACTTGGGTCTCGGTCGTCTTGGCAGGGATGCTGTCTCGGCTCTGTCGGACGGCGGGCCAGAGTGCGTGTAGGACCCCAGGTCTGTACGTGGTCTGGATCCGTGTACTGCCAATGGCTCCTCCCCATCTTCTCCACGAATGGATTTGTAGTACTCCTCATGGAGGATGTATTCATCCATTTTCTTCCTCAGTTCCTCGTATTCCTCAGGGCATCCAATCGCTGTTGAGGATGATGCCGGACAGGCGGATCGGGAGACTGAGGCTGCTACGCGCCTGTGGAGATGATGAAGGCTGTCTCCACCCTGGGCCGCTAAGACCTCGATGGTAAGGACTGTGTTTTCTTCCGCCCTTCTGCGATCTGGATCTCCTTCAGACCCAGATGCGACACTGAGATGGTGTGGAGCTCGGTAAGGTGGTTCACTCATAGGCTGGGCCATGCTGCCCATTTGTACTTGGACAGTTCTTATGGGCCAGGTCCTGACGCTTGGCGTGGACATGATGAACTTGTTTTTGAGGTTTGTGTGCTGCACTTCTTCTCAGGGTCGGTTCTCAAGGTCACAAGGGACTGTCTCTGCTACCGGAAAGATGTCCTTGATTAATGCCCCAGATATTTTGATGAAATCCTGCAGGTTTTGAAGTTGAAAACCCAAACCAAAGCAGCAAGTAGAGCAAGAACAGGATGTGGATTGAATGACTGAATAGTTTTGGAATCCAGTGTAACACAGAAGGGCTGCAGATAGACAATGCAGGTATAAACACAAAGATTCAATCACAAATGGATAATACAAAAGGTTTTATATGAAAACTGGACTGACTCTGGCCTCCAAGATACCATCAGGCACTTCATGTGCACTCTTTTGGGTGAAATGGTGCTGGTTAGGAATGTGGGGCATAGATGTCAGGCCAACACAGAAAATGACTTGGCCAAGCAACTAAATTCAGAAACAGGTAAAAAGTAGAACCACAATAAGTGGTAGAAACAATTAAGTATAGGGGTCTTGGGGTGGGAGACCACTAGGCTTAACCTCCAAGGCCTAAAGCATGAAATGCCTATTTTCTTTCGGTATATCCTCCATGAAGGAAGGTACCTCCGCTCAGTTGAGTGGTAGGGGTGAACTTCATGGGGGGCTAGGGTTACAACCCTAGTTACCTTGAGAAAGTGTACTTTAGGCTTCAAAAGAGTGATTAAAATACTTAAGTTAGTCTTAGCATCAACAAAAGGGTTTTAAGGGGGGCTTGGCCTGGATCAAGCCCCCCAAGAAAGACATGGCAGCGACTTTTTCTTACTCGTCGTGGAGGATGTACATGAGGGCCGCCAGCGGGTGGTACGCCCCCCCCCGCGTGGGGGGGGATAGGCCGCCCCGGCGGCGGTAGCCCCCAACGTGAAGGTGCAGGCCGTCCGGGGTCACCCGTGGGCCAGTGTGGGCGTCCTGCTTAGCCCTCTTGGGGTGGACGAGTCTCAGGCGGGGGTCCCGCGTGCCAGTGGTGCCGAGGAGGTGGACCAAGGCGTCGCGCCACCCGGGGTGGTTGGTGGGCTCCTGCTCGCGGCGGCAATGGTGGAGGTGTTCCTCGGCGCATTGGTTGAGGCATTCCAGTACCACCGTCCGCCACGGGTCGTTGTTGTCGGGGAAGGGGTGGTGTAGCCCCTGGTGCTCATGCCACGGCGTCGTGTGCGGCACCGTCAGGCGGCACGTGTCGCGGTGTCGCAGCGTGGCGCTGGGCAGCGTGACGATGTTGCCCGGTGGGGACTGTAGTTGGACGTGGGCCGCCCTGGGGCACGCAATGGGGTTGTAGAGCCCCAACCCCAGGGCGGCCAGGGCCCGGGGTATGCGGTGGACCCAGTCTCCTCCCTCTAGGGTTGCGAACTCCGGGACGGGGTAGTGCACCTCGGGGCATATTCCGTGCGCGTACGCTATTTCCCAGAACATCTTGGTAACCTCGGCGCGCACGGAGGTTGAGCGGTGGTGGACGAGTGTGCCCACGAGGGCCACCGCTGCCTGCTGGCACCGTGTTGGCACCCGCCTGAGCCCCAGGGTCCGGTCATCCTGCAGGCTGTCCTGCGAGGTGTCGAAGGCGTACAGTGCCCTGTCATTCGCGACCTGGACCGTAATGTGGTCCAGGTGGCGCGCGGTGTCCGAGTCGTCGGCGATGAATGGGGCGACGTACTGTGTCACCCCCCCGAGGATCGCCAGGGTGATGTCCTGCACCACTTTCGCTGGCGCGAGGGTGTTGAGGCACCAGTGGTGCACCGCCACCAGGTGCAGCCGGTGCTTGCGCTGCAGGGAGAACTCCCGTCCGGCTGCAGCTGGAGTCCCAGGTAGGGGACGGAGTCCGCCGCTGGTACCCAGTGCCATGGGTTTTCCAGGTGGGGACAGAGGCGCAGCTGCAGGCCCGGGACCCCCTCCGTGGTGGCCATGGCGCACTGGCGGGGATTGAGCTCCATGCCCATCATCCCCAGGAACGCGGCCACCGCCTCCACGCCGTTGACGAAATGCTGCAGCGTGTGGGCAACTACCAGCAGGTCGTTGATGTAGGCTTGGATGAGGCTTCGTTTGGCCTCCCCCGGTGGGCGCAGGCGGTGCCGCTGCGCCCTGAGCAGGGGCTCCAGGAGGAGCGCGTACAGCAGGGGGCTCTTGGGGTTGCCCTGCCGGGGGCCGCGCAGCATGTGGAAGGGCTGCGTTAGCCCGTGCGCTGTGACAATGCGCAACCTGGCGCACGTGTGGAGGAAGAGCAGGAGGTGGATGACCTCTGGCGGCATGGAGAGGTGGCCCAGGATGAGGTGGAGGGCACCGTACGGGGCGGTGTCGAAGGCCTTGCGCTTTGAAGGAGAAAACGTAGTTGGGCCTTCCCCGTTGGAGCTGCCGCTGCGCCATGAATAGTGGGAGGCCTGTGTTGGAGCCAGGGAGGGCCCCTTGCTGCCAATTGCTGACCGCTCCGTGCCGTGTAAGCACTTCCGTGATGCGCTGGGTGAGGGGGCCTGTGAGCAGCTTCATGTCCAGCTGGCCTAGGGCTATGGGCCTGTAGTCGTCCAGTATGGCGGAGCCCGGTACCTTGGGGCTGAGCCAGATTTGCGCGTCCCTCCAGTGCATCGGTGGCGGGGCGCCGCGGAGGATGGCCCGGTAGGAGTGGAACAGGAGCCACTGCACGGGTGCCGGGAGGGCCTTGATGAAACGGGCCTCAACGTGGTTGCAACCCGGGGCCTTGCCATCGGCTCTGTCCAGGGCGGACTGAAGGTCCTGCATGGAGTACTGCTGGACCTGTGTCCAGGCCCCCTCAGGGACCCGGGGGACATAACGGCTGAGGACCGCTTGGAAGCCTCGGAGGTCCACCAAGCGTTTGTCATACAGTTCCCGCCTGAGGGCGCAAACCGCGAACATCACGTTGTGGGCCTCAGTGAGGAGCGTTTGGGCTTTGGGGACCCGCACGTTCCAGAGGCCTGACGGGCCCGGGGCCTCTACCTCTATGGCTCCCCGTACGGCTTTCCACCGCTGGGCGATGTCGGGGGCGTGGCCGCGGCAGACATCCTTGATGGCGCGTTTGCGGTCTGCCGCCAGGAGTGCGCGGAGTTGGCGGATGTCCTCTTCGAGGGCGGCTGCTTGCCTCTCCAGCTCCTCCTGTAGCTGGCCCTGCCTGGCCGGGCGGAACCCGGGCGACGCACCCCGCAGCTCCTCCGCGAGCCGGAGCGCTGCCTCGGACCGGATGCCATGCCGTGCCGCGTCCGCCTGGTACGCCGCCGGCGCGCACGCTGCCGGGTTGTCATAGCAGAGGACCGCCGCCTGCAGCCGTGTCCCGCTCTCCGGGGGGTCCCCTCCCCCCGGGTCCGTCCCTGCCAGGGACGGCTGCCGGCGTCCCACCACACGCGCTAGGGCGTCATGCGCCGCATGGAGGTGTTCGAACACCTTGTCCACTGCGGCCGCGGGCATGGACCCGTAGGCGTGCTGCTCCGCTGGACCCAGCCAGGGCGCCAGGGAGGGTTCATCCTGCGCGGCGGTGACTGCCGCCCACAAGCAGTGTTGGACGGGCGCGGCCTCGGCGTCGTACAGGGGGAGGCGGCCCGCCGTGTGGCTGTAGGGGGTGGGCATCGGTGTGCGCCCCGCCGCGGTGAGGAAGCCCGGCAAGGCCAGGCAGACCGGGAGGTGGTCCAAACCGAGCACCTGGGAGTGTGCCATGCCGCGTGCCGAGATGCTCTCCCGCAGGGACAACGGCAGGAGGGGCTCGTTGACCAGGAAGGTGTCCACCCTGTGCCGGGACGGGTGGAGCGTGGGGGTCATGTCCTCCTCGCCGCCTGCCGTGGCCCTCCGGGAACCGCAGGCCTCCCAGCCCGCGCGGAAGTGCTCCGTGGCCGGGTTGGAGGTGGCATCCATGTAGACGTTGGTGTCATCCGCGATGACCACCGGGCGTCTCCCACTGAGGCTGCGTGCCGTGGCATACATTTGTATGTCGGCCCAGAACGCTGCCCGTCCCGCCCAGGGGGAGCAGCCTGCCTGTGGCCCGTGGACGTTGATGAGGGTGAGGCCCCCCCCGTCAGTGCGGATCTCCAGGGCCGCGGCCTTCCCGGGGACCATTTCCGTGAAACTGAGCACCTCGTGCTCTGCCACGTACTTGCTGCTGACCGCGGTGAGGAGGCCTCCCCCTCTCTAGGTGGAAGTGGCTCCCGTCTACGCCAGCCAGCTGCTGGAGAAGGGGGTGTACCCCTTGTCCCGGAGCGCCGCGGCCACGTGCATCTCCTGCGCCCGGGTGGCGATCCCTGTTTCCTGGAGCATGATGGCAAAGCCCCCCTCCCGGGGTAGCATGCCGGTGATGAGGTGCTCCTTGTCGGTACAGGCCGCCGGTCCCCGGCGCCGCAGGAGCGTGTCACGGAGGGACCGGTCTGGCGGGACAAGGCCGTTGCGCAGGTACCACGAGAGGAGCCATAGGGCGTCGTCCGCCGTGTCCTCCTGGAGTCAGCCGTCCCGCATCGCCATCACCGCTGGGTCCGCTGGGGCAGCCAGAGCTCCCGGGTGCGCCGGGGCCATGGGTGCGGGGAGCCCGTTCCCAGCGGGGCCCACAGGGGGGCCAGGGGGGCCAGCTCCGCGGGGATGGACCCTTGTTGGGCCGCACCGCCGGTCCCCGGGGCCACTCGGGGCGCCTCCTCATCGCCGTCTGCGTGGTCGGCCGCCTGGGGCGGGCGGCGCCGGGCGTACGGCGCGTGCCACGGGGACCTCCGTGCCCTCCCTTGGAGGATGTTGGAGGCCGCCTCCTTGTCGTCCACCGGGGCTGCAGCGTGCACTGCGCGCCACGCCAGGTGTTCCAGCATTGCTCCGCTTGTGTAGTACTTGTCTGCACACAGGGGGCATTTCGTTGGTTCCGTGGCCCCTCCCGCCGGAAGAGCGGCAGCGACCTTTGGATGGCGCTCTATGTTGCTGGTTCGAAGGGCAGATTGGCCAGTTGAACCGTGTGTGGCGCCAACGCGCGGCCCGGGGCCGCCGCAACAAGGGCTCGTGTCGCGGGCGCGGTCCCGAGACTCCGGACGGCATCGCGCTGCGCGTCTGCCTACAGCCACGCTTGCCAGTGCGTGGCGCCGATTTGGCGGTCGGGTTTGCTCCTCCACCGCAGGTCGTGGAAGGCTTGTAGCCAGTGGTACACTGTGGTCGGGACCGCCAGCTGGAGCTCGAGGTCGGCAGGGTGCGCCGCAGCCGGCCACACTCCTGGCCTCGCTGCCCGGGCGTTGTCCTTCAGCCGGACCTGGAGCAGGAGGGCGTGGTGTTCGCCCTCCCGCAGCGCCCTGACGATCATGCGGTTACAGTCCGCTACGCGGACCACGGCTTCGGGCCCCGGCAGGCGCTCGGGGTCGCAGACGACGATGTGCACGTCCGCCGGGCTGAACATGCAGACCACCCACTGCGGGTTCTGCTGTCCCCGTTGGGCCACCGCTAGGGTGGCTGCCAGGCGGGCGTGCATGATTGGCCCCGCGTGGAGGTCCGTAACGTCCGTGGCCCTGATGGCGTCTCCCTGCCACGCGGCCCGCAGATGCTCCTCCTGGTGGGGGCTCCAGACTAGCGCGGGGGGGTTGACCCATCCCGGTTCCTGCCTCTTGTTGGGGGCGCCGACGGTGTGTAGCAGGACTGCTAGCGGCCAGGGGTCCGCCGACATATAGTAGGCCTGGGTTGGCCCCTGCTGCCAGTCCACACCGGGCAGGGGCGGGAATGCCCTTTGCCTGGCGGTGCTGTGCCAGACAGTCCAGCGGCCCCTGGTCAGGACGTGCGACCGGTACCCTCCAGCGTGGCCGTGTAGGATGGCCTGGTAGCCTGCTGTCTGCAGCACCAGTGCCTCCCCCTGCTGAGGCCCGGGAGGGGGTGTGCTGCCGCCTGCATCCCTGACGCGGGTGCGCCTGCGAAGGGTGGCGTGCCACAGGTGGGGTGCCTCGCGCTGCGGCCCTTGTATGCTGCCCGCGATCTGCGCCGGGCCGTGGTGGTGGACGAAACTCTCCCCGCCGTCTGCCAGCAGCGCCGCTGCGACGAAGTAGAGCTGCTCCGCCGTGAGGGGTGCTGTTGCCGTGTGCGTTGCGGCCGGCTGGCGGGGCTGCGTGTCCCGGCAGGGGACGTGGGGCAGCAGTTTTGCTGGCCACGCCGCCACGGGACCCATGGTGACGGCCGCGACCGCAGACGGCAGCGCCGTGCGGTCCGCTGGCCTCTACTGCCTGAGTCCCGTGGTATCTCGGGCGAGGTGCCTGGAGGCCGCCGTCCAGGCCACCAGTCTGCAGTTCGTGCAGTCCGGTTCGGCCCCATCCGCGTCGTTGCTTCCCCTCTGCTGTACCGTGGTGACCGTGTCTAGCGGGGGGCCCTGTTGCAGCGCCTCCGGGCCCTGCCCCGGCGAGAGGGCGGGCGGGGCCGGTTGGGGGAAGCTCTGAGCAGCCCGGCGCTCCGGCTGCGTGTGGTATGGGTTTTGCCGGCGGTGCTCCGGGGCCGCCCGAGGTAGGAATAGGAGTTGGTGTAGGTACCAGTGGCCTTGTGCGGTGGACGGGTTGCGGAGCGTTAGCCACTGTTCCACCACGCCCCCGGATGCGCGGCCTTGACGCGGCGCTGCAAACCCAGGCGGCCCAGGCGGTTGGACGTGCCCGGGGGCGGGATGTGGGCCTGCGGGTAGAGCGCCCGCAGCAGCTCCAGCGCCAGGTCTAGCACCTCGTCGGTGAGCTGCTCCGTGAGGGCCGACGCCCTGTGCAGGGCGTGGCGGACCCCGGGTGTGGGGGCCGTGAGCTGTTCGAGCACCGGCCCCGGCGGGTACCGTGCACCCGGGTTCGTCAGCCACTCCCTGGTGTGGCCAAGCATTGCCCTCCATACGTCCCTTGTAAGGGCCTGTTGGGGGGCCAAGGAGGGGACCGCCCGTAGGAGGCGGTGGCACTCCAGTGGCGATCGCATGGGTTGCGGGGCGGCCGCAGCGATCCACCTGCACGCCGTGCTTGGCACAATTGCCCCCCATTCCACACTCCCCATGCCCTCGGCGTGGAGTAGCGCCTGGCCCTGGACCAGGGGGAAATACCGGCTCGGGCGCCCGTCTGCTTGCCTCCACCGTACCCAGGCCGCCCCCGCCTGTAGGCTGCGGAGCAGGGCCACGCCGGGGAGGAGTCTCAGCGGGAAAGCCCCCTTTGACGGCCTGGGTGGCATGGGCCAGGGTGCCCACTGGCAAATACCACAATGGGAGGACCCAGGGGCCCGGCAACGGTTGCGCCCTCCCTGCGTCCCACCGCCACTCGGAGTCTGGCGGGGCGGCCGGGACCGTGCCCGTCTGCAGGAAGTGGCGCGCCCTCTTGTCGGGGTGCCGCTGGAGGGTTGCCGCAAGGCTGAACACCTCTGCCGCGGGTGCCACTGGGAGGCCGCCCCGGGGCCTGCGCCAGGGGAAATCACGGCTGGCCGGCCAGGTGTGGAGGTCCCGGGCGATTTCCTCCGCGGTTCCTGCCGGGGCGTCCTCCGGTGCCAGGTGCCACATGACGGCGAGCTCCGCCCATGTGGAGAAGGGCCATGCCCGCGGGGGGGTGTACACCTGGATGGTCCACTGTGGGCGCGCCCGCCGCGCGCAGGATGCGTGGAGCACCCCTCGGACCATGTCCGCCGCCAGGACCAGCACCATTCCTAAGGGCTCCAGGATGATCCACTCCGCGGGTCCGCCGTGGCAGCCCCGGGTGTGCGAGGCCACTTCCGCTTGGCCCGTGTGGGTGACTCGGTCGACGGCCTTTTGGATGTTCACGCTGCCGCGCGCGGTCTCATCCAGGATCCAGCCCTGCGCCACCCCGTAGCATAGGGCGGCGCGTGCGGCCGCGTGTCCCACCGCGGGCAGCGCTCCGTCATTTGGGCTGGGCTGGGGGTGCTGCTTGGGGCACCAGCCTTCGCCGGTGCAGTGGCCCCGTTTCCACGCGGGGCAGAGGGTGGGCACGCTGCCCGCCGGCGGCGCAGGTTCCGCAGGCGTGCTGCCCGTGGAGGGCTCCGGGATTATCACCAAGTCGGAGTCCGCGCCCGCGTCCTCTTGTGGGGGGTCTCCTTTGCCGCCTCTGAGTTCCCGCGCCCTGATGACCTCGTGTGCTGCGTTCAGCGTCGGAGATCGGGGGCGTGTTTTGCGTGGGGCCACGGGTTCCGCCATGTGTGTGTTGCTGTACCTAAGAGCAGGGGATGGGGCGCAGATTTCCCGTGGCTGGTGTACGTGCTGTGGGCGCTGCGAGGCGTGGGTTGGGGAGCTCGTACGCTGGTTTCGCGGGCCGGGGTTCGTTTGTGCGTGTGGCCATTAGGTGCTCTCCCCCCTGCCGTCCGTGGTGACCCCGTTGCGAGGGGCGTCCGAGGCCGGGCGCTCTCCCTCCTCCGGCTGCCCTCTTCCCGGGGGCCGCTGGGGCCCGCTGTCCACGTGCTGTGGGCACGAGTGTGGGGGTACGGGGCCCAGCACTGTCTGTCCCCGTGGCTGGTATGCTCTGTGATTGGCGTCTGGTGTCAGGCGCCGTCCCTCGGCTGCCCGTCCCCGGGGGCCGGCCGCCGGGGTTCCGCGGCCCGTGTGTCCCGGGTTCGGTTGGTGCGGGCGTGGGGGCCCAGCACCGGCCCCATAGCGTGCGCCCTTGCGGGCCGGTGTTGCGCGCTGTGGGGGTGGCGGAGGGGCGTCCCCGGGGAGGGGCCCGTTCGCTGCCGTGAGGGGCGTCTGAGGTCAGGCGCCCCCCCCACCCCAACCGCCCGCCCTCCGGGCGGGTTGTCGGGGTGCGCTGCTGTGCTGTGGGTGTGGTTGTGCGGGTGTGGGAGCCCAGCACTGTCCCCTTGGCTTGCACGCCCTGTGGGGGCTATGTGCTGCGCGGGTGGTGGGGGGCCGCCGTTCCTTGGTGGCCTGCCACTGTTGTGAGGGGCGTCTGGCGTCCCTGGGCGCCGTCCTGCCCCCCGTCGCCCGCCCTCTGGGGCGGGCAGCCTGGGTTCCGCGACCTGTATGCCCCGGGTGTGGTCGGTGCGGGCGGTGCCCGCCCCATAGCGCGCGCCCTTGTGAGCTGGCGTGGCGCACCGTAGGGGTTGCGGAAGGGCGTCCCCGGGGGGTTCCTTTACTGTTGGGAATGGCGTCTGCGGTCGGGCGCTCCCCCTCTCCCGGCTGCCCGCCCCTCAGGCGGGCTGTCGGGGTACGTTAGCCACGTGCTGTGGGCGCGGGTGTGCGGGTGTGGGGGTTCAGCACTGTCCCCTTGGCTCGCATGCCCTGTGCGAGCTGCGTACCGCAGGGGTGGTGGGGGGCCGCCCTCGGGGGGGGGTGGCCTGCCACCGTTGTGAGGGGCGTCTGGTGTCAGGCGCTGTCCCTCCCCCGTCCGCCCACCCTCTGGGGCGGGCAGCTGGGGTTCCGCGATTCGTGTGTCCCGGGTGCAGTTGGTGCGGGCGTGGGGACCCTGCACCGGCCTCACAGGGTACGCCCTCGCGGGCCAGCGTTGCTCGCTGTGGGGGTGGCGGAAAGGCGTCCCCCGGGGGGGGTTGCCTATCGCCGTTGTGAGGGGCGTCTGACGTCTGAGGTCAGGCGCTCCCCCTGTCCCCGCTGTCCCCCGCTCACCGGGCGTGCCGTCTGGGTCCGTCACCCACGTGCTGTGGGCGCGGGTGTGCGGGTGTGGGGGCCCGGCACTGTCCCCTTGGCCTGCATGCCCTGTGGGGGCTGCGTACTGCGGGGGTGGTGGGGGGCCGTCCCGGCGGGGGGCGGCCTGCCACCGTTGCGAGGGGTGTCTGGTGTCAGGCGCTGTCCCTCCCCCTGCCGCCCGTCCTCTGGGGCGGGCAGCCGGGGTTCCGCGACCCGTGTGCCCCAGCCGCGGTTGGTGTGGGCGTGGGGACCCAGCACCGGCACCACAGCGTGCGCCCTTGCGGGCCGGCATTGCTTGCTGTGGGGGTGGCGGAGGGGCGTCCCCGGGGGGGGTGCCTTCCACTGTTGTGAGGGGCGTCTGAGGTCAGGCGCTCCACCTCTTCCGATCGCCCGCCCTCCGGGCGGGCTGTCAGGGTCCGTCATCCACGTGCTGTGGGCGCGGGTGTGCGGGTGTAGGGGCCCGGCAGTGTTTTCTCGGCCTGCATGCCCTGTGGGGGCTGCGTGCCGCGAGGCTGGTGGGGGGCCGTCCCCCGGCGGGGTGGCTCGCCACCGTTGTGAGGGGCGTCTGAGGTTAGGCGCTCCCCCTCTCCCGACTGGCCGCCCACTGGGCGGGCGAGAAGGTCTCGTAGTTCAGCGGTCATGCACGTGACGCCTGAACTAAAGGTGCTCGGTTCGAATCCCGGTGGAGGCCGATCGCAGTATCCTAGGCGCTAGGGTGTCGGTGACCCCGCGAGCCGGAAGGGAAGCTGCGTCGGTTCGAACCCCGGTGGGGGCGGAACGCAGTGTCCTAGGCGCTAGGGTGTCGGTGACCCCGCGAGCCGGAAGGGATGCTGCGAGGGACAGGCAGGGATCACTGATACGCTGGAGTTCGGAGATCACCCGAGCAACTTACCTTACCTTACCTTACCCACTGGGCGGGCCGTTGGGGTCCGCCACCCACGTACTGTGGGCGCGGGTGTGCGGGCGTTGGGGCCCGGCACTGTCCCCTTGGCCCGCATGCCCTGCGGGGGCTGCATGCCGCGGGGGTGTTGGGGGCCCGTCCCTGGGGGGCGTGGCTTGCCACCGTTGTGAGGGGCG
This sequence comes from Eutreptiella sp. 'Long Island Sound 2002', assembly GCA_964036045.1. NCBI lineage: Eukaryota > Euglenozoa > Euglenophyceae > Eutreptiales > Eutreptiaceae > Eutreptiella > Eutreptiella sp. 'Long Island Sound 2002'. Next base: position 61,729,602 of record OZ038384.1, on the reverse strand, counting down.
TCTGGTGTCAGGCGCTGTCCCTCCCCCAGTCGCCCGTCCTCTGGGGCGGGCAGCCGGGGTTCCGCGACCCGTGTGTCCCGGGTGTGGTCGGTGCGGGCGTGGGGGCCCAGAACCGGCATCACAGCGTGCGCCCTTGCGGGCCGGCGTTGCTCGCTCTGGGGGTGGAGGAAGGGCGTCCCTGGGGGGGGTGCCTTCGACAGTTGCGAGGGGCGTCTGAGGTCAGGCGCTCCCCCTCCCTCGACTGTCCGCCCACTGGGCGGGCGGTTGGGGTCCGCCACCCACGTGCTGTGGGCGCGGGTGTGTGGGTGTGGGGGCCCGACACTGTCCCCTTGGCCTGCATGCCCTGCGTGCCGCGGGGGTGGTGGGGGGTCGTCCCTGGGGGGGGTGGCCTGCCACCGTTGTGAGGGGCGTCTGGTGTCAGGCGCTGTCCCTCCCCCGCCCCCCCCCCCTCTGGGGCGGGCAGCCGGGGTTCCGCGACCCGTGTATTCCGGGTGCCGTTGGTGCGGGCGTGGGGACCCAGCACCGGTCCCACAGCGTGCACCCTCGCGGGCCAGCGTTGCTCGCTGTGGGGGTGGCGGAGGGGCTTTCTCTGGGGGGAGTGCCTGGCACCGTTTTGAGGAGCGTCTGAGGTCAGGCGCTCCCCCTCCCCCGCCTGCCCGCCCACTGGGTGGGCTGTTGGGGTCCGCCACCCACGTGCTGTGGGCGCGGGTGTGTGGGTGTGGGGGCAGAACACTGTTCCCTTGGCCTGCATGCCCTATGGGGGCTGCGTGCCGCGGGGGTGGTGGGGGGCCGTCCCCGGGGGGGGTGGCCTGCCACCGTTGTGAGGGGCGTCTGGTGTCAGGCGCTGTCCCTCCCCCGGCAGCCCGTCCTCTGGGGCGGGCAGCCGGGGTTCCGCGACCCGTGTATTCCAGATGCGTTCGGTGCGGGCGTGGGGAACCAGCACCGGTCCCACAGCGTGCGCCCTCGCGGGCCGGCGTTGCTCGCTGTGGAGGTGGCGGAGGGGCGTCCCTGGGGGGGGTGCTTTCCACCGTTGTGAGGGGCGTCTGAGGTCAGGCGCTCCCCCTCCCCCGCCTGCCCGCCCACTGGGCGGGCTGTTGGGGTCCGCCACCGGCGTGCTGTCGGCGCGGGCGTGTGGCTGTGGGGGCAGAACACTGTCCCCTTGGCCTGCATGCCCTATGAGGGCTGCGTGCCGCGGGGGTGGTGGGGGGCTGTCCCCGGGGGGGGGGTGGCCTGCCACCGTTCTGAGGGGCGTCTGGTGTCAGGCGCTGTCCCTCCCCCGGCCGCCCGTCCTCTGGGGCGGGCAGCCGGCATTCCACGACCCGTGTGTCCCCGATGCGGTCGCTGCGGGCGTGGGGACCCAGCACCGGCCCCACAGCGTGCGCCCTTGCGGGCCGGCGTTGCTCGCTGTGGGTCCGGCGGAAGGGCGTCCCTGAGGGGGGTGCCCTCCATCGTTGTGAGGAGCGTCTGAGGCCAGGCGCTCCCCCTCCCCCGACTGCCCGCCCACTGGGCGGGCTGTTGGGGTCCGCCACCCACGTGCTGTGGGCGCGGGCGTGTGGGTGTGAGGGCCCAACACTGGTCCCCTTGGTCTGCATGCCCTGTGGGGGCTGCGTGCCGCGGGGGTAGTGGGGGGCCGTCTCGGGGGGGGTGGCCTTCCACGGTTGTCAGGGGCGTCTGGTGTCAGGCGCTGACCCTCCCCCGACCGCCCGGTCCTCTGGGGCGGGCAGCCGGGGTTCCGCGACCCGTGTGTCCCGGGTGCGGTTTATGCGGGCGTGGGGACCCAGCACCGGTCCCACAGCGTGCGCCCTTGCGGGCCGGCGTTGCTGGCTGTGGGGGTTGCCGAGGGGCGTCCCCGGGGGGGGGGCCTTCCACTGTTGTGAGGGGCGTCTGAGGTCAGGCGCTACCCCGCCCCCAACTGCCCGCCCACTGGGCGGACTGTTGAGGTCTGCCACCCACGTGCTGTGGGCACGGGCGTGTGGGTGTGGGGGCCCAACACTGTCCCCTTGGCCTGCACGCCCTGTGGGGGCTGCGTGCCGCGGGGGTTGTGGGGGGCCGTCCCCGGGGGGGGTGGCCTTCCACAGTTGTGAGGGGCGTCTGGTGTCAGGCGCTGTTCCTCCCCCAGCTGCCCGTCCTCTGGGGCGGGCAGCCGGGGTTCCACGACCCGTGTGTCCCAGGTGCGGTCGGTGCGGGCGTGGGGACCAAGCATCGGCCCCGCAGCGTGCGCCTTTGCGGGCCGGCGTTGCTCGCTGTGGGGGTGGCGGAAGGGCGTCCCTGAGGGGGCGGCCTTCCACCGTTGTGAGGGGCGTCTGAGGTCAGGCGCTCCCCCTCCCTCGACTGCTCGCCCACTGGGCGGGCAGTTGGGGTCCGCCACCCACGTTCTGTGGGCGCGGATGTGTGGGTGTGGGGGCCCGACACTGTCCCCTTGGCCTGCATGCCCTGTGGGGGCTGCATGCCGCGGGGGTGGTGGGGGGCCGTCCCTGAGGAGAGTGGCCTGCCACCGTAGTGAGGGGCGTCTGGTGTCAGGCGCTGTCCCTCCCCCAGCCGCCCGTCCTCTGGGGCGGGCAGCCGGGGTTCCGCGACCCGTGTATTCCGGGTGCGGTCGGTGCGGGCATGGGGACCCAGCACCGGTCCCACAGCGTGCGCCCTCGCGGGCCAGCGTTGCTCGCTGTGGGGGTGGCGGATGGGGGTTCCCTGGAGGGGGTGCCTTCCACCGTTGTGAGGGGCGTCTGAGGTCAGGCGCTCCCCCTCCCCCGCCTGCCCGCCAACTGGGCGGGCTGTTGGGGTCCGCCACCCACGTGCTGTGGGCACAGGTGTGTGGGTGTGAGGGCCCAACACTGGTCCCCTTGGTCTCTATGCCCTGTGGGGTCTGCGTGCCGCGGGGGTTGTGGGGGGCCGTCCCCCGGGGGGCTGGCCTTCCACCGTTGTGAGGGGCGTGTGGTGTCAGGCGCTGACCCTCCCCCGGCCGCCCGTCCTCTGGGGCGGGCAGCCGGGGTTCCGCAACCCGTGTGTCCCGGGTGCGGTTGGTGCGGGCCTGGGGACCCAGCACTGGTCCCACAGAGTGCGCCCTTGCGGGCCGGGGTTGCTCGCCGTGGGGGTGGCCGAGGGGCGTCCCCGGGGGGGGGGGGCTTCCACCGTTGTGAGGGGCGTCTGAGGTCAGGCGCTTCCCCTCTCCCGACTGCCCGCCCACTGGGCGGGCTGTTGGGGTCCGCCACCCAAGTGCTGTGGGCGCCGGTGTGTGGGTTTGGGGGCCCAAAACTGTCCCCTTGGCCTGCATGCCCTGTGGGGGCTGCGTGCCGCGGGGGTGGTGCGGGGCCCTCCCCGGGGGGGATGGCCTGCCACCGTTGTGAGAGGCGTCTGGTGTCAGGCGCTGTCCCTCCCCCGGCCGCCCGTCCTCCCGGGCGGGCAGCCGGGGTTCCACGACCCGTGTGTCCCCGATGCGGTCGGTGCGGGCGTGGGGACCCAGCACCGGCCCCGCAGCAAGCGCCTTTGCGGGCCGGCGTTGCTCGCTGTGGGGGTGGCGGAAGGGCGTCCCCGAGGGGGACGCCTTCCACCGTTGTGAGGGGCGTCTGAGGCCAGGCGCTCCCCCTCCCCCGACTGCCCGCCCACTGGGCGGGCTGTTGGGGTCCGCCAGCCACGTGCTGTGGGCGCGGGTGTGTGGTGGTGGGGGCCCAACACTGTCCCCTTGGCCTGCATGCCCTGTGGGGGCTTCGTGCCGTGGGGGTGGTGGGGGGCCGTCCCCGGGGGGGGGTGACCTGCAACCGTTGTGAGGGGCGTCTGCTGTCAGGCGCTGTCCCTCCCCCGGCAGCCCGTCCTCTGGGGCGGGCAGCCGGCATTCCACGACCCGTGTGTCCCGGGTGCGGTCGGTGCGGGCGTGGGGACCCAGCACCGGCCCCACAGCGTGCGCCCTTGCGGGCTGGCGTTGCTCGCTGTGGGGGTGGCGGAAGGGCGTCCCCGGGGGGGGTGCCCTCCACCGTTGTTGGGGGCGTCACTGGTCAGGCGCTCCCCCTTGCCCGACTGCCCGCCCTCTGGGCCGGCTGTTGGGGTCCGCCACCCACATGCTGTGGGCGCGGGTGTGTGCGTTTGGGGGCCCGACACTGTCCCCTTGGCCTGCATGCCCTGTGGGGGCTGCGTGCCGCAGGGGTGGTGGGGGGCCGTCCCCGGGGGAGGTGACCTGCCACTGTTGTGAGGGGCGTCTGGTGTCAGGCGCTGTCCCTCCCCTGGCCGCCCGTCCTCTGGGGTGGGCAGCCAGGGTTCCGCGACCCGTGTGTCCCGGGTGCGGTGAATGCGGGCGTGGGGACTCAGCAGCGGCCCCACGGCGCGCGCCCTTGCGGGCCGTCGTTACGCCTCGTGGCAGTGGCGGGAGGGCGTCCCCGGGGGGGTACCGTTCGCCGTTGTGAGGGGCGTCTGGGGCAGGCGCTCTCCCTATTTTTCGTGGCTTCGTCGTTCTTTACCCTTTCCTCTGCCCTCTGTTGGCTCGCCCTCCTCCCTGGCATGCACTTTTTCCCTGCCTCCGCCCTGGTGTGTGTCTCGGTCTTTCCCCTTGCCTGCTTCCTTGGCCCCGATTCTCGGGCCCTCTTCTTTCTCTCCTGTTGGGTCCTGTGAGACAGAGGAGGGATTGGGGCGTGTGGGCCTACTAGGTAACTAGGCTACTAGGTAACATACTTGCGCTTGTCTCCTTACCCATGTTGGCGCCGTTATTGTTGCGTTCTCCGTCGCGTGGCGCATAACATACCTGTGTTTGCATTTTGTGTTCATACCATGGTGCTTGTTCGTGGCGATGGCGGTCGTGTGGCTCGTGCGGGCAGGCCTGCTTGTTGTGTTATGCTTCCTCCTGTGTTGATGGCCTACAGAGAGAGGGAGGAGGGTGGGTTTCTTGGAGGTTTCCCGGCCGGCGGGTGCGCTGGCGTGGCGGCGTTGTCCTGGGTCCTTCTATCCCTCTGGTGTTCGCGGCGGCGGGTTTGGGCTCGCGCTCCCTCGCCATACCTTGCTCGTGCATGCTTGCGTGTGTGGGTATACCACTTGCTCTTTTTGTGCCCTCGGGCTTGTGGTTTGTGTGTTTGGTGGCGGTGGTGTCCTCTCTGGTGGCGTATGGCTCCCGTCTCTCGGTTTAGCGAGGGTGGGCATCCTTCATACCATCGCTTCTTCCCGTTAGGTATTCCCTCATACCACTCATGTTCCGTTCCTCAGTGTTGGCGGCTTCTTGTTCTTCGCGTGTTCTTTGGCAGCGTCCGCATTTTCTCCGGCGTTGGCGGCTTCCTCCCGCGTTGATGGCCTATGGAGAGAAGCTGGGGGGTGGTTTTCATGGCGTTCTCTCGGTCGGCAGGTGCACTGGTGTGGCAGCGTTGTGTACTTCGTGCTCGTAGTTCGTCCTTGGTCCTTCTATCCCCGTGGCCATTGCTGCGACAGGTTCGGGCTCCCGCTCCTTTGCCATACCTTGTTTGTGTTTGCATGCGCGCGTGGGCATACCACTCTTGCTCCTTTTGTGCCCTCGGGTCTGCGGTTTGTGTGTTTGGTGGCGGTGGTGTGCTCTCCGGCGTCGTGTGGCTCCCTTCCCTCGGTTGCGCGGGGGTTCCCTTCATACCATCACTTTGTTCCGCTTGGGCTGCCCACTAGGTATTCCCTCATACCATCCTTATTCCGTTCCGCGGTGTTGGCGACCTCGTGTTCTTCGTGCGTTCCTTGGCGGTGTCCACATTTTCTTCGGCGGTGGCAGCCTATAGGGTGTGCATGTTCGGGAACGGAGAAAGGGTGGCGGTTTCTTTGTTGGTGGGCGCTTTGGCGTTGCATGTGTCTCCATCCGCGGTGGCCCTTGTTGTGTACATCCATACCTTTTGTCGTTTGCGGCGGCATATATGTGCGCGGGCATACCTCTTGCTCTTCTTGTGCCCCTGGGTGCTTGTGGTACGTGTATTTTGTGGCGGTGCTGCGCTCTCCGGTGGCGTGTGGTTCCCTCCTTTTGGTTACATGCGGGTGTCCCTCATACCATGCTTCTTTCCTCCTTGCGAACGGCCTAGAGTGTAGAAAGCATACAATGCGTACGTGAGTGGTGGTTTGTTTGGTGGTGGGTACATCTCCTTGTTTATACCTTGGCGTGCATGCGGCGGCTCCAACGGCGTGTGCGTGAATGGACATACCTCATGGCTTGGCGTCCGCGGGCACTTTTGCATGTGTTTCATGGTGTGGTGTGCCGTTCTTTTTTTTTCCGTGCGGCGCTTTGCGCTTGCGTGATCTATTCCCCGTGACACTCTGACACACACACACACACCTTGCTTGTCCCATGGCTTCCTTGTCCTATGTGTGCGGGGGATAGTAGCGGGCGTGCTCTTTTGTTGGTGGTGGCGTGGCGGTTGTGCCCTTTCCCTCGTGCGTTGACCTCGGCTCCCTTTCGTCGTGTGGCTGCGTGGCGTATCGTGTAACATACTGAAGCATTTGGGGGGAGGGCAACCTCGAAGCTTCCCTTCACGGCATGCACGACCTCAAACCCCCAAACCCATGAAATCCAAGTCTTCCACTTGCATTCACGATTGTCCAAAGGATTCTGTGATCCTTGCCTCGGCCATGACACAATCTGGCGTCCTGGGCAAGGAGATGAAGGTATATGTAGACAAAGAAAACATGTAGACAAGTAATATGTACAAGGAACAATTCTATACTATAAAATAGCATAAAAAAGGAGACGAAATGAAGGCGACGGCGTCGCCGCCATCAGAGAATCTGACGGCTACGAGGCGTCGCCATCAGGATCTCCACTGAGATCCTGCCCAAACTGGGCCAAGCAGTGGTTTTTGGGCGAAAAACAATGAAATAAAATGATTTTGGAGTCAAAAACACTCCTTTCGCGTGTCTCCCCCCAACGCGTCGCGTAGCCGACACGACGCGTTTTTGTGCCAATTCATCCTACATATGAAAAGGCCCACTGCTGGGCTACGCCATAGGCGTCTGGGCGATTCCTGGAATCGCCTCAGCATTTTTTGAAAATTGCGTGAACGTGCTTAACTTCGCAAAAATTGACCTTCGCGGAACGCCGCGAAAAAGGTCACGCTATAATCTTTTCTTTCTAAAAACGATAAAACAATAATAAAATTGCCTAAAATCTTTAGAAATCGAGGAATAAATCCTCGATCTGGGGCTGCGTCGCGCAGGCGACGAGTGTCGTCGCCAGCCCAAGAAAGATGTAAAATGACGATTTCTGGGGTACTTTACAGAAATCCCACAGAAATCAGGATGCCGTAGCATCAACAGGAAAATTCCTGATCTGGCCTGGCGAAGAGCGCCACAGGCTGGGCAGCGGGTATGGGTGAAGCACCCCATACCGCTTCACCCCCCCCCCTTAGAAGCCTTGCCTATATCCAAAGGAAGGCAAGGCCAAGGAGGCGCTCTGACCCCTGCACTGCCCTGGTTCCAAAACTGATTCATCAGAACAGTGGGGGGGGGGGCTTCGTTAGAAAAATACATGCCACATACATGTATTTTTTTTTATCTCGATATATTCATAGGGCCATTGCCCCTCAGGCGACCACACTGGTCCCTGGCACTCCTTGTGGCCAGTAGTTACACGAACAGAGGCGCTGCAGGGCCTTCCGCCCTGACTGATGGCGCTTAGGCGCACATATTGGCCCTTTTTCTCCATGGGCATGGAAATCAATAATTCAATAAATTCAGAAAAAATTATTTAGGGTCAAACCCAAGGCAACGACTTCCTCGCGCCTGAATTTAGGGCCATTTCCTGCCCAAGACGACGAATTCCTCGTGCCTTTTAGGGTCGATTTCCAACCCAAGGTGGCGAATTAACGCACCTGATTTGGGGGATTTAGGGTCATTTCCTACCCAAGGCGCCCCACGCCGATTTAGGAAGGGACCTCCCAAAGGGTCAACCAACCCAAGGCGACGAATTAACGCGCCTTCTTGTGCGGTTCGCAGACGTCGTCGTCGTCGCTGTGGTCGTCGCCCAGTGGCGGCGGGCTGGACTTGGGGGCTCCATAAGGTCCATGGGGAAGCCATGGTCTTATCCATCTTCGGAGTCAAGGAATTCCTCCTTCATCATGTTGATGCCCTGGACCTTAGCTCCTGCAGTTTCCCAGCGAACAGCGATCAGCGATCCGCGTACTCCTGCAGTCTGGGCGTCGTCGCCGTCCGCAGGCCGTCACACGCCCTTGGTGGCCTTGGCGTCGGCAGAATCCTTTTGAAGCATTTGGGGGGAGGGCAACCTCGAAGCTTCCCTTCACGGCATGCACGACCTCAAACCCCCAAACCCATGAAATCCAAGTCTTCCACTTGCATTCACGATTGTCCAAAGGATTCTGTGATCCTTGCCTCGGCCATGACACAATCTGGCGTCCTGGGCAAGGAGATGAAGGTATATGTAGACAAAGAAAACATGTAGACAAGTAATATGTACAAGTAACAATTCTATACTATAAAATAGCATAAAAAAGGAGACGAAATGAAGGCGACGGCGTCGCCGCCGTCAGAAAATCTGACGGCTACGAGGCGTCGCCATCAGGATCTCCACTGAGATCCTGCCCAAATTGGGCCAAGCAGTGGTTTTTGGGCGAAAAACAATGAAATAAAATGATTTTGGAGTCAAAAACACTCCTTTCGCGTGTCTCCCCCCAACGCGTCGCGTAGCCGACACGACGCGTTTCTGTGCCAATTCAACCTACATATGAGAAGGCCCACTGCTGGGCTACGCCATAGGCGTCTGAGCGATTCCTGGAATCGCCTCAGCATTTTTCGAAAAATGCGTGAACGTGCTTAACTTCGCAAAAATTGACCTTCGCGGAACGCCGCGAAAAAGGTCACGCTATAATCTTTTATTTCTAAAAACGATAAAACAATAATACAATTGCCTAAAATCTTTAGAAATCGAGGAATAAATCCTCGATCTGGGGCTGCATCGCGCAGGCGACGACTGTCGTCGCCAGCCCAAAAAAGACGTCAAATGACGATTTCTGGGGTATTTTACAGAAATCCCACAGAAATCAGGATGCCGTAGCATCAACAGGAAAATTCCTGATCTGGCCTGGCGAAGAGCGCCACAGGCTGGGCAGCGGGTATGGGTGAAGCACCCCATACCGCTTCAATACTTGGTTCGGCGGCCGGCGTGTTCTCGTGGCGTCTACCCTATGTTGTCTTGTTGTTTTGCTTTTCTTGTTGGTGTTGGGGCGCGCACAAGTCCCCTACTCCTATTGCATGCACTTTGCTAAGTGGTTTGGGGCACGCAACGTTCAGCTTTCCCGTCTTGGCGGCTCTTTTGTTGGTCTTTTTCCTGTGAGTGTCCTACCATTTTCCACCTCGCCCAACAGCGGCGTAAAAATTTGTGGGGGGTTTCTGAGGTCGGAAAACGCAATTTTTCCATTTTTTTTTGCTGACTGTGCCTCTATTTCCTCGTTTTTTCTTTTTCTCCGCTGCGATCGCGCGACCGGGACAACGGTAAAGAGCGACGAAACCACGAAAGAAACAGAAGGTAGCCAGCAGCCGAGCAGGGGACGCGCGCAAGGAAGGAGGCACGGCAAGCACACGGCGAGCACAACACCACAACAAAGCACCGGAGAGGGGGGCACCATGGGGATAGACGAAGGGCAACACCACGCACCACGGCACGCATCACACAGACACCACACACACCGCACACACCCACACCTGCGCCCACAGCACGTGGCCAGCGAGCTCCGGCAGCCCGCCCAGAGGGCGGGCAGCCGGGAAGGGGGGGCGCCTGAACCAAGACGCCCCTGACGATCCCCGCGTCGCGCAGCCCCCCACAGGGCACGCGAGCCACGGGGCCAGTGCAGGGCCGCCACACCCGAACACCCGCGCCCGAAGCACGGGGGTGGCGGACCCCAACAGCCCGCCCGGAGGGCAGGTAGCCGGGGGAGGGGGAGCGCCTGACCCCAGACGCCCCTCACAACTGTGAAAAGCCACCCCCCCGGGGACGCCCTTCCGCCACCCCCACAGCGCGCAACGCCGGCCCGCAAGGACGCACGCTGTGGGGCCGGTGCTGGGTCCCCACGCCCGCACCAACCGCACCCAGGACACACGGGTCGCGGAACCCCGGCTGCCTGCCCCAAACGACGGTCGGCCAGGGGAGGGACAGCGCCGGACACCAGACGCCCCTCACAACAGTGGCAGGTCACCTCCCCCGGGGACGGTCTGCCACCACCCCCGCTGCACGCAGCCACCACAGGGCATGCAAGCCAAGGGGACAGTGCTGGGCCCCCACACCCGCACACCCGCGCCCAAAGCACGTCGGTAGTGGACCCCGAAAGCCCACCGAGCGGGCGGGCAGTCAGGGGAGCGGGAGCGCCTGACCTCAGACGCCCCTCACAGCGGCGAAAGGCACCCCCCCCGGGGACGCCCTCCCGCCACCCCCACAGCGCGCAACGCCGGCCCGCAGGGGCGCACGCTGTGGGGCTGGTGCTGGGTCCCCACGCCCGCACCAACCGCACCCGGGACACAAGGGTCGCGGAACCCCGGCTGCCCGCCCCAGAGGACGGGCGGCCGGGGGAGGGACAGCGCTTGACACCAGACGCCCCTCACAACGGTGGCAGTTCACCCCCCCCGGGGACGACCCCCCACCACCCCCGCGGCACGCAGCCCCCACAGGGCATGCAAGCCAAGGGGACAGTGCTGGGCCCCCACACCCGCACACCCGAGCTCACGGCACATGGGTAGCGGACCCCAGACGCCCCTCGTAACAGGGGCAGGCCAGCCCCCCGGGTGACGGCCCCCCACCTGCCCCGAAGAACGCAGCCTCCACAGGGCACGCAGCCCAAGGGGACAGTGCTGGGCCCCCACACCCGCACACCCGCGCCAACAGCACATGTAGCGGACCCCGACAGCCCGCCCGGAGGACGGGCAGCCAGGGGAGGGGGAGCGCCTAACCTCAGACGCCCCTCGCAACGGTGGACGGCACCCCCCGGGCACGCCCTTCTGCCGCCCCCACGGCGCGCATCAGCGCCTCGCAAGGCGTGGGGCCGGTGCTGGGCCCCCACGCCCACACCAACCGCACCCAGAACACACGGGTCGCGGCACCCCGGCCGGCCGTCCCAGAGGACGGGCGGCAGGGGGAGGGACAGCGCCTGACATCTGACGCCCCTTGCAATGGTGGAAGGCCACCCCGCACGGGGACGGCCCCGACCACCCCCGCGGCACGCAGCCCCCCACAGGGCATGCAGGCCAAGGGGACAGTGCTGGGCCCCCACACTCCCACACCCGCCCCCACAGCACGCGGGTAGCGGGCCCCGGCAGCCCGCCCAGAGGCGGGCAGCCCGGGAGGGGGAAGCGCCTGAACTCAGACGCTTCCCACAACCGCAGAAGGCACCCGGGGATGCCCTTCCGCCGCCCCCACAGTACGCAACGGCGGCTCGCAGGGGCACCACGCTGTGGGGCCGGTGCTGGGATCGCCTCCAGCCCCACGACACGCAGCCCCCACAGGGCATGTAGGCCAAGGGGACAGTGTTGGGCCCCCTCACCCGCACACCCGCGCCCACAGCACGTGTGTGGCAGACCCCGGCAGCCCCCCTGAGGAGGGCAGCCGGAGGAGGGAAAGCGCCTGGCCTCGGACGCCCCTTGCAACGGGGCCAACCATGCTACGCGGGCGGCAGGGGGAGCACCTAATGCCCACACGAACACGCGAACGCCAGCCCGCGGAGGCAGCGTTCGAGCTCCCCCACCCACGCCCCGCCGCGCCCACAGCACGTGCACCAGCCACGGGAAATCCGCACCCTACCCCCTGCTCTTAGGCACAGCGACACAACAATGGCGGAACTCGCGGCCCCATGCAAAACACGCCCCCGATCTCCAATGCTGGACGCGGCACACGAAGTCATCAGGGCGCTGGGACTCAGAGGCGGCGAGAGAGAGCCCCCACAGGAGGACGCGGGCGCAGACTCCGACCTGGAGATAATCCCAGAGCCCCCCGCGGGCAGCACGCCCGAGGAACCTGCGTTGCCGGCGGGCAGCGTGCCCGCTCTCTGCCCCGCGTGGACACGGGGCCACTGCACGAGAGAAGACTGGTGCCCCAAGCGACACCCCCCATCCGGCCCCGATGACGGAGCGCTGCCGGCGGTGGGGCACGCAGCCCCACACGCCGCCCTGCGCTACGGGGTGGCGCAGGGCTGGATTCTGGATGAGACCGCGCGCGGCAGCGTGACCATCCAGGAGGCCGTCGACCGACTCGCCCATACGGGCCAAGCAGAAGTGGCCTTGCACACCCGGGGCCGCAACGGTGGACCGGCGGAGGGGATCGTTGTAGAGCCCTCCGGAATGGTGCTGGTCCTGGCAGCGGACATGCTCTGAGGGGTGCTCCCAGCATCCCGCGTGCGGCGCGCGTGCCCACAGTGGACCATCCAGGTGTACACCCCTCCACGGGCTTGGTCCTTCTCCACATGGGCGGTGTTCGCCGTCATCTGGCACCTGGCACCGGAGGACGCCCCCACAGGCACCGCGGAGGAAATCGCCCCGGACCTCCCACCTGGCCAACTGACCAGGATTTCCCCTGGCGCAGGCCCGGGAGCGGCCTCCCAGTGGCGCCCGCGGCAGAGGGGTTCAGCCTCGCGGCAACCCTCCAGCGGCACCCCGACAAGAGGGCACGCCCCTTCCCGCAGACGGGCACGGTCCCGGCCGCCCCGCCAGACTCCGGGTGGCGGTGGGACGCAGGGGGGGCGCAACCGCTACCGGACCCCTGGGTCCTCCCGCTTTGGTACTTACCAATGGGCACCCTGGCCCATGCCGCCCAAGCCGTCAAGGGGGCCTTCCCACAGCCACTCCTCCCCAGCGTGGCCCTGCTCCGCAGCCTGCAGACGGGAGTGGCCTGGGTACGGTGGAGGGAGGAAGACGGGCGCCCGAGCCCGTATTTCCCCCTGGTCCAGGGCCAGGCGCCACTCCACGCCGAGGGCATGGGGACCGTGGAATGGGGGGCGATCGTGCCCCACACGACGTGCAGGTGGATCACTGTGGCCGCCCCGCAACCCATGCGATCGCCACCGGCGCGCCACCGCCTCCTACGGGCGGTCCCCTCCTTGGCCCCGAACCACGCCCTCACAAGGGAAGTGTGGAGGGCCATGCTGAGCCACCCGAGGGAGTGGATGACGAACCCGGGTGCACAGTGCCCGCCGGGGCCGGTGCTCGAACAGTTCACGGCCCCCACGGCCGGGGTCCGCCACGCCCTGCACAGGGGGTCAGCCCTTACGGAACAGCTCACCGACGAGGTGCGGGACCTGGCGCTGCAGCCGCTGCGGGTGCTCTACCCGCAGAACCACATCCCGCCTGCGGGCACGTCGAACCGCCTGGGCCGCCTGGGGTTGCAGCGCCGCGTCGAGGCCGCACACCCAGTGGCGTGGTGGAACATTGGTTAACACTCCGCAACCCGTCCACCGCACAGGGCCACTTCTACCTGCACCAACTGCTCTTCCTAGCCCAGACGGCCCCGGAGCACCGCCGACAGAACCCGTACCACAAGCACCCGGAACGCCTGGGCGTGCAGAGCTTCCCGCAGCCGGCCCCGCCCGCCCTCCCGCTGAGCAGGGCCCGGAGGCGCTGCAACAGGGCTCCCCGCTGGACACGACCACCACGGTACCGCAAAGGGGAAGCAGCGGCGTGGAAAGGGCCGAACGGGACTGCAAAAACTACGGACCAGTGGCCTGGACGGCGGCCTGCAGGCGCCTCGCCCGGGATACCACGGGGCGCAGACAATACAGGCCAAAAGACCGCACGGCACTGCCGTCTACGGTCACGGCCGTCACCATGGGACCCGTGGCGGCGTGGCCAGCGCAACTGCTGCCCCACGTCCCCTGCCGAGACACGCGACCCCGCAGCCGGCCGCAACGCACACGCCGACGGCACCCTTCACGGCGGAGCAGCTCTAGGTCGTCACAGCGGCGCTACTGGCAGGGAGAGTTTTGTCTACCACCACGGCCCGGCGCAGATTGCGGGAAGCATACAAGGGCCGCAGCGCGACGCGCCCCACCCGTGGCACGCCACACTCCGCGAGCGCACCCGCGTCAGGGACGCAGGTGGTGGCGCACCCCCTCCCGGGCCTCAGCAGGGGGAGGCGCTGTTGCTGCAGGCGGCGGGCTACCAGGCCATCCTGCCCGGCCACGCCAGGGGGTACCGGTCGCACATCCTGGCCGGGGGCCGCTGGACCGTCTGGCACGGCACCGCCAGGCAAGGGGCATTCCCGCCCCAGCGCCATGTTGACTGGCAGCAGGGGCCCACCAAGGCCTACTATATGACGGCGGACCCCTGGCTGCTAGCAGTCCTGCTACACACCGTCAGCGCCCCCAACAAGAGGCAGGAACCGGGGTGGGCCACCTCCCCCGCACTGGTCTGGAGCCCTGACGAGGAGGGGCATCTACGGGGTGCATGGCACGGAGACGCCATCAGGGACACGGACGTCACGGACCTCCACGTGGGGCCAATCACGCACGCCCGCCCGGCAGCTACCCTCGCGGTGGCTCAACAAGAACAGCAGAACCCGCAGTGAGGTAGTTTGCATGTTCAGCCCGGCGGACGCGCACATCGTCGTCTGCGACCCCGAGCGCCTGCCGGGGCCCGAAGCCGTAGTCCGCGTGGCAGACTGCACTCGTATGATCGTCAAGGCGCTGCGGGAGGGCGAACACCACGCCCTCCTGCTCCAGGTCCGCCTGAAGGACAACGCCCGGGCAGTGAGGCCGGGAGTGTGGCCGGCAGCGGCGCACCCCGCTGACCTAGAACTCCAGCTGGCGGTCCCACACAGAGTGTACCACTGGCTACAAGGCTTCCACGACCTGCGATGGAGTGGCAAGCCCCACCGCCAAATCGGCGCCACGCACTGGCAAGAGTGGTTGCAGGCAGATGCGCAACGCGACGCCATCCGGAGTCTCAGACCCGCGCCTGCGACAAGAGCCCTCGATGCGGCGGCCCCGGGCCCCGCGTTAGCGCCAGACACGGTTCCACTGGCCAACCTGCCCTTCCACCCAGCGCCGGAGGGCGCCATCCGAAAGTCGGTGCCCGGCGCGGGGGGCCACAGAGGCAACGAAATGCCTCTGTGTGCAGACAAGTACTACACAAGCGGGGCGATGCTGGAACACCTGGCGTGGCACGCGGTGCACGCCGCCGCCCCGGTGGACGAACAGGAGGCGGCCTCCCACATCCTCCAAGGGAGGGCACGGAGGGCCCCGTGGCATGCCCTGTACGCCTGGCGCCCCCCACCCCAGGCAGCCGGCCATGCAGAAGGCGAGGAGGAGGCACCTGGAGTGGCCCCGGGGGCTGGCGTTGCAGCCCAACAAGGATCCATCCCCGCGGGACTGGCCCCCTCTGGCCCCCCTGTGGGCCCTGCTGGGAACGGGCTCCCCACACCCCATGGCCCCGGCTCACCCAGGCGACCTGGCTGCTCCAGCGGACTGAGCGGCAATGCTGATGCGGGACAGCTGACTCCAGGAGGACGCGGCGGACGACGCCCTATGCCTCCTCTCATGGAACCTGCGCGACCGCCTCGTCCCACCAGACCGGTCCCTCCGGGACACTTTCCGGCGGCCTAGGCCGGCGGCCTAGGCCGGCGGCCTGTACCGACAAGGAGCACCTCATCACCGGCATGCTGCCCCGGGAGGGGAACTTTGCCATCATGCTTCAGGAAACAGGGATTGCCATCCGGGCGCAGGAGATGCACGTGGCTGCGGCACTCCGGGACAAGGGGTACACCCCCTTCTTCAGCAGCCGGCTGGCGGAGACAGGAGCCACCTCCACCTCGAGAGGGGGAGGCCTCCTCGCCGCAGTCCGCAGCAAGTACGTGGCAGAGCACGAGGTGCTCAGTTTCACGAAAATCGTCCCCGGGAAGGCCGCGGCCCTGAAGATCCGCACGGACGGGGGAGGCCTCACCCTCATCAACGTCCACGGACCGCAGGCAGGCTGCTCCCCATGGGGGGGAAGGGCGGCGTTGTGGGCCGACATACAAATGTATGCCACGGCGCGCAGCGTCGGTGGGAGACACCCGGTGGTCATCGCCGGCGACACCAACCTGTACATGGATGCCACCACCAACCTGGCCGCGGAGCACTTACAAGCGGGCTGGGAGGCCTGCGGCTTCCAGAGGGCCACCACAGGCGGCGCAGAGGACATGACCCCCACGCTCCACCCGTCCCGGCACAAGGTGGACACATTCCTGGTCAACGAGCCCCTCCTGCTGTGGTCCCTGCGGGAAAGCGTCTGGGCCCGCGGCATGGCACATCCCCAGGTGGTCGGGTAGGACCACCTCCCGGTCCGCCTGGCCTTGCCCTGCCAGGCCTCCTCAACGCGGCAGGGCTCGCGGCGATGCCCACCCCCTACAGCCACACGGAGGGCCGCCTCCCCCTGTACGGCGCCGAGGCCACGCCCGTCCAATGCTGCCTGTGGGCAGCGGTCACCGCCGCGCAGGATGAGCCCTCCCTGGCGCCCTGGCTGGGTCCCGCAGAGCAGCAAGCCTACGGGTCCATGCCCGCGGCCACAGTGGACAAGGTGTTCGAACCCCTCCACGCGGCGCATGACGCCCTGGCGCGCGTGGTGGGACGCCGGCAGCCGTCCCCGGCGGGGACGGACCCGGCGGAAGGGGACCCCCCAGAGAGCGGGACACGGCTCCAGGCGGCCATCCTCCGCTACAACACCCTGGCAGCGTGCGCGCCAGCGGCATACCGGGCGCAGGCGGCAAGGCCTGGCATCCAGTCCGAGGCGGCACTCGGGCTCACGGAGGAGCTGCGAGATGCGTCCCCTGGGTTCCGCCCGGCCACGCAGGGCCAGCTACAGGAGAGCTGGAGAGGCAAGCAGCCGCCCTCGAAGAGGACGTCTGCCACTTGCGCGCTCTCCTGGTGGCTGACCGCAAGCGCGCCATCAAAGATTTCTGGGGCCGCCACGCCCAGGACATCGCCCAGCGGTGGAAAGCCGTGCGGGGGGCCATAGAGGTAGAGGCCTCGGGCCTGTCAGGCCTGTGGAACGTGCGGGTCCCCAACACCCAAACGCTCCTCACAGAGGCCCACGACGTGATGTTCGCGGTTCGCGCCTTCTGGCAGGAACTGTATGACAAACGCCCGCTGGACCTCCTTGGCTTCCAAGCGGTCCTCAGCCGCCACCTGCCCCGACTCCCTGAACGGGCCTGGGCCCAGGTCCAGCAGTACTCCATGCAGGACCTACAGTCCGCCCTGGACAAGGCCGATGGCAAGGGCCCGGGTGCCAACCACGTGGAGGCCCGTTTCATCAAGGCCCTCCCGGCACCCGTCCAGTGGCTCCTGGTCCACTCCTACCGGGCCATCCTCCGCGGCGCCCCGCGACCGATGCACTGGAGGGACACGCACATATGGCTCAGCCCCAAGGTACCGGGCTCCGCCGGACTGGACGACTACAGACCCAAAGCCCTGGGCCAGCTGGACAGGAAGCTGCTCATGGGCCCCCTGACCCAGCGCATCACGGAAGTGCTCACACAGCACGGAGTGGTCAGCGACTGGCAACAAGGGGCCCTCCCCGGCTCCAACACCGGCCC
This sequence comes from Eutreptiella sp. 'Long Island Sound 2002', assembly GCA_964036045.1. Lineage (NCBI taxonomy): Eukaryota > Euglenozoa > Euglenophyceae > Eutreptiales > Eutreptiaceae > Eutreptiella > Eutreptiella sp. 'Long Island Sound 2002'. Next base: position 61,712,120 of record OZ038384.1, on the reverse strand, counting down.
TCTGGTGTTCATGGCGCAGCGGCAGCTCCAACGGGGAACGCCCAACTACGTTTTCTCCTTCGACGCCCACAAGGCCTTCGACACCGCCCCGCACGGCGCCCTCCACCTCATCCTACGCCACCTCTCCGTGCCGCCAGAGGTCGTCAATCTCCTGCTCTTCCTCCACACGTGCGCCAGGCTGTGCATCGTCAGCGTGCAGCGGCTGACACAGCCCGTCCACATGCTGCGCGGCGTCCGGCAGTACAACCCCGAAAGCCCCCTGCTGTACACGCTCCTCCTGGAGCCCCTGCTCAGGGCCCAGGGGCACCGTCTGCGTCCGTCCGGAGGGGCCGAGCGGGGCCTCATCCAGGCCTACATAGACGACCTGCTGGTAGTGGCCCACACGCTGCAGCACTTCGTCGAGGGCGTGGAGGCGGTGGCCGCGTACCTGGGGATGATGGGCATGGAGCTCAACCCCCGCAAGTGCGCCATGGCCACCACGGAGGGGGTCCCGGGCCTGCAGCTGCGCCTCTGTCCCCACCTGGAAAGCCCATGGCACTGGGTGCCGGCGGCGGACTCTGTCCGCTACCTGGGACTCAAGCTGCAGCCGGACGGGGAGTTCTCCCTGCAGCGCAAACACCGCCTGCGCCTGGCGGCGGTGCACCACTGGTGCCTCAACACCCTCGCGCCACCAAAAGTGGTACAGGACGTCATCCTGGCAACCCTAGGGGGAGTGACGCAATACGTCGCCCCCTTCATCGCCGACGACTCTGACACCGCCCGCCACCTGGACCACATCACGGTCCAGGTCGCGAATGACAGGGCGCGATACGCCTTTGACGCCTCGCGGGACAGCCTGCAGGATGACCGGACCCTGGGGCTCAGGCGGGTGCCAACGCTGTGCCAGCAGGCAGCGGTGGCCCTGGTGGGCACATTCGTCCACCACCGTTCAACCTCCGTGCGCGCCGAGATCACCAGGATGTTCTGGGAAATCGCCGGCGCGCACGGAATATGCCCCGAGGTGCACTACCCTGTCCCAGAATTCGCAACCCTGGCGCGGGGCGACCGGGTCTACCGCATACCCCGGGCCCTGGCCGCCCTGGGAGTGGGGCTCTACAACTCTATCGCGTGCCCCAGGGCAGTCCACGTCCAGCTACAGTCCCCACCAGGCCACATCGTCACGCTGCGCACCGCGAAGCTAGGACACTGCAACACGTGCCGCCTGACGGTGGCACACACGATGCCGTGGCATGGGCACCACGGGCCGCACCACCCCTTCCCCGACAACGACGACCACTGGCTGACGGCGGTGCGGGAATGCCTCAACCACTGCACCGAGGAACACCTTCACTATTGCCGCCGCGAGCAGGAGCCCACCAACCACCCCGGGTTGCGCGAAGCTTTGGTCCACCCCTTCCACACCACCGGCACGCGGGACCCCCGCCTGAGACTCGTCAACCCCAGGAGGGCTAAGCAGGACGCCCACACTGGCACACGGGTGACTCCGGACGGCCTGCACCTTCACATCGGGGGCTACTGCCGTCTGGGCAGCCTATCCCCCCTCACACAGGGGACGGCATACCACCCATCGGCGGCCCTCCTGTACATCCTTCGCGAGGTACTCGCGGAAGGTGAGCACCAAGAGCCTAACGCGGATGTGGCGTGGCCCGAGCCCCTGTGCCCACGGCCCCATCCGCCGACGCCAGTGTGGTTGGTGACTACGGACGACCAGTGCACCCGAGCGACAGAGCAAGCGCAGCTCCAGACCGAGTGGGTGATAGTGCAGGTGGGGGCAGGCCAGCCGAGGCCCCGTGGACTCCCCCGCGGCACCGCCCTGCTGGTAGTTAACGAGGTGTCGCACGACCCACACATCGCAGTACACGCGCTGGAGGACCAACCGGAGGACGCGGGACACCTGGTGGTACACCATAGCGGAGGCTGGCGTGGCTCAGGGAACATGTGACGGCGCTTCGGTCCTGGGCAAGCACAATCGCTGGAGCAGAGCTCGGACTACACGACCACCCGGCGGTCCGCCCCGGCGACACCAGGGCGCTGAGCGTGGACCAACTGACCCCGAGCCACCCCGACGTCCGGCGGCACTCCGCCGACCTCAACACGGGGTGGCTCAGTCCCACCGGGTACTACTGGATCCCGGAGGTCTGGGGCCACACCTCCTCCGATGCGTCGGGGGGCGGACCCTGCAAGCACGCCACCAGCGTCGCTCTCGCCGCCGACCTCACCCGCACGTGGGCAGTGGCCATCTCGGGCACGGTGCCCGACAGAGAGGGGGTGGCCGCCTCCCTCCCCCTGCAATACGGCGCCCACCGGCCATGGGTCCAAACGGTGGACGCCGAAGTCTACCTCCACCACCTGCGACACGCTGATCGCGAGCAGACCACGGGGATCCCCGCGGGCGCGGCAAAGGTAGTCAACCAGATGCCCCTGCGATGGCTCTGGGACGGCCTGCGCGCGCGAGGGCAACACGCCGGGCACCCGTTTTGGTATGTCCGAGCCACCTCCCACCACAGCGACGCCCTGCTACACAAGGCGGACTGGGCGGCGTCCCAGAACACCGTCCTATAGAACACGCCCCTGGGCCCCTGCCACGCCCACCTCATCGTCGCTGGTCATGACGGCCACCTTGACCTACGGCCCCCCACGATGCGAACGCTCAGCGCGATCGCGCAGCGGGCACAGACGGACCATGCTCTGACGCACCGAGGACACACACCTCTGGGCGCGGCCCACGCCACAGCCTATGTCCACGCCCGGGACCCCAGCACGACGGCCACCAACCACCGGGCGCTGCGGGACTGGGACGGCCACACGCCGGTGCAACGCAGGCTCCGCGTCCGAAAGGAGCCGCTCTCCAGCGTCGCCATCCTTCCGCAGCCGTGCCTCCTCTACGGCGGACCGGAGGAGAACTCGCCACACATGCACGTTGGGTGCGCCCACTCACGGCTCCCGTGGCCCCACTACCGCCAGGCGGTGCAAGAGGCGGCCCGCCACCTCCTGCCCGGGGACAAAGCTCTGTGGGTGGCCTCGTGGTGCTCCGCGGGCGCTGCATGGACCAAAGTCTTCTGCTCTGGGCTGGTGCCTGAGGAGGCGGAGGCGCAGCTCCGCGCCATAGCCCGCTACGACCTGGCGGGAGGGACCTCCGTGGACGTTTTCCTCCACCACATGCTCCGGCTGGGGGACTTCGAATGGGAGCTTCGCAATCACCGGCTTGAGCAACTCCTCCGCGAGCCCCTAAGCGCAGCGGCCCGGGTGCACCGATGGCTCACCGCGGCAGAGGGCAGCTGCCGAGCCCTCCCCCGCGCCCTGACAAGGACTTTGTAGCTTCCCTCCGTGTTCCGAATGGCACCCTGCAGTGCCCGCCGCAAGAGGACCCCCACCCGTACCGGGACCTGCCGGGGAGTTTCTCGAAACACCTACAAGACGCCCTCTTCCCACGGTGGATCATCGGGCGCGGCTCCATGACCGCATGGGAGGCCCGTATAGTTGGTGAGGAGTGGGCGCGCGAATGGGGCCGGTGGTGCGCCGCCACGCGCGTCCCGGAGACCCTTGCACAACGGTACGCCGCCATCCCGCTCGAGTGGTGGGGGCCGCACACCCGGCCGCGGCCCAGCATGATCCGCGGGGCGGGCCCCGACCACCCGTGGGACGCGGCGGCAAAGGAATGGCTACAGGCGGCCCCGGAGCCACAAGCAGGGTGGAATGGGGAAGCGTCCTTGCTTATCTGAGCGCCCATCCCCCCCGCATCGTCCTCGACACCGCCAACGTGCTCCGAGCCACAGAGATACACACATGGGGACGCGACGCGGCCACCATCCGGTGGCAGCCCCGGGAGGACGGAGCCGCCCCACTCGCCGTGGCGCACTTCAACACTGGGGGGCCTGTGTACGACGACGCCCTGTCCCTGCTGCGCGACACTCTGGGGCCCATACTCCTCATGCTCCCCACCGATCTTGCAGCCGCGCTGCGCCATGAGCTAGACAGCTGCGACGGGCTGCGGGCAGGGTGGGAGGCAGTCGCGGACGGCAACCTACTTGCCCTCCTGCACTGCGACGCCGCGGACGAGTGCCAGTGGGGCACACTGGTGCCCCACCTCACCGGGTGCCACATGTATATGGCAACCCCCCCCCAGGGGCACCCCCGCCTGGCGTGGGATGACCTCATCGTCGCCTTCCACGACCACGGGATTCTCTCGACGACACGTGGCAGGAGGTCCGGCAGAAGACGCTCGGCAACGACTACCGGCGCCGCGTAGGCGCCTGCCTGCTGGAGCTCCGGGACCCCCTCCGCCAGAGGTGCGACGACCTCTGGCTCCGCCATCTCGGCCCATGGTCGCCGCCCTCCCACCTCCCACACACCTGCTGGCTCTGCGGGGAATGCAACACGTCGTCCCCCGCAGCGCCAACAGGCTCCAACAGGTGCGCACAGTGCTCCCAGGTGGCCGCGTGCCCCTGGCCCGAACCTCCCGCGGGCCCGCACAGGCGCACGGAGGAGGAGGCCTTGCACCGGCGCATCGGGGAAGCACACGCCCCCACACACAAACGCGCGGGCCGCGCGGGCGCCGCCCTCCTGTGGATCCAGGTGCACCTGCGGGACCCCACGTCCGTCGCGCACCTGTTGCACGTGTTCGCGCCCTGACCCCCACCCGCCGCCACCCTTTGCAGAGCCCGCAGCACCAAGCCTTGCCGACAGGGGGGACGGGCCGGGGCACGCCAGAGCCCCCCGCCGAGCGCAGGAGGCGGCCGTCCCGGGCCTAGTAGGGGACGCGGTAACAGAGGCGCCCGAGGCGCACGCTGCCGCCCAGCACGACCCAGCGGGCAGTGCGAGGGCTTTCCTCAGCGAGGCCGCCCTCCCGGCCGTCCGCGCCCTGAACAGAGCAGGGGCCCCTACGCTGCTCCCGGCGATGCACTGGATCGTGAACGCTGTCCAGCCGGGGCTCATCAGCCCGGAGGCGGCCCTCTACGGGCACTGGATGGAGTGGCGCAAGTCCAACCGGTCAGGCCGGCCCCTGTCCATGGGGGACAACCTGCGGCTGACGGGCGCGGAGTCCGCCATGTCCCTCCACAGCAGCGCCTCAGCCCTGCTGCACGCCCTCAGGACGCGCTGCCCTGGGGACACGGCCCCGTACCTGAACCAGGCGCGGGCAGGATACCCAGGAGAAGCGTCCAAGTTGGACGCGGCACTCCACCTTCTACATCCGCCGGACGAGGACCTGCAGGTGAACGAAATCAGGGTATTCGTGGAAGGCGCGGACTTGGCGCCCACCCGCCCCCGCCCGACCAACCCAGTGTACAACAACGCCAGGCCGATCCCCCTGTACGCCGTCATGTGCGGGGCGCTCCCCAGGGAGCCCACCTGGTGCCCCGCACTCCCACCAGCAATGCACGCACCCCGCGGCTGGGCCAACCCGCACCTATCCCCCCCCCTATCCAGGACCAGGGGTGCCCACCACAGAGGGCAGGTCCTCTGGCAACAGCGCCCGGGCACCCCCCTGCTCCTCCTCGTCGTCGCGTCCCGCAGGGACCCGGAGCCGGTCCTGGGGATCACCCCAACCCACCTGTACGGGGCAGCGCCCGTACCACGCCCCCTCCTCCCGGCGCCCGCGGCGCGGGACGGGGTACAAACCTTCCTGCGAACACAGGAGGTCACCGCCGTTACGGGGGTCCACCTAGTGCGGGTCCCCTCGGCACCACCCGAGGACCCCCGGGGGCCCAGGGCGCTGAGCCCCGCCCCAGACTGAGAGCTGTGGCGCGACCTGTGCGCCGCGTGGCTCGGCCGCCTCCCAACCCAGTGCCGATGGATGGCCACCGGCCCCCGCCCGCATGGGGTTAGTGCCACCGCCGCCCCCCCCTCCCCTCCCCCCCTTCCCCCTGCGGAACACTGCACAGCACTGCCCACGGCACAACACAGATACACCGGGAGGTAGTGGGGAGGGCACACCTGCCACCACGCATGCCTACCAGGATGACAGTGATGTCAGACTCTGATGGCTCCCCCCAGAGCGACGACGGCCACCACCGCCGGTCCCGCTCCTGCTCCCTCGTCTCCCCGGGATACGCGGGGGAGACCCTCGCGGAGCGCGAGGAGCGGCGGCTGGAGGAGGCAGCGGTGCCGGTCGGGCCACCGGCCGGGCAGCCCCGGGCAACCTCCGCCGACACCGGGCCGTCGACCCGGGGACCTGCGCCGGCCGAGGAGACCGCCCCCCCTGCCCAGGCTGCAAGCCCTGCCGCCCCGCCCCCGAAGGCGGCCCCAGGTGCACAGGGGGCTGAGACCACGGCCCCAGCAAGCCGCGCCGCGGCCCCGACCGCGGCCCCCGGCGCGCCGCCAGCGTGGGGGGTGGCCCTAGCGCGGGCCGCGGGCGCCTCGCCAGGAGCTGCCGCAGCCGCAGAGAAGGGCGGGGAGGGTGCAGAAGGAGCCGAGACTGCGGCCCCGGCGAGCCGCGCCACCGCCCCGGCCGACCACGCCGAAGCCCCCAGCACGCCGGGGGCGCGGGGGACGGACCCCGCGCGGGCCCGGAGCGCCATGCCGGGGGCCGCCGCAGCCGCAGCGGAGGGCAGGGAGCGCGCCAAGTACCGCGCCCAGGCCAACCCCAGCCACACCCATACCAGCCTCCCCAAACCAGACCCCCCAAAGGCTTCCTTCCCTACGGGACGGAAGCGGCACGTCCGCCCCCCGGCACCCGAGCGTACGCTGCCAGGTCTCATGCTGCCGCAGCTGCGGCGGCAACAGGACGTTCGGCGCGTGCGGGGGGGGGACAGCGCGCAGGCGGGGCAGCGTGATGGGCACGGTAGCGCGGAGCGGGGGACTGGAGGCGACAGGGGGAGTGCCCAGTGACAAACGCAGAGGGCAGGCCTGGGTGCACGCGGCAAGGAGCGAGGGCGAAAGAGCGGCCAAGGTACCGAGGCCAGCGGCAGCGGAGGGGGACAGAGCGCGGGCAGCGGACGGCAGACGCGGGACAAGGAGCCCGGAAAAGGGCAAGGGCACGTGAAGGACACGCAGGGGTGCGAGCAGGGCACCAAGGCGGGCGGCCATGGAGCTCATGGAGTGGAGCGGGGCGCTGTCAGCGAGCGTGGGCGCAACCAAGGGCATGGGCACGGGCACGGGCAGGATACAGGCGCCGGCAGTGCATGCCAGGGCGCAGGTGACAGGGGGCGGGACCCACGGCGCGGACAGGGGGACAAAGGCGTGGGGGCGGGGCCGAGAAGGGGCCCAAGGGCAAGGGCAAGGGCAAGGGCAAGGGCGCCGTGGGCCCCCGGGGACAGACAGGACGGGGCACGGGAGCCACGGAGGGAGATCAGAGCGAAGGGAGGGGGACGGGGGGCGGGCCCCCCCCACAGCCGGACGTGCAGCTGGTGCGGTGCATCCCCCCCGGCATCCAACAAATGCCGGCGCACCACACCCACCACCACCACCACCACCACGCCCACCTCTACAACATCGACCCCGACGCCAAAGACCTCATCCCCCCCCAACCCCCTCGACCCCAGCACCAGCCAGGCCCCCCCGCGTCGAGGGCGGAGCCAGCGCGGATGGCCCTTGCCTCGGCGGCGGGGGGGCAGGGCGCGGCGCCGGCGCCGCAGGCACAGGGGCCGCAGCGGGAGCCGGCGCGGGGGGCAGAGGGGGCCCGGCCCTGGGACCGGGACTGGGACACGGTCCCAGACCCCCTGGGGCGTGGGACCCTCCCCCTGGTGGTGGATTTGTATGGCTGGCTGAGCTGGGCCTGCTCGGGGACCACCAGGGGGATGAGGAACCGGCCCTTCGATGCCGTGCTCCTCCGGAGGGATGGGGGGAACCGGGAGATGCCCCCGGGGGGGTGGGCGGCCCCAGAGGACCACGAGAGGGTCCTCCGGGCGGTGATTCGGGCGGCGTGGCCCGACGGGGAGCCGACGTGGCCGGCTTTTCTGGAGGGGGGGGCGGTGCTCCGCATCACGGATGCGGATGCCAACAACTGGCTCCACCGGGCTTTGCGCAACGCCCTCAGCCACTGAAGCTACCGCCGGCGGAACCCGCCACCGCCACAGCCCCAGCCCCCACACAAGCGACAACGCAGGTGACGGCCACGCCCCGTCGACCCAGGCGATGGGCGAGAGGGGGTGGGAAAGGGACAGTGCCGCGCGACGCCCCCACCGTCGGGGCCGGGCCCTGGACCCCCCCACCCCCCCACTGTACAGCGTGGCGGAGGGGCGCACGCCACCTCCAGTGGGGGGGAGGACGGGGGCAAGGAGCGCGAGGGGAGGCCCACTGCCCCGCAGCCCGCTAACCGCTGACCGCTGACCCGAACCCCCGCGCCCAGCACTCACGGGCCCTCCCCCCCCACCCCGGCCAGCCGGCACCGCGCGGGGACAGCGAGGAGAGCGGGGGGCCCGAGCAAGGGCCTCCACGAGGGTCCGGTACCCACAGGGTAGAGGGGGGTGGGGGAAGACTGCGCCCCCCCAGGTGGGCGGCTGCCTCCCCAGGACCAGAACCACCAGGCCGCACCCCTGCGGCCGTCGGGGGGCGGCGCCAGGGGACCAGGGGGGGACTGCGGGGAACCCCCTCACCCCCCCACCCCGCCCCCCCCCCCCTCTCCCGCTCCCCCCCCAGCCAGTGGGCGGCCTGAGGCAGGCCGCAGAGACAGCGGCCCCGCACCCCCCCGGGGGGCCGCTGCATCCGGGGGGGGGGGTAGCCAGAGCCGCGGCGAGCGCAGTTGCGCGCCAAGCGCCGTCGGTCGACCGCCCGCTCACTCCCGCATTACCTGCAGCCGACCGGCGGCTCAGCGCCGGGGCCTTGGGCCCCGACGGAAGGGCGGCACCCAGGAATGCGCGGACGAAGCGGTCGCCTTGGCGCCCGCCTGGGGAAGGCGGGAAAGCAGACCGTGGCGAGGAGACCTCTCCCCCCCCACCCCTGCGACACTGACCCACCGGCGGCCCAACGGGCTGCAGCCGGCGCCCACGACCGCCTGGCAACCCTGGCTGAACGTGTATACCCGAGGGGGGTGCGCCAGAGAAGAAGGGGAACAGGGACAGGGGCCACGGGCCATCCCCGAGGGCAGGGGGGTGGGGAACAGCGGCGCGATCCCCCCCCCCTCTCCCCCCCACTCCCCCCGCGGCCTGCAGGCCACGGGGGCGCCAGCCCCCCATCCCCCCTGAGGCCAAGGGGGTGTCCCCCCTCCCGCGGAATGGACCGTGACGCCCAGGGGGGGACGCAGCTGGACCCGCACCCTGCGCGCCCCCGCGCCCCCCACCGCCTGCACCCTCGGTGGTCGCGACAGGCAGGCAAACCCGCACCAGCGCGCAAGAACGACGCAAGGGCCACGCACGGGGGCGGCACGCGACAACGAACCGGAGCAGTATGGGGGCCGCGCCCCCCATGACCTGAGCGTAGCCAATGACGCCCGCCATGTTTCCCGGCCAGGGAGGGCAGAGGGACGGACCGAGGCAGAACAACCCCCCGGCCCCCCGGCCCCCCGGCCACCCCTCCAGGGGGACGGCTCACGGGCCGACCCTGCCCCCCCCCCCCGCCAGGCTGGCCCGCCGGCGGCAGGCCGCAAACGGCACCCGGGGCTGCCCCACGACCCCGACCGAACGCGTACACCTGGGGGGGATGCGCCGGCGACGAAAGGGGGACTGGGCAGAGGGCCGCAGGCCGCCCCCCCCAAGACAGGGAGGTGGGAAGACACGGCGCGACCACCCCCCTGTCCCCTCCCCCCTGCCGGCCCGCAAGCCACGGGGGCTCCAGCCCCCACCCCCCCCGAGGCGGAGGGGATGATCCCCCCTCCCCCCGGTAGGACCGTGGCGCCCGGGAGGAAGGCCGGGGCAGGGCCCGCCCCCACGCCCCAGCCGCCTGCTCTGGCGGGAACCACGATGGACAAGCGAACCTGCGCCAACACACCAGGGCGCCACACGGACCGCGGCCGGGGACAGCAAGCGAGCACGAACCGGAGCGGTATGAGGGCCATGCACTCCATGGCCAGAGGGACGCCAAGGACACCCACTTTGTTGCCTGCCCAGGGAAGGGACGGACCGAGGCAAGGCGACCCACCACCCCACTAGCCCCCCCGGCAGCACATTCGGGGGGAACTGCGCACAGGCCGCCCCACCCCCCCACCCCACCCCCTGGCGCTTGAACGCCCCAGACGCGCAGACCCACCCCACGGGGAGCACACAGCCCCAAGCCAGGAAGGGGGGAAACGGGACCGGGTCGCCCCCCCCCCCCAAAAAAAAACAGACCAAACGGCGCACGGGACCGGGGCAGGACACGTGGAGGGGCACGGACCGCGTGGAACAGCCCTACCAGCGCCCAGCACCGGGACCGCGCGAGGTGCGCGCGCCACACCAACCAGGGGAGGGGGGGCGGGGCGCGGACGCCGCGGGAGCGCGAGCGCACACACACACAAAGGACACGCGGGGGAAACCAGAAGGGGAACCAGACCGAGCCCGCGGAACGCACAGACCGCATGCAATGGCGTACCAGCGAGCGAGGGTAAGGGACACCCGGACAGGACGGCCCGCCACACACCGCGCAGGACACGCGGGGCGGGAAGGGGCAAACGGGGAAGACACGACACCAGGCCCCGGCCCGAGCCCCCCGAACCGGCCGCGAGCGCCCCGCACACACGACCAGGGCACTGCATCCGCCAAGGCAGTAGTGGCGCACCGCGCCACGCACCAGCCCCAAGGCTAGGCAGCCTCCGCGCCAGCCCACGGGGGTCCGACTGGCGAAAAGCCAGTAGCACGGGCCCGGCGGCGCCGGCGCCCCGGGCGACCACGCATCAGGGGGGCGACGCGGAGGGTAAGCACCTGCAGCTACGGCTGCTAAGTGATGCACTCACCGGGGAGTGGCGAAATGGGGAAGCCGGGGAGGGACAGGGCTCTGAGGCCCGTGAACCCGGGGGACTCCGCCACCAGGCAGGAGGTGTGTCATGAAGGGCCCTCCACTAGGTCCCGGTGGGGAGAATAACACCTTGCCCGACCAGGTGGCCCCCTGGGGCCGAAAGGCGTCTAGTACCCGCAAAATGAAACCTCAAACCTGAAACCTATACCTCGTCGGTCATACCAGCGTTCCACCTTGTGCGGGAGGGGCAGTTGTTCAAGTTAGGGATGCAGGTTTGAATTGGCACAAATTCGCTCGAATTCGAATTCGCCCCGAATTCGCACGAATTCGTGGACCGCTCCGAACTCGAATATGCAACGTCAAATTGGAATCCTCCCTGATTCGCTTGATTGAAGCTATAGGCACGTACAATTTACCTTCTAGGTTGCAATTCACCTGTTTACATATGGGTATGCCACTACCCAGTACCATATCGCATAAAAGATTTCCCAAAAGCTTCCGTAACCTTGCGATTTTTGTTGTTTGTTGTTGCTTGCATTTACCATGCTGAAACGATTGGACGATTTGACAAAAAAAAAGAAAATCAAAACCAAGAATTCCGAAGTTCCTTGATTCTTTCAAATGCCTTTTGGAAAAGAAGCAGCAACGAAGCATGCAAGATCACCAATCCACACACAAACCATAACATGTGAACCACTTGTTGCCCTTATTGGGCTTTCATTCATTGCATTCTTGAATTGCATCGTTGGACTTGAAGTCATCTAAGAGAGGGCATACACGGCACCGGGAAGGGTAAGGAGGGTACCGCTGTCAAGGATACGCAAGGGCTACAAGGGGCTATGTACATAGCTTATAGGGAGGTTGGAGCAGGTGCGCTGGCTGGGTGCAGCTCAGTGCACGTCATTAGCTCCGTGCACGTCGTTGTGGGTGCCCAGGGCCTCACTGGGGCTGCGTCGGGCTGCTCTAGGCTGCTCCTCCTTCCAAACACGCCCGACAGTGCGTGGTTGCCAAGGGGCAACACGTTTTGACTGTCAAAAATTAGACAAAAAAGTCGAAAATCAAAGGTTCGGGGCGGGTCTTTCTACAAACTGGTGGACTTCTGGGGAGAATGGAGGGTACCGCCGTGTTGGGTGGAACTAGGCGGACACAGCGGTGTGTTCAAAACGCAAAATTACATTTTATTTTCGAAAACAGGTACGCAGGCACCGGACAAGAAAATCAGCAGCTCAATCGAAGCAGAATCATCATAGTTTTCATTGTATCAAGTCAAAAAAATTGTCGCATCACACAGTTCAAAGTTAGTTTTTCATCTGGAGAAAAGACGGCGCACGGGTGATCATTTTGCCGTCGCTTGCGAATTCGCAGCGCGAATTTGCCCCGAATTCGCAGTACTAAGAATTTCAAGCCGAATTCGCAGCGAATTCCCGCTGCGAACGAATTCGCAGCGAATTGGGCGAATTCAAATTCAATTTGCTGCGAATCTGCATCCCTAGTTCAAGTAGGAGTTGGGCACGTCGTGTTTGTAGGTGTACCGGCAGCAGGGACGGGTCAAGAGCTGAGAGGTGTATCGCGGTGTGCAGCTCATGTTGGAGGCAATTCATAAGGGTGTTGTCGGCGTGGCTGCCTCAGATGTGCGCCATGGTGCGGATGGGTTGTGGGTAGTGGTACGCCTGTCCCGTGTCGTTGTAGATCCCGTCGTTGGGTACTCAGGCTGTTGGTTCCCCAGGCTGCGGGATCGGCGGCAGGTGTTGGAGGTGTGTGTGCATGTGGTCTTGCAGCGGCGGGTCTTCGCCGTCCGGCATATGCTCTGCCAGCTGGTTCTGGGCGTGTAAGTCTATGTGTCCGTTGCCCAGGCTGTACCGATGGGACTCTTGTTTGACAAGGTGTAAGACGACGTGCCTCAGGAGGTGCTGTAAAGCCACCCAGAGGTGCAGGGCATGGGTGCCCAGGCTGGAGTCGGTTGCCATGTGTGGGGGCTGTCAGGCAAGTTTGCCGACGATCTGGAAGACCACTGCTGCGTCTACTACGACCCACACATGGTGCACGTGGTCTCGCGCCTGTTGGTCGGTGTCGCTGATGGCGTCCACGATGATTGCCAGCGTCTTTAGTTCTCCGTGAGGGGAGGCCCCGAAGATGGTGACCCGGTGAGGTGGCGTTGGCGTAGTTGGCCGCCGTGTCCGTTCGTAGCTCCAGGGCTGCCCCCCCCCGGTCGCTGGGGTGAGGTTCGTGGTGCCGGAGGCATCCACAAAGATGACGGTGTTGCGGTCGTCCGGGCATGGCAGACGGCGCGGCGCCGTCGGCTGCTAGGCGTGGACTTGTGCCCCCTGCTCCGTGGTGGCCCATGGCGTGGTGGTGGCCGGTTGGAGCCATCGGGTAGCGTAGACGCCTATTCCCTGGTGGATGATCTCGGTCGCTGCGGGGTTCATGCGTACAAAGTCGTTGTTCCCTTTGTGGCCTTGCGTGAGATAGCCATACATATGTTTGAGTACGTACGCCTTCTGTGGGTGGAATTTGGTCCATTCGATTGTCTGCCAATCCTGGACTTCGGGGCAGTGGCGCTTAACCAGGTAGGCGGGGGCCTCCGGCGTTGTACTGCGGTGTTTGGCCAGCAAGGGGAAGGTAATGGCGGGTTGTTTGGTGTCACACGCTCCCCGGTAGAATCTCCATTCCGCTGTGGTCTTTGGTCCCCACGCAACTGTGGCCGTGTCCTCCACCGAAGCCTGTTCGAAGTGTGTATGTAGCCACCGGTGTTGTTCCGGGGTAGCGCGAGCCGTTGGTGTGTGGTGATAGCGTGCCAGCAGTTGGAGGAGGGGCCACGGGGTGGCCAGCGCTTGGGGCCCACATCTCCTGCAAGTGGTGGGGGTGCCCATCAGCGCGTCCCGTGGCAGTGGCGGCGGACAGAAGTTGCGTGCCGTGGACGGTGGTAGCATCCACAAGTTGCCGCTCGCCCCGCCAGGTCGCAATGTGGTTTTGAGACCGTCGGGTACCAGGAGGAGTACCGCTGGGACCGTGGCGCCCGGTACATACTCAACTTGTTCTGGCGGTCGGTGGTGGGCTTGGTTCCCGCGTGGTGGGGCCTGCGGTGGTGGCTGTTGGTGCGTGCTCCAAAACAGACCGTATGTCTCACGTACTTCCCCATCGGTCGGCTGTGAGTGTCCGGTTTGTGTGGTTTCGCATGTGAGTGTGGTTTCGCATGTGATTTTCCAGGACTGATTTGTTGGGGCACTCTGGGTGCTGCAGGAAGGGGACATGGTGTGTGCCTACTCGTTGGAGGGCCCGCATCTGGTTTGGTGTGACTTGTACTAGGTGTAGAATGCTATCCACCAGGTCCAGAGTGGTGGTGCTCTCAGTCGGTCCTCCACCCACATCGGTGTGTAGGATCGCCACAGGACCAGTCTCCCTGCACGGATGGTTTGTTTGGATGACATGTCGGTGGTGGGGTAGCAGGAGTTGTAGGTGGTTCCATATGCAGGTCCCTACCTTGGTGGGGAGGCCTCGTTAATGAAGTATGTACTGGGGACAGGTGTGGCGATGCTATCGGGCCTCTCGCAGTGTCAGTGTGAATACCTCCCCCACCTCCGGTTCATGGTTGTGCATGAGGCGGTGCAGGTGGGTCGCGGTCTGAGCCGTGTACGCGTTGCGGACGAGGTGATTGGTGTTGTCCCCATAGTATGGTGGTGATGCAGCGCGCACCGCCGCGGATAGTGATGTGGGTCGGTGGCCGTGGATGGCCCACGCCCGCTGTACCGTGGCAGCGACCTCCTGCAGCAGTTGTGGGGGGTGCGCCAGGTGCAGGGCTTGGAACCCTATGGCTGCGTTGAGTACGGCTTGGAGGAAGTATGCCAGGGCGTGCTCGGAGAGCGCCAGGATGCCTGCTGTGATAAGTGTTCCCGTCAACTGCCGTAGCAGGTTGGGTGGTAGGGTGACCTCGTCCGTGGTGGCTGCTTGTTGGACCCCCAGGTAGGTGGCCGTGCTTACTGGGCTCATGGGCAGGTCTCCGGGGCGGAGGGTCGGCGTTGGTGCGTTGTGCAGCATGTTGGCAGATTTGACGTTGTGCACCAGTAGCTGGTTGCCCTCCAGATAGTTGGTGACATCATCGACTATTTTGGTGGTCCTGGCAGTGTCCGGGGTGGTTGGCAGTGGGCTGGCTGGCGGTGGCGGTTACCACCGCCATGTCGTCCGCGAATGCTAGGAGCGTGGTCCGTAGGGGGTATGGTGCCACGTCCAGGTAGGTGCGTCGGATGTAAAAGGCCAGCGGGAGGGCGACAAACAGGAAGAGGGATGGGCCCTCTGCACCCCGATGTAGGACTTCACTGGTTGGGTGGACCCATGGGGTGGTGTCCACATCGGTTTTCACTGCATACATGCGGCTGGCAAGGTATGCTTCTAGGAAACCCTGAAAGGGGAGTCCCATACGTTTCCAGACGTCTCGTAGGAGGCGGTGCGGGGTGTTGGAGAAGGCCCCCTTGACATTCAGAGTTGTGATGATGAGGCTGATCGGGTCCATGTCTACCACAGCGTCTTGCATAAATATGGCCATCAGCGGCGTGCTACGCGGTATGGCTCCCCACATCGTGGGCGGTACAGCGCAGTATACTGCCGGGACCACCTGTTTGAGGATGAGCATCCAGATGAGTTTGGCTTCCGTGGTGGCGCACACTATGGGTTTCCCGTTGTCCGGGTTCGCCCGGTCGCCTTTCTTGTACAGCGGGTGTACTAGGTTTGCCCAATCGGGTGGCACATCTGTTTTTCTGATGGCGATATCCCACAGGCGCGCGGCCAAGTGTCTCTTTAGGTTCAGTGGGAGCCTGCGGTAGAGCTCCGCCGGGAGTCCGTCTACCCCCGGGGTTTTTCCCAGTTGTAGTTTGTACAGTACTTCATCCAGTTCCCGAATGGTGAACGGGGTGCGTGGTGCGTGGTGTATGTCTCGTCGCTGTGTCCGATTGTAGAGTTTCGGGAAATGCGATATCAATTCCTCCGTGTACGCGGATAACTCTTGGTCCTCGGTGTTGTGGTGGCGTTGGAAGCTGTTGAGGACTTCTTCCAGGACCACCCTGGGGTCGTTGGTCACTGTGCCGTTTTGCAGGCGCACCGCCTTGATGCCCCGGTGGCCGGTTTCCGCCAGGACTTTGTCCACGTGCTTAAAGGACTTGTAGGGCTTGGGGTTTCGAAAGTAGCGTTGCTGTTCTTGTGCCGGCTCCTTCGCTCGGCGGACAAGCCGGTCCCTGAGGTGCCGGCATGTGTTGTCCAGACGTGCGCCAATGTTCCGGGCGTCGTTCTGGGCCTGTGGGTCGTCAGAGTGTGTCGCTGTATGTAGTGCCCGGTTGTGGCGCCAAATAGCGGTGACCATGGATCGCAGGTCCTGATGCGGTGGGGCATTGTCCTGTGTCGACTGGTGTCCCCTGTGGAGGCCGCACGCTGTGGCCGCTTGTGGCATGGCAAGGTTTAGGTCCGTCTCCTCTTGTTGGCCGAGGATGCGCTGCACCGTGCGGTATTACGCCATCCAACTGTGTGTGTAGTGTTCGTCTGGTGGCCTGATAAGTGGTTGTCCGTCATGGTCCACGTCTTCCGTGGAGGCCGGGGGCACTTGAAGCACCCTGATTTGTACCTCCAGGGGACGATGTCCAGTGATCTGGGATGGCTGGTCGTGGTATCGCGCCCGCTGTACCTCAACGTGTGCCGGGTCTGCGTAGCAGAGGTCGATGCGGGAATCTGTTGAGCCTGGTTGCGGTGGTCGGTGTGAGGGCTGGCCTTGTAGGGAGGCTGTGAGGTCCTGTAGGCCCATGGGTTGCATGGCCATTTGCACCGCTGTGTCCTCGGGTGTTTGCCGCCCCCCGCGGTCGTCCATTGAAGGGGCCGCGTTGAAGTCTCCTATGATGACATGGCGAGTTGCCGGTAGGCCTCCATGAGGTATTGGAGGAATGTGTCTGTGGCGTCTCCAAAGGGGACATGAACGTTCATGACGTTCAGCTGCAACGTGGGGCTGACCAGTTCGTATGCTGCCGGGCGGCCGTCTATGCCCAGGTGGTGGTGGACATGAACTTAAACCTGACTTTTGTGGGATATGGGCACCCCCTTGACCCATGTGGTGCGGTATTGGTTTCTGGTGCTAGCGAGGATGGGGGTGAGGCTGGGGTTGGTCATTTGGGTTTTGAGGGCCTGTTCCTGCCACAACATGGCGTCTGGGTCACGTCCCGCCATGACAGGTACGTCATGCAGGTCCAGAGCTTTGGCTGCGTTTACAGGACGCCTGATTCGTTGAGGGACATGAGGGTGATGAGCGCTTTGATAACTTTGTGGGTGTGCGCCCTTGCGGTCCCAGGGGGACCCCTTGCGCGGCGGGGTAGTAGTCATTGTCCTAGGCGTAGTTTGAGGTTGATCGCTGTCGTCACCTGTTGCTCCTCGGGGATATTTGGCTCCTCCAGCCATGTCTGTCCAGACGGTGCCCGGTGGCACTTGGTTTGTGGGCGTGCGGAGCTGTACCAGGGACTCCGAGAACGGCCTGTCGTCCCAGAGGTCGAGTTTCTAGGTTTCCGCTTTCTCGACCTACTCCGGAAGCGCTTGCCATGCAATCTTCAGCATCAGGTTTCGATGTTGGCCTGGCATGGCTAGTCTGCCCTTTATCTTGCCCCGGAAGAATACAAACTGTTTTGGTCGTCCTTTGAGCGTGGCTCCGAATACCCCTTGTACTTCTGCGCCGTCTTGCCGTTCGGGGTGCATGGCGTTATGGTCCCCCACTGTGAAGAATGGGCATGCCTGGAGCTTGGACTTCGGCTGTGGTTCGGGCGGCGGCAGCACTGGGGCCGCTTTCGGTGCCGGCTCTGGTCGTTTTGCCCGGCAGGCCGGGATGCCCGCCCCCTCAGGACGAGGCCGTCGCTTGAATCGGCCTTGTTCTGGCGCCGGCTTGGGTGCTGGTCTCGGCGCCTTGCTGTTGTGGAAGTTGTGGAAGATGCTGTATGCGGGCCCTTGGCCCTCACGGGGTCGGTGCATAGCTCGAAGGTTGTTTGCATGGTCTTGTAAGTTGGCGGTGCGATGTTTGAGAGTTTGTTCCGTGTCCGTGGGCCAGGACATCAAGCGTTCTGCCTGTGATGTCCCGTTTTTGCGTATGTAGGCTGCCAGGTTGCGAGTGAGATTGAGCCATGCCGCGGGTAGTGTGGTGTCTGTGGTTGGGGCATCTACCATCCAGTGCATAGCCGTTTTGAGGGCCAACCAGTGCGCCGGGGGGTGGTTGGTGTGGTGGGTGGAGTGGCCAAAGCGGTCCCACAGTGCAAGTGGGGTTCCTGTCCTCGCTTCTGGTGTGAATGTGTCGACTCTGTCCGTTGTGCTTGTGGCATTCCATTTTGCGACCCACCAGGTGTGTTGGTGGCACGTCAATGTCACCGTGGTGGCGTTTGGGGGCCTGTTGAGGATCGTCCAGTCAGTGACCTTCGGACCTTCGGTCTTTCGGTTGTGTTGCTCTGGTGGGCTGGTTAACTGCACCAGGTGGTCCACAAGGTCCGCTGTCAGGGTGTCTTCCTTTTCCTGCACTCTGTCCTTACGTGCCGTGGGGTGTGTCCCAGGGCGTTGTCCCAAGCAACCGTGGCGGCCGCCAGGGTGTTGGCCGCCAGGGTGATGACATCGTCAGTTAGGCCTGCCACGATGAAGTGCTTTTCTCCCGCTAGGGTGGCCGGGAGTTGGGCCGTGCGTTTCAGGATAAGGTGTAGCAGCGCTCTGTCGGGGCCCGGGGCGTTCGGGTTTGCGGGCCTGGCGTCGCGTGCGCCGCGCCTCACCAACGCGTGACGTGGTTTGTCGGTGTTGGACAGTCCTGGTCCCATGGCCATGTGGTGCACCTGACCGAGGGGGATGGCTTGGCCCGTGGTGTCTCCCGGCGTGAGGTACACTCCCTTGGCGCCTGCTACCGCGCTGACGTATATACCTGGGAGTGGGGCGGGCTGTGGGGGTAGTGGTTGGAACAGGGCGTGGGGGCAGGGGTGCCCGCAGGGGGGGTCCCTGGGCCGGAGCCCTGGGCAGTGGTCATGGGTGCTGTGGGGTATAGTATGTAGGGTCCCGCCACCCTGCGCAGTTTTTGGAGGTTCAGGTTGTTCAACCATCCCCCCGCCCTGATGGTAACGGGGCCCTGGTCGAGCCAGGTGGCTTGGTCTCGGTCGATGTCCTTGTGCAGGGCCCTTCTGATGGTGCCCCTCATCCTGCGGTGGGTGGTGTCGTCCGGCGTGGGGCACCCCGTATGGATGAGGGGCATCCTGGCGTTTGCCAGGGCGGAGGTGATGGTACACCTGAAATGTTCCCAATGGGTCACTGTCTTCCCATCTTTACTGTGCTGCTGTCTTTTCAGTTGCAGCACACAACCACTGCGATGGTCGCAGTCAGGAGCATGACAGGGTCCTCCGTTGTCATTGACAGGCTTACAGTAGAAGAATGCGGGTGTACCGGTTTCAGGTCTTACCTCGCTCATGCCACGCAGGTTACCCCCCCCTTTACCACCGCCCTTGTTGGCGTCAGTGGAATTTTTAGGCCCTTTCCCTTCGCCACGTTCAGGGGTAGGGGTGGCACCTCGACCCAGGTGTCTCTTGAGAAATTTTTCCATATGGGAGTCATTCTCCCTCTCAAGGGCCAGTTCGATGAGCAGGTCCACAAGGTCAGTGTACGTGTGGGTCCGACTCTTCCTCTCTGAGGTGGTGCGGCAATTGTCCAACGTACGTGTACGGATTTTACTCAGGAGCCATAGGTGCGGTTCTGTGGGTCCATAGGAACCCACGTTCATTTGTGAAAACGGATATTCCAGGTCGCACACATATTCAGAGACTCGCCCAGCAGAAGGAAATTCTGGGAGCATAGGGAGCTCCTCAATCTGTGTGCGCACACTGAGGTCTGTTTCATAGACCGGGAAGGTTTTCTCCAATCTTTGGAGAACCTCAGTCCACGTAGAACAGGTTTTTACAATCTGCTTCACCTGTTTTTGCAAAATTTTCTTTTTGCATGAGCGTTTGAAAAGAGAACATTTAGTGGCCACATCCACATGGGATTGGCCTGTGAGTAAAAGAAACGCAGCAAACTCCTCTGCCCATTCGGGCAGGTTTTTCAGGTCGAACTCCGGCAACTCCAGCTGGATGTTTGCCTGGGCAATTGGTTTCCCACTCTTCCCACCCCCTGAGGTTGGGTCTGAAGGGGGGAATGGTCTGCCAGCGAGAGGTGCCAGAGCTGTCAGCCCTTTTTTCTCAGTCTCTGTCACGGGCACGTCCTGTAGCTCAGCGACGGGGACTGTTCTGGCACGGGGATGAAAGAGGCTGCGGCATGTGACCTTGGGTAGCAACCTGGAAACCCTTGATCGCTTGAGATCATCAGCGAGCGTGCTCAATCCAGGAGAGGGTGAGGCCAACGCTGGCGAGGGTAAGGGTTCAGTGATCCCCAATTTGGCCTTGACAGCCTCAGACAGGGCTGTCACATCTGGATCTTCGGACCCAGACGGTAGTTTGGCCAGTAGTTCAGCCGTACGGTCCAGGGCACGATAGGCTGGCCCTGGGAGATGGGAATCCTCCAAATAAGCTGGACACACTTCAGGGTTCGTGCTAGTGGTTGGCAGCTTTGGACGCCAAGCTGACCCTCTTGGTCGCCTAGGTAGAGATACAGTGTCGGCCAGGTCCGTAGGTGGGCCGGAGTAAAGGTAGGAACCCATGTCCGTATGTGGTGGGAATCCCAAGGCTTCGAGTGGTTTTTCTCCATCTTCCCTTCGGACGGACTTGCTGTACTCTTCGTGAAGCAGGTACTCGTTCATTCTCCTTCTCAGTTTGTCTCGTTCCTCAGAGCCTCCAACTGCCATAGACGAAGATGCAGGGCAGACTGAGCGGGAGATGGAGACAGCAACTCGTCGACTGAGGTGCTGCAGGCTGTCATCACGGGCCGCTAAGGCCTCAGTGCTTAAGGGTATTGGTATTTCTCTGGGCGCTTCTTTTTCCGCCCTTCTGTGACCTGGATCTTCTTGAGACCCAGATGCAATTCTGAGCTTGGGCTCACTCATTGAGATGGGCCCACTGCTGCTCAGATGTACTTGTACACTCAGAATTGGCCAAGTCCTGGCGGACAGTTGTACTAATGGTTTGGACATATTGTTTGCTGGGTTTGGCTTGTGTACTTCTCAGAGTCGGTTTGAAAGGTTCTCAAGGGTTGCCTCTGCTACCGGAAAGATATCCTTGAATAGTGTCCTAATCGTTGTGATAAGATCCTGCAAGTTTTGGTGTTGAATAACAGGACCAAAGCAGCAAGTAGATCAAGAAGATGATGTGGATCAAATCAATGAATCGTTTTGAAATCCAGTGTATCACAGAAGGGCTGCAGATAGACAAAGCAGGCTTAAGTACAAAGATTCGATAACAATTCGATCAAACAAATGATTTTTTTGTGGAAACTGGCATGCCTCAGGCCTTCAAGTTAGCATCAAGCACTTCATGTGCACTCTTTTGCATGAAATGGAGTTGGTTAGGAATCTGGGGCATAAGAGTTAGGCCAGACACAGAGTATGGCTTGGCCAGCATGGCCAAGCAACTGAATTCAGAATCAGTTAAAACCTAGAACCACAAGAAGTGGTAGAAAAAGTTGAGTATAGGGGTCTTGAGGTTGGGGACCACTAGGCCTAACCTACAACGCCTTAGGCATGAAGTTTCTACTTTTGTTCGGTATTACCTCCATGAAGGAAGATACCTCTGCTCAGTTGAGTGGTAGGAGTGAATTTCATTGCGGGGCTAGGGTTATAACCCTAGTTACTTCTGGAAGGTGTGCTTTAAACCTCAAACGAGTGATAAAAATGATCACGTTAGTCTCAAAATCAACGAAAGGCTTTTAGGGGGGGCTTGGCCTTGATCAAGTCCCCCAAGAAAGACATGGCAGTGGCTTTTTGTTACTGGTTGGACCACAATATCCAGAAAATCCAGAGCTCAACCACGAGTGATCTTAAGTGCAGCACGAAAAATGTGAATCACGTAGACATAACACTGATGGGGCTACAGTAACAAAAACAAAGCTTAAACACTCTATGTACATGCACAACACTTCAGGCTGGTCTGGGTAAGCTATGCAATTGCTTATCTGTGTGTTGTGTTGGCTTCCGCTCAATGTATTGCTCCACAGGTCTCTAGTTGCTCACTACAAAATAGCAAAATAGGCGAAATGCAGATCTTTGGAATATTGCAACTTGGAAGTAAACAAATATCACAGATGTATTCCGCATGAAAAAAAAAGGTAGAAGAAAATCAAGAACCATTCCAGAAAATGGTGTGGTTATTTTGTCATTGAAATTCATCACTCAGCAAGTCAATGGGAACTGCCCATATGAAGGTCAGGGCTGGTCACGCGCTCAGACACCCAAAAACACCACTTTCGGGCTCAAATTTGTAAAATACACTATTGTAGTCAAAATGTATAGATTTTCATGCTGACTTGAAATATGTGGTTAGAAACTATTCAAATGAAATCATTTTGGAGAAAAATCAGAGATATTGTCTGCTGCGGATCATTTTTCAGATGTCATGTAGTCTGAATATATAACAACAGCTCAATAGTTGTCCAACCAACCAATATAGTTAGCAACGAAGAAGATGACCCACTCTAACAAACCATGGTGCCCCATGTAACCTTTAGGGGGGCTTCCATGCAAGATATAAGGCCCCTCTGGTCGGAGGGTCGCGAATATGTCAACTCTGTCCTGACTAATCTGTCCCATCTAATTGAAACATGCATGCGATGGCAATTCAAAATCTCAGCCAACGCAAACTGCACCCTGTTTTGCGCATCGAAGGCGTAGAGAAGGACCGGTTCACAAGAGTGCAAAAAAATATTTTTCTGGATGTTTGATGAACGAGTTTTTTGGGCGTAGTGAAATAAATTGCTTTTCTTGGCACTGCGCAACTCCGCGTTCCTAAATGGGATGTTTTTTGTATTCTACGGTGCTCTCAGTGCGCGAGGCCCCACACACTCGAGATATTCGAAGTAGAGTTTGCTACGAAATATACAAACCCTAACAACTGGCGTTTTTCGAAATACACAGCTCCCACACGTTATTAAAACTTACCTTGTGTTGACAAAGGAGCATTGAAACTGTATGACGGTCGAACTTCCCATGTTCGATGAAACACATGTACTCTAAAGTAAGAATAAAATACAAATTTAGGCGTCCGGAGTGCGCGGGGCCTCGCGCACTCTGATCAGCCTATGTAGTGGTTTGCGGGATGGATATGACACGTACAATTGCAGCTACAGTACCAGACGGACAAGGACATTTGATTTTTGCGGTGTATGTGGGTGTACACACAGTGTTTGTCACGTATAAGACGGCACACAACATTGTCCAACAGAAACCATCAGTGCGCGAAGCCTCGCGCACTCAAATCACACAAGGAAATGTAAAAGCACGCAGGTGAGGCTACGCCGGTACTTACATTCCCTTTCAAGGCCACCACTTGTGACTGTCGATTATACTAGGTAACCTTGGTCATATTCATGACGGGTTCAGGGGAATGATCTTCTTTTTTCCAACAGCCACTCAATGGCAGATGTGTCCAGTTTTAACAGCGGCCGTAGCCTTTGCTGCGCAAATGATAAGGTTTTTTTTTCAATCCGGATTAAAGAAGGAAACAGAAAAGGAAATTGTGATCGGGAGAACGGCTCTCGGTTACTGGCAACGGAGTGCACGCGGACATCAAAAACAAATTGCGGTGGCAGCCTGCGCACTAGAAATGACAACACGAAAAGGTCAGATGTGTTCAAAGATGCTTTTTTTAAAGAACGCTGTGCGAAACGATAATTAAAATATGTGCGCAAATTCAATATCACACAAAAAGACGCCGAATCCCACCTCGAGCCAGAAATCCCGTAACGCATCGAATGATTGCACAAGTACGCAAAGGAGCAGCAGCACTTAGAGAGGCATGCGTGGCAGAACCAGCATACCAAACAGCAGACGACTTGTGTAACGGACCGAAATGAAACGACCTCGCGGCGCAACTGTTGTTAACATTTGCACAGCGACTCAGGTTCAACAAAAGAACGCGACACAGGTTACACGCAGCTGAAAGTCAGGAGGACAAGCGCTGGGTGCGCATTTTGCGACACAATGGCTGGAACCTGTACCAGTTGATGCGTCAACGGGCACTACCAGACAGGAAAAAACCAGGAAACACGACAGGGTACCTAACGCAGACAGAAAGGCGAAAGAAAGTACAACTTTGGCAAGCAGACACTGCCGCAGATACAGTGGACAAGGAGGCAGCAGCACCACTTAAAGCAACGTGGACACTGGTGCTTGCATCGTGTTGCGTGCTGTGGATGGACAACTGGTACCGGGTACAATACACCACACACCCAGACGAAAGTGACCGGTCGCAAAGCTGTACTGCAATTGCAGTACTTCAACCGAAACAGAGACAAACGTACTGGGCAGGACACCCAGCCATTGAGGACCAGGCAGCACGCGTAACGACAGTTGCACGGGCTCTGCAACAACGTGAGAGGAGAATTCCCCAGACTCTGCGTGACATGGTTTATTCGGATGGTTGTTTACCAGATACCGGAAACGTGAGAGCACAGTTGGATGTGAGAAGGGATACAAGGACTGTGCAGGCACCGGTGTGGCGCCCGTTTGCCCTGTCAAAGAAGAAGGTAACCGGTCGTGTTGGTCTGTTAAACTTGTTGCAGTTTGCCAAGGACACGGCACAACAGACAAACAGGGTTGTACCGCTGTTGGCTGACGAAAACATACACTACAGGATATTAATGGTTTTGTATCGGGCAAAGAAGCAACGATGGAACATGCGTGCCTACCTGCAATACGTACCTGTAGTTTACGGTGTTTGGCACGCCTACAATTTTTTTGTTACACACACTTTTCGGGTGTTCTGGCCTATTCTAACTTACCTGCGGAAAGGTCTGCTACGCCTTGGTTCAACCATATTATCATACCCAAAACTGATAGTTATGGAAAAGACTGTTGCTGCGCTGATGCTTGCCACACCCAGGATACTACGCTCGTATCATCGCAAGGCACAGGCTGCAACTACAATCAGTGGTCGTGACAGGGCGTATGCCAACAGGGCAGCAGTGGCAAACGCAGTGTTGCATTTGTTGTCGGAATGGTGCCCATTGTTGTTGTACGTGGGTCACCTGGTACGGGAGTGCAACTGGACGGGGTAAAATAACGTTACAGGGTCGCGGGCCCAGGAGGTGTTGCAGTTGAGTTTGTGTCTGTTGCAGAGGCTGCGACAAGGACCGTGTGACACCGTACTGAAGTACAGACGCAGCATCATGTGCACATTGCTGCACAACAGCAAGTGGCACCAGGACGTGCCCGGTCAGGCACACTCAGACGAGTTTGGTCAGGGGATATTGAGCAAGCTGGTGCGTGACAAGGCGAAAAACACCGGTCTTTTTACTGTTGCGGAGGTGGAACACCATTACCTGTTACTAAAAGTTGGTTCAGGCGGCACACGCGTGGGTGTGCAAAACTTTTCCAAGAACCTGGTACACAGGATGCGACAACAATTGACAAGATTTTTGTTGACAGACCGGAGTTGCATGGCCTACCTCGAAAGGGAGCCCCACCGCGTCGGCATCGTTGCAACTTCCTGGCCGCGGAGGTTACCGAGATTTCCACCCTCACCACTGCAACCCCCTGGTTACGACCACTAACGGCTACTTGGTCACTGCGTACTGGATGCCCTCATTGACCCAAAGAGAAACCCCACCAACCAACTGAAACGGAAACTGGATGCTGTTGTGGGGCGGACAACAGATATGGATGGCGACGTGCGGCAACGCATGCGGTAACGTGAGGCCTCGCGCACTAAAGTACACGAGAAACATGCCTCTAATGCGATGTGAGTGCGCGAGACCTCGCACACTAAGTAGGTCGCTAAGTCCGGTGGAATTGGTCGCAGCAAAGACGGTTGTGTAACAGATTTCCGAAATAGACCGGCAAAATGGCGTTTCGACTGAGTTCGGACTCCAAATGACCGTCTTTCGTGTCATGCAATCTGCTCTTTTCACGTATTTAGTGGCACCATGAGTCAACCAGGGTCGCCAGAACGTCATCCACCGGACGCAGAGGCCCCTCGACTCATCACCAGCGACCGACCAAGGGGACACGCCGAAGAAAGGACGCAAGAAGAAGCGGGATAGGAGGCCGATACCCGAGATGAAGATCTCAGTTGACGTTCAACGGTGGCTGCGGAACGAGAATGGAGAAGCAGTGGAGGTAGAGATTACTGATTTGAAGATTGACAAGACCAAGGAGCGGGGACAGATCCGACAGATCGACCACGGCGACATTGCCAAAAAAAGTGGTTGGATACCAAGCACTGCCGCCACCTGGACCGCTGTGCGTAACCGCATGGGAGGATAGTGGTATGACTCGCTTCGCATTTTTCCATATGATGGATGCCATTTCTTCTCCTTGCTGTGGTGCATGATTTGTGTTGCGGATGGTTCGCTTTACGTTCTGAATGGGCAAAAGGGGACAGAAACATGCCGAAACATTCAGGAAATGCAGCTCGCAGAAGGCAAAGAACTTGACGACCGGCAAGAATATTGCTCCGTTGACACTGCCAAGTACAAAACGCCTTGGAGGATCCGGTCCAAGGTTGCAGGATTGCAGCAAGCTGGCATCCAGTCTGTGACGTGGGTTCCGCTGTCCTAGGCGCTGGACAACATGTTGTTGTACATTGAGGACCAGAAGCGGGAAAAGGAACCACAGGATTTCGAACGGTTCAAAACTGCTGTTGTCCAGGCTGCCGTCAACTCTGCGTTTCTTGCACCCGAGTCGTTGGAAGAACCAGGGCACACAGTATGTGTTCGTGCGTCACCAGGTCGCAGTGTGCGAGGTCTCGTGCACTCTATGCCACTGTCTTCCCTCGTAGGACGCGACATTGAAGCACTGGAGGGACATCTTCTCCCTGGCATACTACTGCGGCCGCGAGGCGGTTACTGGTATGAAGAACCTCGAGAGTACGAGGAAGAAAGACCACATTACAAGAAATGCCTTCAAGAAGCTGGAGGGGCTGCATCTACCAGGTTTTTTGCAGAAGGTCTGTATGCATATGAACCTGAAGCAATCGACCATACGCAGCACCCAGACCTACATTCACGCGTTTGTTACGGAACAATGGGTTACTTTCCACCTTGACCATCAGGACAACAAGGATTTCGTCAACCAAACCGCAGGTATGCGTCGGTTTCGCAGCTTCACTGCGCGAGGGCTCACGCACTCAACCAGCTTTCTCACATCTGCACAGCTGCGAATGCGAAGATCCGAGCAGAAGTCGCAGCTCTGGGCACGACGCAACTGAAGATTGGCCTGGGAAATCGGGGTTATTGAGAAGACGCAAAAGGTTCCAAGTACCGGTCGCCGTGGCCAAAGCGGAAAACGTTGACCGGTGCACCTCTGTGGCAAACTGGGGACAAGGGAGCACTTTCGTCACTGCAGACGCTGGCCATGCAGAAACAACTGCAATCGAAGGCTGCGGCACCGGCATCGGCACAGACACAGACACAGTCGAGTACCGGCGAAGTGATCAATGTCTCCAAGCAGGACGACAAAGGCAACAAGTGCACTTTGACAGCATGCCGTATTGAGGATATCAAAGAGACACCACCAGCCTGTTTCTGGGACTTGCAGTACCCGTTGTGGGTCGTCAACGCTAAGCTTTTCGTGGAATATGACTCTGCAGGATTTGTTCCCAAGTGGTTGTTCGATGTGGTGATGTTGGGAAAGGACCTCATGCTCTATGGCGATGCTGATGTTGTGCACCGTATTGGCTGCCACATGTAGAGGCTCTGGCGCATCGAGAAGGACAAGGATCCGACTACAGCGCGTTTGTATCATGCCCGGTTGCCGGTATACTCTTGGTTGTTGGGTTCCGTTACAAGCAACATGTAACAGTATGACGAGCACTGTACGTGGATAGAAACAACGAGTCGCTGGGATAAGCAGGTATATCTGCTTCTCTGACCGGTTTTGATGCCGTTGTGTGAGCAAGGCCTTGCACACTACTGTCCCCGCTTTTCGTCTTTATTCATCGCATTTGCAGTTGCCGAACTATGTGACGTATTCCGCTGGACATTTCAAAGAGATGCAGAACAAGAACCTCGGTGGTTTCATGCCTCTGATTCACGTGCTGTGGTACCTTGACAAGTATCTGTTGGATTGTGGGCATGCTGATGCGGTGGTTGTTGTGGATGACAGCCCGGCCATGGCCGCGAAGATTGCGATGTCGGATGAGTCGGGGAGGACTAAAGTGGCGTTTCTGGCTGTGTCAGCGATCAAGCAAAAGGACCTTGCGAATGCCGTTGGAGGTGCTCTGCAGCATGCCATCATCATGCGATACTTGTTGGAAGCCGATCAGAGGGAGCAGGGAGTGACAGCTGCAACTTGGGATACTCAATAAGAGCGGCTTCTGTGCGGCATTCCACTGCCGGTTGTGGACAGCAACCGAGGTCACTAAGGGCATCAGAGGGTGCATTATGCAGAAGCCGTCCAAGAACAGATCGTGACTGAGGCCCCCGCTGACGACAGTGAGCCTACTGCGCCTGCAGCTACCTTGCCAAGCCAAGCCAAGGTGAAGAGGAATGCCCAAGTTGTACCAACTAGGGGTACTGCAGCCGGAGAAGGAACCCCCTCGAGTAGCAAGAAGCAGCCAGAGGGAAAGGACAAGCAATCGGACAAACGCAGAAAATCAGACGACGACGATGCCGACGAGAGAAAAGTTTATAGTGGTTTCAGCACTGTGTTTTTGCTTCTCCTGCTGCTTGCTGTTGCTGTAGGGTTTCCTGCTGCTTGTTTTTGGAGATGAAAACCTTTTGTTTGCAGAAATAGAGTCAATCCAGGATAGCCCAAGCCAGAAGTGTGCAAGGAGAAGAGAATCAGGATCAAAGCATGAAGGGCTGCAGTGTAAACAGTGAAAGATGATTGGATATTCACAGAAACTGCAACTCAGGTCAATTCAGAATGCATATTCACAAAGATAGCTGAAATGTTTTGGAAAAGAGTTGGAAAACTGCCCCATGGTCACTCTCTCTCCATAGTGCCATCTCAGGAGATGTGCACTCTTTGTTTTGGGTCCCATATGTGCTGAGGTGGCAGGGCATGTGGCGATGAGGTCACTGCCATGTCACATGGGATCTTCCTACTTAGCTAGGCTGACCAGGAATTGAACCCAGGACCTCTCAAGAAGAGGTGCTCAGCCCCCTAGGGTGCATACCACTAGGATAGCTAAGAACTCATGGGAAAACATAGATAAATTCATAGGCTCTGCCTTGGATATGTCAGTTCTCAGTCAACTCAGGAAAAGGTGATTTGGCTCACATTGAAAGGGGATTAAGGGGTCCACTCCATATCCTAATTGGGTGTTTGGTTCCATAGGTCAAAATGTGTTATCACCAGTTTTGGTGGGACCAATACTAAGATAGAAATGCCTGGATGCTCAGTGCATCTCTAATACAACTAGAGTATGCCTCAAAGCAATGGAAAAGCACTTTTTCTTACTCTCCCCTTGTGCTGTGGTGGCCACCACTGTCGCATTTTAGGAAAAAGGGAATTTTTCTTGGTCTTTCCTTGGTTTCCACATCTACTTTAAAATACCTATAGTTTCCCTCACACAGAAAAATGGGCGCTCACCATGGCTGGCGCTCTTTTGCTGCTCTGTTTGTAACATTTTTATAAAAATTATAGTCATCTCTGGATTTTTTAAATCCAGAAATTCATACGCATAAAATGGCGGCGCGCAGGAGCGGCTCCTAGCGAAGCGCCGGAAAATGGAGAAATAATGGAATTATAATCGTATGTCTCACGTAGTCTTGAAAATGACGAGACACACATTAATAAATAAACATACAGATTCCGCCTACACTAATAGAAGTGTCAAAAATTCAGGAATTCGAAAATCAACGAAAAAGAATTCAATGAATCAGGTATAAACTACAGGTATGCTCGTCTCGTATGCCGCATACACATTGCTCGTCTCGTGTCTCCGTGAACGAGTCATGTAGCAGCGCTAACAACGATAGGACGCGATAGAGGGATTGATTAGAAAGATCGCAGATGATTAGAGGCCAGATCAGGGTGATTAGACATACGCACAAGTGCATAGCAACGTTCTTCGCGTGCGCCCCTCACTTGCTCCCTCTCTCCAGCGGTAGGTAAGGTGAGTAAGCCCAGGCGGGGCAAACCCCTGGTGGAGTTCGTGATTGTGGTTGAGATGGGCAGGTTTGCCCACGGTACACGTGCATGCTCGCGCATTCACACACGCATTAAAGGGTAGGCCACGCGAAGTGCGCACGGTAAACCTTGTTTAGGCTACCCAGGGGCTCCTCGGTACGTTCTTTAAGAGAACCTGAGGAGTCCCTTAACGCTTGCTTGCTTGACAGAGGTAGCTGATTCTTCAGCGTGTTTGCGGACAGTGTATTATAGGTCACACTGAGAACCGTATAATACGGGGAGTGTGGCTTGGTTCCTCCGCCGCAAACGCCTCTTCATTTGCCTTTGCTTTACAGGTGGGCAGGTAGGGTGATTGGTTCACCAGGTAGAAGCCTTCCTTAGCCATCTCCTCGGCGTTCATGTCGGGGAGTTCACCTTCAACTTCCATGGGGCTGGCAGCCCCTTGTAGGTCCAGAGCGGCAATTTCCTCGTCGTTCAGCTCCCACTCCTCCCCACAGAGGTCTTCAGGATCATAGTAGCGCTTCAGGTGTTGAGCAGCGCACACCAGGGTCCCCCCTAGACGGGGGGAACACCGCACGGTGATACGGTGTCCATCCACTGATAGAATCTTGTACGGCCCGAAGTATGGGTCATCGCTGGTAGAGCGTGGTCAGGCGGGTAGTCGACTGTGGTGCACCAACACCCAGTCCCCCTCTTGGTAGGTGGCCGGTACCCGGTGCTTGTTCTTCTTGTTCCACTGACGCTCCCTCACTCTCTTGAGCATAGCCTTGCCCTTGTCCACCTTCGCTTGTTGCACTTGGACCCATTTACCCACAGAAGAATGGGTGTCCTCTGGATAGGGGGCATGTAGGAACCATGCCGGGTGCCCTAGGAATAGCTCATGGGGCGAGTAGCCAGTAGCTGAACTCTCTTGGGAGTTCATCATCAAGGATATGACGGGGAGTAGTCTCACCCAGTCTCTGGTGCGTTCAGTTTTGCACCATATCCGTACGTTCTCTTTCAGGAAACGGATCTGTCGCTCACATAGGGGGTTGCTCGTGTGAGAGTAGGGAATCCCCGTAGACACCTGGACATTGAGGGATCTCAGGATCCTCTTGTACCAGCCAGTATCTGAGCGTACTCGTACGTCCTCATCGGAGTTGATCTCCTTGGGCGCCCCATAGACAGGAAAAAACTCCTCCAGGAGTATCTTGATAGTCTCCTCCCCGGTAATGTGCTTGGTGCATGGGAACACCCTGGTAAACCTGGTCAACCCACAGGTTACCACGAGGGCGAAGTCATAGCCCCCGAACTTCGGCATCTCCGTGTAGTCCACGTAAAGAACACTGTTAGCACAGTGTGGGATGGGCAGGGTCGAGTAGAGACCTCTGTCCCTGATATCCCCTGGTTTACAGGACCTGCACGGGCACTTGTCCACGATAGGCTGGAGGGTTTTCCGCAGTTGGTCCTCAGTCCACGTAGTGTGGAACCACTGCTTGAACAGCCTCAGGGTACGGTCAGCACCCACATGACCGCTGGACTCATGGGTCCACTTTAGCAGCGCTGGGACTCTGTCACTAGGCACCACGATGCGGTCCTCGTGCCAGAGGTAGCTCTTGTCCCTCTTCCACTGGTCTTGGTTGACCAGGAGGGGTTCAAGGCGTTTCTCCAGGCGCTTGTAGATATCCCCGAACTCTTTCAGGTACTCTGATTGTTGGAGTCCATACAGGGGGCGTATCATCGTCATGTTGAGGTCCAAGTGGACGTCCATACGGCTGAACGCCTCCTTAGCAGGCGCTTCAGACCGGGCACCAATCAGGGCGTCGAAGTTGTTGCGGCTCATGTAGTCGGCACACTCGTTCTTCACTCCCTGGATATGGTGTACCGTCAGCCGTAGTTGACTGAGGTAGGTCCACCAACGCTGTAGCTTGGCCTTCTCAGGTGGGGGTCCCTTCTGGAAACTGCGGACCGGTTCTTGGTCGCACAGCCAGACCACAGGGTTACTCCCCAACAGTCGTGCTTGTGAGGATAGCACCAGCATACCCGCGAGCAATTCCTGCTCATAGGTGGAGTAGTTCCCCCTGGCCTGGTTCCACTTCCAGTTCCACTGGCCCAGAGGTACTAGGACCCACTTGTCGTCAGGGTAGCTGTGCTTGAGGGTTCCATCTCGGTTGAGACCTTCCGTCCCCCATTGGGAAATGGCCGAGTTGAACTCCTCCTTCTCTAGTGCTTGCCATTGGAACAACGTTCCACCACCGCCCACATTGCTGGCGTCGATCACCAGGATAATCTCCCCCTGTGCCCTAGGCACGCCCAAGCACTTAGCGTTGGCTACCTTGTCTTTGAGCTCGTCAAACGCTTGTTGCTCTTGTGGGCCCCAGCGCCAAGTAGTACTCTTCTTGATCAAGTCCGTCAGAACAGCGCTGCTGTAGGTGAAGCTTTTGATATGGCGGCGATAGAAGTTGCACGCCCCAATGAAACTGCGTACATCATGAAGTCCTTTCTTGGGGTCTTCGTGTCGTACCTTGGCATCCATCAGGGGTTTGGCCTTAGAGGCCGCTGGGGTCCACCACCCATAGCCAACGTCAAACCCCAGGTACTGCATGGTCTCCTGCATGAACTCACACTTCTCCAGCTTGAGTCGGGTGTGGTTCTCCTGGCAGACCACAAAGAATTCACCCAAGAGGATTAGGTGATCCTCCTGGGTATTGGTCCCGAGGCATACATCGTCGATGTGAGCCTCCATCTGGGCACCACGGGATATGAGCTCCTGCACCTTAGGTCTCCTTCGTAGGATGGACAAGATCTTGTTCATCAGCTCTTTGAATAGAGCGGGTGCGTTAGCCACGCCAAACGGCATGACCTTCCACTTGAACACCCTCCCCTGAGGGGTGATGAAGGCCAGTAGTTCCTGTGCGTTGGGCGTCAGGTCCACTTGCCAGAATCCGCTTCGCTTGTCCATCTTGGTCTTGTAGCGGCAGGAGGCTATCTTCTCCAGGGTAGACTCCATATTGGGAATGGACCCTGAGTGGTTCAGCGTCTTCTTGTTCAGCTCTCCGTAGTCCACTACCAGCCGTTTAGCTGTAGACCCAGGTTTCGCCACCAGGAAACAGGGGCTGCAGTGTAGGGGGTAGTCCCCGTCTTTGTACTCCAGGACTAGGCCAGCGTCCATACATTCTTGTATCTGTCGCTCAATCTCGTCGGCCTGCTCTTTAGGAGCTGGATAGGGTCTCCTCCGGATCTTGTGACCCACGAACTCGGGTTTCAACTTGAGGTCCATCTGTACCAGCTTGTCACATGAGGCTGGAGGGGGTAGTTCTCCGAACACCTCCAGATAGGTCCTTATAAGCTTCTGTACCCGCGGATCCAATACCTTGATCTTGTCCTCCATGTCCTCGTCAGAGTGTAAGTTGCTTGCCCCCTGAGTGATGGACGTCGGGAGGTGGTCCTCCACCGACTCTTCGCCCGTGGTAGTGTCCTTCAGCCCTTGGTAGGCATATAGAAGGTCTTGTTCAACGGTCTCCGGTGGACGATGGCAACATAGGCACGCTCGAGGGGGTTCACATGCACATTCCTCCGAGAGGTCGTCCTCCTCTGGGTCCTCACATGGGCGCCCCACACGCTCTTCATGAGCTTAAGATCTACCTCCCTTTGCCAGGTGGTGATCTTCTGTGCGAGGTCCTCCTTCAATTGGGATAGGTCTCCCATACGTCCTTGCTTCAGTGGCCATGAGCTGCGGGTAGGCTTCGCGTAGCATAGCTTTTTCGCCACCAAGTTCCTCTTGGAATCCACATACTCCCTGAGCCTGGATCGAGGGTGCAGCTCCTCGTCCACGGGGTCTTCCACCCTCATGGAGAGTAGGGGTTTTAGTGGGGCGACGTACTCGGCGTTCTCCACTTCCTCCACACAGGTCTGCACGAAGAAGGCGTCGTGCTCAGTTTCGTCTTCTGAGTGGATAGAACTAGGTAGCTCAGATAGTCCACACTCAGAGACTCCATCAGGAACAGGTACATGGCAGGGAGAGTTGGGGGCGTTGGTGTCAGTCACGACGTACTCATCTCCTCCGGGTGTAGTCTCAACAGCATCTTGAGGTCGTAGGCGATCCTTCAAGTCACCCAAGGCGAGTCCATCGCTTTCTCGTTGTATAGCCTGGACCAGAGTCGGGTCCAGGTCCTCCCAGGGAATGGAGGTAAGACCTCCGTCCACCACGCTCAGCATACTCCCCCATCCGGGTTTACCAATAGGCGTCTTACGCCCCAGAGGCACGTAGATGGCCTCATCAGGTAACCGAACAGAGCTGATAGTCAGCCTGTCCAGGAGGCCTCGCCAGTATTCGTTGCCCCCATGGGCTCCCCAATCGGGGGAACACAGGACCATACGGGAACGTTCCAAGGCCACCTTGGTCAGCACCTTCC
This sequence comes from Eutreptiella sp. 'Long Island Sound 2002', assembly GCA_964036045.1. Classification (NCBI taxonomy): domain Eukaryota; phylum Euglenozoa; class Euglenophyceae; order Eutreptiales; family Eutreptiaceae; genus Eutreptiella; species Eutreptiella sp. 'Long Island Sound 2002'. Next base: position 61,677,725 of record OZ038384.1, on the reverse strand, counting down.
CCAGTTCACTGAACCTGGGGTTCCCGTAGGCCATCCCGAAAGAGGGCCAGTAAAATTTGTAGCTGCAGTTCTTCCCCTTGCTGCAGTAAAGGTCCAGTACATGCTGCTTGTCGCTGGCAAACAACTCCACACTCAGGTCTTCCCCAGAGTAACCCAACTCCTTCAGACCTTGGTCTAGGACTTCCCCCGATAGTTGATAGTCGTCAGTTTTGGAGGCCGCCATCATGTTCGAGGGCTCCTCCTTCGATAGTCTCAGGTAACTCGAGGTATGTTCCGACTGCTCCAGTGGCACAGACTCTCTGCCACTGCCGTGGTCCACGTAGAGGAGTCAGGGCGCTTGCAGCGTCAGGGATTGTATCTGGGAGTGCTGTACGAAGAAGTCAGTACCCAGTACAAAGTCGAAGGCCTCAGTGTCCATCACATAGAACCGATGGGCGATAGTCCGGGAGCCCATAGGTACCTCCAGTTCACAGTCCCCGCAGCTGTGCACCACATGTCCATCCCCCATGCGTATAGCAGCGGTGGTCATGGTGTTCTTCAGGCTCCCGCATGGTAAAATTTTCTTGGCCACTATAGATATGGTGGCGCCAGTGTCCAATACCCCCAGTTATTCGCGTCCCCCTAGTCGGATACGTACCCAAAACACCAGGTCTTGGGTGCCACTAGAGCGTCCCCGTCAGAACTCCGCGGGACAGGTCACCTCGAACCCCTTGTTCCGCAATTTGCGGGCCATCCTCATGAAACGGCTCCTCTTCTTAGCGTTGCCGTCATCACCACCTTCATGCTCACGCTTGGCTCCTTGTTCTTGCTGGGCCTGCGTTTGTGAGCGTGTGGTAGGACAAGACTGCCCTCCAGAGGGCTCAGAGTTCCCCCCTGGATTAGGGTTGGGGTTGCCTCCGTTCTTGTCCTTGTTCTTGTTGTCGGGCTGGCGGTTAGCGCCTCCCCCTCGTCCACCTTGACCCTTGTCTTGCCCTTGACCACGTCCTTTCGACTTGCCCTTGCCGGAGTCGTTGCCTTTGCCTTTGCCCCCACCTTTGCCTGAGCTCTTGCCAGGATCTTCACCCTTAAGCTTCGCCGATAGGCGTTGCTTATGGTAGCACTCATCCTCGTAGTGCTTCCGCTTCCCGCAGAATGCACACGTGATGGTGCACCTGTAATGATCCGGCAGCTTAGCTTTGGCGCCGGTGTTCTTCTCCTGCTGCTTCCCCTGGACTACGAAGCAGTCTCGCTGCTCGCAGTCAGGGGCGTGCTGCAGGTGGCCCTGCTCGTCTCTGGCATCACACCAGAATAGCTCCTTCACGTTCTCCATGATACGGGCGTGGGCGTGTTTAGGGGTAGTCCCCTGCCCAGGTCGGGACCCTTGGTACCCTTTGCCATGGCCTCCAGAACCTCCACCACCAGGACGGTAGTTGTTCAAGTGCTGGTCGCTCTCCTTCTCCAGCGCCAGCTCCAGGAGTAGCACGCATAGATCCTCGTAGCGGAGGGATCTAGCCTTGCGCTCCGCCGTCGAACGGCACTCGTCCCATAGCTCTCAAGGGAGCTTGGCCACCAACCAGAACAGCAGGTCGTCGCTGCTGTAGGAACCGGGCGTCAGTCGTCCAGCCCAGTGATCCAGGTCAGCCAACAGCTCAGAGACCCTGCCAGGTTTGCAGTTGTTGGGCAGCACGGGCAGGTTCTGGATCTCGGCCCTGATGGAGAGGTCGGTTTCGTAGGTCGGGTACTGCCTCTCCAGGGCAACCAACACATCGGCAAAGGTGGCGGAGTTAGTCACGATCTGTCTGACCTGCTTCTCCAGGTACTTGGTCTTGCAGCACTGCAGGAGCAGATCGCACTTCACTCGCCCACTGGCGTGGGTTTGGCCGGTCAGTCGTAGAAACCGGCCAAAATTCTCAGCGAACTCGCTGAGGTCCTTGCCTGTGAACTCAGGCAGGTTCACCACGATCTTGGAGGTGGCAATAGCCTTCGCCTCCTGAGACCTGCGTCCCTCAGGGCGTCGGGTCTTCTTCTTCTTCTTCTTCTTCTTCTTACCCCTTGGGTCCTCGGGGTCCTCCGGGTCATCGTCCTCTGAGGGCGAACCCGAAGTCATCGACGGCGGCTCATCATCGGAGGGGTCGCCGCCTAGATCACTGGAGCCATAAGGCTCCACGTCCACCATAGCCCTCAAGGATGTCAGCCCCAGCCGGTCCAGCTCAGCCCTCGTAGAGTTCGTCACATGGCTGTAGGGCGGCTGGGCCGTTCTTGATACAAAAGGACTCCTTGGTATTGCTGCAGGGGTCGGCATCGGTCGGCTCCTCAGGCTCCCCAGGGTATTTGTCAACCCTGCCGCCAGGTGGTTAGCCAGTACTCGGTGGGGTGACATTCCCACCGTAGTAGGTGATGCTTGGGGCGGGATCATCAGGGGCTCCAGCTTCTCACGGATCTCTTGAGTGAGGTCGCCCACGATTTTAGAAGTGGCTCCTCGGAGCACCTCGTTGATCTCCGACCGCGTCAGGGACCTGTTGGAGGATCTTCCCGATCCTCTACTCCTGCTACCAAGAGATTCGGGTCCTCTCCTCAACCCACTCACGGTTGCATAGCCAGGTGCATACCCAGGAACATCCACATAGGTTCCAGTAGCGGGTAGTGGATGGGGATATTCAGCTGCATACCATCGCGGCGCAGAGCTGGTAGCCACCGGATCACTGGCAGTAGTTGCCTCATGGAGCGCAGTGGTAGGTGGGCCCATACGATAGGCGGGGTAGGGAGGCATGCCAGTAAAGCCTGTGCCCTCTACCACAGGCGGGTTGGTTGTGGAAGTGGATGTTGCAGCGGCTGGGAGTGTGGTGGTTATAGGAGAGGGTGATGCGTGGAGGCCAGAAGCGCTTCGTGCGCCTTCGAAGGTAGGGTCATGCGTCCGGTCTTGCCCTTGTTCCTCTCCTTCGTCTGCTTCTTCTCCAGCATCCTTCTCGCTCTCTCTTCTCTTCCTCTTCACAGGCTGAGTGACCACGACCACCTCTTCGACAGACAGGGCCCGGAAGGCCGTCTGGAGTCCATCCAGGGAGTCCTCAGCCGCATCCACTGGCCCATGTAAGGGCTCCGCCGAAGGTACAGCGCCAGGTGCTGGCCTTGCCGGTGCCTCAGGCGCTGGCGCTGTCTTCACGTCGGCGTCCTCCTTCCTTGTGTCCATCTTCAGTCACCCTTCTGCTTATATGTGCCTGTACTCGGCGCACTGGATGTACGGCACGGGGTTGCTGCCGGTGCGCAGAGACAGACTGCCTCTTGCTACCAGAAAGGTTTATAGTGGTTTCAGCACTGTGTTTTTGCTTCTCCTGCTGCTTGCTGTTGCTGTAGGGTTTCCTGCTGCTTGTTTTTGGAGATGAAAACCTTTTGTTTGCAGAAATAGAGTCAATCCAGGATAGCCCAAGCCAGAAGTGTGCAAGGAGAAGAGAATCAGGATCAAAGCATGAAGGGCTGCAGTGTAAACAGTGAAAGATGATTGGATATTCACAGAAACTGCAACTCAGGTCAAATCAGAATGCATATTCACAAAGATAGCTGAAATGCTTTGGAAAAGAGTTGGAAAACTGCCCCATGGTCACTCTCTCTCCATATTGCCATCTCAGGAGATGTGCACTCTTTGTTTTGGGTCCCATATGTGCTGAGGTGGCAGGGCATGTGGCGATGAGGTCACTGCCATTTCACATGGGATCTTCCTACTTAGCTAGGCTGACCAGGAATTGAACCCAGGACCTCTCAAAAAGAGGTGCCCAGCCCCCTAGGGTGCATACCACTAGGATAGCTAAGAATTCATGGAAAAACATAGATAAATTCATAGGCTCTGCCTTGGATATGTCAGTTCTCAGTCAACTCAGCAAAAGGTGATTTGGCTCACATTGAAAGGGGATTAAGGGGTCCACTCCATATCCTGATTGGGTGTTTGGTTCCATAGGTCAAAATGTGTTATCACCAGTTTTGGTGGGACCAATACTAAGATAGAAATGCCTGGATGCTCAGTGCATCTCTAATACAACTAGAGTATGCCTCAAAGCAATGGAAAAGCACTTTTTCTTACTACGAGGAGACAGAAGAAGAGGATCCGGCGCAAGCGCTGAGACCCAGCAGAAGCTCAAGCGGGCGCCCGCCTCCCACTGCGATGCGAGTCCCGCTGATTCAGGTAAGGACCAGCCAAGGAAGAAAGCGAAGTTTGCTGCTGCTGCTAGTGCAGAGTTCAAGCCGCCCTCGCGTTCTGGTGCTCAGCCATCCCGCGGTACCGTTGCCTCCCCAAGTGGGGGAAGTAGATTGGCAAGAAGCCTGGGTTCGTGGTTGGCTAAGGTTAGAGGACCGAAGAAGAAGTAAGTCACGATTAACCCATGTGTTTTTGTCTCTTTTTGCAGTCATGTATGCGCGACGCATCGCGCACTCGCCTTCGACGCAAATGCAATTATATGCCCATAACGGCTTGTACATTTTTGCCGAGCTCTTATTTCAGTGTTTGCATGTTGTGCATTTTGTGTCCTGTTTATGTTGTCTTCTGTACACAATTGTTTCCGCAACCTTGAGTGCGCAAGGCCTCGCGCACTGAGGGACAGAAAAAAGCAACTTATTTTGCAGGACAAACTTAGGTACAACTGGTGTTCCACACAATGTCATTTTTGAAAATGAGCTCCTGCAAAGGCACGCGCTAGTGGGATTTTGAAATAAAAAAACAACAACATTGGTAAAACACACCCTTCAAATCAAACAGAATAATAGTTTTTTTTGGTGAACAAAAACTTAAAAAAAAGCAGCAAATTGCGTAAAAATATATTTCTCTTGTGGTGTCTTATTCATGCTTGCTGCAAATTTCCAAAAAGAATAGTTTTTCAGCTGCCTTTTTTTGTCCCCCTCTTTAAAAAGGGGGTGCAGTTTGCGTTGGCCAAAAAAATGAAAGTGTAAAAACAACGAATGACAGAACAAGGGCAAATTGCTGACTTCTAACACCTTAGACGGGAAACAATTATTGTTAATACGAGTCCAGCCCCCCCCCCCCCCACTCTTTTGTCAGGGACTTGATCCAGGCCAAGCCCCTCCCTATCCCTTGGGAGGTAATGAAGACTAAAACTTCATCATGTTTATCACTCGTTTGAAGCATATGGTAAAATTTTCAAAGTAACTAGGGTTATAACCCTAGACCCCATCAGTTCAGCACTACAACTCAAGCCAGCGGAGGCATCTTCATGCTTGGAGGTTATACCGAAAGAAACTAGGCACTTCATGCCTTTTTCCTTAGAGGTTAAGCTTAGTGGTCTCCCACCTCAGGACCTAGATAGTCAAATGTTTCAGCCACTTATTGTGGTTATACTTTTTAATAGATTCTGAATCCAGTTTCTTGGCCAAGCTGGCCAAGCCATATCCTGTGTCTGGCCCAACCTACTTGCCCCAGGCTCCTAACCAATGGGTGCACATGAAATGCTTGTGTCTATCCTTGGGGCCAGAGTTATGCCAGTTTTACCTCTAAAATCATTTGCTTTGTTCATAAAAGACTGAAGCTTTGTACATAATCCTGCATTGTTGATTATGCAGTCCCTCTTTTGCTACTGATGCTTTGATGTGGAAGGACTTCATCCTGATTTGATTTCCATTTAGGTTTCCTTGTTCCATTCTGTTGTAATCCTCATTTTCCACGTGGAGAAACCATCTAGGCCTTCATCTTCAAAAGCAACAACCAAAAAGGAACAAGCAGATCAAGGGTAAACCAGAAACCTTTTCTATCAGCAAAGGCAACCTTCGATGTGCAGGCTAAAGCATCGAGGAGCCATTTGATTCCATCATGTCTCTGACACTCAGTTCGTAAACGCTGCCCATCAGGTGCAGACCCATGGCTGAAGCTGAAGCTGGGCCGTCCAAGGCACTGTCCCTAAGTGGAAGACTAAGTACAACTGGACTCATCCCTCGAGATCTTCGCCCTCGCGGAGAGCATGGAGCAGGAGGGACGGAAGAGGAAGACGAGGAAGAATATATAGACCCCGAACCCCGTCCAAAAGTTGAGGCCCCCACCTTAACGTTGCCGAACGTTGAGTGACTGAAGGGCAGGGACCCATTTGCGGCAGCATTGGCTTCCGTGGTCGCCATGTTTGACACGTCTCCCCTTCCTCCCTCCGTCACCGGATCCGATCCTGCACGTACGAGATCGGCATTGGCGAAAGTGAAAGATTGGAGACCAAAAGGAAAGGAGAAAGAGATGGTCGGAACAATGACACCATGGGGGGAAGGTTGGGAAAGACCTTACCATGACCACACCGCTTTGGTCCACACCACGCCTTCAGTAAAGAGACCGCTTGAACCTGTGTGCGTGAGCCTTTAACCTATGTGCGTGGAGCCAGGCTTTCCTCCACGCAATGTAGCCCCCAAGTCGAGTCTCGATGAGATCGTAGAGCTACTCACTTGGGTTTTGGATGCCGGTGAAGAAGACCCAGACGTGTTCGCCTTGTGTGCGGCACTAAAGACAAGGCTGGCGCACGCTCATTTGAAGAATCCCCGCCCTACCATGTCCCGTTGAGTGGAACTACTGACCAAGGACGTGAAGAGGTGCAGAGGCATCCGGATTTCCCCTATGGACACCTATCCTAGCCCTTCCTACCCTCATGTGAGGACTGCGCCTGGTTGTAATGCAATAAACGCCTCTGAGGCAGAGATGAAGAGCTATAGCTTGGCTGCAGTGGCGCCATGGGCCATTACACACCCCTCACCCCCTTCAAGTGGAACAGGTGGTACAGGTGGACTTGGCAAGGGAGCAAAGGCCGTTGCCAAGGCGAACCTTCAGATCGAACTCCCTGATTTCAATCCCGAAAATCTGCCGGAATGAGGCGAGGAGTTTTCTGAATTTTTACTCCTCACTCGTCAGCAGCACGGTGACGTAAAGACCAAGTGCACAGTTATCAAGAAGCCGTGCAAAAAGAAGTTTCTTCAGCGGCAGGTGAGACCGCTGTACGGAAGAGCTCCAACTGGGCCGGCTTTTTCAAAAAGCTGGAGCAGATGTACCCAGTGTACGAGACAGACTTGAGTTTCCGTACCAAAATCAGGGAGTTGCCTTCACTCCCTGCATTTCTATAACTTGCCTGTATCACAGAATTTCTAGCGCAGCTGGAGGAGCTCATGGGGCGTATGAACCCCATCTGCTATCGTCCTATTGAGCCTCACCCTTGGCTTGTAAGGAAGATTTCTTCCAACACTTTGGAGGTAGGTAGGTAGGTAGGTATCTTCGGGAGCTCGGGATGCCTCTCTTGACATTGCACGAAGAAGGTCTTACCAAGGGGACGTCCTGTCCCTCCCACTGCCCTATGTCAGGTGCCTCTTGAGCCGCTCCCGCATGTGCTTGGGAAGGCATTGTCGCGGCCACCCGGAACGTGGAGAAACCATCTAGGCCTTCATCTTCAAAAGCAACAACCAAAAAGGAACAAGCAGATCAAGGGTAAACCAGAAACCTTTTCTATCAGCAAAGGCAACCTTCGATGTGCAGGCTAAAGCATCGAGGAGCCATTTGATTCCATCATGTCTCTGACACTCAGTTCGTAAACGCTGCCCATCAGGTGCAGACCCATGGCTGAAGCTGAAGCTGGGCCGTCCAAGGCACTGTCCCTAAGTGGAAGACTAAGTACAACTGGACTCATCCCTCGAGATCTTCGCCCTCGCGGAGAGCATGGAGCAGGAGGGACGGAAGAGGAAGACGAGGAAGAATATATAGACCCCGAACCCCGTCCAAAAGTTGAGGCCCCCACCTTAACGTTGCCGAACGTTGAGTGACTGAAGGGCAGGGACCCATTTGCGGCAGCATTGGCTTCCGTGGTCGCCATGTTTGACACGTCTCCCCTTCCTCCCTCCGTCACCGGATCCGATCCTGCACGTACGAGATCGGCATTGGCGAAAGTGAAAGATTGGAGACCAAAAGGAAAGGAGAAAGAGATGGTCGGAACAATGACACCATGGGGGGAAGGTTGGGAAAGACCTTACCGTGACCACACCGCTTTGGTCCACACCACGCCTTCAGTAAAGAGACCGCTTGAACCTGTGTGCGTGAGCCTTTAACCTATGTGCGTGGAGCCAGGCTTTCCTCCACGCAATGTAGCCCCCAAGTCGAGTCTCGATGAGACCGTAGAGCTACTCACTTGGGTTTTGGATGCCGGTGAAGAAGACCCAGACGTGTTCGCCTTGTGTGCGGCACTAAAGACAAGGCTGGCGCACGCTCATTTGAAGAATCCCCGCCCTACCATGTCCCGTTGAGTGGAACTACTGACCAAGGACGTGAAGAGGTGCAGAGGCATCCGGATTTCCCCTATGGACACCTATCCTAGCCCTTCCTACCCTCATGTGAGGACTGCGCCTGGTTGTAATGCAATAAACGCCTCTGAGGCAGAGATGAAGAGCTATAGCTTGGCTGCAGTGGCGCCATGGGCCATTACACACCCCTCACCCCCTTCAAGTGGAACAGGTGGTACAGGTGGACTTGGCAAGGGAGCAAAGGCCGTTGCCAAGGCGAACCTTCAGATCGAACTCCCTGATTTCAATCCCGAAAATCTGCCGGAATGAGGCGAGGAGTTTTCTGAATTTTTACTCCTCACTCGTCAGCAGCACGGTGACGTAAAGACCAAGTGCACAGTTATCAAGAAGCCGTGCAAAAAGAAGTTTCTTCAGCGGCAGGTGAGACCGCTGTACGGAAGTGCTCCAACTGGGCCGGCTTTTTCAAAAAGCTGGAGCAGATGTACCCAGTGTACGAGACAGACTTGAGTTTCCGTACCAAAATCAGGGAGTTGCCTTCACTCCCTGCATTTCTATAACTTGCCTGTATCACAGAATTTCTAGCGCAGCTGGAGGAGCTCATGGGGCGTATGAACCCCATCTGCTATCGTCCTATTGAGCCTCACCCTTGGCTTGTAAGGAAGATTTCTTCCAACACTTTGGAGGTAGGTAGGTAGGTAGGTATCTTCGGGAGCTCGGGATGCCTCTCTTGACATTGCACGAAGAAGGTCTTACCAAGGGGACGTCCTGTCCCTCCCACTGCCCTATGTCAGGTGCCTCTTGAGCCGCTCCCGCATGTGCTTGGGAAGGCATTGTCGCGGCCACCCGGTCCATGTGTCCCAGGTGGGAGGGTGTCCCCACATGTGTCCATGGGTAGGGCCACATGCCCCCACCTTTGGGCGGCAGCTCTGGGGGCTGCCCAGCCGTGTGGAGTATCTCTCACCACAAGGGGTATTGCTCCCGCCAGTCTACCGTACGACCGCCTCACCCTTGTGGCTTGAGTTGCGGGGCCACTCTGCTTGGCAGGGGACCCCCTCCTGGACTGTGTACCGGCTCGCCTGTCACCGGTTGCTTCCATGGCTCCGGGTGACGTTTGCCATGGTCCGCGATGCAGCCTGGCCGGGCTCGGACCAGTGGCCTTGGAGTACCGCTCCTGCCACGGGCCCGGTGGGTCGGCTGGGTCGCCCGAGTGCGTCCGACCCATGGGGTGTTGGTTCTTTCCTGTCCCTCGGCCGCCCTACGTGTGTGCAGTGTCCTGGGCCGCTTGGCTTCTGTTCACCGGTGTGCCCGCGCGGTTTGTTGTGTCGTGTCTGCGGTGTCCTGAGGCACCTGGCTCCTGTTCACCGGTGTGCTCGCTCGGTGTGTTGTGTTGGGTGCGCGGTGTCCTGGGCCACTTGGCTCCCGTTCACCGGTGCGCCCGCTGGATGTGTTGTGTTGCGTGTGCGGTGTCCCGGGCCACTTGGATGCTGTTCACCGGTGCGCCCGCTCGGGGTGTTGCTTTGCGTGTGCGGTGTCCTGGGCCACTTGGCTCCTGTTCACTGCTGTGCCCGGTCGGTGTGTTGTGTTGCGTGTGCGGTGTCCTGGGCCACTTGGGTCCTGTTCACCGGTGTGCCCGCTCGGTGTGTTGTTTTGCGTGTGCGGTGTCCTGGGCCACTTGGCTCCTGTTCACCGGTGTCCCCGCTCGGTGTGTTGTGTTACGTGTACGGTGTCCTGGGCCACTTGGCTCCTGTTCTCTGGTGCGCCCGCTGGGTGTGTTGCTTTGCGTGTGCGGTGTCCCGGGCCACTTGGCTCCTGTTCACCGGTGTGCCCGCTCGGTGTGTTGTGTTGTGCATGCGGCGTCCTGGGCCACCTGGCTCCTGTTCACCGGTGCGCCCGCTCGGTGCGTTGTGTTGTGTGTGCGGTGTCCTGGGCCACTTGGCTCCTGTTCACCTGTGCGCCCGCTCGTTGTGTTGCTTCGCGTGTGCGGCGTCCTGGGCCCCTTGGCTCCTGTTCACCGGTGTGCCCACCCCGTGTGTTGTTTTGCGTGTGCGGTGTCCTGGGCCTCGTGGCTCTTTTTCACCGGTATGCCCGCTCGGTGTGTTGTGTTCCGTGTGCAGTGTCCTGGCCCACTTGGCTCCTGTTCACCGGTGTGCCCGCTCGGTGTGTCCTGTTGCGTGTGCGGTGTCCTGGGCCAATCGGCTCCTGTTCACCGGTGCGCCCGCTCCGTCCTTTTCCCTGCTCGTGCGGTGTCCTGGGCCACTTGGCTCCCGCTCACCGGTGTGCCCGCTCGGTGTGTTGTTTTGCGTGTGCGGTGTCCTGGGCCACCTGGCTTCTGTTCACTGGTGTGCCCGCTCGGTGTGTTGTGTTGCGTGTACGGTGTCCTGGGCCACTTGGCTCCTGTTCACCAGTGCGCCCGCTCCGTCCTTTGCTTTGCTTGTGCGGTGTCCCGGGCCACTTGGCACCTGTTCACCGGTGTGCCCGCTCGGTTTGTTGTTTTGCGTGTGCGGTGTCCCGGGCCACCTGGCTCCTGTTCACCGATGTGCTTGCTCGGTGTGTCGTGATGCGTGTGCGGTGTCCTGGGCCACTTGGCTCCTGTTCACCGGTGTGCCCGCTCGGTGGGGTGTGTTGCGTGTAAGGTGACCTGGGCCACTTGGCTCTTGCACACCGGTGTGCTCGCTCTGTGTGCTGTGCTTTGGGTTGCGCGTGTGGCGTTTCGTGGGCGGGGCGTCGCTGCGGGGCGCTCACTCGTCCATCCGGACGGCGGCTGTTCGTAGCCGGTAGGGGCTGAGTACCCTCCGGGCGCGCACTCGTCCATCCGGACGGCGGCATTGGCTTCCGTGGTCGCCATGTTTGACACGTCCCCTCTTCCTCCCTCCGTCACCGGATCCGATCCTACACGTACGAGATCTGCAATGGCGAAAGTGAAAGATTGGAGACCAAAAGGAAAGGAGAAAGAGATGGTCGGAACTATGACACCATGGGGGGAAGGTTGGGAACGACCTTACCGTGACCACACCGCTTTGGTCCACACCACGCCTTCAGTAAAGAGACCTCTTGAACCTGTGTGTGTGAGCCTTTAACCTATGTGTGTGGAGCCAGGCTTTCCTCCACGCAATATAGCCCCCAAGTCGGGTCTCGATGAGACCGTAGAGCTACTCATTTGCGTTTTGGATGCCAGTGAAGAAGACTCAGACATGTTCGTATTGTGTGCGGCACTAACGACAAAGCTGGCGCGCGCTCATTTGAAGAATCCCCGCCCTACCATGTCCTGTTGAGTGGGACTACTGACCAAGGACGTGAAGAGGTGCAGAGGCATCCGGAGTTCCTCTATGGACACCTATCCTAGCCCTTTCTACGCTCATGTGAGGACTGCGCCTGGTTGTAATGCAATAAACGCCTCTGAGGCAGAGATGAAGAGCTATGGCTTAGCTGCAGTGGCGCCATGGGCCATTACACACCCCTCACCCCCTTCAAGTGGAACAGGTGGTACAGGTGGACTTGGCAAGGGAGCGAAGGCCGTTGCCAAGGCGAACCTTCAGATCGAACTCCCTGATTTCAATCCCGAAAATCTACCGGAATGAGGCGAGGAGCTTTCTGAATTTTTACTCCTCACTGGTCAGCAGCACGGTGATGTAAAGACCAAGTGCACAGTTATCAAGAAGCCGTGCAAAAAGAAGTTTCTTCAGCAGCAGGTGAAGACCGCTGTACGGAAGAGCTCCAACTGGGCCGGCTTATTCAAAAAGCTGGAGCAGATGTACCCAGTGTACGAGACAGACTTGAGTTTCCGTACCAAAATCAAGGAGTTGCCTTCACTCCCCGCATTTCTATAACTTGCCTGTATCACAGAATTTCTAGCGCAGCTGGAGGAGCTCCTGGGGCGTATGAACCCCATGTGCTATCGTCCTATTGAGCCTCACCCTTGGCTCGTAAGGAAGATTCCTTCCAACACTCCGAAGAACTGCAGGGAGACATCTGAGAGAGAAGCTCGGACGCATTGCTATGATGATCCGATCAATCCCATGATGGAACTAGCCACGGAGAGGGAGAATGACTCTCACATGGACAAGTATCTTAGCAAACAACTTCGAAGAGAAACCCGTGCTGAGAGGAATCTTTGAGGGAGGTCGTCTCAACTCCACTCTAACCATGGTAAGCAGCGCTGTGGGCAGTGGAAAGACATGCAGGAGACCCCCCCTTGCAATGGCAAAGAAGTCGCTATCTTTTCTACTGTCATTCCACGGACGACAAAGGTGGACCTTGTTGCACCCCCGACTGTGATGGGCGAAGCGCTTGCATGCTCCAACTGCAACGCAAGCACAAAAGCAAAAAATGGTCAAGAGGTGAAACACCAGGACCCATTCCACTGGACGATCACGTGCTGGTACTACAGCAAGCGTCGTCATTACGCAGACGAATGCCACATAAGACACCGCCAGTCCGAAGAAAATCTCCTGGTCGGGGTAACCGTGATCGAGGACGGAGGTCCTCAGCCCCACCCGTTGGTGGAAAAGGCCCGCCTAACGCTGCCCCCAACTCTGAGCAGCAGGGTGAGAGGAGAACTGCACCGTGCCCCTCTTGTAGCACTGGCTGCGCCGTGAAGGGCAAGAGCGCCAAGCAGCCGAAGCTCACCTGGCGCTCTAAGTGTGTGCAGGCTGCCGGGGTGGAGGTGAAGTTCCCTGAAGAGGGATCGGGGGGCGGCTGCGAGGAAGATGAATCAGGCTTTTGGATCACCGCTAAAATAGGTGATCAGGTTTACAAAGCGGTCTGGGACACATGCGCAGCGCTCTCAATCATGGCCCGCAGATTTCTAAAAAAAGCCAAGGTTCGGACAACCAAAACTGTGGCCATAAGGGTTGGGGATGGTAGGACCATCTATTTCTTGGGCGTTGGTCGATTTTACCCTGTGTCTGGGCGATGAAGAGGTGACACATCACTGAAAAAAGCCGGACACTGATGCCTTTGACATTGTCATTGGCACGTATTTCCTGCGCCGAAACTCCCACGTGAAGCTGTCGTCTCTGCAGCCCTCCTATGACATACACTGCGACTTCGGCAGTGGCCTTTCCTCTGTCCCTCTTGAGCTGTGAGGACGACAAGAATCCGGTTAACGCTACGTGAACCGGTCTGGTGGAACTGAAAACTACCAGTTGGTGCCGGCGTTCTTAGAAAACAGACTGGCCGCTTTGCAGGTAGACCTCAATGAGGTTCAGGTGGAATGGTTAGCAAGTAAAGAGCAGCATATGCTGCAATTCCACTGTTGGCGATATCTCAATAACGCCTATTGCTTCTGCTGGAGATTAATGGGATTGTGCTATGCTACCCCCCATTCTCCCAACTCGCTCAGGTGCTGACCAAAATGGCCCTTGAAGGACCAATAGTCGTGCTGTGCACCCCCGAGTGGGGTTCTAAAGGGGAACACGCCTATTGGAGGAGTTTACTGGACCGTATGACAGTGGGAAGAACTGAACTCGCCCACGGCCCAATCTACGTACCTGTGAACCAGACCAAGGGGTCTGAGGCGAAGGTCGCAGTAGTTTGGGCAGCACCAGAGCTTGGCAAAGAAGACATAGCAATGGATGAAGACTGATAGTATCCTGCGAATAGATAGGATGCAAAAAACCCTTGGAATACCTGATATGCACATATGAGAAATCCACCCTAGCATCCACTAATTATTATAAATACAAAGGATCCAAGATTGCCTTATCTATCTCACAGCCCATATTCCTAACAAAGAAATGAAAGCCCAAAGGAGGGGGCATGTGGCCCTACCCATGGACACATGTGGGGACACCCTCCCACCCAGGACACCTGGACCGGGTGGCCGCGACACTGCCTTCCCAAGCACATGCGGGAGCGGCTCAAGAGGCACCTGACATAGGGCAGTGGGAGGGACAGGACGTCCCCTTGGTAAGACCTTCTTCCTGCAATGGCAAAAGAAGGCATCCCCAGCTCCCAAAGATACCTACCTACCTACCTAACAAGGAAATGAAATATAATGTACGATGTCCCATATATAGGGTCATATCATGATACCTGAGGAGCAATATGCTAGGGTAGGGTTGTGATCTGCTTCACCCCCCCACTCAAATGGACTGCCATGGGCAGGAAGCACATGCCCAAGAGGAACGTAGCAGTCACAAAACTACAAAGTGCATCAACTGCAGGCATGTTCCACAATCTGTCTTAGAGGGAATCGAACCTGTGCTGGCGATCTGCGCATCGGGTGCACGTAGGGTTCGGACCGGTTTTCCCAATTAATCGGAAAAACCGCTTATCGGCAATAATCAAAAATCATTTTCAAAAAAACTGGCACAACCGGTTATTTTGAAGACTGATGTAAACCAATTAATCGGAAAGGTTCCAATTTTTTTCGCATCTTTTCGGCAGTAGATCTTGTCCTATTTTTGCACTAATAAGAAGCTTTGGTAGCAACAAGTAATGGCGGATGGTAAATTACAACTTCCCACGTAGTTTTGATCACTGTGCTCCAACTTGTATGGGCTCTCCTTTGCCGAATGCCAGATTCTGGTTAGAAAAGGGCAATTAATCGGAAAAACCAGTTGTTTTGAAAACTATTAATCGGCCAAACCGGTTTTTTTTTGTAAAAAGAATCGTTTAAAACCAGTTATTTTCAAAACTAGCAGGTTCCAAACCTTAGGCGCACGGCCGCTGAAGTAACCCTGATCCGTAGAAATGGAACCACCGCCAAAATACTGAAAATCATTGGCGGAATCCCGCAGCCCAGCAAGAAGTCGTCAACGGAATCAGGAGCTGTTGCGCAGAGTCTGGTCCCCGGGTGTTGCAACTGGCATTGTTGGGGTCAGCAGGTAAAGTCGGTAGTTTTCTCTAGAATTAAAACTAAAGGCAACGTGAAATCACACTTTTAACCAATTACAAACGCAACGTTACCTGGAAAGCGGTGCAACCTGAAAGTGCCAAGTTTTGACTTTTGGAAAACCTGTTACAGACAGCCACAGACGAACACTTTGTACCCGGTATACTCTACCCTGGTGCAGAGAAGGGTGAATCAGTGGAAAATCTCCACACCTAATGCAAAAAGGGAAAATGGGTTGTACCAGCCAACACACTCAAGTGTTCAAGCCCTCGCCAATGTTTGAGCAATTTTTTAGCTCACTGTCTTGGGTCCAGGGTTAGGGATGGTCGTGGGGTCGTGGTTTTGGTACGTGGCGGCACTCGGAGTGCTTGCAAGCACCAACATACCCAAAGCCCGGGAGAGCCCTCGAAAATTGCTTGCCACGTTATTAGCATCCTTGGACCAGGGGCGTCATCGTGGACAGGACGTAGTCCTGGTGGTGGTAGGAGCGCTCCCGTAAGACCCGGGTTAGGGGACTGAATGGCATTAAGAGCCCCGAAAGAACACGCCCCACTTCTACCCCAGGCTATCTGCCACACAACCCCACCCCTAGGACTCTCAAGCCCAGCGGTGAGAGAGGTAGACGGTGGGGTAAACCTGTGGTACCCGACGCCCTGCTCTGGTGGGGATTTTGGTAATCGAGGGGCGCGACCTGCATGCACCCTTTTGTATTGTCTCTCAGCGCGTCTCGCTCTCTCCTCCCTTCCCCACAGAATAACACAACCCCATATTTTTTTGCTCTTTTTCGTGGCACGCTCATGGGGGCGGTCAAGGTGGGCGAGGAGGTCAATGACTTGAGTGAGGTTATGAGTCCTCAGATACTGTCGCCACACCCTGTTGTAGGAAGGTACCAACGTTTGCCCGGGCTCCTCAATAATACAATCCCTAGTGTACCTGTCCCATCGCACATTGAAGACAAGTCTATTGCGGTGTTTATGGTGCCTCCATATTTTTTCACGTTGTAACTGTCCACCTCAAACTGGGAGGGCACTCTTGGAATCTCCTCCGTGTATCTTAGAGGTACCGTTGATCGGGGCGACTTGACAGTTTTCATTAAACAATCAGCATGGATATCACCCAGCCTCCATTGGTCCACTTGAATAACATAGACGTCGTGTGCCTTCTTAGCCACCACCTCATAGGGCCAATGCCAATAGGGGCAAGTCTTATTGCCAACATTCCTATGTTGGCGACAGACCCACAAACGGTCCCCTTTTGAGAAATTGGGAGACACTCTTGTCCTCTTATTCTATTTGTGAGCCATCGTTTTTTGCACGTGAATCATAGCTCTACGTGCAAGAATGAAGCTCCTCATGCCGTTGGAAATAATGCACGCCATCTCGGGCAAGCGCCCTTGACTCTGCAAGAGGAGGTCCCTTTGTACGGTTGTGCGTACCAAAAACAATTTCAATCGGCGTAAAACCTCAAGGACCTTTAGTCTTATGCCACACCCGTACAACGGCGGGCAAAACCTCCACCCCATTAGGGCCTTTCTTTAAGGTAAGCGCTTTAGCAACGGCACGCCTTAGCTGCTTGCCAGTACTTTCGGCTTGACCATTGCCTTGGTGTATACCCACGAGACACATAGTCGAGCGGGTACCAATCTTAGAACAAAGGATTCGGTACTATTGGCTCACAAATTGTGGCCCACGGTCGGAGCATATGTCATGAGGGGCGTCAGACCATTGTCAAATGGGCCGCTCTTTTCACCGTTAGCCCTTCAGAACACAGCACAGGGGTCGCCGCTCGCGCACGCTGGCGCCTGGTGCCAGAATACAATAAAAAGTTAAGAAAAACACGCCCAAAATGTTTTTCAAATAGCTGAAAGTGAAGGTAATTAGCACAGAAAACGCCTAGGAAGAAAGGTGCGCGTCAAAACGCGTTAAAAAACGAACGAAAATGTTCCCAGCTGAAATAGATAAACAAATGGCGCCGTAACTGCTGTAACGAATAGGGAAGTGTAACACCGTGTCGCTCGTCGCTGTGCACACCGTATAGGTAAAGAAAAACCCGTTCCGAGCAGCGCGTAAAAACCGAAAAGCATTTCCTAAGACGCCGCGCCCCTGGTCTCGCACCCTCTCGTTTTGTTTTCTTCCCCATGTACCTCCCCTTCCCAACTCCGCCCCACCCTCGCCAGTTTTGCCCTCCATGTCGCTGCAGGCTGCAGCAGGCAACAAGTCGCGTCAAACAGAAGAATCACACCAACAAGGAGCCAAGGGCGGAAAGTCCGGTGGCAGTGGGAAGAGCAGGTCCAGTCTGAAACTGGGAGAAGCAGCAAGGCAAAGCACAACGGGAACAGACTCGTCAACGACGTGTTCGACCGACACTGAGACGGACGCGGGCTGAAAGATCAGAAGAATTTTGGTGGTCTTGCCACTCGCGCGTGTGTTGGGTTGTGTGTAATTTCAATTCATTTTCGAAAATGGAAAACCATTTTTACAGGTTTTGTAGAAGTTTTTAAAGGGAAAGGAAAAAAACAAAACCACCGACAAAGAAAGACAGGCAGCACGGCACCACAGCACAGCACACATGGAAACACAGCACCACAGGACACAGCACAGGGGAGCGGGGCACCACGACAAACCACAGCACACAACAGGGCAGCAGGCCACGTGGCCAGACAGGGACACCAGCGACAAAGCAGGCCACCCAAAGACAACAGCAGACAACCAGACCCAGCAGCGAACACCCAGAATCAACGGGCAACAACACACGGCACCGGCCAGCGCAAACAGGGACTGCTAAGCCACTAGGCTCCTGCACCGGACCGATGCTGCAAAACACGTGAGTTTCGTTTCAAAGTCCAGACCACACTGCACCTTTGCCCTCAATGCAATACACTGCTCCAACACGTCGTAATTGTTGAGCTTGTCCGTGAATCCACAGTCAACATGGTCAAAATGACCCTGTGCAACACACAGGAGACCAGTCTCAGACTACTCTACCATTATACTATTTAATGATTGCTGGTTAGTCTGTCGTGATTCTGTCTGTGCTCTGTCGTAATTCTGCCTGTACTCTGTGATATTGATGTCGTCTGTCCTTACGCTTCAGGCCCATAATTGGCGACCGATCTGGCAGATAACTCGCGATCACCAGAGTCTTTACTCTGTTGCCAACTGCTAACACGCCCCTCCTAAGGCAGCGCCGTGGCATGAAGACAAAGCCGGAAAAACGGTGCGCCTGGTAGATCTATTCAGAAGGAGGCAGCGGACGTCGTTGACAGGACATATTGCAAAAATTTCTTGCAATGCACTCCGGCTTGGATATGTCAGCAGTCATGGGGGGTAGGGGCACCCCATCAGCCCAGTGCCAGCAGCGAGAATCAGCACTGAAGGGAGGCGGGGGGGGGAACAACCACTGGCGTGCAGGAGAGGCACCCCCCCGGGGGACGCCCTCCCGCCACCCCCACAGCACGCAACGACGGCTCGCAAGAGCGCACGCTGTGGGGCCGGTGCTGAGTCCCCACGCCCACAACAACCGCGCCCGAGAAACACGGGTCGCGGATCCCAGGCCGCCCGCCCCAAGAGACGGGCGGTCGGGGAGGGACAGTGCCTGACACCAGACAACCATCACAACGGTGGAAGGCCACCCCCCCCGCGACGGCCTCCCAGCACCCCCGCGGCACGCAGCCCCCCGCCGGGCATGCAAGCCAAAGGGACAGTGCTGGGCCCCCACGCCCACACACCCGCGCCCACAGCACGTGGCTAGCGGACCCCGACAGCCCGCCCAGAGGACAGGTAGCCGGGGGAGGACGAGCGCCTGAACTCAGACGCCCCTCACAACGGCGCAAGGCAACCCCCCCGGGGACGCTCTCCCGCCGGCCCCACAGCGTGCAACAACGGCTCGCAAGAGCGCACGCTGTGGGGCCAGTCCTGGGTCCCCACACCCACACCAACCGCGCCCGGGAAAGACGGGTTGCAGAACCCCGGCTGCCCGCCCCAAGGGACAGGCAGCTGGGGGAGGGAGAGCGTCTGACACCAGACGCCCCTCACAACGCTGGAAGGCCAGGCCCCGCGGGACCGGCTCCCACGACCCCCACGGCACGCAGCCCCCCGCAGTGCATGCAAGCCAAAGGGACAGTGCTGGGCCCCCACGCTGGCACACCGGCACACACAGCACGTGAATAGCGGACCCTGACAGCCCTCCCTGAGACTGGGCAGCCGGGGGAGGGAGAGCGCCTGAACTCAGGCGCCTCTCACAACGGCGCAAGGTACCCCCCCCCAGGGGACGCCCTCCCGCTACCCCCACTGCGCGCAATGACAGATTGCAAGAGCGCACGCTGTGCGGCCCGTGCTGGGTCCCCACGCCCACACCAACCCCGCCCAGGACACACGGGTCGCCGAAGTCTGGCTGCCCAGCCCAAGGGACGGGCGGCCGGGGGAGGAACAGCGCCTGACACCACACGCCCCTCACAAGGGTGGAAAGTGACCCCCCCAATGACAGCCTCCCACCAGCCCGGCGGCGCGCAGACCCCTGCAGGGCATGCAAGCCAAAGAGCAGTGCTGGCCCCTCACGCCCGCACACCCGCGCCCACATCACGTGGGTAGCTGAGCCCGACAGCCCGCCCTGAGGACGGGCAGCCGAGGAGGGGGAGAGCGCCTGACCTCAGACGCCCCTGACAATGGTGCAAGGCACCCCCCCCCGGGAACGCCCTCCTGCCACCCCCACAACGCGCAACAACGCCTCGCAAGAGCGCACGCGGTGGGGCTTGTGCTGGGTTCCCACGCCCACACCAACCGCGCCCGGGAAACACGGGTCCCGGAACCCTGGCTGCCCACCCCAAGGGACAGGCAGCCGGGGGAGGGACAGCGCCGGACACCAGACGCTCCTCACAACGGTGGAAGGCCACCCCGCCGGGGGGGCCTCCCACCACCCCCGCAGCATGCAGCCCCCCGTAGGGCATGCAAGCCAAAGAGACAGTGCTGGGCCCCCACGCCCGCACACCCGCGCCCACAGCACGTGGGTAGCAGACCTCGACAGCCCGCCCTGAGGACGGGCAGCCGGGGGAGGACGAGTGCCTGAACTCAGACGCCCCTCACAACGGCGCAAAGGCATCCCCCCCGGGGACGCCCCCCCGCCACCCCCACAGCGCGCAACGACGGCTCGCAAGAGCGCACGTTGTGGGGCCAGTGCTGGGTCCCCACGCCCACAACAACCGCGCCCGAGAAACACGGGTCGCGGATCCCAGGCCGCCCGCCCCAAGAGACGGGCGGTCGGGGAGGGACAGTGCCTGACACCAGACAACCATCACAACGGTGGAAGGCCACCCCCCCCGCGACGGCCTCCCAGCACCCCCGCGGCACGCAGCCCCCCGCCGGGCATGCAAGCCAAAGGGACAGTGCTGGGCCCCCACGCCCACACACCCGCGCCCACAGCACGTGGCTAGCGGACCCCGACAGCCCGCCCAGAGGACAGGTAGCCGGGGGAGGACGAGCGCCTGAACTCAGACGCCCCTCACAACGGCGCAAGGCAACCCCCCCGGGGACGCTCTCCCGCCGGCCCCACAGCGTGCAACAACGGCTCGCAAGAGCGCACGCTGTGGGGCCAGTCCTGGGTCCCCACACCCACACCAACCGCGCCCGGGAAAGACGGGTTGCAGAACCCCGGCTGCCCGCCCCAAGGGACAGGCAGCTGGGGGAGGGAGAGCGTCTGACACCAGACGCCCCTCACAACGCTGGAAGGCCAGGCCCCGCGGGACCGGCTCCCACGACCCCCACGGCACGCAGCCCCCCGCAGTGCATGCAAGCCAAAGGGACAGTGCTGGGCCCCCACGCTGGCACACCGGCACACACAGCACGTGAATAGCGGACCCTGACAGCCCTCCCTGAGACTGGGCAGCCGGGGGAGGGAGAGCGCCTGAACTCAGGCGCCTCTCACAACGGCGCAAGGTACCCCCCCCCAGGGGACGCCCTCCCGCTACCCCCACTGCGCGCAATGACAGATTGCAAGAGCGCACGCTGTGCGGCCCGTGCTGGGTCCCCACGCCCACACCAACCCCGCCCAGGACACACGGGTCGCCGAAGTCTGGCTGCCCAGCCCAAGGGACGGGCGGCCGGGGGAGGAACAGCGCCTGACACCACACGCCCCTCACAAGGGTGGAAAGTGACCCCCCCAATGACAGCCTCCCACCAGCCCGGCGGCGCGCAGACCCCTGCAGGGCATGCAAGCCAAAGAGCAGTGCTGGCCCCTCACGCCCGCACACCCGCGCCCACATCACGTGGGTAGCGGAGCCCGACAGCCCGCCCTGAGGACGGGCAGCCGAGGAGGGGGAGAGCGCCTGACCTCAGACGCCCCTGACAATGGTGCAAGGCACCCCCCCCCGGGAACGCCCTCCTGCCACCCCCACAACGCGCAACAACGCCTCGCAAGAGCGCACGCGGTGGGGCTTGTGCTGGGTTCCCACGCCCACACCAACCGCGCCCGGGAAACACGGGTCCCGGAACCCTGGCTGCCCACCCCAAGGGACAGGCAGCCGGGGGAGGGACAGCGCCGGACACCAGACGCTCCTCACAACGGTGGAAGGCCACCCCGCCGGGGGGGCCTCCCACCACCCCCGCAGCATGCAGCCCCCCGTAGGGCATGCAAGCCAAAGAGACAGTGCTGGGCCCCCACGCCCGCACACCCGCGCCCACAGCACGTGGGTAGCAGACCTCGACAGCCCGCCCTGAGGACGGGCAGCCGGGGGAGGACGAGTGCCTGAACTCAGACGCCCCTCACAACGGCGCAAAGGCATCCCCCCCGGGGACGCCCCCCCGCCACCCCCACAGCGCGCAACGACGGCTCGCAAGAGCGCACGTTGTGGGGCCAGTGCTGGGTCCCCACGCCCACAACAACCGCGCCCGAGAAACACGGGTCGCGGATCCCAGGCCACCCGCCCCAAGAGACGGGCGGTCGGGGAGGGACAGTGCCTGACACCAGACAACCATCACAACGGTGGAAGGCCACCCCCCCCGCGACGGCCTCCCAGCACCCCCGCGGCACGCAGCCCCCCGCCGGGCATGCAAGCCAAAGGGACAGTGCTGGGCCCCCACGCCCACACACCCGCGCCCACAGCACGTGGCTAGCGGACCCCGACAGCCCGCCCAGAGGACAGGTAGCCGGGGGAGGACGAGCGCCTGAACTCAGACGCCCCTCACAACGGCGCAAGGCAACCCCCCCGGGGACGCTCTCCCGCCGGCCCCACAGCGTGCAACAACGGCTCGCAAGAGCGCACGCTGTGGGGCCAGTCCTGGGTCCCCACACCTACACCAACCGCGCCCGGGAAAGACGGGTTGCAGAACCCCGGCTGCCCGCCCCAAGGGACAGGCAGCTGGGGGAGGGAGAGCATCTGACACCAGACGCCCCTCACAACGCTGGAAGGCCAGGCCCCGCGGGACCGGCTCCCACGACCCCCACGGCACGCAGCCCCCCGCAGTGCATGCAAGCCAAAGGGACAGTGCTGGGCCCCCACGCTGGCACACCGGCACACACAGCACGTGAATAGCGGACCCTGACAGCCCTCCCTGAGACTGGGCAGCCGGGGGAGGGAGAGCGCCTGAACTCAGGCGCCTCTCACAACGGCGCAAGGTACCCCCCCCCAGGGGACGCCCTCCCGCTACCCCCACTGCGCGCAATGACAGATTGCAAGAGCGCACGCTGTGCGGCCCGTGCTGGGTCCCCACACCCACACCAACCCCGCCCAGGACACACGGGTCGCCGAAGTCTGGCTGCCCAGCCCAAGGGACGGGCGGCCGGGGGAGGAACAGCGCCTGACACCACACGCCCCTCACAAGGGTGGAAAGTGACCCCCCCAATGACAGCCTCCCACCAGCCCGGCGGCGCGCAGACCCCTGCAGGGCATGCAAGCCAAAGAGCAGTGCTGGCCCCTCACGCCCGCACACCCGCGCCCACATCACGTGGGTAGCGGAGCCCGACAGCCCGCCCTGAGGACGGGCAGCCGAGGAGGGGGAGAGCGCCTGACCTCAGACGCCCCTGACAATGGTGCAAGGCACCCCCCCCCGGGAACGCCCTCCTGCCACCCCCACAACGCGCAACAACGCCTCGCAAGAGCGCACGCGGTGGGGCTTGTGCTGGGTTCCCACGCCCACACCAACCGCGCCCGGGAAACACGGGTCCCGGAACCCTGGCTGCCCACCCCAAGGGACAGGCAGCCGGGGGAGGGACAGCGCCGGACACCAGACGCTCCTCACAACGGTGGAAGGCCACCCCGCCGGGGGGGCCTCCCACCACCCCCGCGGCAGGCAGCCCCCCGCAGGGCATGCAAGCTAAGGGGACAGTGCTGGGCCCCCATGCCCGCACACCCGCGCCCACAGCAAGTGGGTAGCGGACCCCGACAGCCCGCCCTGAGGACGGGCAGCCGGGGGAGGACGAGCGCCTGACCTCAGACGCCCCTGACGACCGCGCAAGGCACCCCCCCCGGGGACGCCCTCCTGCCACCCCCACAACGCACAACGCTGGCCTGCAAGAGCGCACCCTCTGGGGCCGGTGCTGGGTCCCTCATGCCCACAACACCCGTGCCTGGGACACACGGGCAACGGGTGCTGGCCGCCCGCCTACAGGGACGGGCAGCCGCGACAGGGACAGCGCCTAACACGAGGCGCCCCTCAGAACGGTGGAAGGCCACCCCCCCGGGACGGCCCCCCATCATCCCCGCGGCACGCAGACCCCCGCTGGGCGTGCAAGCCAAAGGGACAGTGCTGGGTCCCCATGCCAACACACCCGCGCCCACAGCAAGTGGGTAGCGGACCCCGACAGCCCGCCCTGAGGACAGGCAGCCGGGGGAGGAGGAGTGCCTGACCTCAGACGCCCCTCACAACGATGCAAGGCACCCCCCCCGTGGACGCCCTCCCGCCACCCCCAGAGCGCGCAACGCCGGCTCGCAAGAGCGCACGCTGTGGGGCCCGTGCTGGGTCCCCCAGGGCCCACACCACGCGTGCCCGGGACACACGGGCAACGGGTCCTGGCCGCCCGTCCCCAGGGACGGGCGGCCGGGAGAGGGGGAGCGCAGGACACCAGACGTCCCTCGCAACGATGGAAGGCCACCCTCCCAAGGGTCGGCCCTCACCACTCCCGCGGGACGCAGCCCCCCGCAGGGCATGCAAGCCAAAGGGACAGTGCTGGGCCCCCACGCCCGCACACCCGCGCCCACAGCAAGTGGGTGGCGGACCCGGACAGCCCGCCCTGAGGACGGGCGGCCAGAGCCGGTGCTAGGTCCCCCATACCCACACCTCCCGTGCCCAGGACACACGGGCAACGGGTCCTATCTGCCCGCCCCCAGAGACGGGCAGCCGGAGAGGGACAGCGCCTAACAACAGACTCCCCTCACAACATTGGAAGGCCAGCCCCCCCCGGAACGGCCTCCCACCACCCCCACGGCACGCAGCCCCCCGCAGGGCGTGCCAGCCAAAGGGACAGGGCTGGGCCCCCACGCCCGCACGCCCGCGCCCACAGCACGTGGGTAGCGGACCCCAACAGCCCGCCCTGAGGCCGAGCAGCTGGGAGAGGACGAGCGCCTGACCTCAGACGCCCCCCACAGCGGCGCAAGGCACCCCCCCCGGGAACGCCCTCCCGCCAGCCCCACAGCGCGCAACGCCAGCTCGCAAGTGCGCACGCTGTGGGGCCGGTGCTGGGTCCCCCATACCCACACCACGCGTGCCCGGGACACACGGGCAACGGGCCCTGGCGGCCCGCCCCCAGGGACGGGCAGCCGGGAGAGGGACAGCGCCTGACACCAGTCGCCCCTCAAAACGGTGCAAGGCCACCCCCCCCACAGGACGGCCCCCCACCACCCCCGCGGTACGCAGCCCCCTGCAGGGCATGTCAGCCAAAGGGACAGTGCTGGGCCCCCAAGCCCGCACACCCGCGCCGAAAGCAAGTGGGTAGCGGACCCCAACAGCCCGCCCTGAGGCCCGGCAGGCGGGGGAGGATGAGCGCCTGACCTCAGACACCCCTCACAACGGCGCAAGGCAACCCCCCCCGGGGACGCCCCCCCCCCCCCCCCACAGCGCGCAACGCGGGCTCGCAAGAGCGCGCGCTGAAGGGCCAGTGCTGGGTTCCCCATACCCACAGCACCTGTGCCCAGGACACACCGGCAACGGGCCCTGGCTGCTTGCCGCCCGAGACGGGCGGCCGGGGGAGGGAAAGCGCCTGACATCAGATGCCCCTCACAACGGTGGAAGGACACCCCCCCCGGGACAGCCTTCCACCACCCCCGAGGCACGCAGCCCCCCGCGGGGCATGCACACCAAAGGGACGGTGCCGGGCCCCCACGCCCGCACGCTCGCACCCACAGTAAGGGCAGCGGACCCCGTTGGCCCGCCCCAAGTGCAGGCAGCCGGGGCAGGGCGAGTGCCAGACCTCGGACACCCTCCGCAACGGCACACGGCGCCCCCTCAGGGGGGGGTCCCTGCGCCACCCCCACGGCAGGCAACGCCAGCTCGCAAAAGCGCACGCAGTGGGGCCGGTGCGCGGTCCCCGGTACCACCCCCACTGCCCAGGACGCACGGGCAACAGGCCCTGGATGCGGCGCCCGCCCCCAGAGATGGGCGGCCGGAGAAGGGACGGCGCCTGACACCAGACGCCTTACACAACAACGGAAGGCCACCCCCACCCCTCCGGATGAGGGGACCGGCTGCCCGCCCCACAGGCGGGAGGCCGGTGGAGGGGGAGCGCCTGACGCTTCCACGGGCAAGCGAGCGCCCAGCGAAGCCCGGGGAGCAACGCTTGGCATCAGCCCGCGCAGCCAGCTTTCAAGCTACTCCGCCCACACCCCACCACGCCCACGGCACGCGCAACGAAACGGGGCACTACAGGCACGGGACAGCCACAGGAGGTCCGCACCCCATCCCCTGCTCCCAGGCACAACGACACAACAATGGCGGAGCGCACAGCCCCCCGCAAAACGCGCCCCCGGTCTCCAACGCTGGATGTGGAGCACGAGGTCATCAGGGCGCTGGGACTCCGAGGCGGCGACGGGGACCACCCCCTGGTGGACGCGGACGCGGACTCCGACCAGGAGATGGTCCCAGAGGCCTCCCTGGGCAGCGCGCCCGCGGGGCCCGCGCCGCCGGCGGGCAGCGTGCCCGCCCTCTGCCACGCGTGGAAGCGGGGCCACTGCACCGAAGAAGGCTGGTGCCCGGGGCAACACCGATGACCCGCCACCCATGACGGGGCGCTGCCCGCGGTGGGTCATGCGGCCGCAGGCGCCGCCCTGCTCTACGGCGTAGCGCAGGGCTGGATCCTTGATTGAGACCAGGCGCGGCAGCGTGAACATCCAAGAGGCCGTCGACGAGGTCGCCCACACACGGGCCAGACGGAGGTGGCCTTGCACACCTCGGGCCGCCACGGCGGTCCAGCGGATGGGATCGTCGTGAAGCCCACGGGGATGGTGCTAATCCTGGTCGCTGACATGGTCCGAGGGGTGCTCCACGCATGCCCCGTGCGGCCCGCGCACCCGCAGTGGACCATCCAGGTGTACACCCCTCCACGGGCATGGCCTTTCTCCACATGGGCAGTACTTTCATCATGTGGCACCTGACGACGGAGGGCACCTCAACAGGCACCGCGGAGGAAATCGCCCGTGACCTCCAGGCCTGGCCGGCCAACAAGGACTTCCCCTGGCGCAGACCCCAGGGCCACCTCCCAGTGGCGCCTGCGGCAGAGGGGTTCAGCCTCGCGGCAACCCTCCAGCGACACCCCAACAAGAGGGTGCGCCCCTTCCTGCCGACAGGCACGGTTTCGGCCCCCCTGCCCGACTCAGGGTGGCGGTGGGACGCAGGGGAGGCACAACCGCTCCCGGATCCCTGGATCCTCCCGCTGTGGTACTTGTCCACGGACGCCCTGGCCTATGCCACCCAAGCCGTCAAGGGAGCTTTCCCACCGCCGCAACCCCCCGGCGTGGCCCTGCTCCGCAGCCTACAGGCAGGGGCCGCCTGGGTACGGTGGCGGAAAGAGAAGGGAAGCCCGGGCCCGTACTTCCCCCTGGTGCAGGGCCAGGCGCTGCTTCACGCCGAGGACACGGGAACCGTGGAATGGGGGGCGATCGTGCCAGACACGGCGTGCAGATGGATAACCGCGGCCGCCCCGCAACGCATGCAATTTCCACCGGCGTGCCAGCTCCTTGTACGAGCAGTCCCCCCTCTGCCCCCCCACCACGCCCTCAAACGGGACGTGTGGAGGGCCATGCTGAGCCACCCCAGGGAGTGGATGGCGACCCTGGGCGCACAATACCCGCCAGGACCGGTACTGGAGCAGCTCACGGCCCCCACGCCTGGGGTCCGCCACATCCTGCAGAGGGCGTCCGCCCCCACGAAACAGCTCACCGACGAGGTGCTGGACGTGGCGCTGGAACCCCCACGGGTGCTCTACCCGCAGGCTGACATTCCGCCTGCGGGCACGTCAAACCACCTGGCCCGCCTGGGACTACAGCGCCGCGTCGAGGCCGCACACGCAGGAGGTGTGCTGGAACAGTGGCTGGCACTCCACAACCCGTGCACCGCACAGGGCCACTGGTACCTGCACCATTTCCTCTTCCTCCCTTGGGCGGCCCCGGAGCACCGCCGGCAGAACCCGTACCACACGCACCTGGAGCGCCTGGGCGCGCAGGGCTTCCGGCAGCCGGCCCCGCCCGTCCTCCCACCGGGGCAGGGCCCGGTGCCGCTGCTGCAGCAGACCCTGCTGGACACGACCACCACAGTGCAACAAAGAGGAAGCAGCAATGCGGACGGGGCCGAGCCGGACCGCACGAACTGCGGGGTAGTGGCCTGGACTGCGGGCTGCAGGCACCCCACCCGGGACACCACGGGACTTAGGCAGTACCAGCCGGCGGACCACACGCCACTGGCGTCCACCGTCGCGGCCGTCACCATAAGACCTGTGGCAGCGCGGCCAGTGCGCCTGCTGCCCCACGTCACCTGCCGGGACAAGCGGCCCCGCCAACCGGCCGCAACGCACACGCCAACGGCACCCCTCACGGCGGAACAGGTAGGTAGGTAGGTCGACTCGGGACTGGGGTTGCCCCGCAGGGGGGACTTACCAAGGGGCTTTTGCTCACCCACCCACGGCCCTACTTCACGTGCCCCCACAAAGCGGCTCCCCCACATGGGGCAAGGGCGCGGTCGCCGCGAGCAGTACCCTACAGCAGGTTCTGCCCAGAGAGGTAACCCATGCTCGACCGAAGTCTCACAATCCTCTCCTTCGGGCGGATGACACGTGGGGGAGGGTCCCAGCACATCCTCATGAACCTCCGGATTCTGGGGCCCAGGGGCCCGGGGCCAGGCCATAGGCCCTGTCCTGCAGGCACCCCCACCTGGGTTGGTTTTCAGTAGGTGTGAGGCGACTTGAAGAAGCACGTGCTACAGGACTCGCATGCCGTGGCGCATACTCACACCTCCTGACTCGGTCGAGCTTGCGCTCTCCCGGGGGGCCGGGCGTTCGAAGTAGGTCGTTGTAGCTGGTTGGTCGGTCGTATGGTACGGTTGCGGTGTAGTTTGGTAATGTAGGTTGGTCGGTTGCGTGATGGTAGAGCCAAGTTGTGTTCGTGGGCATGGTCGTCGGCGGGCGTGGCGCACCACGGTGTCACCAACCCTTTGGACGCCGTTCCCGTTTCGACCCGTGCACGCCTGGCTGGTTTGGTGTTGGCCGGCTTGCGTGTGGTCTGTTTACGGTCAAGTGGCGGCTGCAGCTGCGATGTTGTTGGTTCGCGGTCGTCTTGGCCGCCTCATGGGCGGCTTGGTTTGTGTGGGTTCCATTGCGCTGCTGCCGGTGGTCGTTCCGCCGCACGTTGTCTATGCAGCTGGCATGTCCGTGTCGGTGTTGGTCAGTGGCGTCGTGGTTCGTCCAAGTGTAGTGTTGTGTAGTTTGTTATCGTTGCTTGGTCGCGTTTGTATTGGCAGCGGTGTGGTGTTCTGCTGTGTTCGTGGGCATGGTCGTCGGCGGGCGTGGCGCACCACTGTGTCACCAACCCGTTGGACGCCGTTCCCGTTTCAACCCGTGCACGCCTGGCTAGTTTGGTGTTGGCCGGCTTGCGTGTGGTCTGTTTACCGTCAAGTGGCGGCTGCAGCTGCGGTGTTGTTGGTTCGCGGTCGTCTTGGCCGCCTCATGGTCGGCTTGTCTTGCGTTGGTTCCATTCCGCTGCTGCCGGTGGTCGTTCCGCCGCATGTTGTTTATGCAGCTGGCATGTCCGTGTCGGTGCTGGTTAGTGGCGTCGTGGTCTGTCCAAGTGTAGTGTTGTGTAGTTTGTTACCGTTGGTTGGTCGCGTTTGTATTGGCAGCGCTGTGGTGTTCTGCTGTGTTCGTAGGCATGGTCGTCGGCGGGCGTGGCGCACCACGGTGTTGCCAACCCGTTGGGCGCTGTTTCCGTTTCGACCCGTGCATGCCTGGCTGGCCGGCGTTGGCCGGCTTGCGTGTGGTCTGTTTACGGTCAAGTGGTGGCTGCAGCTGTGGTGTGGTTGGTGCCCGGTTGTCGTGGCGGTCTCATGGTCGGCCGGGTTCTTGTGGGTTCCGTTGTGCTGCTGCCGGTGGTCTTATCGTCGAACCCTGCCCGTTTAGCCAGCACGTTAGTGTCTGCGTCGGTTTGTGGCGTCTTGGTTTGTACAAGTGTCGTGTAGTGCAGTTTGGGAACGTTCGGGGGCCGCGTCTGCAGCGGTAGAGTCGCAGTGTTCCTCTGTGCTTGTGGCCATGGTGGTCGGGGGGCGCGGCTTGCTACGGTGTCGCTAGCCCGTTGGTCGTCGCTCTCGCACCGGCCCATGCATGCCCGGCCAGCTTTGCGCTGGTCGGTGCGCGCGCGGTCTGTTCACGGTCACGTTGCGTCCGCTGTAGTGGTTCTGGCGGTGTGTGGTCGTGTGAGTCGCCTCTTGGTTGGTTTGTTTGGCGTTCGTTCCTTGCCGTCGCAGCAGGTGTTCGCGCAGTCGGACCTGTTGTGCGCAGGTGTCATGCTTGTTGCGATGTTGGTCGGTGCCAGGTGTGTGGGGCCGGCACGGTACGTTTGTACTGTGCGCCGCCCGCCCGCCGCAGGGGAGAAAAGCCATGACAAGTGGTTGGACCGCTGTAAAAAAAAGTTTTTTTTCCCCTGTCGGTGCCCTGTTCCCTGCTCCGCCCTGGCAGTGTTGCGAGCACGATCCATTATCCGGTATTTCGTGGTGCCCCGTAGCCGTACTTCCAGTTTCACTTGTGCCACTCATATGTACACTCCCGTCGTTGGCAAGGCCCTGCCGGTCCCTGTGCTCCCCATGGGAGCCCCGGGGCGTTGCTCCAGCTCAGTGGTGCTGTGCTCGTGCTCGTGCCTGTCTGCCTGCCGTGCTCCTTCTCGTGTTGTGCGTTTCGGGTCATTCGGGTGGCGTGTCTGTGTCACTGCGCTGGGTGTGGTGGCTAGGATGGTTAGGGTGGTTCGGCTTGTGCTGTGGTGCCGGGACGTTCCGTCCGACGTGGCGGGTTGGGCTCGGCGTAACACACCCGTGCCTGTTGGCAGGGGGGTCGGCGCGGCCCCGTGCGGTGAGCTTGTGACCCCCCGCATGTCCCGGGTAGGGTTGTGGAGGACAGGAGTACCGGGTAGTGTTGCAGCCCCCCTCCCTCTCATGGACGCTGTTAACTGTCTGCGGGGGGTGCGCCCCTCGTACCATTCGCACAGGTTATACGTGTCGTAACCTTACGCGTCCCAGGCGCTCAACTCCCCGGCGGAGGTGCGCGCTGGTCCCTGCAGTGCACTTATCTCCGGATGCTCGCCCTGGACGGTAATACTCTGGCCGCTGGTTCGTTAACGTTCTTGTGGTTATCGGCCCGGCCGCGGGTTCCGCAGATTTGGACGGGCCCTTTGCCCGGCCCCTTGTGGAGCCGGCTCGCGGGAGAGAAGGGTGAGGCGGGAGGACGGGTCCGGGCGTGGCGCCGCCTCGTTCCCTGCTGCAGGTGGGTCGCGGGGCCCGAGAAGCGTGGCCCTCGACCGGGGGGTTGTAGGAGGAAGTCCCGGGGTTTCCGTGCGTGCTTGACACCACGGGTTGCGAAGGCTGGCCTCCACTCTCGGGGCATCTGTTGCATGTGTCGGGCATGTTGACGTCCGTCTCGTCGGTTTGTCGGACCGTCAGGTGTTGCTGGGGTGTGTTGCGCGGCTGTGTGCCACCAGGTCGTCGCGGTAGGACCTGTCGCCAGGCGCGGCTCAGGGTCCTGGGGGGGCGTCCCATGCGTCGCACCGGGGCGCCGTGGAGGCTACTGAAGTTTGCGTGCACAAGGGCTGGGCGTGCCTCCCGGGTCTCCGCCTCAGTGTGGATGGCGGGTTGCCGTCAATCGCCCAGCGCCAGCGCCCGGATCAGGTGGCGTGCGCTGTTCGACAACACTCCCGTGGTCATCAGTTCGGCCGCGAGCTCCGTGTGTTTGGCTGGCCCCTTTGCCCGGCCCCTCGCAGACCCTTTACGTGGGAGAGGGGGGTCAGGTGGGATGGCGGTCCCGGGTGCGGCGCTGCCCCCTTTCCTGGTTGCAGGCGGGTCGCTGAGGTCCGGGAGTGTGGCCCTCGTCCGGGGGATGTGGGAAGAGGTCGCTGGGGTCGTATTTGTGTCCGACACCGTGGGCTGCCAAGGCTAGCCTCAACTCCTTGGGTGTCCGTTGTGCGTGCTGGGCAGGTGGACGCCGTCCCCGCTGGTGTGCCCGGTCGACAGGTGGTGCCGTAGCATGTTGCGCGGTCGCGCGTTGTTGGGTTGTACGAGGGGTCGTGTTGGGCGAGGTCTGCCCGGTCGGGGTCGTTGTGGTTCGTGGCCGACCCCGCTGCCGCTGGCGTGTCCGTCATCGTCCGGTCCTCTGGTGGGAGGAGGCGGTCCCGGGTCCGCCGCGCCGTTTCTTCCCTGCGCGTGGCTGGTGTGGGACTTGTCGGTCGGCGTGTACGTTGGGTCCGCTGCCGGCCGGTCAGGTGCGCCATGGTGCGGGCGGGGTTCCGGGTGGGCCTGTGTTGTTGCCGCTTGGCTGGCTGCCGGCCGTTGGCCGTGCGCAGGCGCGACGGGTGGTGTTAGGGGTTGCGGGATCCCTGTGGGGCTTGGGGCCGGTACCCTGTGCGGGTGTGTGGTGCGAGGGGGCTGCCCGGGCTGGGTACCCACTGCCCCCGTATTCGTGGGGCCAGGTAGGGCTCCGCTCCTGGCAGGTGATGCTAGGTGTCCCCGGCTCCCTGTGGCCGCGTGGTGTTGTGTTGGTTGTCGTTGCGCCGCCCGTTTGGACGCACGCTCTTGTCGGGGGCTCTGTGGTGTGCCGGCCCCAGATGGTGCCGGACCGCCTGTAGTCCGCGTGGCGTCGGCGGCGTGTTGTTGGTGTGGTTCGGCGGAGGGTGCGGGGGGGGTGGAGGTGGATGGGTCGATGGATGTGGAGGACGTTGCGGCTGACGTTCGGGCCCGTACGTTCGTGGCCCTAGTCGCTGTCGTCGTTGCAGGTCCTGTGGTTGGTCGCGGGTCAGGGCCCTGGGTGGTTACCCGCACGTCGTACAAGGGCGCTGCGGAGGGCACTGAAGATTTCGTGCACCAGGGCCGCGTGCGCCGCCCGGGCCTCAGTCTCAGTGCGGATGGCGGGCTACAGCTGCCCACCCAACGCCAGTGCCCAGATCTGGTGGATCGCAAAGATGGGGCATAGGTTGGGCTCAGTGGGGGTTTCCGCCGTCGGTTTCGGGATGGCCTCCATCTGCTGCCGGCCATGGAGGTAGAATCTCCACGCCGCTGACCACGCCCTGGTGTGCGGCCAGCGGCGCCGCGCCCACCGCCAGAGGCAGTAGAGGGCGTAGCCTGGGTGCCAGGTGCCTGCCGCCCCCGACACAATGGCCGTCAGGGGGTCCGGGGGTTGGTTTGGGAGCAGGGGGGTAGGGTTGTCCGGCAGGCCCGTGGTCGCCCGGAGCATGGAGTCGACGGCCTCCAGGCTCCAATGGTTGTCCTGCGGGTGCGGGATGATCCGCACCTGGTAGTAGTGGCCATTCTCCAACACGATCATGGCGATGGTACCGGGGTCACGTTCGCGCAGCGGGGGTGCTGCGCGCGTCGTCTCCGGGTAGTGCGCCGTCAGGTTCGTGAGGTTGTGCCCCCTGCTACGGGCGGTCCTGCTTTCCCATGCCTCCAGGCCCTCGTGCGATGGGATACGGAGGTTGTCGGGTCTCGGTGGTGGGGCGGCCCGCTCCCGGCCTCCGGTGGCAGGTGCGGGCCTAGGGTCCGTCGGTGGCGCTATGAGCGTGTGTACCCAGCCCAGGTGTGGGACCCACACGCCCCCTTGGGCCGGTTGGTGGGTGTTGAACCACCAGATCCACGCCTCAATGAGGTCGTCAGAGACCTGTGTCCCGGGGGTGACGAGCGCCTGGAGCTGTCGCACAAAGATTTGGGTTGTCGGGGCATGTGGCAGGGGGACTACGGCGAAAAGCCTGTTCGGGTCGACGTTGCGGAGGTATTCCCGGAGGGTGGCCACCAGCTCGCTCGAGGGCGTGGAAGCGTGGATGTTGTAGAGCGCCTTCAGTTCCGCGTCGTCGAAGGGACCCGTGCCCCGTTGCTGTGGCGGTCGGGGGGGCGGGGGGGGCATGGCGGACCGGTCTTGGTCCAGTGCCGCGTCAGCCGGGGAGGGGTGCCGTGAGGTGGCGCCCGGTTGTCCCCCAGGCACGTATTCCGTGGGGGGTTCCCGTTGCCGGGGCATCGAGCAGGGCGTCGCGGTGGGCAGCGGGCCAGCGGGCTCCTGGGGGCTGGAGGTCCCCGTCGTCTCTGTGTCCGCCCTTGGTCCGCTCGCGTCGTGTCCCGGCTGCCGCGACGTGCCCTCCGTGGCCTGGCGGCTTCTGGACTGCGGGGAGGGCTGCCCCCCCGCTCCTTGCGTAGGGCTGGGGTCGGGCGCGGGCTCCCTTGGTCGCGTGTCCGTGGCGTGTGGTCCTCTCGGTAGCGGATCGGCCGCTGACCCCGGGAGGGAGGCGGCAGATGAGCTGGACGTTTCGCCCGCCATCTGGCGAGGGTCCGCTTGAAGCGTTGCTTGTTGCTCGCGCTCGGCCGGCGTGAGAATGGTTGGGATGTGCTCCTGCTCGGTGCGGGGCCTCTTGGACCGGCGTCTGGGGTCGGGGATCGATGATGTTCGCCGAGCTTGGGGGTCGCGGGGGCCCCCGTGGTCCCTGTCCATATCTTCATTGATGACGACTCGTCGCGCTGCGGGGGGCGGCGTGCGGCTGCGGCGACAGGATCGGTCAGGGCGCCTCGTTTCTTGGCGCTGCTCCGGCGTGTCGCCTTGCACCCTCGAGGCGTGCAGACTGCCCGGGCTCCTCCGTGGGGCGAACGGCCGCAGGGGGCTGCTGTATGTGCCAGAGGGGGAACCCCTACCGGGTGGTGGACCCCGTGGGTGTTCCGGTGAGTTTCGGCGCGCCGCCTGTCTGGGGGGCTCCGGGACGTCTTGGGACCGCGGCCGCCGGTGGCCTGAGGCGTGTCCCTGGTGGCCCGGTGATCCAGGGATGTTCCAGATATTATGGTCCTGCATGGCGGCCCGGATGCGCAGGGCGACGCGCTGGTGCCACCGCCAGTGCAGTCCGTTCATTTCATCTGGGCTGTAGGCTTCCATATGCGCCATGAGCCTGGTGGCCACATAGCGCCATTGGTCGGGGCGGTCCATGGTGGCGGGGGGCGTGTGCCCTGTCCGATGACCAAACGTGACGTCTGCCATGGTGCGTGTTCCCCCGCGAGGTGGCAGGAGCGGGAGGAAAGTACCCATCGTATGCGGACCGCCAGTTCGAGCTGCTCCCCTGTGACATGCCTGGGGATCCAGAAGCTTTGGTCTTGGGTCCCTTCTTGCTCTGCTTGTTCGCTGGGGTGGCCGGCGTCACCCTCCAAGCGTGCATAGTCCAGGTGTCCCCGCCCCCAGGGCGGGGCGGCCCCCGGCGGTGGGGCGACAGGCTCCCTCGCGGTGTTGGTGGCCGCTTCCACGCGCGTGCCCTCACCCGGGGCGTTGCGCTCGTCCGCCTGGGTACGGTGGCGGAAAGAGAAGGGAAGTCCGGGCCCGTACTTCCCCCTGGTGCAGGGCCAGGCGCTGCTTCACGCCGAGGACACGGGAACCGTGGAATGGGGGGCGATGGTGCCAGGACACGGCGTGCAGATGGATAACCGCGGCCGCCCCGCAACGCATGCAATTTCCACCGGCGTGCCACCTCCTTGTACTAGCGGTCCCCTCTCTGGCCCCCCACCACGCCCTCAAACAGGACGTGTGGAGGGCCATGCCCAGCCACCCCAGGGAGTGGATGGCGACCCTGGGCGCACAATACCCGCCAGGAACGGTACTGGAGCAGCCCACGGCCCCCACGCCTGGGGTCCGCCACGTCCTGCAGAGGGCGTCGGCCCCCACGAAACAGCTCACCGACGAGGTGCTGGACGTGGCGCTGGAACCTTCACGGGTGCTCTACCCGCAGGCCTACATTCCGCCTGCGGGTACGTCAAACCACCTGGCCCGCCTGGGACTACAGCGCCGCGTCGAGGCCGCACACGCGGGAGGCGTACTGGAACAGTGGCTGGCACTCCACAACCCGTGCACCGCACAGGGCCACTGGTACCTGCACCATTT
Organism: Eutreptiella sp. 'Long Island Sound 2002'; assembly: GCA_964036045.1. Taxonomy (NCBI): domain Eukaryota; phylum Euglenozoa; class Euglenophyceae; order Eutreptiales; family Eutreptiaceae; genus Eutreptiella; species Eutreptiella sp. 'Long Island Sound 2002'. The sequence continues at coordinate 61,642,084 of OZ038384.1, read as the reverse complement.
CCTCTTCCTCCCTTGGGCGGCCCCGGAGCACCGCCGGCAGAACGCGTACCAGACGCACCCGGAGCGCCTGGGCGCGCGGGGCTTCCCGCAGCCGGCCCCGCCCGCCCTCCCACCGGGGCAGGGCCCGGTGCCGCTGCTGCAGCAGACCCCGCTGGACACGACCACCACAGTGCAACAAAGAGGAAGCAGCAATGCGGACGGGGCCGAGCCGGACCGCACGAGCTGCGGGGTAGTGGCCTGGACTGCGGGCTGCAGGCACCCCACCCGGGACACCACGGGACTTAGGAAGTACCGGCCGGCGGACCACACGCCACTGGCGTCCACCGTCGCGTCCGTCACCATGGGACCTGTGGCAGCGCAGCCAGTGCGCCTGCTGCCCCACGTCCCCTGCAGGGACAAGCGGCCCCGCCAACCGGCCGCAACGCACACGCCAACGGCACCCCTCACGGCGGAACAGCTGTACGTCGTCGCGGCCGCGCTACTGGCGGACGGCTGGGAGAGTTGAGTCCACCAACACGGCCCGGCACAGATCACGGGTAGCATACAGGGGCCACAGCGCGACGCGCCCCACCCGTGGCACACCACTGTCCGTGAGCGCACCCGTGTCAGGAACGCAGGCGTTGGCGCACCCCCCCCCAGACTCCAGCAGGGGGAGGCACTGGTGCTACAGGCGCTGGGCTACCAGGCCATCCTGCGAGGCCACGCCATGGGCTACCGGTCGCACATCCTAGCCGGGGGCCGTTGCACCGTCTGGCACGGCACCGCCAGGCAAGAGGCCTTCCCGCCCCATGTCAACTGGCAGCAGGAGCCCACCCAGGCCTACTATGTGACGGCCAACCCCTGGCCGCTAGCTGTCCTGCTACACACCACCAGCGCCCCCAACAAACGGCAGGAGCCGGGATGGGCAAACCCCCCCACACTGGTCTGGAGCCCCGACCAGGAGGAGCATCTACGGGCCGCATGGCAAGATGACGCCATCAGGACCACGGATGTTCCGGACCTCCATGCCGGGCTAACGCATGCCCGCCCGGCAGCCACCCTCGCGGCGGCGCAACGATGACAGCAGAACCCACAGTGGGTGTTCTGAATGTTCAGCCCGGCAGACGCGCATATTGCCGTCTGCGACCCCGAACGCTTGCCGGGGCCCGAGGCTGTAATCCACGTAGCGGACTCCGCCCGCGTGATCGTCAAGGCGCTGCTGGAGGGCGAACACCACGCCCTCCTGCTCCAAGTCCGCTTTAGAGACAACGCCAGGGCGGCGATGCCGCGGCTGTGGCCGGCGGCGGCGCGCCCCGCCGACCTGGAGCTCCAGCTGGCGGTCCCGACCACGGTATACCACTGGCTCCAGGGCTTCCACGACCTGCGGTGGGGAGGCAAGCCCGACCGCCAAATTGGCGCCACACACTGGCAAGAGTGGCTGCAGGCAGACGCGCAGCGCGACCGCGTCCAGGGTCTTGGACCCGCGCCCGCGACCAGAGCCATCAAAGCGTCGGCCCCGGGCCACGCGCTGGCGCCGCACACGGTTCCGCTGGCCAACGTACCCGTCGACCTGGCAGCGGAGGGCGCAATCCGCAAGTCGGTGCCGCTCTTTCCGGCAAGGGGGGCCACGGAACCAACAAAATGCCCCCTATATGCGGACAAGTACTACACAAGCGGGGCGTGGCACGTGGTGCACGCTGCCACCCCAGCGGAAGACAAGGAGGCGGCCTCCCACATCCTCCAGGGGCGGGCACGAAGGTCCCCGTGGCACGCCCCGTACGCCCAGCGCCTCCCCCCCCAAGCGCCCGGCCACGCGGCTGCCACGCGGGAGGAAGAGAAGGCATCCAACGCGGCCCCGGCAGCCGGGGGTGCAGCTAATCAGGGGTCCATCCCCGCGAGACTGGCCCCCCTGGCCCCCCTGTGGGTCCCCCTGGGAGCGGGCCCCCCACACTCCATGGCTCCGGCACACCCCGGGGACCTTGCTGCCCGAACGGACCCCGCGGCGATGCCGGCACGGGACAGCTGACTCCAGGAGGACGCGGCGGGCGACGCCCTCTGGCTCGTCACCTGGAACCTGCACAAGGGCCTCGTCCCACCGCACCGGTCCCTCCGGGACACACTCCAACGACGCCGGGGGCCGGCGGCCTGTACCGATACGGAGCACCTCATCATCGGCATGCTGCCCCAGGAGGGAGGCTTTGCCATCATGCTCCAGGAGACAGGGATTGCCATCTGGGCGCAGGGGATGCACGTGGCCGCGGCGCTTCGGGAAAAGGGGTACATCCCCTTCTTCAGCAGCCAGCTGGCGGAGATGGGGGCCACCTCCACCTCGAGGGGTTGACGCCTCCTCAGCGCCGTCAGCAGCAAGTACGGGGCCGAGCAAGAGGTGCTCAGTTTCACGGAATCTGTCCCCGGGAAGGCCGCGGCCCTGGAGATCTGCACAGACGGGGGTGGCCTCATCCTCATCAACGTCCACGGACCGCAGGCAGGCTGCTCCCCAGGGGCGGGGCGGGCGGCTTTCTGGGCCGACATACGAATGTATGCCACTGCGCGCAGCCTCGGTGGGAGGCGCCCGATGGTAACCGCTGGCCACACCAACGTCTACATGGATGCCACCAGCCACCTGGCCACGGAGAACTTACGCGCGGGCTGGGAGGCCTGCGGTTTCGGGAGGGCCACGGCAGGCGGCGTGGAGGACATGAGCCCCACGCTCCACCCGTCCCGGCACAGGAAGGACACCTTCCTGGTCAACGAGCCCCTCCTGCCGTGGTCCCTGCGGGGGAGCGTCTGGGCCCGCGGCATGGCGCACCCCCAGGTGATCGGGTCGGACCACCTCCCGGTCCGCCTGGCCCTGCCGGGCCTCCTCAACGCGGAACGGCACACGACGATGCCCACGCCCTACAGCCACACGGAGGGCCGCCTCCTCCCGTACGACGCCGAGGCCGAGCCCGTCCAGCGCTGCCTGTGGGCTGTGGTCACCGCCGGGCAGGACGAGCCCTTCCTGGCGTCCCCGCTGGGCCCCGCTGAGCAGCACGCCTACGGGTCCATGCCCGCGGCCGCTGTGGGCAAGGTGTTCGAACATCTCCACGCGGGGCATGACGCCCTGGCGCGCACGGTTGGGCGCCGACAACCGTCTCCGGCGGGGTCGGACCTGGCTGGAGGAGACCCCCCTGAGAGCGGGAAATGGCTACAGGCGGCGATCCTCCGCTACGACGCCCTAGCAGCGTGCGCGCCGGCGGCGTACCAAGGAAAACGCGGCCCGGAACGGCATCACAAGCCGAACCCAGCAAACAATATGTCCACACCATCAGTACAACTGTCCGCCATGACTTGGCGAATTCGGAGTGTACAAGTACAACTGGGCAGCAGTGGGCCCCTCTCGATGAGTAAGCCCAAGCTCAGAGTTGCATCTGGGTATCAAGAAGATCCAGGTCACAGAAGGGCGGAACAAGAAGCGCACAGAGAAATACCAATACCCTTAACCACTGAGGCCTTAGCGGCCCGTGGTGACAGCCTGCAGCACCTCCGCCGACGAGTTGCTGTCTTCAATTCCCGTTCAGCCTGCCCTGCACCTTCGTCTACGGCAGTTGGAGGCTCTGAGGAACAAGACGAACAGAGAAGGAGACTAGACTAGTACCTGCTCCATGAAGAGTACTACAAGTCAGTCCGAGGGGAAGATGGAGAAGAACCACTTGAAGCCTTGGGATTCCCACCACATACGGACATGGGTTCCTTCCTTTACTCTGGCCCACCTACGGACCTGGCCGACACTGTGTCTCTACCCAGGCGACCGAGAGGGCCAGCTTGGCGTCCAGAGCTGCGGACTACTAGCAGGAACCCTGAAGTGTGTCCAGCTTATTTGGAGGATTCCCATCTCCCAGGGCCAGCCTATGGTGCCCTGGACCGTACGGCCGAACTACTGGCCAAACTACTGTCTGGTTCCGAAGATCCAGATGTGACAGGCCTGACTGAGGCTGTCAAGGCAAAATTGGGGATCACTGAACCCTTACCCAAGCCAGCGCTGACCTCACCCTCCCCCGGACTGAGCACGCTTGCTGATGATCTCAAACAATCAAGGGTTTCCAAATTGCTACCCAAGGTCACATGCCCCAGCCCTTTACATCCCCGTGCCAGGACTGAAGCGGTACCCAGAACCTATGGCCCATGGCCCGGAGGCCTGTGAGCCGTCACACCCGTGCGGAAGCCGTTGACACCGGCTGTTAGGGGGATATCCCTGTTCTCTAACCCGCGAAGTCTGGAATCCGATTTCTAACCAATGAGATGATTTACAATCACCATAATTTTATTGTCTTAGGCGATTTTCAGTCGGAAATCAGTGAAATACCCGATTTCTACCGCGATTTCTATTTGTCGTGAAAACGCCGCCTGATGTCGCCTGTTCGCGCGCTTTCGTCGCTTCTCCGTGGCGAGTTTTGTCAGAGATTTTTCTCGAGTACCTTTGAGGTTGTGAGAGAACTTAAGGCCTGAATCTAGAGGGTTTTTAATGTACTTTCCTCTGGCTCTGTTCACCAGAATGTTTCGCCGTTGCGTCTTCGAGAAAATTAGCGCGCAAGCTTTTCCGTCGATCGCTCGAACTCATGGTTCTCAAGGACAATGAGTTTGGACGGAACCCTACATTCCCCCCCTATGCCTTTCATCCATGCCCCTTTGACGTGGGCATATCACTTTGTATAGGGAAGCGGGCAATGGCGATGTTTTAGGCAGCCTATGGGTTTCGCAAACCCAAGTCGTTTGTGTGCGCAAACGCCAACTTTGTGGCCTTGTGAGCATGAACGTTAATAACCAAACACAATGCTCACAAGACCAAAAGCCCCAGGCTATTTTGGTTTTTTGAGCCACTTCAACGATGGCTCCACGCAATTCAATGCGTACCAAAAGTCTATTTTCGAAAGAGGGCAAGTTTTGGTCGAAAATTAGGCCAAAATGGCCAAACCCCCGAGGCTCGTACCCGAAGCCTATGGGGATTTGAGCCTCAAACCACAGCAACATGTAAAGTAGAGACCACGAAGGACATCGTGGATGGCTTGGTTGATTTTTACAACCTTGTCATCTATTTTATATAATTTCGCCTTGTGAGCACGCGTGCCATACTGCCTCTTTGCACACGCGCTCATATCCAAGCACTCATGACACGATTGGGCAGAGACAATCTAACCATAGTGGGCATATTTGAAGGCACCCACTATGGGCCTACTCCAAGAACGTTTACTAATATTTTTGCTCCTCAAGGTCCCACAGATATGTTCATGCCAATATCGCCGATATATGCACTTTTTCCCATAAATAGTGTGCTTCAAGGATTGCGGTGTTAAAAATGCTTCCATTATGCTTTGAACCTCAACCCTTTTTGCAAAAGGGAGGCAAGGCTTCGGTTTGCATCCATGCAAAAGCTCAAGGTCAACCGTATGGCGAGGCCAAGATACGACTGAAGCAGGACCCCCGTGTGTATCGACACCGGGAGTTCGCCCTGAGGGGCGAGAGGAAGGAAGCCATGGAGAAGATCCTCCGTGACTTCATCGAGAGAGGCTGGCTTGAGCCGTGCCACTCCGAGTGGGCCTCTACGTGCTTCGTAGTTCCCAAGAAGGTGGCCGGTGAGTGGCGGTCCCTGGTGGACTACCGCGGCCTAAACGCCCAAACGCAGCATGACAGCTATACGCTGCCCCTCATTGAGGACATGCTGCAAAAACAACACCGGCGGAGGATCTTCACGGTGATTGACCTGAAACATGGTTATCATCAATTGCCTCTCGCCGAGGAGTCCCGTGCCTGCACAGCCATGAGCACTCCACTTGGACCTCTCCACTGGAAGGTGATACCCATGGGCGTTACCAACGGCAATGCGGCTTTTCAGCGGATGCTGGAGAACCTGCTTGAGGCGGTGCGTGACTGTGCAGACCCCTTCGTGGACGACGTGATCATCGCGTCTGGGGACCCCAGTATGAGCTACGAGGAGCTCCTGGAGGCACATGAGAGGGACGTAACTCGAGTGCTGGACCTGCTGGTTCGGCACAAACTCACGGGCAGCAGTGACAAGGCCACCATTGCGGTAAGCGAGGTGGTTTTTGCTGGCCACGTAGTTGGGAACGGGCAGCGGAAGCCCATACCTGGCAAGGTGGCTGCGATTGAGCACTGGGAAAAGCCCAAAACGGTCTCTGAGCTACGGGCGTACTTGGGGTTCTGCAATTACTACTCGGGGTATATCAAGATGTATGCGGAGTATGCAGCCCCCATGACGACCATGCTCAAGGGCAACCGAGAGGAGATCAAGAAGGGGTCCAAGAAGGCTCTGGTCCTGAATGATGAGTCCGACCGTGCCTTTGAGGGGATGAAGCAGGCGCTGCTATCCGCAGTGGGTCTGCACCTCGTGGATCGTGACCGAGGGTTCGTCCTGCGCACCGACGCTTCCGACTACGCCGTTGGCGCTGTGTTGGAACAAGTGCTTGACGATGGGAGGCACGTGCCCGTGGCCTTCTGGAGCCGAGTCCTGGCGGAAGGCCAGAGACGGACGTGGACGCCCCGAGAAGAGGAGGTGTATGCCATCGTCATGGCTCTAAGGAAATGGGCTGGGTACATAGCCCTCCGTCCCGTCACCGTCTGCACCGACCATCAGAGTCTGCAGTCGTGGCACAAAGAGCACGTGGACACCCCCTCTGGTCCCGCCTCCCGACGGGCAAGATGGCATGAGACCTTGGCCAAGTTCGACCTCACGGTTGTGTATGTTCCTGGCAAGGACAACACTGTGGCGGACTGTCTCAGTAGGTGGGCCTATCCCGCCAGCAAGTGCATGACAGACGTGTCTGCCCATGGCGATGAGGCTGAGACCGCTGAAGCCAAGAGGATCATTGAAATGGGGCGCCTGATGGAGGAGGAGGGTGTTGAATGCTTCGTCGTCATGGCTGCGGATGCCCCCCTTGGAACGAGGATGGGCAGAGCGGTCAGAGTACTCGCCCCTGATGGAGCTAAGTCCGACAAGCACCTCTTTCCTGAGTCTTGCCTCCAGGACGACTGGACCGACGACTACGCCAAGTCTGAGGCCTTTCAGGCCGAATATAGGGCTGTGACCGACCCTGATGACGGGCAGAAGTGGCCAAAGGGGCTGACTGAGGAAGATGGCAAGCTCCACCGGAATGGTAAGCTGCTAGTCCCAGAGTCCCGAGTGCTCGAGCTATGTGAAGCTTGGCACCACCTCATGATGCACCCAGGGGTCACGAAGCAAGCCCTGGACATGCAGCGCCGGTTTGAGATGGACCAGATCGGTCTCTACACCGCCATCAAGAAGGTCAGGAAGGGTTTGCCCGGTCTGTCAGGCCTGCAATCCCGATAACCGGAACGTCAAGGGGGAAGCCCAATGGACTCAGGTGCCTGACCAGCCCATGGAGAGCGTGGCCATGGACGTCTTCTCCATGCCGGAAGTTCACATGGGCAAGGAGACATTTGACTGTGTGGTCCTTTGTGTGGATCGCCACAGCGGCTACGTAGTAGCCGTTCCGGCACGCAAAAAGGGGTTGCTTGCCAAGGAAGTGGCAGTCATGATGATTCGTCATTGGCTGACCGTCTTTGACATCCCCCGCACCATTTGCAGTGACCGAGGGCCCCAGTTTACTGGTGGCTGGTTCAAGGCCATGTGTTCCCTCATGGGAATACGTCATGCCAAGAGCGTCGCCTATCTCAGCCGGTCTAACGGCCGGGCTGAAGTGGCTGGACGGCAGCTGTTCGAGAAGCTGCGCAAGATTCACATCACCAATCCACGTCGGAACTGGTTTGAGGAGATGTGGCCCGCTCTGAAGGCCCATCATGACACCCCCACTCCGGGTGGTTTGTCCCCTCACCAGATTCTGTTCGGCAGGGACCCCCTTGGTCGGGGACTTCCCTTGTCTGGTGATGGTATGGCCATGGACGCCAAGGAATTCTTCGCGCGGCCAGAGGCAACGGCGCAGGACATCCGCCAGCAGCTCGAGAAGGAGCATGCTGAGCGTCAGAAGTCGGCCCCGAGCTCGACAGCGCAGACGTTCAGGGTGGGAGACCCGGTGTGGTGATCAGACCCCGCCCTATGGGCACCCACCGCACCAAAACCTGGTTCACACCTGGAGAGGTGGTCCGCAGGACTGGTGAGGACACCTACCGCATCAAGGTGGGTCACGGACAGTTCCAGGAGCGCCACGAGAGTCAACTCCGTGTGCGGGAACCCGACCTCCGTGGCGAACATGTGTCCCTGAACTTTGCCGCACATGAGGCTGATTCGGACGACGACTATGCTGAGCAGGAGGACTATACAGTCGAGAAGATCCTTGCCCAGCGTCCGAGCGCCTCGGCACCCGGAGGCCTGGAGTTCAAGTTTCGTTGGCGAGGCTATGGGCCGTCCCACGACACCTGGGAACCCGTCTCCTCGTTCGTGCCGCGGATCAATACCCCCTTCATGGACTACATCCGCAAGCACAAGACCAAGATCCACGTCTCGGACTTGGCAGCACTCATCCGGGCGATTGCAGCCAGGAGCGCCTGATCATCGCCCTGAGCTCTCCCCTGATGCATTTTGACCGCTTGTTTGGTCGACGGATCGTCCCTCACTTGCTTGCTCTCTTCCATCTTCCGGTGACCTGCCATCAGAGTGGCCATATACCCCGCCCTGCTGAATCAAGGGGAGGATGGCCCCTCTCTTTCACTTCTTTTCAGCACTCCCCACCTGCTGAATCCTTGGGAAACCATGCAGGGCGACTGACCTTGGCATTTCCTGAGCTCTTAGGGCCTTGAACCCCATACGACGTTGCGCAGCGGATGCCGCTGTCATCGGCATTGCGATTTTTGGGTGTGTGATCTGGTCCCATGGCACTTGCGGGATCCAGGCCAGTCTACGTGTGTCTGCAGACTATATATGGCCTGATCTCAGGGGTCTTTCTATCCACCCTCCTGCATATTCCTTATCCTGACCGGGGCGTGGTTTGGCGCTCTATCCAGAGTGTGTTTACACGCCTATTACCCCGTTTATTGCTTACCTTTCTGCCCCCCCCAGGATATGTGCATCTGTGTGTTGCGTATTATCAGCCCATCAGCGTCTATGGACTGTTTTTCCCCCCCCGAGGGGATGCGAATCGGAATACGCAGGCGCCTTGAGTCGCCGTGTACATGCACTTACATAAGGTCGAGCCTGGACCAGTACCTGAGTACAGATTCTTCTGTGTGAGTGCCCGTGATACCGTGTGCCCTAGTGGCTGTGATGTGCTGAGATCCTGATGGCGCCAGGCGGGAAGCCCAGTTGCCTGACTACACTCCCAGCGGTCCGCCACTGTCAGTCCCAGTGTGAGCATACCGACTTGCACACGCACTTGCAGTCGGGTGGCGACCTCCGGTGTCCTGACCTCGGACAGTCTGCCTGGGAAACTGGTGGTTTGAGGAGTCGACGCCTCCGCCCAGACTGCATGGGGACTCCCCCATGCATGGCCTTCGTGGTAATGGGGCGAGGGAAAAGACGGCCTTGATGCCCGATCCCTTATGGAGGAGCTCGTTCCACTTTACCACTCTGGACTCGCGTCGTGGATATGGACATGGTGCGCCCAAGGAAGGACCCGTGGGGACCCTCCCCCAGACTGCGGCCTTGGGAAGCCTGGGGTAGCCTGATGGATCTTCGTGGTCGCTTTCGACCTGTGGGACGACCTCGGTCGTCGTGTGACGCCTATGTTGGCCGTGTATGCCACTGCCACTGTGGTAGTGACCGTCGCAGCCGGCACCCGGTGCGCCTGGTATGGGTTAACGGGTCCTTTGGATGCCGAACAATCGCCGCCAGGACCCGGGACTTGATACTTCATACTATACTTGCAGTTACGAACAGCTACAGCACCTTACCTGTCTTACTGTGGGATTGTACTGGGCAGCCTAACACGTAAATCGGCCTGAAGGGAGGATGTGACAGCCCTCCCCCCCCCCCCTTCAGGGGATGGTCCTGGGTACCCGCTGCCATGCTTGGGTGTTATCGAGCCCCCCCCAGGGTTTGCTCTAAGGAGGGGGGTGAAGCGGTACCCAGAACCTATGGCCCATGGCCCGGAGGCCTCTGAGCCGTCACACCCGTGCGGAAGCCGTTGACACCGGCTGTCAGCGGGATATCCTTGTTCTCTAACCCGCGAAATCTGGAATCCGATTTCTAACCAATAAATCGATTTAGAATTACCATAATTTTATTGTCTTAGGCGATTTTCAGTCGGAAATCGCTGAAATACCCGATTTCTACCGCGATTTCTAATTGTCGTGAAATCGCCGCCTGATGTCGCCTGTTCGCGCGCTTTCGTCGCTTCTCTGTGGCGAGTTTTGTGAGAGATTTTTCTCGAGTACCTTTGAGGTTGTGAGAGAACTGAAGGCCTGAATCTAGAGGGTTTTTAATGTACTTTCATCTGGTGTGTTCACCAGAATTTTTCGCCCTTGCGTCTTCGAGAAAATTAGCATGCAAGCTTTTCCGTCGATCGCTCGAACTCATGGTTCTCAAGGACCATGAGTTCGGACGGAACCCTACATTCCCCCCCTATGCCTTTCATCCATGCCCCTTTCACGTGGGCATATCACTTTGTATAAGGAAGCGGGCAATGGCGATGTTTTAGGCAGCCTATGGGTTTCGCAAACCCAAGTCGTTTGCGTGCGCAAACGCTAACTTTGTGGCCTTGTGAGCATGAACGTTAATAACCAAACACAATGCTCACAAGACCAAAAGCCCTAGGCCAATTTTGTTTTTCGAGCCAATTCAACGATGGCTCCACGCAGTTCAATGCGTGCCAAAAGTCTATTTTCGAAAGACGGCAACTTTTGGTCGAAAATTAGGCCAAAATGGCCAAACCCCCGAGGCTCGTACCCGAAGCCTATGGGGAGTTGAGCCTCAAACCAAAACAATATGTAAAGTAGAGACCGGGAATGACATCGTGGATGGCTTGGTTGATTTTTACAACCTTGTCATCTCTTTTTTATAACTTCGCCTTGTGAGCACGCGTGCCATACTGCCTCTTTGCACACGCGCTCATATCCAAGCACTAATGACACAAGTGGGCGGAGACAATCTAACCATAGTGAGCATATTTGAGGGCACCCACTATGGGCCTACTCCAAGAACGTTTACTCATATTTTTGCTCCTCAAGGTCCCAAAGATATGTTCATGCCAATATCGCCGATATATGCACTTTTTCCCATAAATAGTGTGCTTCAAGGATTGAGGTGTTAAAAATGCTTCCATTATGCTTTGAACCTCAACCCTTGTTGCAAAAGGGAAGCAAAGCTTCGGTTTGCATCAGTGCAAAAGCTCAAGGCTCCTTTCTCTTGTGATACGGAGATGCGATTTTTAGAGGGACCACTTTTGGGTGAATTTTGGCCGTTTTGCCCAGAATGGCCACAAACCCCTTCTCCCCCTGATTTCGCCCCCGAGGTTGCGTGCGCCACTTGACCAAGGGTAAGGGCAATTCGGAGAGGGCACATAAACCCGCATCGAACGGGGTGTTTCCCCATGTGGCCTCTCCTCTTGAAGGGAGAGTTGTGAGTCAGCTAATCTGGGGTATGTTGCCATTCTCCCCCATTTGTGTGTCACTTTCTCTCCAACATTGAAAATAGCTACAGTCGACCATGAGGGTTGGCAAGCGACATGTATCGGGACCTGAGTCCCATATGTCTATAGCATCTTTAGTTGAAAAGATCCTCGCCGTGGCCATGGAGATATGGAGTCATGAGTGCCGGCCATTTTGGCCAAATTTCGCTGTTTTTGCCATTGTATGCCATATTGGAATTACCATATCTCCATGGGGCACGGAATCTAGCCCAGGGGGGGGGTCGAATATTGTAGCATATGACCAGGGGCTGAACGCCATTGAGTTTCGTATTTGCTCCTCCAGTTCATCCGGAGTTATTCAACTTTTGGTGCGATCCATGATCTCTTCCTTTGCACCGCATGCTGCTTTCTGCCCCATCCGCGTGTTCATCCCCTCGATGAACAGCAAGCAGCCAGTGTGACAGTAAGCCATAACCCAGGGCATGGGACCAGAGGGGATATCAAGGGTTGTAAACCAAGGCTTGGCGCGTCAATATCGCCAAGGTTTCCCACCCTGGACGTTCGACCGAGACGACCGATTTTGCCATTTTGGCAGTTGTGGACCCAATTCGGATTGTCACCACGCCAAGTGGCATGGAGATCTCCGAGGGCCAAGGACATGAGAGTCTCAGTTGGACTCCCAGTGGATGGCATATGAAATGGCGAATCCGATCTCCAAGCCGGCGTGGAGATATACCATTGGGGGTACCCCCGATTTTGGCTCATTTTGAGCAGCCAAAATGACCCCGTTTTGGGACCCCAATTTCACCCCCCCCGTGTGGTCAATTCGCGGCCCCATATCTCTCTGCCCATGAGAAGTCCGGACCAAAATTCACGTTGTGCAATCAGATATAGGTCCTAGGTCCTGCCTCCTATCCTGTGAGCCATTGGCCTTGCCCTGGCCGCGCGAGCCGTGCGTGGGAATGACGCCGATTTTGGTCATTTTGGCATCATGACCCCACTTGACGAACCCGTGGTGCCCTGATGCCGGGACCTCAGGAGGAACCAGGTTGGGTGAGGGCTCCATGGGTTTTGTACTCCAAGGGCATAGGGTCAGTTGCCTCGTCCCTTCCTCTGGCGGGTCCGGACGAGGGGTCAATTTTGGAGATTTTTGAGCTAATGTCAGTTTGGGCTGAAACAGCCCATTTTCAGCTACCAACTCCTAGGGGATAATGGCGGGGCCATATCTCTGGCTCAGATGGAGTTCGGACCTGCTGTTAAGGGAGCATAGGGAACCACTGTCGGTTGGCCTTGGAGCTCCTTGGTTACCAGGAACTCGTTTGTGGCTGGGCGGGACACCTCCCCTATTGGCAGGGTTTCAGGGTCCGGACTGAGCAGGGCATGGGTTGTGTTTGAGCCCCCGCCCCCGCCAGCCACTGAGAGGGTCGGACCTGGGATTGGGACATGAGTTGGGACTGAGTGTCTATTGTTCTGTGATGCCCTTACCCCAGTCCAGTCTTAACCCCATGTGTACATATCCTGATGTGTTGCTGTACATACTTACGTTCCCTTGTTTCAGAGTGGCAATGATCCTGAAACGCTTTGTCACATGACACGAGCGTATTGATGCCCCTGTGAGCGCAGTGCTTTGCCTGACTGCTTGCTTGTGCGTGTCACCGCAGCGTCCTGTGGCCAGGCCCCCCACGGGAACGCGTCAGTCCCCATTGCTGAGCTACAGGACGTGCCTGTGACAGAGACTGAGAAAAAAGGGCTAACATTTTTGGCACCTCTCGCTGGCGTACCATCCCCCACTTCAGGCCTAAGCCCAGGGGGTGGGAAGAGTGGCAAACCAACTGCCCAGGCGAACATCCAGCGGGAGTTGCCGGAGTGCGTCCCGAAAAACCTGCCCGAATGGGCAGAGGAATTTGCCGAGTTTCTTTTGCTTACCGCCCAAGCTCATGTGGATGTGACCACTAAATGTTCTCTTTCGAAACGCTCATGCAAAAACAAATTTTTGCAAAACCAGGTGAAGCAGATTGTGAAAATCTGTTCTACCTGGGCCAAGGTTCTCCGAAGACTGGAGAAAACTTTCCCGGTCTATGAAACAGACCTCAGTGTGCGCACACAGATTGAGGAGCTCCCTATGCTCCCTGAATTTCCTTCCGCTGCTTGAGTCTCTGAATATGTGTGCGACCTGGAGTATCTATTCTCACGAATGAACGTGGGTTCCTATGGACCCACAGAACTCCACCTGTGGCTTGTGAGTAAAATCCCTACAGGTACGTGGGACGAGGTAGGTAAGTAGGTAGGTATCCTCGGGAGCTCGGGATGCTTCCTTTGACATTGCAGGAAGAAGGTCTTACCAGGCGGACGTCCTGTCCCTCCAACTGCCCTATGTTCGGTGCCTCTTGAGCCGCTCCCGCATGTGCTTGGGAAGGCATTGTCGCGGCCACCCGGTCCATGTGTCCCAGGTGGGAGGGTGTCCCCACATGTGTCCATGGGTAGGGCCACATGCCCCCTCCTTTGGGCGGCAGCTCTGGGGGCTGCCCAGCAGTGTGGAGTATCTCTCACCACAAGGGGTATTGCTCCCGCTAGTCTGGGGTACGACCACCTCACCCTTGTGGCTTGAGTTGCGGGGGCACCCTGCTTGGCAGGTGACCCCCTCCTGGACTGTGTACCGGCTCGCCTGTCACCGGTTGCTTCCATGGCTCCGGGTGACGTTTGCCATGGTCCCTGATGCAGCCTGGCCGGGCTCGGACCAGTGGCCTTGGAGTACCGCTCCTGCCACTGGCCCAGTGGGTCGGCTGGGTCGCCCCGGTGCGTCCGACCCATGGGGTATTGGTTTTTTCCTGCCCCACGGCCGCCCTACGTGTGTGCAGTGTCCTGGGCCGCTTGGCTCCTGTTCACCGGTGTGCCCGCACGGTTTGCTGTGTTGCGTCTGCGGTGTCCTGGGCCACTTGGCTCCTGTTCACCGGTGTGCTCGCTCGGTGTGTTGTGTTGCGTCTGCGGTGTCCTGGGCCGCTTGGCTCCCGTTCACCGGTGTGCACGCTGTGTGCGGTGCGCGTGTGCCATGGGTGGTTGTGTCCCTCTTTCTCCCCCCCTAATTTTCGTTTTTTTTTTTTGATGGAAGAAAAAGAGAAACAGGGGCGCGGGTACACTGCAGGCACAGGCACGGGCAGCTGGTGCAGCGGTGCAATAGTGTTGTGTACTCTGGTGTGTGTCATCGGTGCTGTGTCGGCGGTCGCGCCCCAGGGGTGCGGCTCGCGCGTCCTGATGTACACGGGCTTGGGTCAGGGGGGGTTTGGTGAGGGGTCTCTTTGCTTCTGGAGCTGGCTGGTTAGGCGGCTGTGTGGGCTGTGGGTGTGGGCTGTGGTTACGTTGTTCCCTCCACGGGCCTGGTTAGGAGTCAAGGGTTAGCGGTTTCGGGGTGTGGCTCGGGTTTGATTTGTGTTTGGGTTTTGGCTCGGTTAGGCGGTTGCGACGGTAGCGGGCCTGGGTTCGGTGCCTTTGGGCGTAGTGGTGCCCGTTGTCGTGTGCGTTGGCGTCCTTCGGCGTCCGGTTCGTTTGGTGACTTCTGGGCGGGGCCTGGCGTGGCGCCCCGTGGTGGTGGTCTGCTGGGTAACGGGTCAGGTGGCGGCGCCGCCCGCCGGGGGGTCAGGCGCGTCGTGTTGTGTGGTGCGCAGGGCTCCTCGGGTGCTGTGGGTGACGCCGGTGTCGGTGCGCCGACGCTTGTGGGGTGGTGAGGGGGTGTGTTTGTGCGGGTCTGGGCTTTGGGTGATGTCCCACAGGCGGATGCCGTCTCGCTGTGTCTCCTAGAGGGTCTCCCGCAGGCGCCTGAGGACATACGGGTGGTCCTGGGGCGCGGGGAGGTTGCGGGGGTGGACTCCCAGGGGGTGCAGCGCATCGGCCAGCATGGCTTCCCATGCGGCCTGCAGCATCCACCCCCCCGCCGGCCGGAGGCGGCAGTTCTCCACCGACCCCTTGCGGGGCCGATGGACCAGGCCCTCGAGAGAGTGCTCTCCCCGGGCCCACTTTCGCAGCTCCCAGAGCTGCGTGTGGGTCCAGCGCTGCCACCACTGTCCCTGGGCGGGCCTCCGGTCTCCGGCGGAGGAGTGGGCGTGGGTGGGTGTGACAGGGTCTTGGGGACCGGTGGCGGTGGCGGGCCTGGGGGATTCCTCGTAGTCCTGTACCGTGGGGGTGCGCGGGGAGTGGGGGCGCGCGCGGATGTGGACCCGCGGGTGTGCGCGCACGGTGTCCGCCTCGGGGTTGGGCGGGGACTCGCGGCGGCGGCGGTAGTGGGGCATGCGCTGTATGTGGGCTGTCATCGAGGGTTGGTAGGGGGGCGGAGACGCTGCTGGCGGACCCTGGCGTCGTTCTGGCCTGGTCGGGGGCGGTCCGTGGGCCTGGGGTGCGAGCTTTGGGACGCGGCGGGACGAGGTGCGTCGTGCTTCGGCCGCGGCGCGCTCCGCTATGAAGGTGGTGGCGGTGGCGTCGGTGACGGTGGGGGGGCGCCGTGCTGGGCGCTGCTGCCTCCAGGCCTGGGACGGCTGGGGCCGAATGTCATAGAGGACGTCCTCGGGGGGCCGGGCTCGCGCTGCCGTCGTGGCCCCGGGTTTGGACTTGGGTTTGGGCTTGGCTGTTCGGCGGCGGTCTTGCGTTTCGGCTGGGTCGCGGGCGTGGGCCTCGTCGGGGCGTGGGCCTTGGCGTCGGCGGGGTTGCTCGCGGTGGGTGCGGGTTGGGGGGCCCGTTTGGGAGGTGTCCCCCGCGGCCTGAGGGGTGGAGTGCGGGATGAGGACGTGGTGGTGGTGGTGGATGAGGTGGTCGTGTTGCTGGAGGTTGTGAAGTCGGAGGCGGAGGAGAGGGCTGTGGGAGACGGCGGAGGGTCCTGGGCTTCGGGGGCGGGCGTATGATGCTGGGTCCTGTAAGTAGCGAGAACAAGGGTGCGGGTTCGGGCACCGGGTGTGTGCGCGCGTTTTCCCTGGTGATCCGTGCGTGCTGGTGCTGGTGTGGCAGCGTTGTCTCGGCTGCGCGGGCACGTGGGTTACCCGAGGGGTGGCCATATCTGCTCCAGGACGTGCGGGTGTGTTTGCTGGAGGTAGTCGAGGGTGCGGAAGAAGCATTGCCTGATGCCGGGCATGTCCTCCTCTGTGAGGTGGGGGTAGTTTTGGGTGGGTGTGTCTGGGCCCGGCCACAGCAGCGCCATGAGGCGGGCTGCCACCATGTATGGGCAGAGCTGTAGGGTGGTGGGGCGTCGGGGGGTGGGTCCCCTGCGGTTTGGGGGGGCTTCCCTCTGCTGGGGGCGCAGCGTGACCACCCACACCCACCGGTCTGTGGGGATCCGCCAGGTCCGTTGGGTCCACTTGGCGAGGCAATACATCGCCCTACCAAGGCCCTGGCTGCGGCTGCGGATGGAGAGCAGCGTGTCCAGGGATTTGCGTTCCCACGTGCCCCAGATGTGGGGGTCGTCCGGGTCGTCCACCCTGGCGTACGTGTCGGGGCCTGGTTTGTGTGGGGGGGGGGGCGTAGTCGGCGGGGAGGACGGAGTTGGTGCCGTGTACCACCCAGTCGTCAGTGGGTGCGTGGTAGTGGGTGGTGGAGAGGGTGTAGTGCAGATTGTACATGAGGGTCATGTACGTGGAGGGGGCTGGCTGCCGCTCCTCGGGGGTGGGGATATCCCCCGGGACGTGGTGCCGGAAGTTGCTCAGGGAGGCTTATCCGGGCTACCCATGTTTCCCGCTCCCACTCTTTGGTGTTGTCGGGGGTGGCGCCGGGTGGGGGGTGGGCCATGTTGGGCTCGCGGTAGCAGGTGCGGCCCTGGGTGCTGTCCCGCTCCGGCACGGGGTGTCCGACTAGGTGTCGCCCCCAGTCGATGGGGGGCACCCAGATCCGGCTCCCCGTGGGGGGCGTGCTCTCGTTGTCTGGGGTGGCGCGTGGGGGTCGGTCGTGTGGGGCGACGTGGAGGGAGGCGTCGAAGAGGAAGTCTCCGACGCCTTCCCCCAGGGTGGCCGCCTGGACCAGGGTGGCCGCCCGGATGCGGGTGCTGGTGCCGGAGGTGCGGAGGCACAGCACGACGTCCTGTTCCCCGCGTCCCCGGAGGTGCTGCCGTACCGCTGCGGGGATGTGTAGGGCGTAGGGTTCGGCCGGTGCGGCGGCTGGTGGTGCGGGGTGTGATGGGGGGGGTGGTTTGGGTTGGGGGGGGTGGTTGTCGTTGTCGTGCGTGGAGTCCGGTGATGGGGTCTCTTGTGGCGGTCACGGGAGGTGGGATTCGCGGTGGCGTGTGTCGGCGGGGGCATCGACGTCAATTGGCTGGTGCTGGCTGCCGCGTGTTGCGTCCGTGGCCTGGTCTCGGGGGGGGGGGCGGGAAGGGGTGGTATTGGGGTGGCGCTGTTGGTGGTGGGGGGGGCGGGGGTGGGTGTTGTGCTGGCTCGGGGTCTGGGCGTCCCTGTGGGTCGTGTGGGTGTTGCGTGTGTGCGCCGTGCGGCCCTTGCGGTTCTTGACTGGTTGTGGTGCCGGGGTGTGGCCGGGAGGCGGCCGCATGGGCGTCCGGATGGGGCTGTGGTCCGTATGTAATGGGTGGCTGCTGGTGGATGGTGCTCGCTGGTATGGGGTGTGTGTGGGGGGGCTGCTGGTGGTGGTGGGGCGCTCCTACTAGGCCCTGGTGTTACTGGTGTGCGTGCGCGGCTCCCCGCGGGTCCATGGGGGTGTACCGTGGCTCGTGTGTCGTGGGCCCGTGTAGCGGGGGCGGCGGGTGGTGCTGGACCGCGTGGTGGTGGTGTTGAGGGTGTGCTGGTTGTGTGTGGTACCCTGGCGTTGGTTGGTGTGGTGGTAGGGGCTGGTGGTGTTGAAATGCGTGATGGTGTGGTGCGGTGATGTGTGCTATGTGGGATGGGTGGTTCCTGGGGCCTGGTTGTGCTGGGGCGTGGTGGGGATGTAGCTGGTGGGGGTCGCTGTAGCATGGGGGCATTAGGGGGTAGGGGTTGGGAGGGACGGGGGCGTGGTGGTGGTGTTGGTGGTGCCATGTCCCCTGGCTCTGCGCGTATGGTGGTCCTGGCATGGTGTGGACGTGTGTGGGCGGTGGTGGCTGAGTGGGCTGCAGGGTTTGGGTGCTGCGGTACGGTGGTGGTGGTGGGCGCTGGCGGGGGCGGTGTTGTTTGTGTGCCCCGGGGGTCTGGGCGTGGGGTGGTGCGGTGTGGCTGGACCCGGGCCCTGGTCGGGGCCTCGCGCCCTGCTGGCGGGCGCGCTGCTGGGCCCCCTGACCTGTCTTGGTCTTCTTGGCCTGGTGGGTGTCCGGGGCGGGTGAACCCCCCTGTCTCCGTGGGGACGACGGGGAGCAGCCGTGCCAGCGGTGTGCCTCTTGGAGGCTCGTCTTGAGGCCTCTGACGTAGGTTTCCTGGTCCGTGAGGCCCATCCGTGTGGCGGTGGCCTCGTCGGGGGCGGCCAGGTGGGCGTCCCGAAAAGACGCCCAGCCCTCCGGAGGCTTCTGTTGTGCGGGCTGGGGGTGGTGTGCCGGGTAGAGGAGTGCGCTTAGTGGGTAAGGTGTTCCCTTCCGTCGGCCGAGGGCGGTGTTGGACCGGCGGCAAGTGATTCGGAGGTAGGCTGCTATCTCCTCTGGTGCCGTGTCGGCCCACGCTTCTGGCGTCAGGGCTGCTGCTTGGGGGGCCGGGAGTTGTGGGTCTGGGAGGTGTAGGTCACGGTGGTGGAGGTATAGGGCGAGGAGGATGTGGCGGGCCGCCACCTTCAAGCCGCCTCCGCTGTGGCGTAGGGGTGGGCTGTGGGGGGGCAGGGGTGTGCTGCCCGTGGCCACGGCTACGGTCCATCCGTGGTCCGCCGCGTCCGGCACGTAGTACCCTCCCAGGTGGTCCCGGTAAGTGTCGGTGAGGAACCCGAAGAAGCTGGGGTGGCTTGCGGGGGGGGGTGCGGCTGGGGCTGCGGGCCGCTCGCGGTGGTGGGGGTTGAGGTCCCCGCAGTGGGGGCAGTGGGTGAGGCGGTGCGCGGCTCCCAGGCAGACCCAGTCGTCTGGGTTGCAGGGCAGGGCTGTCTGTGGTAGCCGCTGGCGTACGCAGAGGGGACATGCGGTGGCTGGCGGTTGGTGGTACCTGTGGACGAACGGCAGCGTGGGGGGATGGGGGCTGGTGGCGCGCGCATGCTGGTGGGAGTGTGTGCGGTTCCTGTGGTGCCCTTGTGTGCTGTGCCAGTGTTGTGCTCGGTGGACGGTGTGTAGACGTGGTGGGGGTTCCGTGTTGGTATGTCACGGGCTGGGTTCTCATGGTTGGTAGAACAGGAGTTTGAGGAGGTGGGCTTGGTCTGTTTGGGGCAGGGTTGCTGCATGCTGCAGGTATTTGTGGGTGCGGTATGTGAGCTGCTCCGCTGTCTTGGCAACAGCCGTCCGCTGCATGTGCGCCGCCGTGGCCTGGGGGTCCTCCGTGTGGGTGCGTAGCAAGGTGTAGACGGCAGTGGGGACGAGTCCCCTGCGGACCGCCTCGAGTACCTCTGTCTGCTTGAGGACGGTGGTGAGTTGCTGGGTCGCCGGGGACTGCGTCAGCCATCCGGCGTGCTGTGCGATGGTGTGGGTTGGGTTCCAGTCTGTGAGGGTGTCCAGTCCTCTGTACAGGGGGCACACCTTGAAGTGGTCCCAGGTTTCTTCTTCCGTGTGGCTGCAGATGCATTTGGTGTATCCTGCGGGGACGTGGATCGAGCGGCGCGCATACCATCGGTGGTATCGGGTGAGGAGAAGAAGCTGTTCGACGGCGAGTTGGAGTCGGAGTTTTTGTAGGTGTGCTGGGAGGCTATCCGGGCGCAGGGCGGAGTAGTAGAGGGGGGTGTGGACGGAGTCTTCGAGGCGTCGGAGGAGTTCCGTGTTCGCTGGGTGGCCCAGTGTGGTGGCCAGTTGCTGGATGGGTGTGGGGTAGTGGTACTGCTTGTCTCGATCTGTGTACGGCGTGTCCTCGGGCATCCATTGGGGGGGCTGTGTGGCCGGGGGTATCGGGGGCAGGTGCTGCAGGTGGCTGTGGTGTGGGGTGTGCAGTCGCACGTCTTCGAGCCCTGGGGTGTGGCTGGTGTTCTGGTGTTTGGCCTGCGTGTCTGCGCGTCCATTGCCGTATGCGTAGCGGTGTGACTCCTGTTTGACGATGTGTAGGGCGTCCTGGGGGTGCATGCCCCTGAAGGCCATCCATAGTCCCAACGCTTGTGTGGTGAGGCCGGACCCGAGTGCCTTGTGGAGGGGCAGGTCCGCAAGGCGCCTCGTGAGGTGGATGTCGACCTTGGCGTCCACGACTACCCAGATTTTGCGGGGCCGGATCGTTGTGGGTGGCGGTGTGGCGGCGACGGCGTCTGCCATGGTGCGCAGTTCGCCGTGGGAGGACGCCCCAAAGATGGTGGCCCCGGTGTGGTGTTCCACACGGAGGCCGTCCGCGTGTCGGGTGATGCGCACGGAGGCGCAACCTACGGTGGGGGTGCGTTGCTGGGTGCCGGATGTGTCAGTGAAGTAGATGATGTCGGTGTCGCTGGGTATGGGTAGGCGGGCAATTGCTGTGGGGTGATAGACGTAGATGGGGTTCCCTTGGGCGGTTCTGGCGGTGATTTGCGTGGGTTGTAGTAGTGGCGCTGCATAGACGCCTATCCCCTGGGTGATGATGGCTTGGGCTCGTGGGGTGAGGCGGAGGAGGCCCCTGTCTGGGCGCCCCTGGGTGATATACGCGTACATCAGGTGGAAGAGGTATCCCGTATTGGGGTGGAACTTCTAGCACGTGATGGTCTGTCGCCGCTCCTTGTCGTCTTTGTCGCCGCGGAGGGTGGGGCTTTCGTGCTGTAGGGGGCGCATGGGTGCCTCCTGAGGTCCTGCGCGGTGCGGGTCGCAGCGGTCGTACTCTATGGCCACGCTGTCCGGGTCTGCCCGCTCGTTGGTGAACGTCCATGTCGCCGTGGGTCTTCGGGTCCAGACTACGTGCGCCGGCTGGTCTGGGGGTACCGTGTGAAACCAGGGGGAGAGCCATGCCTGCTGGTCGGCGGTGGCGGCGGCGGTGGGGGTCTGGTAGTGGGTGGAGATGAGGTGTAGCAGGGGCCACGGAGTGTCGAGGGCTGCCGGGCCGCAGTGCCAGCACGTGCGTGGTATGCCCTTGTCATTGTGTCTGACTGGTGGTACATCGGTCTCCGGTGCATTGTGTTTGGGGATGGACCAGGAAGCATGGTGTCGCTGGACAGTGCGGGTAGCATGTTTGTGGCCGTTGGGTGCTAGTAGCAGGATGGTTGGTGGTGTCCAGCCTTCGGCTGACGGGGTGGGCTTCTCCCGCGTCGTGCCGCCGTCGTTGGGGGTCTCGTGCTCGCCCGGGCGGGGCCGGGGCTGCTGGCGCTGGAAGGCTGTGTACGCCGTGTCGATGTCCTTGGGCCCCGGCATGTCGCGCCCTGCCTTCGTAGCACATGGGCGGAGGTACGCTTGGAAGACGTGGCGTGCTGGCCATTGTGGGTCGGAAAGGTACGGGGCGTGGTGGGCGTCGCATTGGGCCATGATCCTGAAAGTGCTGCCCTGGGTCGTTGATGGTGCCGGAGGGCTCGGGGCCGGCAAGACCAGTGGGGCAGGCACGCGAGGAGTCGACCTGAACGCTGCTATGGGGGGTAGAACTGGAGACTCGGACAGCAACGGAGGCGAGAGCAGCAACAACTGAAGCAAGGTCCATGCTGATTGTTATCCGGCAGAAAATCCCAGTCTATGAAGAAAATTGATGCGGATTATTCCAAATACATCTGAGTGTCCAAAACTGTCTGAAAAGATTTAAATAAATCCGATTGTGAAAAATATTTGGCCGATCTGGCCCGCGAGCGCGCGTCAGCGGCAAATGGCGATTCCAGGCAAATGATCGGAACGCGGCGGATTTACGGAGAATGGACCGCGGAATCAGATCCGGCATATCAGAAATATATAGGTCTGATTTTGAGACTGAGCTGCGAGGCGGCGATTCCGCCGAAGCAAAGAAAATGACCAAAATGTAGTCAATCTGGGGCAGATCTGCTAAAATCTGAGCAGATGGGGGTTAGCCGCACTTACACTCCCCCTCCAAAAACACACTGGGGTGTGTCGCTACGTCAACGAAGAACGTAGTGCGGGTAAGTCCCAGAAAAAATAGAAATGTAGCCTCGATGGGGCGAAATCTGCTTGATCTGACCTGATTTGGGCTGAATTGGCACTGAATCAGGATGGATGAACCTGAAATGAGACAGAATGAGAAGTGACGAACAGTCCTCCGTGCAGTAAAACATTAGGTTAAGGGCTAAAAAGCATGTAAACGTATCGAGAATCGATACCAAACCATACTTTGGTTGAGAATGAGGTAGATTATTGGTGGATTGAGTGGGGGAATCCAAAAATGGAGTGACATCTCAGCACTCTGGCACAGTTTCGCTGTCGCGGGCACGCTACGGTGTCCTCGCCGAACTCTACATCGTGTTACTCCCGCTTTTCTCGTTCTGAAAAGTGCAGCATGTGCTTCAGATTTGGCGCATCTGGTGGATGATCACTAGATTCAGCAAGATTGGGAATCAAATTGAGCAGAGATGAAGGAGATTAAACAATCACAGAGAGGGCAAACAAATACAAATGTAGTCTGCAGACCCTAAGTGAACCACAGAAGGTAGGGTTGTTTTTCTGTTCACTTAGATCTAAACAGATCTTCGAGGAATGTGGGGAGATGACAAGGAAATCAACCTAAATTGTCCTAAAATCAGCAAATTCCCTAAGATGAAGGTGAAATGAAGCGGAATGTCTAGAACTGAAACTACTAACACTTTCGTTTAGACTAGAGTTAATATATATTGTCAATTATTCAGCTCAATTGTGCTAACCGGCACGTTGGTTTGCGAGCATCCAACAGATTCCATCAAAATGTGGATCATGTGATGATGCATCATGATGGGACATGCTGGCCCTGGATCCTTGGCATGTAACGCGCCGGAGGTTCGCTGAAGGCGCTTTACTGACAGTATATAACTGAGAGACACCGAAGAGTCCTTTATTTACAGTGACGGCGGTGTCAATCGACTTGGACAAGGCCAATCTTTCGAATGAGTCCCACATAACACTTCGATTCACCATTTTCGACAGTTTCAGGTCGGATTGAGCTCACATTGGCGTGTGCCAAAAATACAACGAAGCTTACGGACTTCAGAGGTTGCTGTTAGAAGTCCCTAGAGCTCCTATCTGAAGGTTGTCTGAACAATTGACGTCTGGGTTTTGTGCAACAGTGGCAGAATGATGGACAAACCTGAGGAATTCAAGGTATATTCAAGGAATCTGGATCTCAATCTGGACTTTAGCTTCAGCATCACGGCAAATGAAGGTGAGATCTGAGTTCCTGGCGTCGCATCTAGTGCAGCCAGTACTACAGGGGGTGCCTGTAGGGGTGAATGTCGCCGGCCGGCGTTTTTACTATGTACATTTGCTTCCATCTGCACGAGTAGCCAAATTCCAAAAATGCACAGACCAACAGAGACAACATTACCCCGAATCTGCCTGAATTAAGCCTGAGTTTGGTTTTTTCTGAACACGGCAGCACACTCCGTGGCTTTCGGCAGCGTATCTACGCCTTGTCTGCCGAACGGAGACCAAAGAAAAGTTGATTGACGTCAAATTATCAAACATTTGCAGTTCTCCACATCAGTTCGAAATCAGGAAGAATGAACAGTGGATTGAGCAGAATGTGGTTGGGGCGCGGCTGAAGTCGGCCACGCACGAATACATGTGACCACCAACCTGTCTGGTCGGGCCCTCGTACGGCTTGGGCGCTGCAAATCAGCGGCCGAACTTGAAGCTTGGTCTTCATTTGGCTCCTGGGCTGGCCTGACCGCAGGAGGGGGGATCGACTGATCAGCCCTGGAATGTGGCTGCTGAGGGCCGTAAAAGGCTGGATCTCGATTCACCACAGGTCTTTTTCCGTCGCTCTCCACCTGTCTGTCTGGTTTCGACAAACAATCTGTCAGGAGTACGCCAATTTCGGGGTGCTTCTTGAGGAAGTCGATGAACCCCTTGGTGTACCCATGGACAAAAGAATGGGCTGGTTCCCAGTTGTTCCGACTGGAATCAAAGCCCCTCCACTCACATAGAAATTCCCATTCGCCCTTTTGGTCACGTCTTGCTTCAACAATCCTCTTGAGTTCGTACTTCCCCCCTTCGATGACCCGATCGGACAAAATTTTCGAAGTCCAAAAAAGGGGTTTAACCCGATCCTTGGGAGAGGGGATCTCTCTCTTGAGGCGATCGCCCGAAACGTCAATCTCCCTGCTGACATCCACACGAATCCTCCACCTGTTCTCACCAAGACGCGCTGTAACAGCAAATGGCCCCTCCCACAAGGGAAGAAGCTTATCATCTCCGTCCGGGGTGGTTTCGGATTTTCGAAGCCAAACTCGATCATCGACTTCAAAATTGTGGGGGTTTTTTCGGCCTTGATTCTGGACCCAAAGCCAGTCAGCTTGATGCTTATCGATTAATTTCGAGACACTTTTATCTGCTCGTTGGACGTCGTCCAAAAACAACGAAGCATCTTTACAAGGGCGAGGATTATTCAACGGCATGTTCCACCAACACTTCTTTCGTCCAAAGACAATTTCATTTGGAGAAAGGCCATGATACAAAGGCGTGTTGTGGTAACGGCGAAGCAATGCGAAGAGAACTTCAAGCCAATGGAAATCCTTTTCACTCGCGAGCTCCTTACGAAGCATATTTATAATAGAGCGGCCGGCTCTTTCGCCAGGCAGCGCTCGATGCGAGTGGATTTCACATCGCAGGTGGTGGATTCCAAGGCGAGCACATAATTCCCTCCACCATTCGGAGGTGTACTCTTTGCCTGAGTCCGTAACCACCTCGGATGGGACGTCCCAACCTCCCATCCAGGTCTGCGCGCACCATTTAGCGGCAGCCTTGCCTGTCATCGACTCAATGTTGCAAGGCAACACTTGGATGTAGCCGGAATGACGGCACTGAATAAGGAGCACACCATTGATTTTTTTATTAGTCCAATAGCACTCTTCGTCATCGAGCTCACCGAGATAGAAGAAATCACTGGTGACTCTGTTAAAGAGACGCTCCGGAATAGGGTGTGGCCTCAGATGGCCGTGCTTCTTCGCGCTGGGGGGCGTCGAGACAGCACATTGGGCACATCCGGCGGCTACTTTCATGCAATGAGTATATAGCCGTGAGCGAAACAACCTATGTTTAATCATCGACCATAATCTACGGCCATGTGCGTGGGGGGACTCCCATTTGTGCCACCAGTTTAACACTCGGGGGGCCAGGGCTTCTGGTACGCACAATTTACCCTCCATCCACAGCTTCCCCCCATCCAACGAATACTCCGAAAAAATCCCATCCTTGTGAGCATCTTTGGATTTGAGATTTCCAAAGACCTCTTTAAACATGGGATCCTGCAGATAATCGGACGTCCAGTCACGGATGATAAGGGAATCTTTCGGCAGGGGTGGAGTTTTGGCCGGATCTCGACGCTTAATGCCCTGGATCAACCGAAATCGACTTACTCGTTGGGTATAGTCAAACCGTTTCACACTCCCTGAGGAGGGATCGGTGACTTTCTCCACGACTTTAAGTGTTTTGGTGCAGATCTCATGAGCATGCGCCGGATCTGAAAAGGCCGTGATGTGGTGACACGGTAATGCGTGCTGTTTAACAGCGCATTGCATGCATGCACGTCGAATGAGCTTTTTTTCTTCCTGATCCCATTCGATTATGACATGGCGGTCCTGCTCCGTACCATGGATGTTGGTACTTTGCAGCCCCTCTGAAGCGGGGTAAGCCCATCGGCTCAGAGCATCCGCTACCGTGTTGTGTTTTCCAGGCAAATACGACACATGGAGGTCAAACAGACTGAGAAATTCGTGCCATCTGGCCCGTCGACCAGCTGGGCTCGCGACAGTATCAATGTGTTCGGTGGCCCAATACTCCAGAGATCGATGATCCGTCAGCACCTCGACTCGATTGGTGCCAACCCACGATTGGTACTTTTTTAAAGCACAGATTATGGCGCAGGTTTCTTGCTCACGCGGCGACCATTGCATTTGGCGTGGGGCTAGGTTTCGAGACCAAAATGCAAGAGGGTAATGATCACCTGTGGCTTCATCAACCTGTTCAAGGACAGCTCCGATCGCGTACCTAGAAGCGTCGGTTCTTATGTAGAAGGGTCGGTCGAATTGCGGCACATGCAACGTGGCGACTTCGCAGAGGGCCGCCTTCAAGTGATGGAAGGCCTCCTCACACTCGTCAGTCCACTTGACACGAACCTTTGAACCTGCCTTGCCCGCATCTCTCCCTACCTTCAATGATTCAGTGAGGGGGGCAGCAAATTTGGCATAATTCGGCACAAAAGTGTGGTAAAAATTGCAACAACCCAGGAATCCTCTCAATTCCGTGATCGTCTCAGGGCGCTTCCACTTCTGAATAGCGACGAGCTTCCCTGGACTGGGTCGTCGGGTGCCATTCTCAAGGAGAGAACCACAAAATTCGACTGATTTTAGAAATAATTTTCCCTTCTTTGGCCCACAAATCAGCTGATTGGCATCAAGAATGTCCAAAACCTGGTTCAGCTGCTTTTCATGTAGGGCCACCAGCTCGGCTTCGGTCAGTCCCTCCCCCTCTGTCGCGATGATTATGTCATCTATGTACACACTCACGAAGGCACGAAGCTCAGGATGAGCTGAAAAAAGTACATCCTCCATCATTCTTTGAAAAAACGAAGGGGCGTTCTTCAAGCCCATGGGCATGACCGTCCACTGGACTGGGCCACATGGCGTGCACATACAGGTGAGAGGTCGGCTGTCCTTCCTCAACGGCATTTGGTGAAAGCCGTGACGGAGATCCAGCACAGAAAACAAACGACCTCTTGCCCTCTTGGCGATTTCCTCCTCAATGAGGGGCAGGGGGTGCGAATCCGCCTTGGTTTCGGCGTTGAGGTTGCGAAAATCAACCACCATTTGCCAACCATCAATGGTGTTCTGGTCTGCAGGCGGTGGCTTCGGGACTGTGAAGGGTGCACAGCACCATTCGCTGGTCATACAACCCTCAAGCCAACCAAATTCCCTGAGATTTCTCTCGATTATTTTTCTGAGGATCTCATGTTTATGTCCATGGTTCTCATAAGGGCGCTGTTTCTTCGCCTTGTACCCTTCACGAAGCTCGATGAAGGCTTCACCGAACTGCCCACGGACAGGGGGGTCTTTGATCAACTTCCCCGAAAGGGTTGTGTCCTTCCGTTCCTCAAAAATCTTGTCTCTTTTCTTGGAACACAATTCAGTGTCCACCTGATCGCCAGGAATTACTGTCGAAAAAACTTTGGCGACTTCTTCGGCCTTGGCAGGAAGAATCTTCTTACGGATGTCCCTAAACAGGTCCGTATCAACTGCCTCTTGAAGATAGGTGGGTCGAGTGTCGACATTCCAGAGATTATCTTCGTGATCCAGCTCCTCGAAAGGATCTATGAAAGCTTCCACACGGGGTTTTTCAGAAAAAACTCTGAATTTGCGGCGCGATTTAAAATTTTTCTTCGCCCGTGCACTGAAGATTCTTTTCGATGTCGATCGTATTGGGGAAGAGGGAGACGAGGCGGATCCATTTGACGTTGGATCACCTTGGGTATCTGACGGACAAAAATCAGAAAAAATAGATTCATCATCAGTACCACGCTCAACCTCAGATTCAGACCCAACACAGGAATCAGTACCAGAATCAGCAGAATTAGAGTCAGAAAGCTTTCCATCCACCAGGAATGCAAGCGAACTCCAGGACCGCTGTGGCAGGGGACCTGTGTCGTCCCTGGCATACAGCTTAATCTTCCTGGGAAGTTCGATGTAATCTACACAAATGTCTTGTAATTCCTGAAACCAAGGCTTGTCGTCCCACAAGGGCACAACTAAAATCGCCTGGGTTTTATCTTGCTTGATTTTGTGGATGACCTGCTGGATTAAGTGAAACGGAGGATTAATCCATAACTTCTTGTCCCATTTATGGGTCCAAGCGTCGCGAAAATGCTTGTCAAAGCGCTTGTTCTCGCGGTTAGCAAAGGCATCATACTGTGGCCAAAAGGAATGGTGTTCATAAAAATATTCACAAATTGTATCCCGCCATTTGTCGACAACTCTGTAGGATGAAGAGTGCCAGCGCGAAGGGCGTCGTGGCTGGGAGTCCCTACGAAGACATTCTAACTCTCGGGAGTAATCGGCACTCCCATTCACCTCTGCAATGGTGACATCTTCGCCAAACTTTGGTGTAACTTTTTGCTTCAAAAATTCTTCTGCACTTTTAAACCCTGCGTGCAAAAAACGAAATTCAGGACGCTCCAAGGGACCTGACTCCAGCAAAAAACAACGCCGATGACCTACGGGCGCTACCCTGTTCTTGCGAAGCCAAGGATGGCCCAAGTAAAGGTCATACTTTATGTCGGCACGATAGAAGTAGTCATCCTTAAGGACAACTTCCTCCACATTACCTTCTTCCCAAAGGTCTTGAGCGACCAAATGAGTTGATATAGAACAACCGCGTTGCCCACCTGCGAGAGAATGTCCAGAAACCTCACTCGAGGGTAACAGGATGAGGCGACTCAAACACGCAGTCGTCGGGTAAGAAAGAATTGGATTGGAGATTTACCTCTGATCCATTGTCACACAAACAAGTGGCGAGGTGGAAATTTCCCTTGCAATCAGAGACCCACAGCTTTGTGACAAACTGACGGGCCCTGTGCTTGGACTGTACACCAACCTCGTCCACTACAACAGAAGGATCCGCTGCCGGATCCAGGGGAGAGGAGACAAGCGACCCTACATCAAGTAGTGGTCGAGATGGAATCTGGGGATCATGCCTGAAATCGCCTGGGGAGGGGCGATTTTCGTGGCTCCCCTAGGCGTTCTGACCTCCAGTTGCTGCGTTAACGTTGTGGACACACCCTGATTCGTCGACCCACTCATCTTGGAACGGATCATCTGCTGGATTCAAGGCATTTTCAGCGTAATCTCGATCCGCATCGGACACCTGATCTGCACCTGAGACCTGATCCACACGATGGTTGCCCTTTCCACGTCCACGGCCACGGCCGCCGGATGATGGACCTCCACCGTCGCCACGCCCTCTGCCCTTACCAGAGGAAGGAGTTCCCGAAGGATTTCCCTTACCTTTACCCTGGAATCCTGGAGCATTTCCCTTGTTTGTACCGGATTGAGGGGTTTGGCCTGGATTTCGATTTCCGCCTCCGACGTTGCTATTGGGATTTGTCTGGCCGTTCGGCTGCCCACCAGAGCCGGATGGAGTCCGATTTCCTTTGCCTTGGGACCCGCCAGGGCCTCCAGTATTTTTGTTTCCACCGGAGGGGGTCGGATTCCCTTTTCCAGCCTTTCCACCATGCACCTGTCTGTCATTCCTGTCTGAATTCTGCGGATTACTGATATTTTCACCAATCACCTTCTGATCGTAAGGAGACCATCGGTGATTACCAGTAGAATGCGTCTTAGCTCGGTTCGTAGAACCTAAAAGAAGGCAGATGCTACAGTGATCCTGAACATTCCGGGTGTCATTCACCTTTTTGTTGCCCTTTTGGGCCCCATTTTGGGTGTTTTGCTGGGTATTCTTGTTTCCCCCAAGACCCTCATGGAAACTTTGATTGGCGGCGTCAGCGAGCCGCTCAACCTCTTCCCAGAGTTCCTTTGGGGTGAATGAAAACACCCAGTTCTTGGCCTTCAGGCGATGGCCATGGAAACTTACTCCCCTGTTGAGGACTTGGACAAACAAGTCCCGATCCTCGTGTTCATTAAACTTGATTTTCCACGTGTTTTCAGTGAATTTCACTTTGGAAAACGACGTGGGGGAACACTTTTGAAGTGATTCCCTGACAGAGAACCTGTTGGCCGAGGCATCGAAGCCTTCGACCTCTGCCCACCAGGTCTTGACCTTTTCTTCGGACTGTTTATTCCGAAGGGTGGCGGCAGTTTCTGAGGGGATCTTGTCAAAAATCAGATTTTTCAGCTCGGCACTAGAAAATTTTTCGCCTGAATGTTCAGCTTCTTCCACTAAGTTCCAGAAGCGCTGTCTCTTATCTTGCACTTCGTGCAAGATTAATCGCGAGAATGAAGGAAAAATCTTCAACATTTGGTGGTAATGGTCCTCTGGCAGCCGGGATCCACGTACCTCCAACTGTTCCCACACCTCATCAAAGGTAAGGGGGGAACTTGAATCCTCACGATCACTCCAGGTCCTGAGCCAAGTGTTGGCCGGCGCTCCCTCAAGGCAGTCCAAGAGGGCCATCAGGAACTGATCATCTTGGAGTTTTTGAGTCTTAACCCACAATTTAAATTCCCGTTGGAACTGAGGCCAACGTCGGGGGTTTCCATTATACTTCGGTTGCTTGGCAACCTGACAAAGTCGCAATGAAGTAGGATTAAGAAGAGAATCCAGCCCAACACCGGCCGTAGTGGCAGACACCTTGGCGGCATCATTCGCCACACCAGCTCCGGCGAGGGTCTGGGCGAGCAACAGCTGGGCTAAGGCATTGGAATCAGCAGCAGGAGGGGCAGTACGGGGGGCAGTTCGCTTGGCATTCTGAGCCTCAGTCCTAGCCTTCGCCGTCCTACTCTGAGAACGAGAGATTGTAACCCTTTCCTTTAGCTTGGTCCTGCTGATTCGTGCATCGGTGGTCTTGGAGTCTACCGAAGGAGCAATTGAAAAAATTTCTGTCGCCTCCTCCGACGGCTCTGTGGCTTGTTCCACTGATGAGGCGCCCTCAGACCGCATGTGCGTCTTGAAAAGATCTTTAATTCCCAGCGTTTGAATGATGAGTTGCATTTGATCTTTGAGCAATTGGAGCTCAGTATCTCGCTGGAATCTGCAGGAACAGTCGGCAGGACAGTACATACCGTGTCCTGAAGGGCCTGAGCAGGCTGTCGGACCGCTAATCTCAGTGGTCCGCAGCCAGGAGTCCACTTGGGGAGCTCCTTCAGCCCTGATTTCCAGGCTTGCCTGCCTGGCTGCCTCTAAAATTCCTTCCTCAACCGCGACGGCTAGATCGTCGCGGATGGAAACAGGGGGATGAGGGGCGGAGGGCCCGGCAACAGGTGCCTTGGTCTTCTCCTTCGGGAAGGGGCTTGCCTCCCAGATCTGCAAAAAAATGGCGAAAGAGTCATCTTCTTGAGAACGCCACCACATCCTGGTATTAATTTCTTCTTGAAGGAGGAAAAAATATTCCATTAAAAAATCAGAGGCGATTCTTTCTTGTCCGATCAACTTAGACGTGGCTAAGAGACAAAGAGCTTCAAGGGCCTCAAGGTTACGGGTCACTTCTGGAGACAAATGGTCGTCCCATTGTGCCCAAGAGGCTGGTCGATTATAGCTAGGTACCTCACCTGGACCACCCATCTCAATGTCGTCAATGTCGGCTTCGATGGTCTCGAATGTTGGACATTGGTAAGGAATGTGGGTACCTGCCAGCTCCGTAAGGTCTACCGGAGCGTTGCCATCGTCGTAGGCCGGCTGATTCCAGCTGCTCGATGGCCAATTTCGACTGGGATTGTGGTAATCTGGGTCCCCACAGCTGCTGATTTGTGCCCTTCTTGGGCAGCTTGGGCTTGCGCAAGGCATTCCTCTCAAGGCCTCGTTCGCACAGCACCAGGGCAACGTAATCGTTACTTCTCCGGAGGTGGCGGGGTCTACGGGGCCGTACTGGGGAGCTAGCTGTGGTTGGGACACCAAAGGAACAACATTCAGGTAGCCTCTGCTACCATGAAAGTGCTGCCCTGGGTCGTTGATGGTGCCGGAGGGCTCGGGGCCGGCAAGACCAGTGGGGCAGGCACGCGAGGAGTCGACCTGAACGCTGCTATGGGGGGTAGAACCGGAGACTCGGACACCAACGGAGGCGAGAGCAGCAACAACTGAAGCAAGGTCCATGCTGATTGTTATCCGGCAGAAAATCCCAGTCTATGAAGAAAATTGATGCGGATTATTCTAAATACATCTGAGTGTCCAAAACTGTCTGAAAAGATTTAAATAAATCCGATTGTGAAAAATATTTGGCCGATCTGGCCCGCGAGCGCGCGTCAGCGGCAAATGGCGATTCCAGGCAAATGATCGGAACGCGGCGGATTTACGGAGAATGGACCGCGGAATCAGATCCGGCATATCAGAAATATATAGGTCTGATCCTGAGACTGAGCTGCGAGGCGGCGATTCCGCCGAAGCAAAGAAAATGACCAAAATGTAGTCAATCTGGGGCAGATCTGCTAAAATCTGAGCAGATGGGGGTTAGTCGCACTTACAGATCCTCATCTGTGTTGGGGTGATATACACTATGGTGACGGTGGCCCCCACGAGGCGCAGGGTGTCCACCTTGCCTGCCGTGTGTCGGTGGATGTCGGTGTGCGTGGCCACGAGTGGCCCCTGTTGATCGCAGTGGTGGTTTGTCAGGATGGCGTGTTTGTGGTGCGGTAGGAGGAATTGTAGCTTGGCCCAGATGCCAGTGCCCACGGAGGTGGAGACGCCGTGTTGCGCCAGTATCCACCAGGGGCAGGTGTTGCGGGCCATTTGCGCTTCTTTTATGCGTATTGCTGCCGCCTGGCGAACTTCAGGTTGGTGGTTGTGTGTCACCCTGTGTAGGAGGTGCCCTGCGTGTTTGGCATAGGCCATGTCGACCAGGGCGCCTGTATTGTCTCCGTAGTAGCGCCAGTGGGCCATCATGGCCTCCTTGGGGAAAGACGTGGGCCAGCCTCCGTGTTGCGCCCATGCCTTCGTCACTTGCTGTTGAGCGTGGCGTAGGGCGTCTTGGGGGCGCGGGAGGTGCAGGGCTTGGTACCCGATGGCCGCGTTGAGCAACGCTTCCATGAAGTACACCAGGCCCTGCGTAGACAGGAGGTCCCCCCTGGCAATTTGGGGTAGCCGGGCGAGGCGTTCTTCCAGCTTGCTTAGGAGTGTGATGTGGTGGTGCCGTGTGGCCTGTGTGACTCCCAGGTGGACTGTGGTGTCTTCCAGGTGTAGGGGTTCGCCTTTCCGGATGTGGGGAGTGGGGGTCCTGGCGTCGGCCAGCCCGACCGATTTGCGGGGGTGCGCTAGGAGCTGGTGGGCGTCCAGGTAGGTTTTGGTGAGTTGGAGAATGGCAGACGCTTGCTCGGTGGTCGTTGGCAACCCTGCGTTCTCAGGGTCGCGGTGGCAGGTGGCCGTAGTTAGGAGGTTGTCCTTCGCGGACTTGATGGGGGGGGACTGTAGCGGGTATGGGGCGTACCCCAGGTATACCCCTGCTAGCTCGAATGCCCGTGGTAGGGTGACGAGAAGGTAGAGGAAGGGGCCTTCGGCGCCTCCCTGGGGCACCCCGCTGTCTGTGCCGGTCCAGGGGGTGGGGCCTGCGGCTGTGGTGACGGCGTAGAGTCGGGTCTGGATTAACCCGGTCATGAAGGATAGGAATGGGAGGCCCAGGGCATCCCATACCTCCGTGAAGAGCCGGTGTGGGGCGTGGGGGAACGCGCCTTGGACATCGAGGGAGGCGATAATCATCTCGTAGGGGTTCATGTCCAGTGCGGTGTCCTGGAGGAAGATGGCCTCGTGGGGGAACCTGCCGGCCATGGCTCCCCACATGCTGGCGGGCACGTGGGCGAAGACCGCCGGCGCGATGCGGCCTAGGATGAGCGTCCACACCAGCTTGACTTCGGTGGTGGCGCAGACTATGGGCCGCCAGTTCCCCGGCTGCGCCCAGTCCCCCTTTTTGTAGAGGGGGTGGACCAGGTTGGCCCACTCAGGGGGGATGGGCGTGGCGCCCGTGACGATGTCCCACAGGCGGGCTGCCAGGCGGCGTTTGACGGGCAGGGTGAGGCGTTGGTACGCTTCGGCCGGCAAACCGTTGACGCCGGGCACGACCCCCTTCTTCAGGCGGTCTAGGGCGCGTTGCAGTTCTGAGATGCTGAAGGGGTCGTGTTCGATGGCGCGCCGCTGTTCCCGGTTGAAGACCCTGGGCACATGCTCGCGGATGGTGTTTCTGGTGTGGGGGTCGAGCTCGGGGAGGGCGTCCCCGTGTTGTGCCTGGAAGCTGTCCAGGACTGCCTGGAGGACGGCGTCGGGGTCATTGGTGAGGCCTCCTTCGGGGGTGCGCACCGCGTGGATGGTACGGCGCCCCTTGTCCTCCAGGATGCGGCTGACGTACCGCAGGGACTTGTACGGCGTGTCGTTTCTGCCGTATCTTTCGCGTTCCTGGGCTGCGGCCGCTATGCGGTGGGCGTGCCATTCCTGGAGTTGGTGGCGGCGAGTGGTGAGGAGCGCACGGAGGTGGGCGTCCCGGTCTCGTGCCTCCGGTGTGCTGGGGCGTAGCAGGGTGGCGAGTTCCTCTTTCGTGGTCCAGATGTCATGGAGGAGTTGTTGAAGGGTGAGGTCTGGTGGTGCTCCCGTGTGGCTGGTGTCACGCTCCATGCCGCATGCTTGTGCCGCCCGGCGCATGGCGGTGGTGAGTGTCGGTGCATCCGGGCGGCGCAGGATGGCGTGTAGGGCCCTGTTATACCTGTGCCAGGCGCCGTGGTCGTCCTCGGCCGGGAACTGCAGTGTGGGTGGGAGGGTGTCGTCTGGCAGGGTGGCCCTGGGTGGGGGTAGGTTGGGGATGATGAGGTCGATGTAGAGGGGTCGATGGCCCGTGCCTGTGGGCGGGAGGTCTCCGTAGGCTGCTTCGTGGACGCGCACCGTGGTTGGGTCCCCGTAGCACGTCTTGATTCGGGATGGGTTGGTGCCGGCTTGGTGGGGGTAATGGGAGGGTGTGCCGGTGAGTCCTGCCGTGAGGTCGGTGAGGCCCAGTTGGTGCATGGCGTCCCGGACAGCTATGTAGGTGGCTGTGGGTGGGTCGGTGCGGTCGTCGTCAGTGGGGGCGGCGTTTAGGTCGCCTATGATGATGGTGGGTGCCAGGAGGGAGAGTCGGCGGTACGCCGGGCTCAGGGTGTCCAGGAAGTCCCGGGTCTCCTCCCCGAATGGGACGTGCGTGAGTAGCACGTTTAGCTCCCATCCGGGCCCCACGCACTCGTACGCCCCGAGGCGACCATCCATTCCGAGGTCGGGGTGGGCATGCACCGTGACCGACGTCTTGTGGTAGAGGTGCACCCCCCGTTGCCAGTGGGCGTGATATTTGTTCCCCTCCGGGTCCAGAATCGGTGCTGGTTCGGGTTGGTGCGCTCTGCGGAGGGCTTGCTCCAGGAACCCCAGGAGGTCTGCGCCTTGGGGGTGTGGCCCGGGCATGGCTTGTAGTGTGGTGGCCTTGGTGGGTCGTAGGTGACCGCGGGCTCGTTGAGGATGTTGATGCGGGCGTGGGCTTCCGCAGGTGCCGGTTTCTGGGGACCGGTAGTTGGGGGGGCGGGCCGTGTCCGGCCCTGGCCCCGTCGGGCGTCGAGGAGGTCGATGACGCCCTGAGCTGCGGGTGCCTTGCGGTTCCGCTTCTGGGGCTGGGGTAGGGCCCATGCATTGTGGACTTCGCCCGTGTACTCGGTGCCGGTGAGGTGCTCCGTGTCGGGGGTGCACAGCTGCTTGGGGACCATCTCACGACCGGTTCGGTCTCGCCAGAGTTCGATGGTGCGCCCCACCTTCTTGTCGTTGGGGGTGGCCGGGTCCCACTTGACGTGGATCTTGAACCCCTGGTGGTCCCCGGTGACGAGGTACCGGTGCTTGACCTCCCCTGCGGCCCATATCCACTTGGAGGGGCCCGCGGCCGTGGCGTACTCGAAGGGCAGCTGCACCCGGGTACCGATGGCGTACTCGGGATACGGGGCAGCGGCTTCCTCTTTGGACCAGCTCTCCGACTTGGCTCTTGGCTTGGGCGCGGGTTTGGCCTGTGCGGGGGCCTTGCGCTTCTTCGCACCTTGGCGGCGCCGGGCAGCGGGTTGTCCCCGTTGAGGAGGTGCGCCCTGGGGCTGCTGTACGGGTGCGTGGCCCGGTGCAAACATGGGGTGTTCGCGGGCGGCTGCAACGTCGGGCTTGGACGTGGGGACGGGGTCCTTCAGCTGGAACACTTGCTTGGTCATGAGGCCAAGCACTTCCTCGGCCTCCTGCAGGGTGTCGGGCGGGTCCGTGGGCCAGGTGAGGAGCCGGTGCCCGGTGCCTGCCCCGTGGCGGCGCATGTGGGCTGTGTAGCGGGTGGCATGGCGTGTCCACGCTGGGGTGCGTTCCGGGGGGAGGGGGCCTTCTGGCGCCCCCTGCACCCAGTAGAGGGCGTAGTGCAGCGCTTCCCAGGCTGCCTCTGGGGCGTGGGGGATGCGTGCGGCGAGTCGCAAGCGGTCCCCTCCGCCTGGTGGGGGCGCGACTTCGTCGTCGGGGGGGTGTGCCGTTGCCGGTCTGACCTTGCCGTGGTCGTCCCATTCCACCGTCCACCAGACGTCCCGGTGTTTGAGGATGTGGACCTCCGTGGTGGTCGGGGGGGCGTCCATGGCGTCCCAGCTGACGAGCTTGATGGGGCGGACTTGGGGGTGGGTCTTTGGGGCTGCTCGCATGTTGAGGATTTGGTGGATGTCCTCGGCGGTAGGGCCCGTGTCGGGGGCGTCCTGCGCTGCCTGGGCGAGAGGTGGGGAGGGGCGGTCCTCCCAGAGGCGGGAGGCGGACGCCGTGGCGTACATGGCTGCGATCAGGACGTGTTCCGTCAGCCCTTCCACCATGACGTGGTTTTCCCCCTCCAGGTCTCGGGGGATGGTGGCTTCCGCCTTTAGGGTGAGGAGTGCGATGGCGCGTTTGGGTCCAGGTGTGGCGTGCGTCGGCTCATCTGGCGGGCGTCCGTCGGATGGGTTGTGGGGGGGGCGCTTCTGGAAGGGGGATGGTCCCACCGCCAGGTGCTCGACAAGGTGTAGCGGTATGGCGTGGTGGCGGTCCGCTGCGGGCAGCAGGTAGGGGTGTGGGTCCCCGGGCATCGTGCCGAGGTATATGCCCCCCCTGTAGGTAGGGGTGGGCAGGGGTTGCTGCAGAGCGCCTGCGCATGGTAGCGCGCACCGAGGGTTGCAGTAGATTCGGGCCACCTCGCCCTCCTGTCGCCATCCTGTCGCCTCCCTGTCGCCTCCCTGTCGCTGTTTCGGCACTTTCAGCCCCCTGTCGCTCCCCTGTCGCTTGCCTGTCGCTTCCCTGTTGCTGTCCTGCCGCTCCCCTGTCGCTGCCCTGTCGCTTCCCTGTCGCTTTCCTGCCGCCCTCCTGTCGCTATCCTGTCGCTTCCTGTCGCTTCCTGTCGTTTCCTGTCGCCATGCTACTTTTTGCCTGGCGCCTTCCTATCGCTCTCCTGTCGCTCTCCTGTCGTTCCCTCCTGTCGCTCTCCTGTCGCTATTTCCTGTTGCCTCCCTGTCGCCCTCCTGTCGCTTGCCTGTCGTCTTCCTGCCGCCTCCCTGTCGCCTCCCTGTCGCCTCCCTGTCGCCTCCCTGTCGCCCAACGTGGTAACCTGTCGCTCTCCTGTCGCTTGCCTGTCGCCCTCCTGTCGCCCTCCTGTCGCACCTCCCCTGTCGCCTTCCTGTCGCCTGCTTGTCGCTTCCTGTCGCTTCCCTGCCGCTTTCCTGCCGCTGGCCTGTCGTCTTCCTGTCGCCACCCTGTCGTCTTCCTGTCGCCACCCTGTCGCCTTCCTGTCGCTCCCTGCCGCATTTCACCGTCGCCTGCCTCGCGTGGCCCGAATCTAGTGGGTGCATTGGGCTGTTATGGGGTGCGGTACCGCGTACACGGTGAAGGGCCCTACCGCGCGCTGGATGTGGCGGGGGATGATGGTGCGGAGGTCCGCCACCCGTGCCGTGCGGCTTTCGCCATAGTATATCCAGAGTGTGTCCTCCAGTGCCATTTTGGGGCGTAGCTTGCGGGCCAGTAGGTTCAAGGTGCTTTTGTGGGTGGCTTCGGTGACGGTGCCGGGTCCAGCGTTAATGCGTGGGAGCAGGTGGTTTTGGTGGTGTGCCGCGGCCCGTCTGCGGGCTGTGTGGAGGGCGGTGCTGTCGGCGGGAGGGGGCGCGTGGTGGGTGGGCCTTATGCGCGGGGTCGGGGCGACGTGTAGTGGATGCTTCCATGCCGGGCGCGGGTGGTGTTGCGGTGGCTGGAGGCCAGGGTAGGTGGTGAAGGTGTATATGGTGACGGGGGAGCGCTCATGCGTGGCCTGGAGGTAGTAGTGGTCGCGACCCGTGTTGTGGGTGACGATGACGTTTGGCGTTGGTATGTCGTAGTGGAGTGCGGTATTGGGGAGTTGTTTGGTGATGCGTGCCGTCGCATCCCCCGTTTTGGGCGCGGTGTCGTGGGGCACGAGGATGTGCACGGCCCACGCATCGTGGGCAGGGAGGTCGAGGTCCGGTAGGGTGCGATGAATGGGGCGTCCCCGGAAGTGTGCGAAAGCTGGGTTGTGGCCTGCCGCCGTTTCTTTGATGATGGACGGTGCCCATTGGGTAGGCGCCCCAACTTGCTGGGCCATGGCGGCGACGGCGTGGGCGATCGCTGTGAGGTCTGGGCCGATGCCAGGCTGGTCTGCCGGTGGCTGCAGGCCCCCTTCTGGTATGGGGTGGTGCCACCATAGGGTGTAGCCCCTTTGCGTGTTATCGTGGGGGGTTTGCACGAGGCCCTGGTGGTTGGAGATGGCGGTCTTGAGGGCTTCCGCTGCCTCGCGGTCGAGGGTGCGCGTGTAGGCCCAGACTCCGGTGGGGGGAGCCGCCCCGGTGTGGGATTCGGCTATGGTGGGGGCCGGCTCGAGGGTGTGACTGGTGAGGAAGGGTCTGTGCAGCCCTTCGTGCAAGGAGGCGCACACGTGTGCCCACCTGTCCGCCCATCCCTGTTGGGCGCTTCCTGTGTCTGCCCCTGTGGGTAGTCGCACGATGACCACGTGACAGGGGTGTGACCCCGGTACTACGCTGGAGGGTGTGGTGTGCTCGTGAGCGTGCAGCCATACTGCGGTGTCTGCGTTCGCCGTCACGTATTCCTTTCCCTCCGCTGTGTGGACGTTTTCGACGGCGGCCTCTTACTCTAGGGTGAGGAGGAGGTGTGTGCCGGGGGGCTGCGTGTGCGTCTCCGCGTCCCGGACCCACAGGTACGTGAGCGCCACGGTGCCGGGGAGGATTTCCCCCCACGTGAAGGTGCCTTCGGGTGATGCCCACTGCAGGGGCAGTGTGCGGCGTCCCCGCGAGTCGTTGGTGGCATGGTAGTCGTGGGGGAGGTGACATTTGGTGAGCCGGTGCGGCATGCGTTCGGTGGTGGCTGTGGGGGGGTCCCAATTACATTCCTCCGGGGGGGGTGCGTCTGCGTCGTCCTCCTGGGGCTGGGCTAGCGGCAGCGCCTGTGCATTGGGTGTGGCGTCGGGTAATCCGCTGTGTGTGAGAATGTAGAAGCCCTCGGGGGTGAGTTGGATGACGACGTCCCACTTCGCCGTTTGCTCTGGGGACCACTGGTGGGGTCCGTCCTGCGGTCGGTGGAGGGTGACCTGGTGGCCCCATCTCCAGCTGTGGTAGGCGAGGAGGCTGAGGACGGTGTCTTGCTCCAGGTCTCCCACGCTTTCCACGTATGCCGTCATCTCGGTGACGTCGACGGCGTACTCGTCCTCCCATTCTTGTGTGGGGGTGCCTGGAGGGGGGGGGACGGTGGTGTACCTGTGGAGTCCCGGCCCCGTGACGTCGGGCAGCTCGTGCTCGAGGGACGCTCGGTACTCGGCGGGCCCTTTGCTGGCTTCGTGGGTGGGTTGGTGGCGCCGCAGGGCGTTGGACAGGTGCGTCCAGGGCGCCCGCTCGCGGGGGGGGGGGGGCGCGGGGGGGCATTATGCGGGCTGGGGTCCGCGGGGCCGGTCCGGCGGGGTGAGGTCCATATGATGCTGTGTGTCCTCCGTGTGTTGGAGCTCCAGCTCTAGCAGGCTGTCGATGTCCAGGGCCATGGGGTCATCGCGTGTGTTCACGTGTTGGGGTGCTGCTTCATGGCACGGTGGGCGTGTGATGCTGGTGCTCGGGGCAAGTGCGGCGGCCGGTGCGGGGTTGCGCGCCGGTGTCCGGGGAAGCGCGCCGTTTGGCGTGGTTGTGGTGTGTGGCTGCTCGCTGGTGACTGTCCTGGCCGGTGGTGTTGCCCCTGTGTGCGGTTCGGGTTGTGGACGGTGGTGGGCGTTGAGCTGGCGTGAGGTCTGCGGAGTTTCCAGGGGTGGTGCCGGTGGGGTGGGGTGTGGAGTCGGTGTGGTGCGGCTTCGTTCCTGTGTTGGTGGGCTGTGGTGTCCCATGTCCCCGGCCGGGGGAGGGGGGTGCGGTGTGGTATGGTGGTGTTGTGTTGTGTGGTGGCCTTCCCGGTGGGGGGGGGGGGGGGGCACCGTGTCCAGGTCTGGTGGGGTGGGTTGTCGCCCGTGGTTTGTCCTCTCGCGGTGTGGGGCAGCCCCGCGCAGTCTCTTGATCGTCCTCCTGGCGTGTTTCAGTACGTGGGCCGTGCGGGGCCGGTGTGGCGTAGGGCCTGGTGCCCCCTGGGGCGGGTTGTGTGGGACTGGAGTGTCGCAACCAGGGGGGTGTGGTCGTGTGATGCTTGGGGGTGTCGGCCCACCGTTGAGTGGGCCCAGTGGTGCGGGGAGCGCCGTGTATGGGCCATGCGCGAACTATGGTGTTTGCGGGGTCCGCGGGTCGGTGGGTCGCGGCATCTTGGGCGTGTTGTGGCCCCGGTGCGGCGCCCGCGGGTGGTGAGTGGCGGTGTGTGGCTGGGGTGTATCGTTTCCTTGGTGGGGGGGGGGCTATTTGCTCGGGTGTGGGGTTGGCCCGTGGTAGGCTGCCGGCTGGTAGCGGGTGTCAGGGCCTCACTCTGGGTGGGTCTTCCGCGGTGTCCCCATGGTGCGTCCCGTGGTGGTCTCTGGTCGGCTGGCTGAAGGCAGTTTTTGGGGTGTACCGCATCCATGGGGGCACCATTGTGTGTTGGCGCGCCGCAGCGGGTGGTGCGGCGGGTTGTGGGGGTGGGGCTTGTGTCGGTGTCCTCCGTGTGGTTGGCGGTGGTGTGTCTTGTGTTGTCCTCGGCGGCTCCTCATGGTGGTCTGTTGTGGTGGTGCCTGGGGGGTGGTCTTGGGCTTGGCGGTTCCTGGGAGGGTGCGGGACATGCGGGGTCGGGTTGGCTGGGGGGGGGGGGGCGCGTGTGTGGGCTTGCGTGTTTGCCTTCTGCTCTCCCCGCGGTCTCTTCCTCTGCCTTTCCCTTGCTCCTTCCTTTTCGCTGGCTTGTTTGGCTTTGTTTTTTTTTGGGGGGGGGGGTTGGCTGGGGTGCTGTGCGTGGGTGTGGGTGTGTGCCGGTGCCGGCGCCGGTGTGGGCGTGGGTGTCGTGGGGGACGGGGGTCAGGTGGCTGTTGCGCTCTGGGTTCCCTGTGTGTGCGCCGGTCCCCAGGCTTCCGGTTTCCAGGGCACCGGTCCGGGGGGTGCTGACGGCGGGTGGTTGGCGGCATAGTGGCGTGGCGCTTGCGTGGGTGGTTGTGGCTCCTGGGTAGTGCCTGGGTGGCGTGGCCGGGCGTGGGCGTGCGTGTGGATGTGTTCATGGCATGGGCTGATGGGGTGATGGGCAGTGTGGGCGTGGTTGGTTTGTGTGGGTGTCGGGTATCCGTGCGCCGAAGGCGCAGTGGGTTGGGCTGGGGTACTGTGGGCGATGCAATGGGTTGAGGAGATGCTGGTGACGCCTACGGGGGGGGTGCTGTAGGCGTCGAAACGGGTTTGTGTTGTTGACTTGGGTGCTTCGGGTGATGCGCCGGGCGGCGACGGGGTTGGTGACGCTGATGGTGTTATAGGTGACGGGGCGGGCGCTGGGGGGGCCTGCGGCTCCGGTGGTCGCTGTAGGTGGTGCAGTGGGTGGTGGCGTAACTGGTGATGTCGGCGGTGAGGGTGCTGCAGGTGACGTCGATGGTGAGGGCGCTGCGGGTGATGTCATGGGTCGTGGCGATGTTGATGTGGGTGTTGCAGGTGGTGTGCCGGCTGGTGGCGCCTCTGGTACCGTCCCTGCGTAGGGTGTTGCTGGGGGTGCTGTGGGCGGTGGTGTCGTCGGTGGTGCCGATGGCGAGGGTGACGCAGGCGATGCACTGGGTGACCGTGAGGCCGGTGTGTGCCGTAGGCGACGCGTTGGGAACGGGTGGTGGGGGGCTGGAGGGGGGGTTGTTGTTGGTGTAACGGGCGATGGTGGCGTTGGTGCCGCAGGTGGTGGATCGGGTGATGGTGTTGTTGGTGATGCCGACGAGGTGGTTTGTCTGCCTGTCTGCCCGTAAAGTCGGTGCCGGCGTTGGGCGGTTGCCTGTGTGTGTGGTGGTGGCGGTGGGGGTCGGTGCGCCGGGCGCTTGGTGGGCGTGGTTGGGTGCGGGTGCGCGTGTTGGTGTGTACTTGGTGCGGATTGCGGGGGGTCTGTTGGCGGCGGGTGCGCTGTTGCCGTGCGTGTGGCGGTCTATGTTGTCTGGTGGAG
The DNA here is from genome assembly GCA_964036045.1 of Eutreptiella sp. 'Long Island Sound 2002'. Taxonomy (NCBI): domain Eukaryota; phylum Euglenozoa; class Euglenophyceae; order Eutreptiales; family Eutreptiaceae; genus Eutreptiella; species Eutreptiella sp. 'Long Island Sound 2002'. Next base: position 61,599,220 of record OZ038384.1, on the reverse strand, counting down.
CGTGGCCGGCGTGTCCTTTGCGTGGGTGGTGTGGGGTCTGGTCGGCGTGGGTGGTGTCGGTGTGGGTGTTTGGGGTTGGGTGCTGGTTGTGGGCGTGTTGTCCGCGCGGTGTGGTCGGGCGTGATGGTGGTGCCGCTGGCAACGTCGATGGTGACGGTGCTGCGGGTGATAAGGGTGGGACGGCGGTGTTGGCGGTTTCCGGTATGGGTGCTGTGGGTGGTGTTGAGCGTGGGGGTGTTGCAGGTGTGGTGCGGGGTGGATGGTGGTGTGCCTGGCGACGGCGTCGTGAGTGCTGCCGGGGGGGAGGGTGTTGTTGGTGATGCTGTGGGTGGCGGTGCCGCCGGTGAGAGGCAGGCGGAAAGGAGAGGGCGGCAGTGCGGCCGGGCGCGATGTTGGGTTCTTCGGTGTGGGTGGTCAGCCGGAGGTGGGTGCGGCTCGTGGTGTGGCGCTCGGTGTGTGTGGCCTGCGCCGGGTATCTTAGGTGCGCTTCTTGGTGCAGGTGTGTTGATGTCGGCGGTTTGTCCGCCTTTCTGCCCGTGGAGTTGTTGCCGGCGTTGGGTGGCTGCCTGTGGGCGGTTTGTGCCGTTGTTTGTGGCGGTGGTGGTGGGGGTCGGTTCGCTGGGCGCTTGGTGGGCGTGGTTGGGTGCGGGTGCGCGCATGGACGTGTACTTGGTGGGCAGCTTGTGTTGTCTGATGGTGCGTGGCTGATGTATGCTCCGTGTGGATGGTGCCGGTGTGGGTGCTTGGGGTCGGATGCTGGATGTGGGTGCGTCGCCTGCGCGGTGTGGTCGGGCGTGATGGTGGGTTCTCTGACGTGTGTGGCCGGCTGGTGGCGGGTGTGGTCGGGCCGGTGTGGGCTGGATGGTGGTGGTGGTTGTGGCTGGACTGCTTGGTGGTTGTGGTGTCGGCGGGCGGCCCTGCTGATGGGCCTTGGGTGTGTGGTGGCGGGTGGGCGTGTATGGTGGTGGTGATGGTGTGTCATTGCGGGTGGTGTTGGGTGTGGTACCGTTGAGCGTGTGGTTTGCGATAACTGAGCACTCACCCCTCCGGGTGACGCGGGCCCGGTGGTCCGGTAGCCTGTCCGGCAGGGTGCTCACGCGTCCCTCCGGACGGCGGCTGTTCCGTAGCCGGCAGGGGCTGGGTTCACTGCCGGGCGCACACACGTCCCTCCGGACGGCGGCTGTTTCGTAGCCGGCAGGGGCTGGGTTCACTGCCGGGCGCACAGACGTCCGTCCGGACGGCGGCTGTTTCGTAGCCGGCAGGGGCTGGGTTCACCGCCGGGCGCACACACGTCCATCCGGACGGCGGCTGTTTCGTAGCCGGCAGGGGCTGGGTTCACTGCCAGGCGTACACACGTCCATCCGGACGGCGGCTGGTTCGTAGCCAGCAGGGGCTGGGTTCACTGCCGGGCGCACACACGTCCGTCCGGACGGCGGCTGTTTTGTAGCCGGCAGGGGTTGGGTACCCTGCCGGGCGCACACACGTCCATCCGGACGGCGGCTGGTTCGTAGCCGGCAGGTGCTGGGTTCACTGCCGGGCGCACACACGTCCATCCGGACGGCGGCTGTTGCGCTGTGGGGACTGCGGGGCTTGGACTTGTTCTTGGCGGCTCGTTCGTCGTCGGGTGTGGGTGTTCGCTGTGGTGGTGTCGTGTTTTGTGCCGTGGTGCGTGCTGGCGTGCGGTGCTGCGCGTGTGCCCTGGTTGGCCTGCATGTGGCGCGCGCTCCTTGCCCGGGCGTGCTGTTGCGCAGGCGCGGGGACACACCCTCTCTCTGGCGGGCCCGTTTGGCTCCATGGCGGGCCCTGTTGGCGCCCGGCTGTGGCCCAGTGCGCGGCAGTGGGGTGTGTGTACGTTGGGGGGGGGGGGGTTTGGTTCCTCTCCTTTCGCTTTCCCCGCCTTGTCCCTGTGTCCCTCTTCGCCGGCCTGCCCTGCCTGCCTACCCTCTTCCTACCCGCTTGGTTGGCCTTGGCTGGACGGTTGGTCTTGGTGGTCTGACATGGTGTTTCTTTCCTGCAGGGCGGCGTGGGCTGGGTTCGTTTTGGGAGCGGGTTGCCCCTGTGGTGTGCCGTGCCGCTTTGTTCCTGTTCTCCGGTGTGCACGCTCTGTGTGTGGTGTTGTGTGTACGGTGTCCTGGGCCCCCTGGCTCCTGTTCACCGGTGTGCACGCTCTGTGTGTGGTGGTGCGTGTGCGGTGTCCTGGGCCTCCTGGCGCCTGTTCACCGGTGTGCACGCTCTGCGTGTGGTGCTGTGTGTACGGTGTCCTGGGCCTCCTGGCTCCTGTTCACCGGTGTGTACGCTCTGTGCGTGGTGTTGCGTCTGCGGTGTCCTGGGCCTCCTGGCTCCTGTTCACCGTTGTGCACGCTCTTCGTGTGGTGTTGTGTGTACGGTGTCCTGGGCCTTTTGGCTCCTGTTCACCGGTGTGCACGCTCTGTGTGTGGTGTTGTGTGTACGGTGTCCTGGGCCTCCTGGCTCCCGTTCACCGGTGTGCAAGCTCTGCGTGTGGTGTTGTGTGTACGGTGTTCTGGGCCTCCTGGCTCCTGTTCACCGGTGTGCACGCTTCGTGCGTGGTGTTGCGTGTACGGTGTCCTGGGCCTCCTGGCTCCTGTTCACCGGTGTGTACGCTCTGTGTGTGGTGTTGCGTGTACGGCGTCCTGGGCCTCCTGGCTCCTGTTCACCGGTGTGCACGCTCTGTGTGTGGTGTTGCGTGTACGGCGTCCTGGGCCTCCTGGCTCCTGTTCACCGGTGTGCACGCTCTGTGTGTGGTGTTGCGTGTACGGTGTCCTGGGCCTCCTGGCTCCTGTTCACCGGTGTGCACGCTCTGTGTGCGGTGTTGCGTGTACGGCGTCCTGGGCCTCCTGGCTCCTGTTCACCGGTGTGCACGCTCTGTGTGTGGTGTTGCGTGTACGGTGTCCTGGGCCTCCTGGCTCCTGTTCACCGGTGTGCACGCTCTGTGTGTGGTGCTGCGTGTACGGCGTTCTTGGCCTCCTGGCTCTTGTTCACCGGTGTGCACGCTCTGTGTGTGGTGTTGTGTGTACGGTGTCCTGGGCCTCCTTGCTCCTGTTCACCGGTGTGCACGCTCTGTGCGTGGTGTTGCGTGCATGGTGTCCTGGGCCTCCTGGCTCCTGTTCACCAGTGTGCACGCTTCGTGCGTGGTGTTGCGTGTACGGTGTCCTGGGCCTCCTGGCTCCGGTTCACCGGTGTGCACGCTCTGTGTGTGGTGTTGCGTGTACGGCGTCCTGGGCCTCCTGGCTCCTGTTCACCGGTGTGCACGCTCTGTGTGTGGTGTTGCGTGTACGGCGTCCTGGGCCTCCTGGCTCCTGTTCACCGGTGTGCACGCTCTGTGTGTGGTGTTGCGTGTACGGTGTCCTGGGCCTCCTGGTTCCTGTTCACCGGTCTGCACGCTCTGTGTGTGGTGTTGCGTGTACAGTGTCCTCGGCCTCCTGGCTCCTGTTCACCGGTGTGCACGCTCTGTGCGTGGTGTTGCGTGTACGGCGTCCTGGGCCTCCTGGCTCCTGTTCACCGGTGTGCACGCTCTGTGTGTGGTGTTGCGTGTACGGCGTCCTGGGCCTCCTGGCTCCTGTTCACCGGTGTGCACGCTCTGTGTGTGGTGTTGCGTGTACGGTGTCCTCGGCCTCCTGGCTCCTGTTCACCGGTGTGCACGCTCCGTGTGTGGTGTTGCGTGTACGGCGTCCTGGGCCTCCTGGCTCCTGTTCACCGGTGTGCACGCTCTGTGTGTGGTGTTGCGTGTACGGCGTCCTGGGCCTCCTGGCTCCTGTTCACCGGTGTGCACGCTCTGTGCGTGGTGTTGCGTGTACGGTGTCCTGGGCCTCCTGGCTCCTGTTCACCGGTGTGCACGCTCTGTGTGTGGTGTTGCGTGTACGGCGTCCTGGGCCTCCTGGCTCCTGTTCACCGGTGTGCACGCTCTGTGTGTGGTGTTGCGTGTACGGTGCCCTGGGCCTCCTGGCTCCTGTTCACCGTTGTGCACGCTCAGTGTGTGGTGGTGCGTGTACGGCGTCTTGGGCCACCTGACTCCCGTTCAGCGGTGTGCATGCTCTGTGTGTGGTTGTGCGTGTACGGTGTCCTGGGCCTTTTGGCTCCTGGTCACCGGTGTGTACACTCTGTGTGTGGTGTTGTGTGTACGGTGTCCTGGGCTCCCTGGCTTCTGTTCACCGTGTGCATGCTCTGTGCGTGGCGTTGCGTGTGCTTTTTGGCCCTTTTGTGCTGGTGTGCTCGTATGGTTAGTGTTGTGTTGTGTGTGTGGTGTTCTGGGACACTTGGTTCGTGTTCTCCGGTGTCGCGGTGTGGTGCAGTATGTGTGGTGTCCGCTGTGCGGTGTTGCGTGTGCGGTGTCCTGGGCCTCCCGGCCCCTGTTCACCGGTGCGCACGCCCGGTGTGTGGCGTTGTGTGGGCGGTGTCCTGGGCCGCTTGGCTCCTGTTCACCGGTGAGCTTGTGCGGTGTGGTTTTTGGTGTGTGCGGTGTCCTGGGCCACTTGGCTCCTGTTTACCGGTGTGCCCGCGTGGCGTGTGTTGTGTCGCGTGTTCGGTGTCCTGGGCCCCGTGGCTCCCGTTCACCGGCGTGCTGTGTGCTTGTCCGGTGTGTTGTGTGTTGTGTGCGGTGTCCTGGGCCACGTGGCTCCTGTCCACCGGTGTGCGTGCTCGGTGTGTTGCGTGGTGTGTGCGGTGTGGGTGTGGGTGCGTGCTCGCGTGCGCCATACCGTTGCAGCGGCGTTGCGGACTCTTTGTTTTTGTTTATACATTTTTCTTTACACATTGCTTCCCATGGTGTCTTACTTATTCTTCCCGTCCTGGACTCCTTGATTTCGGCGACGCCCAAGAGTAAGCGTGTCTTAATGCATGCATGGCGGTGTATGTTATTTACGCGTTGGTTTGGGGACTCTTTGTATTTTGCGACGCCCAAGAGTAGGCGTGTTTGTTTAATGCATTCATGACATGCTACTTATTCTTTATGTCTTGGACTCTTTGTTTTTTTGCGACGCCCAAGGGTAAGCGTGTCTTAATGGGCACAAAGGTGGGTGGGGAGGTACATGGAAAAGGACAAAGGAAGAGAAAGAGTGCAAGACGGAGGGCGTGGCGTGTTAGTAATCTATTTTTTCGGTGTTTACACGCCGCTCGCGAAGCGTTTTTCTTTACCTATACGGCGTGTTAGAGGGCGAGAGGCACGGTGTTATACTCCTAAGCTCCGTACGGTGCTTACGGCGTTAACTATTCACCTAATCAAGCCCGAAAAATTTTCGGTCGCGTTTTTACGGTGGTGTTCTTGTTGTTTGTGTGTGTTTTGTTTTGGGGCGCGCACAAGTCCCTAGCGCCTAGGGCACGCACTTTGCTAGGTGGCTTGGGGCAAGCAATGCTCAGCTTCTTGCTTGGGGCAAGCAATGCTCAGCTTCTTCGCCGTCGCGACTCTATTGTTGTTCTGTTTTTGTGAGTGTCCCGAATTTTGCAACCTCGCCAAACAGCAGCGTAAAACTTTTTGGGGGGTTTCTGAGGTCGGAAAAGACAATTTTTCGCTTTATTTTTTCTCGCTGTGCGTCTTTTTCTTGGTTTTTTTTTCTTCTGCTGCGATCGCGCGACGACATCCATGCTGAACACTACGTGGGACGATTGCCGCACCACCTCAGAGAGGAAGAATGGGACCCACACGTACGATGACCTTGTGGACCTGCTCATCGAGCTGGCCCTTGAAAGGGAGAATGAATACACTCCCATGTGCAGAAATTTCTCAAGAGACACCTGGGTCGAGGTGCCAACCCTACCCCTGAACGTGGCAAATGGAAAGGGCCTAAAAATCCCACTAACGCCAACAAGGGTGGTGGTAAAGGGGGGGGTAACCTGCGTGCCATGAATGGGGTTAAACCTGAATCAGGTACAACCCCACTCTTCTACTGTAAGCCTGTCAATTACAAGGGAGGACCCTGTCATGCACCTGACTGCGACCATCGCAGTGGTTGGTTGCTACAACTGAAAAGACAGCAACACACTAAGAACGGGAAAACAGTGACCCATCAGGATCATTGCAGGTATACCATCACCTGTGGTTACTGTGGTAAAGGTCGTCACTACGAGGATGAATGTCACATAAAAAAAAGTGAGAGTGACAAACACAAACGGCAGGAGGCTGAACGCCTGAAAGCTCAAACACCCTCCAGAACTCCCCAGAATGGGGATAAGGGTGGTAAAGGAGGAGGCAAGGGAGATGGCAAGAGTGGAAACCCCAACCCCCAGAGGTGCTCATCAGCGCCCGCTATTTCTCCCTCTCCTGCCGATGCTGACCCCAAGAAGCGCCCACAGGGGGATAATGCCTCCCCTGAGGGGTCTAACTCCAAGAAGAGGCGTTGGCCTGGATGGGCAAGTCCCTCATAGCTGCAGGGGTTGATGTGAAATTCCTCGCTGAGGAGTAGGGGGGCGGCTCTGAAGGGGAGGACTTGGTTTTCTGGATCCTCGTAAAAATCGGGGATCAAGTTTTTCGAGCAGTGCTTGACACCGGCGCAACACTCTCTATGGTGGCCCGGCGCCTGCTAAAGACTTTCAAGAAAACTGAGACAGTGGCCATAAGAGTGGGGGATGGGCGTATCATCCATTCCTTGCGGGGTGTCGATGTGACTATTTGTCTTAGCGACGAAACTGTGACCCAACACTGCAGAGTGTTGGACACTAACACCTTTGACATTGTCATTGGCATCGACTTCGTACGAAGAAACCCGCAGGTATACATGTTGTCTCTCCAACGCCCCTATTCTCTACACTGCTACTTTGGCAGCGGGCTCTTCTCCGTACCTTTGGATCCGTCAGGACGAAAAGAGTCTGGGCTGCGCTACGCAGCAAAGACTAACTATGGTACTGAAAACTACCAACTGGCCCGTCACGTTCTTGAAAATGGACTGGCGGCCCTGCAGGTATCCTTGAGTGAGATCCAGGTGGAAATGTTCGCGAGCCAACAACAGCACATCATGCAGTTGTATTGCTCCAAAAATTTGAATAACGCTTTCCGTTTCTTCTGCAAACCAATGGGCCTAGCGTATGCTAACCCTCCCTTCTCCCTGCTCGTGAAGGTTTTAACCAAAATCGCTTATGAGGAAGGAATGGTTGTTATGTGCACCCCTGACTGGGGTTGTTCAGGCGAACACGCTTATTGGCGCCAACTGCTGGACCGAATGACTGTGGGAAGAGTGCAACTCACCGACGGTCCCATCTATGTGCCTGAGATTCTGACACAGCTATGCAGGCCCCTGAATGGGCCAGTTTCTTATCCATTGTCAATGGATCCCTCAACCCTGTACCCCTGTGTGATCTGGATCAGGTGCTACTAAAAAAGGTCATGGCCAAAAATAGTGGCTTGACCCTTTCAGATCTCAAAAAACGACCTCCTGAGCACCTATCTGCCACACTTACAGGGTGTTAATCCCCTGATGGCAATCTGGAACCTGCTGCTGCAAGGGAGGATGATGACGACCAACTGTCTGAAATCGCCAGCTCTATCCCTCCTGTTGATCCCAGCTGTGTTGAACTCAAACACAGTGCCTTCCTGGCCCAGCTGTTGCTGGAGGAGGTAGACCTAGAGTCAACCTCAGAACCAACTTCCCCTGTTGGGAAACCTGTGCTGCACATGCAACATACTTCCTCAGGTGAACCCGTGGCTCAGAGTCCTGATGCTCTAGCGCGGCCTGCTTCTAATAACATGCCACTGTCGAAGCATGACACTCAGGAACTCCGATGGCTGTTATACCTGAGGGCCAAAGGTATTGAGCGCCAAGAACGGCTGCAATACCTCAGAAAGACCTGGAAGTCCTCCATCTGGTCTGAGGAGGACGATGATTCCAACACGCTACCTGACCCTGAGATACCCCTAGTGTATTCTCTGCACTATGGGCAACAATGTCCCCCTGAGTGGGATGACAGCTCAGTACCTGCCGAAACGGCTGATCGGCAGAGAAAGAAAGAGCATGGTAAGAGCAACCTGCATGCTGAGGAGGATTTTCTGCAGAAAATCGAGAGTCTGAACCTTGACCCCCCGACAGAAGAAACTGCTCCTAACCTATGAGGAAGTGTTCGACGCCGTGCCGCCTCCCCTGTCCTGGAAAAAACTGGTCCGGATGGACCTGAAACTGAAACCTGAATTCGAAAAGATGCGAGTGAGACGTCTTCCCTATCCCGCTCCTCAGGAACAGGTTGAAGAAATCGAGCGCCAGATCCAGGAATGTATTGATGCTGGCCTCGTGGAAGAATATAAGAAAGGGGACTACCCCCATCACTGCAGTCCCTGCTTCCAGGTTGCTGAACCTGGACCGACTGCCATGCGACTGGTTGTTGACTATGGAGAAATCAACAAGAAAACCCAAAACCACTCCGGCAGTATTCTCAAAATGGAAAACACCCTGGAGCGTATTGCCAGATGCCGGTACAAAACCGAAATGGACAAACGCAGTGGTTTCTGGCAAGTTGACCTAACAGCCGCAGCTCAGGAACTGCTGGCCTTTATAACCCCTAAGGGTCGTGTGTTTAAATGGAAAGTCCTGCCGTTTGGGGTGGCTAATCCCCCGGCACTCTTCCAAGAGCTGATGAACAAAATTTTTTACATACTGAGGCGCAGACCTCTAGTACAGGAGTTGATTTCCCGAGGGGCAGAAATGGAGGACGACATCGGTGACGTGAGTTTGGGTACCAATACCCAAGAGGACCATTTACTTCCCCTCCGTGAGGTTTTCATTAATTGTCAGGAAAACCATCTCCGAATCAAACTGGAAAAATGCGAGTTCATGAAAGAGGAGATGGACTATTTGGGTTTCGATGTGGGGCATGGGTGGTGGAAACCAGCCGCGTCTAAAATGCGGCCCCTACAGGACATGCAGATTCGCGATGACCCTAAGAAGGGTCTACACGACTTGAGGAGTTTTGTTGGCACCTGTAACTTCTATAGGCGACACATCCACAATTTTACCTACTCTTGTTCCCCTCTCACGGACCTAATCAAGAAGAATACTCCCTGGAGGTGGACCGCCAGAGAGGAGGAGTGTTTCCAGGTGTTGAAGAAGAAAATTACCTCCTCCAACTGCCTGGGCGTACCCCGCCCTAAGGGCGAGATAGTCCTGACCACTGATGCCAGTGATGTAGGGGGGGGTGGTACTATATGGCAATGGCAAGAGCTCAATCCAGCTGAACTAACTCATTGCCATTATCGCACCACAGGACTGAACGGTGATGGTTCCCTGAAGCGCGACTATCCTTCCAGTGAGTGGCGGCTTGTACCACTGGGACACTGGAGCTGGAAATGAAACCAGGCGCGTTCCAATTACAGCACCTACGACCAGGAGCGCCTGGCCGGTATGCTGGTGCTCTCATCCCAGTCCGGACTATTGGGATCTAACCCTATTGTCTGGCTCTGTGACAAGGAACCGGCGAAGTCCTTTCAGAAAGGCCCACCACCGGAGAAAACGAAACTAAAACGGTGGTGGACTTACCTGAGCCAGTTCAGGCTAACAGTCCATCATATCCCTGGTATAAAAAATGAACTGTCTGACTACACATCGCGCAACAACTTCGATACGCTTAGTGGTCAGAGCTCTGAGGCTCTTGCCAAAGACGCTTTCCAGCGTATGGATGTCCAGCTTGACCTGTCCATGCGGACTGCTGGAATCCTCGAGGGTTGGAGCCTAACTGACTATCAGTGAGAATGTAAAGAAATTCTCCAGAGCCTCAGCACTGGTCTCGAACCCCGTGTCATTGACGGGCACCAGTGGTAAAAAAATTAATCAGTACCTCTTCTACGAGGACTGTATGGTTGTACCTGAGGCACGACTCGATGGCTGTCTACAGAGGTCTCATCTCAGCTCAGGTCACACTGGCGCTAATCCCTCAGTGGACTTCTTTCGTGAGTGTTTCTACTCTAGTCTCACCCTGACTGAACTGAGGTCGGGAATGCAGACCATTGTTGATGCTTGTGGCGGTCATGCCAGCAAGCAGAGCGATAGTAGAGATAGGGGACTTATTTCCAGATTACCCATACCCTATTGTACTAACCCTCTTCACTACGTGGATTTCATCCACGGCCTACCTCGCTTCGGCGGCTATGATAGTTGCCTAGTGGTCACCTGTGGCCTGTCCCGCTTCACCCGTGTGTTCCCTTGCAACACAAAAATCACAGGTGAGCAGACTTTGAAAATGTTGGTCGAACAATGGTTCCAACCATACGGAGCACCTAAACAGGTGCACTCTGTTGAGGATGTACGCATCCGCAGTGACACAAGATGGTACAAGCGAGTGCTGAATGCCCTCAACGTTGAGGTAACCACAGGTGTGCCCTATACCCACACGCCTAATCCTCTTTGCGAGAGGCAAAACCGTGTGGTGGAACAGGACCTGAGAATCCTGATGAAACAGGAACGTACCAAAGATTGGGTGCGCCTAGTGCCCTGGGCAGTGCTGACCATGAACTCTCAGAGGAGCTCTTCTACAGGTTTCAGCCCCCAAGAGCTGTTTCATGGAGGGCGACCTGCTTGGTTCTTCAAAACCCCCTTTCCTGACGACTTCAAGAGCCCCGTTAGGGATTGGCTAGAACACAAGCAGTCTATGGCTAACCAGGCTGGGACTAACCTGAGACATATCCGTGAACGTGAACTGAGCCGACGAAATCGCCTACGTCGACCCGCCAGTTGAACAGTTGGTGACCTTGTTTTGGTTCACCATTCACGCATAGCCTCCTGGCCCCGTAACTGCCTACAGGACCCTTATTTTGGGGCCTATCGCATCATCAGGATAGATGGATCTAGAATCCATGTCAGGTGCAGTCAACGTCTAGGTGGTGAACTGCTTTGTGCGCCTAAGCAGTGGAGGCACTATCACTCCCCTGATGATTTGTCCTGGGATGAGTGGCGCCTCAGCGACAGTGAGGTCGAGCGTATCGACCTAGAGAACGCTGCCAGCCCAGAGGAAGCAGACGAACTCGAACAGATGACTGCGGAGAAGATGGCAGTCGATGGCTACTATGTGGTTGCAGGTATTGCCCGCCACGAGTACAAACAGGGCTGGAATTTTCTAACCCTGTGGGATGGCTATGGGCTATCTGAGGCGACCTGGGAACCCATATCCGCCTTTATACAGCCAGATGGGAGTATCAACCCCATCTTTCGCTCCTACCTCGCTGAGAACAACGAGGGACAGCTACTAACCCGTGCTGAGACTCTATCCCAGCGTGAAAAGAAAAACTAATCTCCTGGTGTCTACCTATTAACTGTTTTCCAACCTTCTAGGTCTTGTAACCTCCCATGGGCGGTGAGCCCTCTTTTGCAGACAGGTCTGCGTAGGTGTGTGAGAGCTGTCGCACAGTTGCCCCGCATTGCATCGCGTGGCTGGACCGGTAGCCCCCCGTGACAACCACTCCCTGGCCGAAGGCCATCGGTTTTGCCCAGACCACTGCTTTCGGGGCGCTGCACCTGCCCTGGCTGTGCCCTGCAGTCCCGTGCCTATGGTTACCAGCGTGAGCCAGATTGCCGCTTATCAGATTTGCAGCCACCCAGCGAGTGTGTGCCTTGTTGACCATGTGTTGCATGAGAACTGCGCTGATGTAATGACCTTGGGGAGCCACCGAAGAACGGTGGCTTTCTACTCAAGGGGGGAATGACAAGCAAGGTGTTATGATACAAGTTGTGTCCACCCTCGTTCGGGACAAGCGTGCCCACAGCTAGGACCCCTGACTGGTCCAGACCCATGGGGTTCTACCCTTCCTTACAGGGTTACCATACCCCTAAGTGTGCTACGTATGTCTGTATGTGTCTCAGTTCACTCCCCGGCGTGGCTCCCGGAGACCGGGCTTCGCTGACGTCGGACCGAAGGTCCTAATCAGGTACTCTTACCACTACTATGGCGCCCAGTTTCTGTGCTGGCGCCTATCCTTTGGGGGAAGACGGCAAAAGCCCTACCTACTAGAGGGGAGGGGTGGCCAAGTGTGTTAAGGGCATGCAAAATGCCCATTTTTCTAAAGGCCAAAAGCTAACGCACTCCCCTGCCCACGAGGAAAAGCACGCTGGGACAGGAGACACCACTACACTACAGTCACTAACGCCAGCACCAGCCTTTGAAGGCATGGGGAGAACAACTGCATTCAGTCCCTGCCAGGCTTGCCGACCCTAACCCCTACACACGCTATTGGGTGGCCATGACAAAGAGGTCTTAGGCCCTATTGGCCCTGCTGGGAAATTACAAGAGAACACAGCGCCGCTGGGCAACTGTGGCCTGCCAGGGACGCCCTCGCGTGTTTCCCTGACAGGGCTTGGAGGGAAGGAGTGCCGGGTGCACAGCGTGTACTAAGGGTTGTCCATGAAGAAGTCGTTCTCTGACCCGATTTGTTTGTGTGATCTGCGCCCTTTTTAGCTTGGGCAGAAAAATCCAAAGTCGCCGAAGGCAACTGCTGCTGCACCAATCACCCTGACCTTGCCCACCTGTAAACAGAGGCGGATGGGACCTGGTTAGCGGCTGAGGAACCAAGCCAGCCTCCACATATTATACACTTCTCAGGCTGACCTATAAGACCCCGTCCTCTAACCAGGCCGCAAGCAAGCAAGCTTAAGGACTCCTCCCTTCTCTTATAGAATGTAGGGCGGAGCCCTGAGTAGCCTCAACAAGGGTTATACCGCGTGCACAGGGCGTGTCCTACATCCCTTGATTGCATGGTGCGTATGCAGGGAGAGGGGACGATTCACAACCATTGTTTTTCGTAATTCAACCCACAACAACGAAGCAGCGCGTGACTCAACCAGGAGGTGAGCTCCTTATTGGGCTTACCTACCTTACCCACCACGCACTTTGCGAATGCCGAAGGGAACACGAACGCAAGGACAACCCTAAGCGTGTAAACAACCCTACGGGGAGTTATAAACAACCCTGTTCGATTCATTCATCGTTCATCATGCATGCCCTTCTAGCCTTGTTTCCTGCAGGAGAAGGAAGGGAGTGGCGAGCAACTGCACAGCTCAAGAAGCCTAAGCGCTTTAAGCAACCCTATTTCAGCGCTGCAGCAACACGACCACGAGCAAACACTTTCCTTTCTCACCTGTGAAGAGAGGAGAGAGGTGGATTGGAACACAGGGAAAGCGCAAAAACGTGTGAATGCGTAGATTAGGCACATGCATGGCGAGCACAGCGCCTACACTAACCCTACGTGCACGCTGCGTGCTCCATTCGTGTCACATACCTTTCATTTCCGTTTTGACCTGTGCAGAGCAAAGGAGATGAACGCCCGAACTCCGAACAAACGCAACAGTGACCACCCTAGCGTTTTAACGAAACAACCGCCACAAACGCAATGCATGCGTGTGACTTGACACTACCATACCTGGAAGGTGGGCTGTCCACCTGCTTTTTTTCGTGGTGTTCTGTTCAATACTTTTTCCTAAGGTTTATAAACTTTTTGATGCAACTGTGCAGAAATTTCTTTGAAAAACTTTAAAAACCACGGGTCACACCTTCTTTTTCAGGGGCCGTTTACGCTTGCGCAACTCTTTTTGGGAGTGCGCTCCTGTTGCACTTGTCTTCGACTTTGGGTTTTAGTCTACAAATGACGATTTCTAATGTTCTTTGGTCAATTTTTAGCTATTTGACTTCTTAAATCGCTACCCCTTTCGCTAAACCACAGGATTCACTCCCTGTTTGTTCCATTTACCATTTTTTTGCGCTCGTGGAGTTTTGTGCCCTCCATTGGGAGTATTGCTCCGCCCTGGCCCTTGGTCAGGACGCTTACTAAAACGCTGTTTATACAGCTATCGCCGTCCGCATTAGAGCGTTCGACTGTACCCTAGTGGGCAAGCAAGTGTGCTCTAGGGAGGGAGTCCTGGGTTCAAACCCCATTACCCCCAAACTTTTACCAAATGTTTCAGCCGCACGCTGGCGACGTTTGAGGATTGCCCCATTGAAGGGACATCATTCACGGTACATTACACTCTTTTTCAAGGGTACCTACAGTGTGATAGGCTTCTATCAACTGATGGGAATGTCTTTGGCTGGTTGAATGCATTTTCTGGGGTAATTTCTGGGAAATTTGAGCCTTTTTCCTTGGTCCTACTAGCTTGATCAACTATTACTCCAGGGGGGAGTAAGAAAGGTTACTGCCATGTCTTTCTTGGAGGACTTGATCCAGGCTTAGCCCCCCCTAAAACCCTTTTGTTGATGCTGAGACTAACTTAAACATTTTCGTCATTCTTTTAAAGCTTAAAGTACACTTGCTCAAAGTAACTAGGGTTATAACCCTAGGCCCCCATGAAGTTCACCCCTACCTTTCAACTGAGCGGAGGTATTTTCCTTCATGGAGCTAATACCAAAGTAAAGTAGGCACTTCATGCCTAAGGCCTTGTAGGTTAAGCCTAGTGGTCCCCCACCTCAAGACCCCTATACTCAATGGATACTACCACTTATTGTGGTTCTACGTTTTAACTGTTTCTGAATTCAGTTGGTTGGCCAAGTCATATTCTGTGTCTGGCCTAACTCCTTTGCCACATGCTCCCAACCAACTCCATTTCATCCAAAAGAGTGCACATGAAGTACTTGATGCTAACATGGAGTCCAGAGTCATGCCGGTTTTCTTATAAAAATCATTTGTTTTATCCAATTGTGATTGAATCTTTGTACTTAAGCCTGCTTTGTCTATCTGCAGCCCTTCTGTGATACACTAGATTTCAAAACTCTTCATTTATTCGATCCACATCCTGTTCTTGCTCTACTTGCTGCTGTGGTTCTGTTTTTCAACATCAAAACCTGCAGGATTTCATCAAACCTATTAGGGCATTAATCAAGGACATTTTTCTGCCTAGAGGCACGCCTGATAGACGGCGACCGTTGGTATAAAGATAACCAATCTCTGTACTATGAGGACAGTCTAGTGGTACCTGAGGCACAACTTGATGGTTGCCTACAGTGGGCCTATCTCAGCTCCGGACACACAGGGGGCAACCGGTCTGTTGATTTTTTCAGGGATCATTTCCACTCCCAAATAACCTGTGCTGAGCTACGTGCCCGTATGCAGTCCATAGTGGACTCCTGTGGCTGTCACGCCAGCAAACAGAGCGACTCACTTGACCCGGCTCCAGTCTGCCTATCCCCTACTGCGCTAATTCTCTGTTGTACGTGGATTTCATCCCCGGTCTGCCTAAGGTTCGTGGTTATGACAGCTGTTTGGTTGTCACCTGTGGCCTAACCCGTTTCAACCGTGCGTTCCCCTGCAATAAAACAGGATCACAGGGGAACAGACCGTGAAAATTTTGGTTGAACAATGGTTTGAACACTATGGGGCACCTAAGGAGGTGCACTCTGACGAGGATGTACGTATCCGGAGTGATACCGGATAATACAAGCGAGTATTGGACGCCCTGAACATCCATGTGACCACAGCTGTGCCCAACACTCACACTTCTAACCCTCTGTGCGAGAGACAGAACCGTGTGTTGGAGCAGAACCTGAGGATTCTGAGGAAACAGGAGCGTACAAAAGATTGGGTACGTCTGTTGCCCTGGGCTGTCCTAACCATGAACTCTCAGAGGAGTTCTTCAACTGGCTCTACCCCCCACGAACTGTTCCATGGAAGGCATCCTGCGTGGCTCTTCAAAGCCCCTTTTCCAGAGAACTACAAGAGCCCAGTAGGGGACTTGCTGGAGTATAGGCAGGACCTGGCTAACCTGGCTAGAGCTAACCTGAAACACGGTTGAGAACGTGAGTTGACTAGGCGTAACCGCACGAGACGTCCTGCCACCTTCTAGGTAGGGGACCTTGTGCTGGTACACCATTCGTGATTGCCCTCGTGGCCCTGCAACTGTCTGCAGCACCCCTACATTGGGCCTTACTGTATTATAAAAAAAGATGGATCCAGGATCCAGGTGAGGTGCAGTCCCCGTCTAGGTGGAGAGTTGCTGTGTGCACCTAAGCAGCTGAGACATTACCACTCGCCTGACGAACTGTCCTGGGACGAGTGGCGTCTGTCTCCTAGAGAGGTCGCGCGCATCGACCTGGAGAACGCTGCCAACCCTGAGGGAGCAGACGAACTCGAACAGATGACTGCCGATGAGACTGCAGTCGATGGCTACTATGTGGTTGCAGGTATTGCCCGCCGCGAGTATAAACAGGGCTGGAAATTCCTTACCCTGTGGGACGGGTATGGGCTATCTGAGGCGACCTGGGAACCCATATGCGCCTTTATACAGCCAAATAGGAGTATCAACCCCATCTTTCGCTCCTACCTCGTTGGGAACAACGAGGGACAGCTACTAACCCGTGCTGAGACTCTGTCCCAGCGAAAGATGAAAAACTAATCGTCTTGTGTCTATCTATTTACTGTTTTCTAACCTCCGGAGGGCAGTGCGCACTCTTGTGCTGATAGCTAGGCCTACTCAGTGTGTGCCAGGACAGGTTCAGGACTCCTGTAGAGCTCCAGTTACGATGAATGTACTAACCCCCACCCTGAATAGGGTTCGACACTTCAAACACCTACACATCCGCTCCTTTCGGAGTACTGCTCCTGCCCTGGTTGTGCCTTGCAGTCCCATGCCCTTGGTTACCAGCGTGAGCCAGATGGCCACTTATCAGGTTTGCAGCCACCCAGCGAGTGTGTGCCTTGTTGACCATGTGTTGCATGGGAACTGCCCTGATGTTATGACCTTGGGGAGCCAACGAAGAGCGGTGGCTTTCTACTCCAGGGGGAAATGACAGGCAAGGTGCTGTGATACAAGTTGTGTCCACCCTCCTTGGGGACAAGCATGCCCACAGTTACGACCCCTGACTGTCCAGACCCATGGGGTTGTACCCTTCCTTACAGGTTACCATACCCCTAAGTGTGCTACGTATGTCTGTATGTGTCTCACTTCACTCCCTGGCTCGGCCTCCGGAGACCGGGCTTCGCTGACGTCGGACTGAAGTTCCTAATCAGGTACTATTACCACTCCTATGGCGCCCAGTTTCTGTGCTGGCGCCTATCCTAGGGGAAAGAGAGCAAAAGCCCTACTTACTAGGAGGGAGGGGTGGCCAAGTGTGCTAAGGGCATGCAAAACGCCCATTTTTCTAAGGGCCAAAACTAACACACCTCCCTGCCCACAAGGAAAAGCACGCGGGACAGGAGACACCACTACACTACACTCGCTAATGCCAGCACCAGCCTTCGAAGGCAGGATTAGCACAACCGCACTCAGTCCCTACCAGGCTTGCTGACTCTAACCCCTACACACGCTACTGGGTGTCCAGGACGAAGAAAGCTCGAGCCCTATTGGCTCCCCTGTGAAATTGCAAGAGAACAGTGCGCTACTAAGCGACTGTGGCCTAACAGGGACGTCACCACACGTTTCCCTGTCAGGGTTTGGAGGGAATGAGTGCACTTGTTGCGTGCACAGCACGTATGATGATGAGGTCGAACTGTCCTCGCTATTCCTGGCTGAGGTACAGTTTGCTGATTGTGTTATCTGCGTTCTTTTTAGCGTGGGCAGAAAAATGGAAAGTCACCGAAGGCAGCTGCTGCTGCACCAATCACCCTGACCTTGCACACCTGAGAACAGAGGTGGATGAGACCTGGTTCGCGGCTGAGGAACCTAACCAGCCTCCACGTATTATACGCTTCTTAGGCTGGAAAATAATACACTGTCCTCTAACCAGGACGCAAGCAAGCAAATTTAAGGCCTCCGCCCGTTCTCTTATAGAACGTAAGGCCGAGCCCTGCGTAGGCTAAACAAGAGTTATACCGTGTGCACAGCGCTTGGCCTACATCCCTTTAATGCATCGTGCCTATGCAGGGAAGGAAGGCGATGAACAACAACTGTTTTTCCTAATTTAACCCACATCGTCCAACCATCACGTGACTCAACCAGGAGGTGAGCTCCACCTGGGCTTACCTATCTTACTCACCACGCACCATGTGAATGCCGAAGGGAACACGAATGCGAGGACAAGCCTAAGCGTTTACACAACCCTACGGCGAGTTATAAACAACCCTAGGCGATTAATGCATCGTGTGTCATGCATGGTCTTCTGACCTTGTTTCCTGCAGAAGAAGGAAGGGAACGGCGAGCAACTGCACAGCGCAAAACAAGCCTAAGCGTTTTAAGCAAACCTATTTTAGCGCTACGGCAACACGAACACGAGCAAGCACTTTACTTTCTGACCTGTGAAGAGAAGAGAAGAGGGGATGGGGACACAGGGAAACCGCCACGAGGTGCGAATGCCTAGATTAGGCGCATGCATCCAGAGCACGGCGCATACACTAACCCTACGTGCGCGCTGCGTGCTCCATTCGTTTCACATACCTTTCATTTCCGTTTTGGCCTGTGCAGAGCAAGGAAAGTGAACGCCCGAGCCCCCAACAAACGCAACGGTGACCACCCTAGCGGTTTAGCGAAACTCCCACCACGAACGCAATGCATGCGTGTGACACCACACTAACATACCTGAAAGGTGGGTTGTCCACCTGCTCTGTTGTGTGGGTTTCTGTTCAATGCTTCTTCCTAAAGTTTATACATTTTTTGATGCAACTGTGCAAAGGTTCCTTTTAAAAGCTTTGAAAACCACGGCTCATACCTTCTTTTTCTAGAGCCGTTTGCGCTTGCGCAACCCTTTTTGGAAGTGCGCTCCTGTTGCGCTTGTGTGCAACTTTAGGTTTTGGACTATAAATGACGATTTCTAACGTCTTTTCGTTAATTTTTAGCGATTTGACTTCTTAAATCGCTACCCCTTTCGCTAAACCACAGGATTCACTCCCTGTTGATTCCAGTTTTAATTTTTTTTCACCTTCTGGGGTTTTGTGCCCTCCATTAGGAGTATTGCTCCGCCCTGGCCCTTTGTCAGGACGTTTACTAAAACGCTGTTTATACAGCGATCGCCGTCCGCATTCGAGCGTTCGACTGTACCCTAGTGGGCAAGCATGTGTGCTCTAGGGAGGGAGTCCTGGGTTCAAACCCCAATACCCCCCATTTTGTATGCAAGGTTTTCCGCCGCACGCTGGCGACGTTTGAGGAATGCCCCATCGAAGGGACATCATTCACGGTACATTACACTGTTTTTTCAAGGGTACCTACAGTGTGATAGGCTTCTATGAACTGATGGGAATGCCTTTGGGTGGTTTAATGCATTTCCTGAGGTAATTTTGGGGAATTTTGAGCCTCTTCCCTTGGTCCTACTAGCTTGATCAACTGGTACTCCAGGAGGGAGTAAGAATAAGTCACTGCTTTGTCTTTCTTGGGGGACTTGATCCAGGCTTAGCCCCCCCCTAAAAGCCTTTTGTTGATGTTGAGACTAAGTTAATCATTTGTGTCTTTCTTTTGAAGTTTAAAGTACACTTTCTCAAAGTAACTAGGGTTAAAACCCTAGCCCCCCATGAAGTTCGCCCCTACCACTCAACTGAGCGGAAGTATCTTCCTTCATGGAGGTAATACCGAAATAAAGTAGGCACTTCATGCCTAAGGCCTTGTAGGTTAAGCCTAGTGGTCCCCCACCTCAACACCCCTATACTCAACTGATTCTACCACTTGTTGTGGTTCCACGTTTTAACCCTTTCTGAATTCAGTTGCTTGGCCATGCTGGACAAGCCACATCCTTTTTCTGGCCTAACTCCTATGCCGCAGACTTTCAACCAACTCCATTTCACCAGAAAGAGTGCACATGAAGTGCTTGGTGCTATCTTGGAGGCCTGGGTCTTGCCAGTTTTCACTTGAAATCATCTATTTTGTTTATGAACCATTGGAGCAATGCATTTAGATCTACGTTTGTCTATCTGCAGCCCCTCTTTGTTACACATGTTTTTGGATTCTGGAAGGACATATCCTGATTTGATTCATCTGGTGCCTGGACTTGCTCTACATTACCTTGGTGTGGACTTCATTTTGAGTAGTGTAAGATCAGCAAGGGTTTTCTAAAAAAAATCCAAGGAACAAACACAAGTGTGAGCAAACCAGAAACCTTTTCTCGCTGCGACCGGTCACCGGCAGTGGAAGGGCACTACACCGGCGGCTATCCGCACCTCCCCCCCCCCCCCCGACCCCCTAAGTCGCAGCGACTGGCCGGAGGACCCTCCAAGAACCGGAGGGGCACTGCGGTCAATATGACACGACACAGCGCCGAGCACACGTGGCACGGGCCCCGCGGCGACCACCTGCTGATGAGGAGACAACGCGGCACCATTGGCACCGCCTCACCCCACCCGAGGCCCCGTCGATGGGCGTCAACCCAGCGGCTGAGGGACCAGCCATGAGCCGCGACGACCCCTGGGAGACTAACCATGCCCGGGGGGGCCCCCCGCAAAACCCGACGCCGCACGGCCGCGCAGCGCACCCCGCCGACACCTGTTGATCGGGCGCACCGGCGAGAGTTGCACTGGGCGACCCAACTTCTGCCGCGGGCGCCCGCAAACGCGGGCCAGACTTCGCAGCCCTACAACCCGTGCTATACAGCAGAAACACTAACCCCATGGCCCCACCGAGCCCATTCCTCCCACATATCCCGGACGGGGGCCACGCTCCCCACGCCCCCGAAATCCATCAGCGTCAAGGAACGGGAAGGGGACCCAGACACATACCTATCTTTCCGCCTGACCTTCCTTTCCCACAAGCCAGACACCAGGTGGACCAAGCTGTGCAGCCCAACACACGAGACCCACCGGCCCGCCGGCTTCCGACGGCGAACACGGGATTATTACGCCGCGCTCAGCCCACCGCGCCATGCGGGATTCCCCGACGTCAGAGCACATAATACTCGAGAATGTTACTTCCAAGGGCAGGGGATCAAGGGACAAATGTGCCACCAGAGCCGACACACATGACCTCCGAGATAGTTATACACCAACGCACAAGGTCACAGACCGCCCATAGCGGCACCACTGGGGCAACTTCAGCGCACGTAACCTGCGAGAATGTTGCGAGGGACACATTCCCCGCAGCCCCGAAAGTTATCAGCGTCAAGGAGCGAGAGGGGGGCCCCGACACTGACCTATCCTTCCGCCTGACCTCCCTTTCCCACAAGCCAGACAGGAGGTGGGCCAGGGGATGCAGCCCAAAACACGGGACCCATGAGCCCGCTGGCTCCCACCGGCGAACACTGGAATGTTACGCCGAGCCCAGCCCACCGCACCATACGGGGTTCCCCGACACCAGAGCACATAAGCCTTGAGAATGTTACCTCCCAGGGCGGGAATCCAGGGACGAATGTATCGCCGGCACGCATAATTTCAGAGAAAATCATAAACCAGGGTTCCGGAGGTAGGTAGGTAGGTGCACTCGGTCGTGGAGAGGCGCCCCATGGTTCCCCCTGGCGTCGCCCCTGTGACGAACAGGAAGAGGCTGCGCGCGTGAAGAGGGGAGGCGGCTTACTTCCCGCTAGACCTGACTGTTGGCCCCCAACAAAGCGGCCCCGGGCTACGCCGGGAGGGCTGATCGCCGCCAGCGTGACATGCTTGTCTCGCCGGGAGGGTGTGCCCCCGTGCTTGCGCACGTCCCCTCCTTTGGGCGGAACCCTAGGGGTTCACCGGACTTCCTGGCGTATCCCGTTCCCAAGGCGTGCATGCACGTTCCTGGTACTAGGGTTCCGAGGCGCTTGGGTGTCGCACGCTCCGCCTCGAGTCCCAAAGCAGCGCAGGCCTTAGGATCCAGCCTTACCCCCGGGCTCCGGATCTCGTTTGGCCGGGTCACCTGCATGGCACGGGCTGCCTCAGTGCCCGGGCTGTGGGCACTGGGTTTCCTACTGTTGTGTGGCGTTTGTGTTTGGGTCCGGTTGGCGGTTTGGTGCGGGTTTTGTTAACCCCGCCAGTCCTGGCTGGGGTCTTGGGTGGGTGTTTTTGGGCACGGTTTGTGGTGTTGTCCCTCTAGTGTCGGCTGTTTGTGGTGTTCGTGGTTGGGCTTCGGTTTCGGCCTGCTTTTGGGACGTGTGTGGTTTCGTGGGCGCCCCGCTTGCCCCCCGCCGTTTCCGGTTCCGGCGCGCGGTGTGGGCGTGTGTGCTGGGCCCGGGTCTCGCCTGTGCCCGGCCCTTCTTGGCTGGGTTGTCGGGGTGTGTTTTTTTTTTGCGCTTTGGTTTTTTCTTTTTTTTTTTTTCGGGCTTTGTGGTCCCTGTCCCTCCATCCCCTTTTCATTCGGGCTGGGCTGGTGGCTCTCTTTTTTTTTTCTTTTTTTTTTCCGTGTCCCTTTTCCCCGTGGTCCGCTGTTACTGGCTTGGTGTTGCCGGTTTTGGGTGGGTGGTCCCCCTGTGCCACTGTGGGTGTCCCTTTTTTTTCTTTTTTTTTTCGTTGCCTTCTGGGGGGGGGCTTGGCCGCCTGTGGTGGTGTTGGCGGGCGGTTTGGCGGCTGTGGGCTGTTTTCGTGCCTTTTCCCCTTCCCCCCTCCTTTACTTTGGGGGGGGGGGGGGCTTGCCTGTTCCTCCCTCTGCCTTCCCTGGGCTGGCGCACGCACTGGCCTGCATTCAGTGTTGTCTTCCGGGCTGCTGTCTTCAGTTGCGTTCTGTGTGGCCATGTTCCGGCCCCATGGGTCGGGTGGGCTTTGTACACGGTGGGCTCGGCGCCCCTTCTTGCTGGGTTGGGTCCTGGCTCTGCCGGCTGGGCGGCTGCACCAGGCGGCTGCTCGTGGTTTTGGGTTAGGGGGCTGGGGCTGTTCGTGTCCTTACCCCTCTGCGGTGCCGGCTGTAATCTTCTGGGTGGTCCATCACCGTTGTCGCCTGGCGCGCTGTGGCCCCGTGTGTGGCCTGCGGTGCTGGTGTGTGGCGTGGTGGCGTGGGGCCTTCCCGGGTGTGCGGTGGCTGGCTTCGGTTAGTCCCTCAGGTTAGGGTCAGTTGTGTCGTGCTGTGCCGCTCTGTGCCGCGTCGCGTCGCGTCGTGCTGTGGTGCGTTGCTCTGTGGCGCGCTGTGGTGCGGTGTGCTGTGGTCTCGCGTGGTGCCGCGGTGGGTCAGTGGAGGTCAGCCTGGCCTGTGGGGGTCGGTTTGGTCTTCGGGAAATTCTGCTGAATGATCACGGTGTCCTTGGGGCGTGCACGCTGACTCTCACCCATGGACTCAATCTTCACCGGGCCTCGCAGACAGGCAGGTGTACTCGGGGTGTAGGAAAGGCGTTCCTTCTCCAAGGCAGACAAACAGAAATCAGGAGTCGGACGGTGGAGGTGGCTTCCGAACGCTGTTTGAGTGGCGAATGGCTTTCACTGCAGCTCGGCTGCGCTGGCAGGGACATGAGGGTCCGGGTCGGTGCCGCCGGCAGGGATGAGCTCATACTTCAGGGTCAGGGGGATGTCCATATCTCCGGTGCTGAACTGCAGGGGTCCGGGGCACCGGTAGTAATCTTGGCACTTCCAGTCTTCACGGCGCTCGGAGATGGCCTTGAAGGGGGCACCGTCCAGCAGCACCAAGGCCTTCGCGATCGATCACGACCTTTCACTTCCCCTTGCGGCGCTCGATATTCATCGTGGACGGGATCGGTGTGCCGCCGCAGTGCCATTCCTCCACTGGACGCAACAGGTTGGTGACGGACGCCCTCACGGACGTGAGACCAGCCGAGATCAAGCCCCCGGCCGTCAATCCAAGTGCATAGCAATACTCTGCGTCAAACCGCGACGGTAACGCAGCCCGGCCCTTCTAGCCCATGGTGTGGTCGCGTGAGGGTCCGTGGGGTTGCCCTCCCTGGGGGCCTGTGCCTTGGTCCCGTGTCCTCTGGGGGTTTCGGTCCGTAGTCGTGGGTGCCGCGGCCGTGCTTTCGTCCTCTTCCGGTGCCTGTGAGGTGGCCTTTGTGGTGGTCGGGGTCGTCGCCTGGCGGTGAGGGCGTGGTGGTGCGCCGTGCGGCGGCGTTGCGTGCGGCTTCCTCTGTGGGTGTGGCCCGTTCTCCCCGTGTAGGTGTGCCCTCCGTTCTCCGTGTGGTTTCCGGTGGCCGGTGCGCGTGCGCTGGTGTGATCCGTATGGCGTCCGATGTTTGCTTCGGTGGTGTGTGTTGGGGTGTTTGGTGGGGCTGGGGCGGCGCTGGTCTCCCCGTCGTGGTGTGCCCTTCCTGGGTGTGGGTCGTGGTACCTGCCGTGGTGCCCTTTTCCTCCGTGTCTTGGTCCCCGTTCCCGCTCCTTCCTGTTTCTTGGGTGGTGTCCTGCCCCCATGTGGTGTCGCTTCCGGCGCCCTGTCCCTGCGTGTGCCTGCCCTCACTTGGGGCCCTTCCGTGCCCTCTTGCCTGTGCCGTCCTTGGTGCCCCTTGCCCTTCCCTTGCCCTTGTCCTGCCCCTTCCTGGTGTGGTGGTGGCGGGAGGGGCGGGGTGGGGAGGGGGCGCCGGTGGCCCAGGCTTGGGGGTGGGTGGCCTGGAGCCACTGGCGGAGGGCTTGGGGGGTGTAGGGGGGGCGGAGGGCCTGGACCGCATCGCGGAGGAGGGCCTCCCATGCCGCTTGCGGCATGATGGCCTCCGGGGCGGCCTCGTTGGGGTTTGCGGGGGTGCGGGTGCGCACCTCCTCGAAGGTATGCACCATGTGCACCCCTTCGTGCCTTCCCGCTCCTCCGGCCCATTTCACCCAGCGGCGGAGCTCCTGCAGAGCGGGGGGAGACCACCAGGCGAGGTAGGCGGGGGCCCGGGGGGGGGAGGGGTCCGTGCCCGGGGTCCTGGAGCGGCGGGGGGAAGACGTGGACCTGCGGTGGTGGCGGGGGTGGCGGTGCCTGGGGGAGCGGGAGCGGCGGCGGCGGGGGCTGGGGGTGGAGGACGGGTACGGGCGGAGGGGGGAGCGGGAGGGGGAGGTGGACATGGGGCGGCGGTGGCGCGCTCGGTGGCGTCCGGGGGAGCGGGAGTGGTGGTGGCGGGGACTGGGGGTGGTGGATGGGTACGGGTGGCGGGGGGAGCGGGGAGCCCGGCGGGGCGTGTGGGGGGAGGGGGAGGTGGACGTGGGGCGGGAGTGGCGTGCCTGGCCGCGTCGGGGGGAGCGGGAGTGGTGGTGGCGGGGGCTGGGTGGCCGGTGGGGGGAGGGGGAGGGGGACATGGGGCGGCGGTGGCGCTCGTGGTGGTGCCCGGGGGAGCGGGAGCGACAGGAGCGGGGTCCCTGGGGGTCGTGGTGGTACCTGGGGGAGCGTGAGCGGCGCGAGTGGGTGGTTGAGGCGTGGTGGGAGTGTGGGCGCCGTGGGCGAGTGTGCCGTGCGGGGGGGGGGCGGGAGCGCCGCCGTTTGCGGGACCGGCCCCCGTCGCTCGAGTCGGGCCAGTCCGGAAGCGTCGGCGGCCCCTGGGGGGCCTCGCGCGGTGCCGCTTGGGGGGGAAGGTCCCCCGTCGTCCATGGGGCCCCTTCAACCATCGGATGGTCGCCGGGGGGGTACGGGGCCTCACGCGGTGCCGCCTGGGGGGGGAGGTCCCCCGTCGTCCATGGGGCCCCTTCGGCCATCGGATGGTGGCCGCGGGGGTACGGCTGGTACGGGGGCCGTGGCTGGTACGGGGGGGGTGGCTCCTGGCGGTAGGTGGGGTATGCGGGTGGGGCGCTCGGTGGCTGCCATCCCGTCCGCTGGTTCTGTTCGTGTACGGGGGGTTGTGGCCCGGTGGGGTAGGGCGGTTGGCAGTGGTAGTGGTGGGGGTGGTGTTGGTAGTGGTGGTGGTGGGGCCGCTGGTGGTGGTGGTGTGGGTAGTGGTGGGGTTGGTGTTGCGGGTATGGCCCATGGAGTCCTTGTGGGTTTTCCGGTCCCCCTTTTGGGGGTGGGGGGTTGGGCATCGTGGGCAGTCCCCGGGGCTGCACTATGTGGTGGGCATGGGGGAAGGGTTGGGGGCCGGATTTGACGGTGACGATGGTTGAGGGGTCCCACGTCCCTGGGTCGGTTTGGTCGGCGGTGGTGGTGGTTTGTGGGGGATGGATGACGGTGCGCTTGGTGACGGGGATGTGGACGAGGGCCTGGACGGGGTCGTGCTGGGTGGCCGTCTCCGCGGTGGTGGTGGGTGCCGGCGGGAGGGGGGCGCGGGTTGCGGTGGGTGGGGGGTCTTGGCTTGGGCGAGGGCCCGGGCGGGGGTGGTATCGGGTGGTTTTGTGTCGTTGCGTATGCGGTGTTGTGTGTGCTCGCGTGGGCGCCGGCTTGGGTTTGGCGTCGGGTTTGGGGTTGGGGTCCGGTTTGGGTTTGGGGTCGGGTTTGGGGTTGGGGTCCGGTTCCAGGTTGAGGAGTACCTCTGTCCGGAGGTGTGAGGGCGCCGATGTCGGGTCGGGGGTCGTCCCGGTGGGTTGCCGGGGTGCCTGAGTCGCCTGTGTGGGGGTTGGGGGGTCGGTGCGTGCGGCTGCGGCTTTGGCTTTCGCCGTGGCCTTGAGGATGAGTTTGACGGGGAGGGGGGGGTCGGAGGATGAGGTGGAGGAGGTGGACGAGGCTGAGGACGAGGAGGAGGTGGTGGACGCGGGTTGGGCTGTGATGCGGGCGGGCTTGCGGGCGGCGGCTTCTGCTGCGGCCACGGCGGGGAGGATGGAGGGCATGTCCCCGGGTTGTAGGTTGGGGGCGGGCGGCTGGGGGGGCCCGGTCGTGACCTGGCGGCCCAGCGGGCCGATCTGGTCGGCAGCGGCGGGGGAGGGAGGCGCGGGGCTGCGGCTTTCTCTTTCTGGGCTCGGCTGGGCCCGGTTCCTGCAATGTGCGAGGTCGTGTGGGTTGGTGTCCGCGGGGGGGAACAGTTCGCGTGGGCTGCATTCAGGGGCCGGGGGGGGTGGGCCTGGGTCCTCTGGGGTGTGTGTGGGGGGCGTGGGCGGGCCACTGGGTGGGGTGGGCGTGCCGCGGGGCGCGGGGCTCCCCTTGGCGGGTGTGTGTGGGTTGTCGAGTTAGGGGGGCGGTGAAGGGTGGCCGGCGGGTGGGTGTATGGCGGGCGTGTGCTGGTGTTCGGGCGGGTGGGGGAGGCCCGTGTCGCGGGGCCCGGGGGTGCGCGCGATGGTGGGCGTGTGTGGGTCTCCGGTTGAGCAGCGAGAGGGGGGGGGCATGGGCGGGGATTGTGCGGGGGGGTGTGCTGTGCCGGTGTATGTGTCTGCTTGCCGCGCGCTTGTGTGGGCAGTTGTAGGCCGGGCGGTTTGGAGGAGAAGCTTGCCGTCTTCTGCTGCCGCGGCAAGGATTTCGCAGACGAGCTTTCGTATCTGGTGGACTTCTTGGTCAGTGGTGGGAAGGGGGCATGCTAGCTTTGGGCTAAGACCCGCGCGGTTGAGGACCCTGTGGATGGCGCCGTACCCGCAGGTGAGGGACTGCTGCGGTCTGGGGGGGGGGGTTTGGTCGTGTGTCCGGGCCTGCCTCGACTTGTGTGTGGGCGGTGGGGATGGCCCAAACCCAGGGCACGGTCCCCGTGGGTGGCCAGTGGCGCTGGATCCAGTGGGTTAGGCAGAGCATGGCCAATCCCAGGTGGTAGCCCGCCTTCCATGAGGTGATTTGGGCGAGGGCGCGGGCTTGGGGCGTGTCCCCTGGCTGGAGGACACCCCTGAGGATCCTGTGCTGGGTGGTGGGGTCCCCCACTGCCCCTGGTGGGGCGGTCTCCGGGGCGAACATGGTGTCTGTCCCCTGGATGATCCATTGCGGGCCGGGGGACGTAGCCGTAGCGGCTATCACGTAGTAGTGGCCGCGCTCGAGGACTGTAACCCAGACCTCCGGCGGGGGGTGGTCACTGTCTGTAGGTGGGGGGGGGAGGTCGTCGTCCGGGGTGCGGAGGCCGGCGGCGCGGAGGGCGGTGTCGCGGTTGGGCGCGGTGGCCTGTTCCCACTGCTCCGGGTGGTTCGGGTCCGCTGGGTGGTCCGTCTCCGCTTGGGCCCGCCGTAGGCGTACGGTCCCTCGACGCGTGACATTGCTGCCGGTGCCGTGCGTCAGGGCCTGGCCCCACTCGATGGGGGGGATCCAGATGGGCTGGCCCCGGGGTTGTTTGCGGGCTCGCCAGAGCACGAGGTCTACTATGGTCTCGTGGAGGCCGCTGCCTGGGGTGGTCAGGTCCCGGAGGGCTTTGACGGTGAGCTTGGTCCAGTCCTCTTGTAGGCGGTACCAGCCCAGGGGGGTGGTCGGGGCCCTGTCTTGGAGGGTCGCTCGGAGGAGGTCGGGGTCGCGGATGGTGGCCGGTGTGAGGGGGGGGTGCCCCGAGTGCGGGGGGGGTGGGCTGGATTGGCTGCCGGGGTCTTGCGTGTCTACGTCGATGGATGGTTGGCCCTGGCTGGGCTCGGCCGGACTGGGCGGTACCGGGTGGCTTCTTGGGTGCGAGACGGGTCTCGGGGCGCTGTGGTGGTGCCTTGGAGACCTGTGGATGGACACGGGGGGCGCGTGCGGGGCGCGGAGCGGGTTAGTGGACGTCTGGGTCATGCACGGCATGGTAATGGATGAGACGCTGCATGTGTTCCCTGGCGGTGGGGTCGGTGAGTTGTTCCGCGTGTGTTAGCAGGAGGTGTTTGCGGTGTACCATTTGGGCCGCTGCTCTGCGGACCGCTTCTAGCTGGAGGTGTGCTGCTGCCTCCATGGGGCTTTCCGTGTGTTTGGTGAGGTGTCGGTGCAGGGCCTGTGTCACTGCCCCTCTCATGGTGGCTTCTTTGATCAGGGGGTCCCGGAAGAGGTGTTCGGTGGCCTGGTGTGCGTGGCTGTGGGTTGGACATCCTTCGTGTTGTCGCAGGGTTTCCGCCGGGGACCAGCCCACTAGGGTGTCCCTGTCTGTATGGAGGGGGCATTTCTTGAAGTGTTCCCAGTCCTCCGGGGTGGTGTGGTCGCATGGGCAACGGGTGTGTTCGTCGGGGACGTGGATGTGCTTGCGGGCGAGCCATCTGGCGACCCTGGTGAGGAATGGCAGTTGCTCCCTGAGGAGCTGGATGCGTCGTTTCTGGAGGTGGGCTGGGACGTTTGCTGGGCAGAGCGCTGAGTGGTAGAGGGGGACTTGCAGTCTGTCCTGGAGCTCCTGGATGTGCGCCCGGCTGTCTGCGTCGCCGGGCACGCGGGCGAGATGTTGGACGGGGTTGGGGTAGTGGTACGCTCTGTCGTGGGAGGAATAGGGGGCGTCCTCTGGTACCCAGTCCGGGGTCTGATGGGGCTCGGGTACAGGGGGCACGTGTTGGAGGTGTGTGTGGTTGCGGCCGAGGTCAGGGATCTGGAGGGCTGGTAGTTGTGTTGTGCGCTGGTGTACTGCCTGGTTGTCGACCTTACCATTTCCGTATTGGTGCCTGTGGGACTCTTGTTTCACGATGTGGAGTTTGACGTAGGGGGGAAGGCTGCGTAGGGCTTTCCAGAGTAGCAGTGCCTGGGTGCCGAGGCTCGTCGCGGTTGCTTTGTGAAGTGGTTGCCTTGCTATGCGGAGGAGCAGGTGCGTGTCGACAGTGGCGTCTACCACGAACCAGACCCGGACGATGTGCGGGGAGTGGGCGGGTAGGTGGGCCGCGACCTCGGTGATGGCGTCGGCCATGGCCCCTAGCTCCCCGTGGGAAGAGGCCCCATAGGTGGTGTGGCCCGTGTGGTGGTCCATGTGGTAGTGTCCCCCGGTGTGGGTTAGCTGCAGGGTGGCCCCCCCGGTGATGGGCGTGAGGGCGGATTCGCCTGAGGCGTCGGTGAAGAAGAGCCGGTCCGCCGGTGATGGTTGTGGGAGGCGGCATGGGTTCATGGGCAGGTAGGCGTATATGGCAAGGCCCGTGGCGAGGTGGGCTACTGGGGTTGTGGGCTGCAGGATGGGGGTGGCGTACACCCCTATTCCTTTGGAGATGATGTCCTTCGCTTTGGGGGACAGGGCTATGGGTCCCTGCTCCGGCTGTCCTTGTGTGAGGTAGGAGTAGATGTAGTGGAGGATGTAGGCTGTGTCGGGGTTTAGGTCGTGGCATGTGAGGGTTTGTGTTCGGTGCTCCGGTGTGTGGCAGGAGTGGTGGAGTGGATAGTAGGGGTGCTCGTGCTTGCCCGTTCTGCCTGGCTCGTACATGCTGTAACGGATGGCGACCCCTGCCGGGTCGGGGCGGGGGCATGTGGGTGTAGTGGTGAAGAGCCATTTGGGCGCGTGGTCGGGGTTCCATGCTACCGTGGGGTTAGTGTCGGTGCGGTGGAACCATGGGGCTATCCATGCGTAGGCCTGTGGTGGTAGGTGGGTTGTGGGGTGGGTGTGGTAGCGTGCTATGAGGTGTAGTACGGGCCATGGTGTGGTTGGTGCCTCGGGGTCACAGGCCCAACATGTGCGTGGCATGCTCTGGGAATCTTGGGGGACCTTTGGTAGGTCTCGGGCGGTCATGTGGTGTTTCGGTATGCGCCATTTTGCCCCGTAGTGGATGACGGTGGTCTGCGTGGGTTTGGCTTCATTCGGGGCCAGTAGCAGGGTTAGTGGTGGGACTGGGCCCGTTACTGGGGGGACGGGTTCGTATTTCGATCCGGTGGGTGCGTAGGGCGGTGTCGCTGGGATGGGTCGCGGGTGTTGCTTTGTGAATTCTCGGTAGGCTGTGCGCATGTCTTTGCTGCCCGGTAGAGTGTGTCCCGCTGCTCGTGCCGTCTGCGTGAGGTACTGGTGGAAGAGGCGGTATTGTGGCCATTCGGGAAGCTGTAGAAAGGGGGTGTGGTGTGCCCCGCTGTGGTGTAGGACTCGCATTTGGGGGAGGGTGACGTATACTACGGTGATGGAGGCCCCGACAAGGTCTATGGTGTGGATGGTGCCCTTGGGGTGGTGGTGGAGGTCCCCGCAGAGGACCGCTAGTGGCCCTTTCTCTGGGCACGTGTGGTTGGTGAGTATGGCGTGGTGTGGGGATGGGAGGAGAATTTGCAGGTGGTTCCACAGGCGCGTGTTCATGTTGGTGGGCATGCCCGTCTGGTGGAGTACCCAGCGCGGGCATGTGTTGCGGGCCCGTTGTGCGGCTTGGAGGCGGATGGCGGTGACCTCGCGGACCTCCGGTGAGTGGTTGTGGGTCATGTGGTGAAGGAGGAGGGCGGTGTGTCTGGTATAGGCTGCTTTCACCTCGTCCCCTATGGCGTCTCCATAGTGGGGCCATGCCGCTCGGATGGCGCGGGTGGGTATGGAGGTGGGCCAGCCCCCGTGTGCTGCCCATGCCTTGGTCACGGCGCGTGTGGCCGGCTGGAGGGCGGTGGTGGGGTGTGTTAGGTGGAGTGCTTGGAAGCCTATGGAGGCGTTCAAGACCCCGGTGAGGTAGTACGCCAGGCTCTGGTGGGACAGGGAGAGGGCCTTGGTGGTCGGGGACGCATATCTGGGGAGATGGGCGAGGTGTGCCTGCAACTTGGGAGGGAGGGTGGCGTCCTCAGGGTTGGCGGCCTGGACTACCCCCAGGTGGGTGGTGGTCGTCACGACTTGCATGGGGGGCCCTTGTGGCCCTAGGGTGGGAGGTGTGGCAGACCCCTTGATCATGGCCACTGACTTTGTGGGGTGGACGATGAGGTTGTTGTGGGAGAGGTAGGAGACGGTCACGTCCAGTAAGTCGTTGGCCTGTTGGGTGACCGTTGGTCCGGGGTCCGGGGCATGGGGGTCGTGTGGGGTGTGCGCGACGGTGAGGTTGGTGTCGTCCGCGAAGCCGACGAGGGGGGAGAGGAGGAAGTAGGGTGCGTAGGCCGGGTAATCCTGCTCGATTGCGAGGGCCAGGGGGAGCGTCACTAGAAGGTACAGGAAGGGGCCCTCTGCTCCCCCTTGGGGGACCCCGCTGCCTGGCTCCAGGAAGGGGGTGAGGCCTGCTCCTGTGCGGACCGTGTATTTGCGGGTGCGGATGTAGTCGGAGGTGAAGTTGTAGAAGGGGAGGCCTAGGCGTTTCCACACCGCTTCTAGAAGGAGCCAGGGGGTGTTCGGGAAGGCTCCCTTGACGTCGAGGGAGGCGATGATGAGGTCCACCGGGTCCATGTCCGCGATGGTGTCCTGGAGGAAGATGGCCTCGTGTGGGGAGCGGCCTGGGATGGCCCCCCAGAGGCTCGCTGGTATGTGGGGGTCCAGGTGGGGGCGGATGCGGCGCAGGAGGAGGGTCCAGACGATTTTGACCTCCGTGACCGCACAGACTATGGGGCGCCAGTTGTCCGGGTTTGCCCAGTCCCCTTTTTTGTAGAGGGGGCGGACAACGTTTGCCCAGTCTGGTGGCAGGGGGGTCCGCCCCGTGACGATGTCCCAGAGGCGGTGGGCGAGGACGCGGAGGAGGTGGGCGGGGAGGTGGTAGTATGCCTCTGCAGGGAGGCCGTCGTAGCCTGGGGTTTTGTGTTGCCGGAGACTGTGGATGGCCTTCCGGACTTCGTGGATGGTGAAGGGGCGTTTTTCCAGGTGCCTCCTCTGGGCGTGGTTGAAGACCCGAGGGAGGCGGTCAATTTTGGCCTGGGTGTCCGGGTCCAGTGTGTCTTGGGTGGGGGTGTGTTGCCGGAGGAAGCTGTCTTGGGTGGCTTGGAGCACTGTGGCTGGGTTGTTGGTGAGGGAGCCGTCCTCCTGCCGGACCGTGGTGATGGTGCGGTGGCCGGTATCGGTCATGGCGTCGTTGAGGTGGCGGATGGCCTTGTAGGGGAGTTCATGTTGCGCATACCGTTCGTGTTCCTGGGCGATGCGCTGTTGCCTGTGGATGTGCCACCGCTGCAGGTCCGCCCTGATTTGGGCTATCTGTGTCCTGCAGTGGTGTATCTGGCGGCGGGTTTGGGGGGTGTCGGTGTGGAGGAGGGTCGCCAGTTGTTGCTTCGCATGCCAGAGGTCATGGAGCATGTCCCCCAGGGCCGTGGGTGGTTGGTCGTCGTCTGTGTGGGGGTGTTGCTGGAAGCCGCAGGCGACGGCGGCCGTGCGCATGGCTGTGAGTAGGTCGGTGGGGTCTGGTTGGATGCGCCGGGCGCGGTCTATGGCCCTGTGATATTGGGACCAGGCATGCTTGTCATGCAGCGGGGGCATCTTCAGGGGGGGTGGTAGGCCCTGGTCCGCATCTTCTGGGGGGCTGGGGGGAAGGTTGGGGATGGTGAGGCGGATGTGCAGGGGGCTATGGCCTGTGGGTCCCAGCGGGAGGGGTCCATATCGGGCCTCCGCTCGGATGATGGTGGTGGGGTCGCCATAGCATACGTCGATGCGGGATGGGGCGGCATCCGTTTGGTGGGGGAAGTGGGATGGTTGGCCTTCGAGGCTGGCTGTTAGGTCCACGAGCCCCAGCATTTCGCTGGTGTCGCGGACTGCTTGGTCCTGGGGTGTGGCCTCTCCCCCTCGGTCCGCTGGGGTGGGGGCGGCGTTCATGTCGCCGATGATGACTGTGGGGGCGAGCATGGCCTTTTGGCGGTACGCCTCGGCCAGGGCTTGGAGGAAGGGTTCCGTGGCTTCGCCGAAGGGGACGTGGGTGTTGATGACGTTGAGTTGCCATCCGTCCCCGACGACCTCATAGACACCTAGCCTTCCTGGGACGCTGAGGTGGTGGACGAGGTGGACGTGGATGCCGGTTTGGGCGTATAGGGGGGTCCCCTTGTGCCAGTAGCATTTGTACGCTTTCTGGTCCGGGGTATATATGGGGGTGGTTTCTGGGGGGTCGTCGCGCTGTAGGCCTTGTTCCTGGAAGGTGAGGAGGTGGGGGACCCACCCCGGCCCCTGTGACATCGGGAGCTCTTGGAGGGCGGTTGTGGCGTCCTTGGAGTATGTGACGGCCGGGTGGTTGAGGTCGAGGAGGTTGACGGTGGCCTCGGTGGGGGCGGGCCGGGGCTGTGGAGGCTTGTGCCCTCGGCCCTTGCCCCGTCAGGGAGGGGGACTGGGGCTTGGGGACTTTTTGCCGGTTTGTGGGCGTTTGGGTAGGCGCGGCGGGGGGAGGCCTTGGCTCCACTCCGGGGGGAGCTCCCCAGTGTATTTGGTGCCTGTGTGGGCCTTGTTCTCTTCGGTGCGGAGCCGGATGGGGTGGGCGCTGGTGAGTTCCAGGGTGTCGGCGACTGGTTTGTCCGGGGCGCTGCTGCCTTGGTCTAGCTCCTTTTGGCGGTGCCAGATCACCCGGACTTGTGGCCCCCCGTTGTCCCCCGGTCCCTTGAGGCGGTACTGGATCGTGCCCTCACACCAGATCCAGTCGCCTGTGTGGTCGTTGCGGAAGGGCTGTTGGACCTTCGCACCTTTTTCGAACCCTGGGTACGCTTCGGGCGGGGGCTGTGCTGGTGGCGGGAGGGAGGATGATGAGGATGCCTGGTCCGGGTGGGGCGGTGGTACTGGTGGGAGGGAGGATGACGAGGATGCTTGGTCCGGGTGGGGCGGTGGTATTGGTGGGAGGGAGGATGACGAGGATGCTTGGTCTGGGTTCGCCAGGTGGGTCGGGTGGGATGCGGGGGATCGGGAGGTCGCTGCTTTTCCGGGTTGGCTGGGGGCGGGTGCGCCCCTTTGTCGTCTCGTTCGCTTGGGTGGGACTGGAGGTAGCGGGGCATGGGGTTTGAAGAAGGAGTGCGTTGCTTGCTGGTTTGGATCCCTCAGTGGGGGTTCTGCCGGTGTTTGCATTTTCGCTTTCGCGTGGCTGCGTAGGTAGGTAGGTAGGTAGGTATCTTCGGGAGCTCGGGATGCCTCCTTTGACATTGCAGGAAGAAGGTCTTACCAAGGGGACGTCCTGTCCCTCCCACTGCCCTATGTCAGGTGCCTCTTGAGCCGCTCCCGCATGTGCTTGGGAAGGCATTGTCGCGGCCACCCGGTCCATGTGTCCCAGGTGGGAGGGTGTCCCCACATGTGTCCATGGGTAGGGCCACATGCCCCCTCCTTTGGGCGGCAGCTCTGGGGGGCTGCCCAGCCGTGTGGAGTATCTCTCACCACGAGGGGTATTGCTCCCGCTTGTCTACGGTACGACCGCCTCACCCTTGTGGCTTGAGTTGCGGGGCCACTCTGCTTGGCAGGTGACCCCCTCCTGGGCTGTGTACCGGCTCGCCTGTCACCGGTTGCTTCCATGGCTCCGGGTGACGTTTGCCATGGTCCTCGATGCAGCCTGGCCGGGCTCGGACCAGTGGCTTTGGAGTACCGCTCCTGCCACTGGCCCGGTGGGTCGGCTGGGTCGCCCCAGTGCGTCCGACCCATGGGGTATTGGTTCTTTCCTGTCCCTCGGCTGCCCTACGTGTGTGCAGCGTCCTGGGCCGTTGGGCTCCTGTTCACCGGTGTGCCCGCGCGGTTTGCTGTGGTGCGTCTGCGGTGTCCTGGGCCAGCTGGCTCCTGTTCACCGGTGTGCCCGCTCGGTGTGTTGTGTTGCATGTGCGGTGTCCTGGGCCCCTGGGCTCCTGTTTACCGGTGTGCGTGCTGTGTGCGGTGCGCGTGTGCCATGGGTGGATGTGTCCCTCTTCCTCCCCCCCTAATGTTCGTTTTCTTTTTTTTTTGTTTTTTTTTTTTTTTCTGTTTTTTTTTTTTTTTGAAAAAAGAAAAAGAAAAAACAAAAAAGAGGAAAACAGAGGCGCGCGTACACTGCAGGCACAGGCATGGGCAGCTGGTGCGGCGGTGCTATAGCGTTGTGTCCTCTGGCGTGTGTCGCCGGTGCTCTGGCGGCGGTCGCGCCCGAGGGGTGCGGCTCGCGTGTCCTGATGTACATGGGTATGGGTCAGGGTGGGTTTGGTTAGGTGTCTCTTTGCTTCTGGTGCTGGCTGGTTAGGCGGCTGTGTGGGCTGTGGCTGTGGGCTGTGTCTACGCATTTCCCTCCGCGGGCCTGGTTTGGAGTCAAGGGTTGACGGTTTCGGGATGTGGCTCGGGTTTGATTTGTGTTGGGGCTTCGGCCCGGTTTGGCTTGCGTCAGGGTGGGTTTGGTGAGGTGTTTCTTTGCTTCTGGTGCTGGCTGGTTAGGCGGCTGTGTGGGCTGTGGGTGTGGGCTGTGGTTGCGTTGTTCCCTCGGCGGGTTTGGTTAGGAGTCAAGGGTTAGCGGTTTCGGGGTGTGGCTCGGGTTTGATTTGTGCTTGTGTTCTGGCTCGGTTAGGCGGTTGCGTGGGGCCGGGCGTGTGGGTAGCGGCGTCCACGGAGTCGTGCGCCCGAGGCGGGTGCGGGGTGGTGCGTGCGGGCCGGCCGTTGGCCGGTGGCCTCACTGGGAGTCCCACACGGAGGGGTCGACGGGCGTGCCGGGGGCGTACGCAGCGTGCAGGTTGGGCAGCCGCGGGCGCACGTGCAGGGCGTCGGCGTGCCCGATGGGGACCTCACTGAGGACCGAGGGGTTGGCGGTAAGTAGTATGCGATGCCCGGTAGGGGTGGTGGCGGGGAGCGGGAGGATGTCCGCGGCCCGCGACGTGGGGGCGAACACGGCGTGGGTCGGGTGCGGCCCCGGGAGTGGTGCTGGGGGGAGCGGGACCACAGGACGGCGGTCTACTGTGAGGTGCCAAGTGCCGCGATGGTGGAGGAGCCGGACTAGGGCGATGCTGTGGCGCAGTGTGTGGGGCTGGGTGCTGGGCGGCGTGGGGACGTGCGGCGGGAGGGGGGGGGGGGGGGGGCGGTGGCGTGGGAGGGGGTACGGCGGAGGAGTGACGTCAGTGACGTGTGTGTCGTGCTGAGGGTGGAGAGGAGCCAACGGTATCGGGCCCGGGTTCGGCGCATTTGGGCGTAGTGGTGCTCGTTGTCGTGTGCGTTGGCTTCCTTCGGCGTCCGGTTTGTTTGGTGACTTCTGGGCGGGGCCTGGCGTGGCGCCCCGTGGTGGTGCTGTGCTGGATAGCGGGGTTAGATGGCGGCGCCGCTGGCCGGGGGGTCAGGCGCGTCGTGTTGTGTGGCGCGTAGGGCTCCTGGGGTGTTGTGGGTGTCGCCGGTGTCGGTGCGCCGACGCTTGTGGGGTGGTGAGGGGGTGTGTGCGTGCGGGGCTGGGCTTTGGGTGATGTCCCGCAGGCGGATGCCGTCTCGCCGCGCTTCCTGGAGGGTCTCCCGCAGGCGCCTGAGGACGTACGGGTGGTCCTGGGGCGCGGGGAGGTTGCGGGGGTGGACTCCCAGGGGGTGGAGCGCGTCGGCCAGCATGGCTTCCCATGCGGCCTGCGGCATCCACCCCCCCGCCGGCCGGAGGCGGCAGTTCTCCACCGACCCCTTGCGGGGCCGATGGACCAGGCCCTCGAGGGAGGGCTCTCCCCGGGCCCACTTCCGCAGCTCCCAGAGCTGCGTGTGGGTCCAGCGCTGCCACCACTGTTCCTGGGCGGGCCTGCGGTCGTGGGCGGAGGAGTGGGCGGGGGTGGGTGTGACGGGGTCGTGGGGACCGGCGGCGGTGGCGGGCCTGGGGAATTCCTCGTAGTCCTGTTCCGTGGGGGTGCGTGGGGAGTGGGGGTGCACGCGGATGTGGACCCGCGGGTGGGCGCGTACGGTCTCCGCCTCGGGGTTGGGCGGGGATTCGCGGCGGCGGCGGTAATGGGGCATGCGTTGCATGTGGGCTGTCATCGGGGGCCGGTAGGGGGGCGGGGGCGCTGCTGGTGGACCCTGGAGCGGTCCGTGGGCCTGGGGTGCGGGTTTTGGGAGGTGGTGGGACGAGGCGCGTCGCGCTTCGGCCGCGGCGCGCTCCGCCATGAAGGTGGTGGCGGTGGCGTCGGTGATGGTGGGGGGGCGCCTCGCTGGGCGCTGCTGCCTTCGGGCCTGGGACGGCTGGGGCCGGATGTCGTAGAGGACATCCTGGGGGGGCCGGGCCCGAGCTGCCGTCGTGGCGCCGGGTTTGGGCCTGGGCTTGGGCTTGGCTGCGGGCCGCCCTTTGGCGGCGGCCTTGGGCTTCGGCTGGGTCGTGGGCATGGGCTTCGCCGGGGCGTGGGCTTTGGCGGCGGTGGGGCTGCTCGCGGTGGGGGCGGGTTTGGAGGCCCGTTTGGGAGGTGTCCCCCGCGGCCTGGGGGGTGGAGTGCTGGATGAGGACGTGGTGGTGGTGGTGGTGGATGAGGTGGTCGTGGTGGTGGAGGTTGTGGAGTCGGAGGCGGAGGAGAGGGCCGCGGGAGACGGCGGAGGGTCCCGGGCCTCGGGGGCGGGCGTATGATGCTGGGTCCTGTAAGTAGCGAGAACGCGGGTGCAGGTTCGGGCATCGGGCGTGTGCGCGCGTTTTCCCTGGTGATCCGTGCGTGCTGGTGCTGGCGTGGCGGTGTTGTCTCGGCTTTGCGGGCACGTGGGTTACCCGGGGGCCTGGCCATATCTGCTTCAGGACGCGGGGGTGTGTCTGCTTGAGGTAGTCGAGGGTCTCGAAGAAGCATTGCTGGATGCCGGGCATGTCCTCCTCTGTGAGGTGGGGGTAGTTTTGGGTGGGGGTGTGGGGGCCCGGCCATAGCAGCGCCATGAGGCGGGCTGCCACCATGTACGGGCATAGTTGTGGGGTGGTGGGGCGTGGGGGGGTGGGTCCCCCGCGGTTTGGGGGGGCTTCCATCTGCTGGGGGCGCAGCGTGACCACCCACACCCATCGGTCCGCGGGGATCCCCCAGGTCCGTTGGGTCCACTTGGCGAGGCAATACATCGCCCTACCAAGGCCCTGGTAGCCGCTGCGGATGGAGAGCAGCGCGTCCAGGGATTCGGGTTCCCACGTGCCCCAGATGTGGGGGTCGTCCGGGTCGTCCCCCCTGGCGTACGTGTCGGGGCCTGGGTTGTGTGTGGGGGGGGTGTAGTCGGCGGGGAGGAGGGAGTCGGTGCCGTGTACCACCCAGTGGTCTGTGGGTGCGTGGTAGGTGGTGGTGGAGAGGGTGTAGTGTAGATTGTACATGAGGGTCATGTACGTGGAGGGGGCTGGCTGCTGCTCGTCGGGGGTGGGGATGTCCCCCGGGACGTGGTGCCGGAAGTTGCTTAGGGAGGCCATCCGGGCCACCCATGTTTCCCGCTCCCACTCTTTGGTGCTGTTGGGGGTGGCGTCGGGTGGGGGGTGGGCCATGTTGGGCTCGCGGTAGCGGGTGCGGCCCTGGGTGCTGTCCCGCTCTGGCACGGGGTGTCCGACCAGGAGTCGCCCCCAGTCGATGGGGGGTACCCAGATCCGGCTCCCCGTGGGGGGCGGGCTCTCGCCGTCTGGGGTGGCGCGTGGGTGGCGCTCGTGTCGGGCGACGTGGAGGAAGGCGTCGAAGAGGAAGTCTCTGACGCCTTCCCCCAGGGTGGCCGCCTGGACCAGGGTGGCCGCCCGGATGGGGGTGCTGGTGCCCGAGGTGCGGAGGTACAGCACGACGTCCTGTTCCCCGACCCCCCGGAGGTGCTGCCGTACCGCTGCGGGGTTGTGCAGGGCGTAGGGTTCGGCCGGTGTGGCGACTGGTGGTGCGGGGTGTGATGGGGGGGGTGGTGTGGGTTGGGGGGGGTGGTCATCGTTGTCGCGCGTGGGGTCCGGTGATGGGGTCTCTTGTGGCGGTCGCGGGAGGGGGGATTCGCGGTGGCATGTGTCGGCGGGGGCATCGACATCGATTGGCTGGTGCTGGCTGCCGCGTGTTGTGTCCGTGGCCTGGTCTCGGGGGGGGGGCGGGGGGGGGGTGGTGTGGGGGTGGCGCTGTTGGTGGTGGGGGGGGCGGGGGTGGGTGTTGTGCTGGCTGGGGGTCTGGGCGTCCCTGTGGGTCGTGTGGGTGTTGCGTGTGTGCGCCGTGTGGCCCTTGCGGTTCCTGACTGGTTGTGGTGCCGGGGTGTGGGTGGGAGGCGGCCGCATGAGCGTCCGGGTGGGGCTGTGGTCCGTATGTAATGGGTGGCTGCCGGTGGACGGTGCTTGCTGGTATGGGGTGTGGGTGGGGGGGCTGCTGGTGGTGGTGGGGTGGGGGGGGCG
The DNA here is from genome assembly GCA_964036045.1 of Eutreptiella sp. 'Long Island Sound 2002'. NCBI lineage: Eukaryota > Euglenozoa > Euglenophyceae > Eutreptiales > Eutreptiaceae > Eutreptiella > Eutreptiella sp. 'Long Island Sound 2002'. The sequence goes on along the minus strand of OZ038384.1, from coordinate 61,559,730 downwards.
GGGGTGGGTGTTGTGCCGGCTCGGGGTCCGGGCGTCCCTGTGGGTCGTGTGGGTGTTGCGTGTGTGCGCCGTGTGGACCTTGCGGTTCTTGACTGGTCGCGGTGCCGGGGTGCGGGTGGGAGGCGACCGCATGAGCCCCCGGGTGGGGCTGTGGTCCGTATGTGATGGGTGGCTGCTGGTGGATGGTGCTCGCTGGTATGGGGTGTGGGTGGGGGGGCTGTTGGTGGTGGTGGGGCGCCCCTACTCGGTCCTGGTGTTGCCGGTGTGCGTGCGCGGCTCCTCGCGGGTCCATGGGGGTGTACCGTGGCTCGTATGTCGTGGGCCCGTGTAGCGGGGGCGGCGGGTGGTGCTGGACCGCGTGGTGGTGGTGTGGAGGATGTGTCGGTTGTGTGTGGTACCCCGGCATTGGTGGGTGTGGTGGCAGGGGCTGGTGGTGGTGGTACACGTGATGGTGTGGTGCGGTGATGTGCGCTATGTGGGGTGGGTGGTTCGCGGGGCCTGGTTGTGCTGGGGCGTGGCGGGGATGTAGCTGGTGGGGGCCGCTGTAGCTTGGGGGCATTAGGGGGTAGGGGTTGGGAGGGACGGGGGCGTGGTGGTGGTGTTGGTGGTGCCATGTCCCCTGGCTGTGCGCGTACGGTGGTCCTGGCATGGTGTGGACGTGTGTGGGCGGTGGTGGCTGACTGGGCTGCAGGGTTTGGGTGCTGCGGTACGGTGGTGGTGGTGGGCGTTGGTGGTGGTGGTGTTGTTGGTGTGCCCCGGGGGTCTGGGCGTGGGGCGGTGCGGTGTGGCTGGACCCGGGCCTTGGTCGGGGCGTCGCGCCCTGCTGGCGGGCGCGTTGGCGGGCCCCCTGGTGCAGGTGCCCCTTGGTCTTCTTGGCCTGGTGGGTGTCGGGGGCGGGTGAACCCCCCTGTCCCCGTGGGGGCGACGGGGAGCGGGCGCGCCAGCGGTGTGCCTCTTGGAGGCTCGTCTTGAGGCCTCTGACGTAGGCCTCCTGGTCCGTGAGGCTCATCCGCGTGGCGGTGGCCTCGTCGGGGGCGGCCAGGTGGGCGTCCCGGAAAGACGCCCAGCCCTCCGGGGGCGCCTGTTGTGCGGGGTGGGGGTGGTGTGCCGGGTAGAGGAGTGCGCTGAGGGGGTAAGGTGTTCTCTTCCGTCGGCCGAGGGCGTTTGCGAACCGGCGGCACGTGGCTCGGAGGTAGGCTGCTATCTCCTCTGGTGCCGTGTCGGCCCACGCTTCCGGCGTCAGGGCTGCTGCTTGGGGGGCCGGGAGTTGTGGGTCTGGGAGGTGTAGGTCTCGGTGGTGGAGGTACAGGGCGAGGAGGATGTGGCGGGCCGCCACGTTCAAGCCGCCTCCGCTGTGGCGTAGGGGTGGGCTGTGGGGGGGCAGGGGTGTGTTGCCCGCGGCCACGGCTATGGCCCATGCGTGGTCCGCCGCGTCCGCCACGTAGTACCCTCCCAGTTGGTCCCGGAGAGTGTCGGTGAGGTACCCGAAGAAGCTGGGGTGGCTGGCGGGGGGGGGTGCGGCTGGGGCCGCGGGCCGTTCGCGGTGGCGGGGGTTGAGGTCCCCGCAGTGGGGGCAGTGGGTGAGGCGGTGCGCGCCTCCCAGGCAGACCCAGTGGTCTGGGTTGCAGGGCAAGGCTGTCTGTGGTAGCCGCTGGTGAACGCAGAGGGGACATGCGGTGGCTGGTGGTTGGTGGTACCTGTGGACGGACGGCGGCGTGGGGGGATGGGGGCTGGTGGCGCGCGCATGCTGGTGGGAGCGTGTGCGGTGCCTGTGGCGCCCGTGTGTGCTGTGCCAGTGCTGTGCTCGGTGGACGGTGTGTAGACGTGGTGGGGGTTCGGTGTTGGTATGTCACGGGGTAGGTTCTCATGGTTGGTAGAACAGGAGTTTGAGGAGGTGGGCTTGGTCTGTTGGGGGCAGGGTTGCCGCACGCTGCAGGTATTTGTGGGTGCGGTATGTGAGCTGCTCCGCCGTCTTGGCAACGGCCGTCCGCTGCATGTGTGCCGCCGTGGCCTGGGGGTCCTCCGCGTGGGTGCGTAGTAAGGTGTAGACGGCAGTGGGGACGAGTCCCCTGCGGACTGCCTCGAGCACCTCCGTCTGCTTGAGGACGGTGGTGAGTTGCTGGGTCGCCGGGGACTGCGCCAGCCATCCGGCGTGCTGTGCGATGGTGTGGGTTGGGTTCCAGTCTGTGAGGGTGTCCAGTCCCCTGTACAGGGGGCACGCCTTGAAGTGGTCCCATGTTTCTTCTTCCGCGTGGCTGCAGATGCATTTGGTGTGTCCTGCGGGGACGTGGATCGAGCGGCGCGTATACCATCGGTGGTATCGGGTGAGGAGGGGAAGTTGTTCGAGGGCGAGTTGGAGTCGGGGCTTTTGTAGGTGTGCTGGGAGGCTATCCGGGCGCAGGGCGGAGTAGTACAGGGGGGTGTGGACGGAGTTTTCGAGGCGTCGGAAGAGTTCGGTGTTTGCTGGGTGGCCCAGTGTGGCGGCGAGTTGCTGGATGGGTGTGGGGTAGTGGTACTGCTTGTCTCGATCCGTGTACGGCGTGTCCTCGGGCATCCATTGGGGGGGCTGTGCGGCCAGGGGTATCGGGGGCAGGTGCTGCAGGTGGCTGTGGTGTGGGGTGTCCAGTCGCACGCGTTCGAGCCCTGGGGTGTGGTTGGTGTTCTGGTGTTTGGCCTGCGTGTCTGCGCGTCCATTGCCGTATGCGTAGCGGTGCGACTCCTGCTTGACGATGTGTAGGGCGTCCTGGGGGTGCATGCCCTTGAAGGCCATCCATAGTCCCAACGCTTGTTTGGTGAGGCCGGAATCGAGTGCTTTGTGGAGGGGCAGGTCCGCAAGGCGCCTGGTGAGGTGGATGTCGACCGTGGCGTCCACGACTACCCAGATGTTGCGGGGCCGGACCGTCGTGGGTGGCGGTGTGGCGGTGACGGCGTCTGCCATGGTGCGCAGTTCGCCGTGGGAGGACGCCCCAAAGATGGTGGTCCCGGTGTGGTGTTCCACGTGGAGGCCGTCCGCGTGCCGGGTGATGCGCACGGAGGCGCAACCGACCGTGGGGGTGCGTTGCTGGGTGCCGGATGCGTCAGTGAAGTAGATGATGTCGGTGTCGCTGGGTATGGGTAGGCGGGCGATTGCTGTGGGGTGATAGACGTAGATGGGGTTCCCCTGGGTGGTTCTGGCGGTGACTTGCATGGGTTGCAGTAGTGGCGCTGCATAGACGCCTATTCCCTGGGTGATGATGGCCTGGGCTCGTGGGGTGAGGCGGAGGAGGCCCCTGTCTGGGCGTCCCTGGGTGATATACGCGTACATCAGGTGGAAGAGGTATCCCGTATTGGGGTGGAACTTCTGGCACGTGATGGTCTGTCGCCGCTCCGTGTCGTCTTTGTCGCTGCGGAGGGTGGGGCATTTGTGCTGTAGGGGGCGCATGGGTGCCTCCTGAGGTCCTGCGCGGTGTGGGTCGCAGCGGTCGTACTCCATGGCTACGCTGTCCGGGTCTGCCCGCTCGTTGGTGAACGTCCATGTCGCCGTGGGTGTTCGGGTCCAGGCTACGTGCGCCGGGTGGTCTGGGGGTACCGTGTGAAACCAGGGGGAGAGCCACGCCTGCTGGTCGGCGGTGGCGGCGGCGGTGGGGGTGTGGTAGTGGGTGGAGATGAGGTGCAGCAGGGGCCACGGAGTGTCGAGGGCTGCCGGGCCGCAGTGGCAGCACGTGCGTGGTATGCCCTGGTCATTGTGTCTGACTGGTGGTACATCGGTCTCCGGTGCATTGTGTTTGGGGATGGACCAGGGGGCATGGTGTCGCTGGACGGTGCGGGTAACATGTTTGTGGCCGTTTGGTGCTAGTAGCAGGATGGTGGGTGGTGTCCAGCCTTCGGCTGACGGGGTGGGCTCCCCCTGCGTCGTGCCGCCGTCGTTGGGGGTCTCGTGTTCGCTCAGGCGGGGCCGGGGGTGCTGGCGCTGGAATGCTGTGTACGCCGTGTCGATGTCCTTGGGCCCCGGCATGTCGCGCCCTGCCTTCGTAGCACATGCGCGGAGGTACGCTTGGAAGACGTGGCGTGCCGGCCATTTCGGGTCGGAAAGGAACGGGGCGTGGTGGTCGTCGCATTGGGCCATGATCTGCATCTGTGTTGGGGTGATATACACTATGGTGATGGTGGCCCCTACGAGGCGCAGGGTGTCCACCTCGCCTGCCGGGCGTCGGTGGATGTCGGTGTGTGTGGCCACGAGTGGCCCCTGTTGATCGCAGTGGTGGTTTGTCAGGATGGCGTGTGTGTGGTGCGGTAGGAGGAGTTGTAGCTGGGCCCAGATGCCAGTGCCCACGGGGGTGGAGACGCCGTGTTGTGCCAGTATCCACCGGGGGCAGGTGTTGCGGGCCATTTGCGCTTCTTTTATGCGTATGGCCGCCGCCTCGCGAACTTCTGGTTGGTGGTTGTGTGTTACCCTGTGTAGGAGGTGTGCTGCGTGCTTGGCATAGGCCATGTCGACCAGGGCGCCCGTATTGTCTCCGTAGTAGCGCCAGTGGGCCATCATGGCCTCCTTGGGGAAAGACGTGGGCCAGCCTCCGTGTTGCGCCCATGCCTTCGTCACTTGTTGCCGAGCGTGGCGTAGTGCGTCTTGGGGGCGCGGGAGGTGCAGGGCTTGGTACCCGATGGCCGCGTTGAGCACTGCTTCCATGAAGTACGCCAGGCCCTGCGTAGACAGGAGGTCCCCCCTGGCAATTTGGGTTAGCCGGGCGAGGCGCTCTTCTAGCTTGCTTGGGAGTGTGATGTGGTGGTGCTGCGTGGCCTGTGTGACTCCCAGGTGGACTGTGGTGTCTTCCAGGTGTAGGGGTTCGCCTTTCCGGATGTGGGGGGTGGGGGTCTTGGCGTCGGCCAGCCCGACCGATTTGCGGGGGTGCACTAGGAGCTGGTGCGCGTCCAGGTAGGTTGTGGTGAGTTGGAGAATGGCGGACGCTTGTTCCGTGGTCGTTGGTAGCCCTGCGTTCTCAGGGTCGCGGTGGCGGGTGGCCGTAGTGAGGAGGTTGTCATCTGCGAAGTTGATGAGGGGGGACCGTAGCGGGTATGGGGCGTACCCCGGGTATACCCGTGCTAGCTCGAATGCCAGTGGCAGGGTGACGAGGAGGTAGAGGAAGGGGCCTTCGGCGCCTCCCTGGGGGACCCCGCTGTCTGTGCCGGTCCAGGGGGTGAGGCCCGCGGCCGTGATGACGGCGTAGAGTCGGGTTTGGATGTACCCGGTCATGAAGGATAGGAATGGGAGGCCCATGGCATCCCATACCTCCGTGAGGAGCCGGTGTGGGGCGTGGGGGAACGCGCCTTGGACATCGAGGGAGGCGATGATCATCTCGTAGGGGTTCATGTCCAGTGCGGTGTCCTGGAGGAAGATGGCCTCGTGGGGGGACCTGCCGGCCATGGCCCCCCACATGCTGGCGGGCACGTGGGCGAAGACCGCTGGCGCGATGCGGCCTAGGATGAGCATCCACACCAGCTTGACCTCGGTGGTGGCGCATACTATGGGCCGCCAGTTCCCCGGCTGCGCCCAGTCCCCCTTTTTGTAGAGGGGGTGGACCAGGTTGGCCCACTCAGGGGGGATGGGCGTGGCGCCCGTGACGATGTCCCACAGGCGGGCTGCCAGGCGGCGTTTGATGGGCAGGGTGAGACGTTGGTACGCTTCGGCCGGCAAACCGTCGACGCCGGGCACGACCCCCTTCTTCAGGCGGTCTAGGGCGCGCTGCAGTTCTGAGATGCTGAAGGGGTCGTGTTCGATGGCGCGCCGCTGTTCCCGGTTGAAGACCCTGGGCACATGCTCGCGGATGGTGTTTCTGGTGTGGGGGTCGAGCTCGGGGAGGGCGTCCCCGTGTTGTGCCTGGAAGCTGTCCAGGACTGCCTGGAGGACGGCGTCGGGGTCATTGGTGAGGCCTCCTTCGGGGGTGCGGACCGCGTGGATGGTACGGCGCCCCGTGTCCTCCAGGATGCGGCTGACGTACCGTAGGGACTTGTACGGCGTGTCGTTTCTGCCGTATCTTTCGCGTTCCTGGGCTGCTGCCGCTATGCGGTGGGCGTGCCATTCCTGGAGTTGGTGGCGGCGGGTGGTGAGGAGCGCACGGAGGTGGGCGTCCCGGTCTCGTGCCTCCGGTGTGCTGGGGCGTAGCAGGGTGGCGAGTTCCCCTTTCGTGGTCCAGATGTCATGGACGAGTTGCTGGAGGGTGAGGTCTGGTGGTGCTCCCGTGTGGTTGGTGTCACGCTCCATGCCGCATGCTTGTGCCGCCCGGCGCATGGCGGTGGTGAGTGTCGGTGCACCCGGGCGGCGTAGGATGGCGTGTAGGGCCCTGTTATACCTGTGCCAGGCGCCGTGGTCGTCCTCGGCCGGGAACTGCAGTGTGGGTGGGAGGGTGTCGTCTGGCAGGGTGGCCGCGGGTGGGGGTAGGTCGGGGATGATGAGGTCGATGTAGAGGGGCCGGTGGCCCGTGCCTGTGGGCGGGAGGTCCCCGTAGGCTGCTTCGTGGACGCGCACCGTGGTTGGGTCCCCGTAGCACGTGTCGATGCGGGATGGGTGGGTGCCGGCTTGGTGGGGGTAATGGGAGGGTGTGCCGGTGAGCCCTGCCGTGAGGTCGGTGAGGCCCAGTTGGTGCATGGCGTCCCGGACAGCTATGTCGGTGGCTGTGGGTGGGCCGGTGCGGTCGTCGTCGGTGGGAGCGGCGTTTAGGTCGCCTATGATGATGGTGGGTGCCAGGAGGGAGAGTCGGCGGTACGCCAGGCTCAGGGTGTCCAGGAAGTCCTTGGTCTCCTCCCCGAACGGGACGTGCGTGAGCAGCACGTTTAGCTGCCATCCGGGCCCCACGCACTCGTACGCCCCGAGGCGACCATCCACTCCGAGGTCGGGGTGGGCATGTACCGTGACCGATGCCTTGTGGTAGAGGGGTACCCCCCGTTCCCAGTGGGCGTGATATTTGTTCCCCTCTGGGTCCAGGATTGGTGCTGGTTCAGGTTGGTCCGCTTTGCGGAGGGCTTGCTCCAGGAACCCCAGGAGGTCTGCGCCTTGGGGGTGCGGCCCGGGCATGGCTTGCAGTGTGGCGGCCTTGGTGGGGTCGTAGGTGACCGCGGGCTCGTTGAGGATGTTGATGCGGGCGTGGGCTTCCGCAGGCGCCGGTTTCTGGGGACCGGTAGTTGGGGGGGCGGGCCGTGTCCGGCCCTGGCCCCGTCAGGCGTTGAGGAGGTCGATGACGCCCTGAGCTGCGGGTGCCCTGCGGTTCCGCTTCTGGGGTTGGGGTAGGGCCCATGCATTGTGGACTTCGCCCGTGTACTCGGTGCCGGTGAGGTGCTCCGTGTCGGGGGTGCACAGCTGCATGGGGACCATCTCACGACCGGCTTGGTCTCGCCAGAGTTCGATGGTGCGCCCCAGCTTCTTGTCGTTGGGGGTGGCCGGGTCCCACTTGACGTGGATCTTGAACCCCTGGTGGTCCCCGGTGACGCGGTACCGGTGCTTGACCTCCCCTGCGGCCCATATCCACTTGGAGGGGCCCGCGGCCGTGGGGTACTCGAAGGGCAGCTGCACCGGGGTGTTGATGGCGTATTCGGGATACAGGGCAGCGGCTTCCTCTTTGGTCCAGCTCTTCGGCTTGGCCCTTGGCTTTGGCGCGGGTTTGGCCTGTGTGGAGGCCTTGCGCTTCTGCGCACCTTGGCGGCGCCGGGCAGCGGGTTGTCCCCGTTGGGGAGGTGCGCCCTGGGGCCGCTGTACGGGTGCGTGGCCCGGTGCAAACACGGGGTGTTCGCGGGCGGCTGGGACGTCGGGCTTGGACGTGGGGACGGGGTCCGCCAGCTGGAACACTTGCTTGCTCATGAGGCCAAGCACTTCCTCGGCCTCCTGCAGGGCGTCGGGCGGGTCCGTGGGCCAGGTGAGGAGCCGGTGCCCGGTGCCTGCCCCGTGGCGGCGCATGTGGGCCGTGTAGCGGGTGGCGTGGCGTGTCCACGCTGGGGTGCGTTCCGGGGGGAGGGGGCCTTCTGGCGCCCCCTGCGCCCAGTAGAGGGCGTAGTGCAGCGCTTCCCAGGCTGCCTCTGGGGCGTGGGGGATGCGTGCGGCGAGTCGCAAGCGGTCTCCTCCGCGTGGTGGGGGCGGGACTTCGCCGTCGGGGGCGTGTGCCGTTGCCCGTCTGACCTTGCCGTGGTCGTCCCATTCCACCGTCCACCAGGTGTCCCGGTGTTTGAGGATGTGGACCTCCGTGGTGGCCGGGGGGGCGTCCATGGCGTCCCAGCTGACGAGCTGGATGGGGCGGACTGCTGGGTGGGTCTTCGGGGGTGCTCGCATGTTGAGGATTTGGTGGATGTCCTCGGCGGTGGGGCCCGTGTCGGGGGCGTCCTGCGCTGCTTGGGCTAGAGGTGGGGAGGGGCGGTCCTCCCAGAGGCGGGATGCGGACGCCGTGGCGTACATGGCTGCGATCAGGACGTGTTCCGTCAGCCCTTCCACCATGAGGTGGTTTTCCCCCTCCAGGTCTCGGGGGATGGCGGCTTCCGCCTTTAGGGTGAGGAGTGCGATGGCGCGTTTGGGTCCAGGTGTGGCGTGTGTCGGCTCATCTGGCGGGCGTCCGTCGGATGGGGTGTGGGGGGGGCGCTTCTGGAAGGGGGATGGTCCCACCGCCAGGTGCTCGACAAGGTGTAGTGGTATGGCGTGGTGGCGGTCCGCTGCGGGCAGGAGGTAGGGGTGTGGGTCTCCGGGCACCGTGCCGAGGAATATGCCCCCCCTGTAGGTAGGGGTGGGCAGGGGTTGCTGCAGAGCGCCTGCGCATGGTAGCGCGCACCGAGGGTTGCAGTGGGTGCATGGGGCTGTTATTGGCCGCGGTACCGCGTACACGGTGAAGGGCCCTACCGCTCGCTGGATGTGGCGGGGGATGATGTTGCGGAGGTCCGCCACCCGTGCCGTGCGGCCTTCGCCATAGTATATCCAGAGCGTGTCCTCCAGTGCCATTTTGGGGCGTAGTTTGCGAGCCAGTAGGTTCAAGGTGCTTTTGTGGGTGGCCTCGGTGATGGTGCCGGGCCCAGCGTTAATGCGTGGGAGCAGGTGGCTTTGGTGTTGTGCTGCGGCCCGTCTGCGGGCGGTGTGGAGGGCGGTGCTGTCGGCGGGAGGGGGCGCGTGGCGGGTGGGCCTTTTGCGTGGGGTCGGGGCGACGTGTAGGGGGTGCTTCCATGCCAGGCGTGGGTGGTGTTGCGGTGGCTGGAGGCCAGGGTAGGTGGTGAAGGTGTATACGGTGATGGGGGAGCGCTCATGCGTGGCCTGGAGGTAGTAGTGGTCGCGACCCGTGTTGTGGGTGACGATGACGTTGGGCGTTGGTATGTCGTAGTGGAGTGCGGTATTGGGGAGTTGTTTGGTGATGCGTGCCGTCGCGTCCCCTGTTTTGGGGGCGGTGTCGTGGGGCACGAGGATGTGGACCGCCCACGCATCGTGGGCGGGGAGGTCGAGGTCCGGTAGGGTGGGATGAATGGGGCGTCCCCGGAAGTGTGCGAAAGCTGGGTTGTGGCGTGCCGCCGTTTCCTTGATGATGGACGGTGCCCATTGGGGTGGCGCCCCAACTTGCTGGGCCATGGCGGCGACGGCGCGGGCGATCGCCGTGAGGTCTGGGCCGATGCCAGGCTGGTCTGCCGGTTGCTGCAGGCCACCTTCTGGTGCGGGGTGGTGCCACCATAGGGTGTAGCCCTTTTGTGTGTTATCGTGGGGGGTGTGCACGAGGCCTTGGTGGTTGGAGATGGCGGTCTTGAGGGCTTCCGCTGCCTCGCGGTGGAGGGTGCGCGTGTAGGCCCAGACTCCGGTGGGGGGGGCCGCCCCGGTGTGGGATTCGGCCGTGGTGGGGGCCGGTTCGAGGGTGTGACTGGTGAGGGAGGGTCTGTGCAGCCCTTCGTGCAGGGAGGCGCACACGTGTGCCCACCTGTCCGCCCATCCCTGTTGGGCGCTTCCTGTGTCTGCTCCTGTGGGTAGTCGCACGATGACCACGTGCCAGGGGTGTGACCCCGGTACCACGGTGGGGGGTGTGGTGTGCTCGTGAGCGTGTAGCCATACTGTGGTGTCCGCGTTCGCCGTCACGTAGTCCTCCCCTTCCGCTGTGTGGACGTTTTCGACGGCGGCCTCTCCCTCCAGGGTGAGGAGGAGGTGTGTGCCGGGGGGCTGCGCGTGCGTCTCCGCGTCCCGGAGCCACAGGTACGTGAGCGCCACGGCGCCGGGGAGGATTTCCCCCCACGTGAAGGTGCCTTCGGGTGATGCCCACTGCAGGGGCAGTGTGCGGCGTCCCCGCGAGTCGTTGGTGGCATGGTAGTCGTGGGGGAGGTGACGTTTGGTGAGCCGGTGCGGCATGCGCTCGGTGGTGGCCGTGGGGGGGTCCCAATTACATTCCTCCGGTGGGGGTGCGTCTGCGTCGTCATCCTGGGGCTGGGCCAGCGGCAGCGCCTGTGCATTGGGTGTGGCGTCGGGTAATCCGCTGTGCATGAGGGTGTAGAAGCCCTCGGGGGTGAGTTGGAGGACGATGTCCCACTTCGCCGTTTGCTCTGGGGACCACTGGTGGGGCCCGTCCTGCGGTCGGTGGAGGGTGACCTGGTGGCCCCATCTCCAGCTGTGGTAGGCGAGGAGGCTGAGGACGGTGTCTTGCTCCGGGTCCTCCACGCTTTCCATGTATGCCGTCATGTCGGTGACGTCGACGGCGTACTCGTCCTCCCATTCTTGTGTGGGGGTGCCTGGAGGGGGGGGGGCGGTGGTGTACCCGTGGAGTCCCGGCCCCGTGACGTCGGGCAGGTCGCGCTCGAGTGACGCCCGGTACTCGGCGGGCCCGTTGCTGGCTTCGTGGGTGGGCTGGTGGCGCCGCAGGGCGTTGGACAGGTGCGTCCAGGGCGCCCTCTCGCGGGGGGGGGGGCGCGGGGGGGCATTTTGCGGGTTGGGGTCTGCGGGGCTGCTTGCTGTGGGCTCGAGCTCCGGCGGGGTGAGGTCCATATGATGCTCCGTGTCCTCCGTGTGTTGGAGCTCCAGTTCTAGCAGGCTGTCGATGTCCAGGGCCATGGGGTCATCTTGCGTGTTCACGTGCTGGGGTGCTGCTTCATGGCACGGTGGGCGTGTGATGCTGGTGTTCGGGGCACGTGCGGCGGCCGGTGCGGGGTCGTGCGCCGGGGGAGGCGCGCCGTTTGGCGTGGCTGTGGTGTGTGGCTGCACGCTGGTGGCTGTCCTGGCCGGTGGTGTTGCCCCTGTGTGCGGTTCGGGTTGTGGCCGGTGGTGGGTGTTGAGCTGGCGCGAGGTGTGCGGGGTTTCCAGGGGTGGTGCCGGTGGGGTGGGGTGCGGAGTCGGCGGGGCGTGGCTTCGTTCCTGTGTTGGTGGGCTGTGGTGTCCCGTGCCCCCGGGTGGGGGAGGGGGGTGCGGTGCGGTATGGTGGTGTTGTGCTGTGTGGTGGCCTTCCCGTTGGGGAAGGGGGGCACCGTGTCCAGGTCTGGTGGGGTGGGCTGTGGTCTGTGGTTTGTCCTCTGGTGGTGTGGGGCAGCCCCGCGTGGTCTCTTGATCGTTCTCCTGGTGTGTTTCAGTACGTGGCCTGTGCGGGGTCGGTGTGGCGTAGGGCCTGGGGTCCCCTGGGGCGGGGTGTGCGGGACTGGAGTGTCGCAACCAGGGGGGTGTGGTCGTGTGGTGCTTGGGGGCGCCGGCCCGCCGTTGGGTGGGCCCGTTGGTGTGGGGTATTGCGTTTGCGGGGTCCGCGGGTCGGTGGGTCGCGGCTGCTTGGGCGTGTTGTGGCCCCGGTGCGGTGCCCGCGGGTGGTGAGTGGCGGTGTGTGGTTGGGGTGTATCGTTTCCACGGTGGGAGGGGGGCTATGTGCTCGGGTGTGGGGTGGGCCCGTGGTAGGATGCCGGCGGGTAGCGGGTGTCGGGCCCGCACTGTGGGTGGGTATTCCGCGGCGTCCCCTTGGTGCGTCCCGTGGTGGCCTCTGGCCGGCCGGCTGAAGGGGGTTTTTGGGGTGTACCGCATCCATGGGGGCAGCATTGTGTGTTGGGGTGCCGTAGCGGTGGGTGCGGCGGGTTGTGGGGGTGGGGCTTGTGTCGGTGTCGACCGTGTGTTTGGCGGCGGTGTGTCGTGTGTCGTCCTCGGCGGCTTCTCTTGGTGGTCTGTTGTGGTGGTGCCTGGGGGGTGGTCTTGCGCTTTGCGGTTCCTGGGAGGGTGCGGGACATGCGGGGTTGGGCTGGCTGGGGGGGGGGTGGCGCGCGTGTGTGGGCTTGCGTGTTTGCCCTCTGTTCCCCCCGTGGCCCCTTCCTCTGCATGTCCCTTACTCCTCTCTTTTCGTTGGCTTGTTTGGCTTTGTTTTTTTTTTTTGGGGGGGGGGGGGTGGTTGGGGTGCTGTGCGTGGGTGTGGGTGTGTGCCGGTGTCGGCTCCCGGTTCCCAGACCGCCAGGGTGGGTGGCTGTGGCTCCTGGTTAGTGTCCGGGTGGCGTGGCCGGGCGTGGGCGTGCGTGTGGGTGTGTTCGTGGCGTGGGCTGATGGGGTGGTGGGCAGTGTGGGCGTGGTTGGTTTGTGTGGGTGTCGGGTATGTGTGCGCCGAAGGCACATTGGGTTGGGCTGGGGCACCGTGGGCGATGCAATGGGTGGAGGTGATGCTGGTGACGCCTACGGGGGGGTGCTGTAGGCGTCGGAACGGGTCTGTGTTGTTGACGTGGGTGCTTCGGGTGACGCGCCGGGCGGCGACGGGGTTGGTGATGTTGTTGGCGTCATAGGTGACGGGGTGGGCGCTGGGGGGGCCTGCGGCTCCGGTGGTCGCTGTAAGTGGTGCAGTGGGTGGTGGCGCGACTGGTGGTGCCGGCAATGAGGGTGCTGCCGGCGACGTCGATGGTGAGGGCGCTGTGGGTGATGTCATGGGTGGTGGCGATGTTGATGTGGGTGCTGTAGGTGGTGTGCCGGCTGGTGGCGCCGCTGGTACTGTCCCTACGTAGGGTGTTGCCGGGGGTGCTGTGGGCGGTGGTGTCGTCGGTGGTGCCGATGGTGAGGGTGACGTAGGCGATGCACTGGGTGACGGTGAGGCCGGTGTGTGCCGTAGGTGACGCGTTGGGCACGGGTGGTGGGGGGCCGGAGGGGGGTTTGCCGTTGGTGCAACGGGCGATGGTGGCGTTGGTGCTGCAGGTGGTGGCTTGGGCGTTGGTGCTGTTGGTGATGCCGACGGGGTGGTTTGTCTGCCTGTCTGCCCGCGGAGTCGGTGCCGGCGTTGGGCGGTTGCCTGTGCGTGTGGTGGTCGGTGCGCCGGGCGCTTGGTGGGCGTGGCCGGGTGCGGGTGTGCGTGTTGGTGTGTACGTGGCGCGGGCTGCGGGGGATCTGCGGGCGTCGGGTGCGCTGTTGCCGTGCGTGTGGTGGTTTGTGTTGTCTGGTGGAGCGTGGCCGGTGTGTGCGTTGCGTGGGTGTTGTGGGGTCTGGTCGGCGTGGGTGGTGTTGGTGTGGGTGTTTGGAGTTGGGTGCTGGTTTTGGGCGTGTCGTTCGCGTGGTGCAGTCAGGCGTGATGGTGGTGCCGCTAGCGGCGTCGATGGTGACGGTGCTGCAGGTGGTAAGGGTGGGACGGTGGTGTTGGCGGTTTCCGGTGTGGGTGGTGTGAAGTGTGGGGGTGTGGCAGGTGTGGTGCGGGGCGGTTGGTGGTGTGCTTGGCGCCGGCGTCGCGAGTGCTGCCGGGGGGGAGGGTGTTGTTGGTGATGTTGTGGGCGGCCGGTGGCGAGTGGTGGTGGTGGTTGTGGCTGGACTGCTTGGTGGTTGTGCCGTCGGCGGGTGGCTCTCTGTGTGGTGGCGGGTGGGCGTGCTTGGTGGTGGTGATGGTGTGTCCTTGCGGGTGGTGTTGGGTGTGGTACCATTGGGCGTGTGGTTTGCGATAACTGAGCACTCACCCCTCCGGCTGGCGCGGGCCCGGTGGTCCGGTAGTCCGTCCGGCAGGTGGCGCCGGGTGCTCACGCGTCCCTCCGGACGGCGGCTGCTCCGTAGCCGGCAGGGGCTGGGTTCACTGCCGGGCGCACACACGTCCCTCCGGACGGCGGCTGTTTCGTAGCCGGCAGGGGCTGGGTTCACTGCCGGGCGCACACACGTCCGTCCGGACGGCGGCTGTTTCGTAGCCGGCAGGGGGTGGGTTCACTGCCGGGCGCACACACGTCCATCCGGACGGCGGCTGTTTCGTAGCCGGCAGGGGCTGGGTTCACTGCCGGGCGCACACACGTCCATCCGGACGGCGGCTGGTTCGTAGCCGGCAGGGGCTGGGTTCACTGCCGGGCGCACACACGTCCATCCGGACGGCGGCTGTCGCGCTGTGGGGACTGCGGGGCTTGGACTTGTTCTTGGCGGCTCGTTCGTCGTCGGGTGTGGGTGTTTGCCGTGGTGGTGTCGTGTTTTTGTGCCGTGGTGCGTGCTGGCGTGGGGTGCTGCGTGTGTGCCCTGCTTGGCCTGTGTGTGGCGCGCGCTCTTTGCCCGGGCGTGCTGCTGCGCAGGCGCGGGGACACACCCTCTCTCTGGCGGGCCCGTTTGGCTCCATGGCGGGCCCTGTTGGTGCCCAGCTGTGGCCCGGCGCGCGGCAGTGGGGTGTGTGCACATTGTGGGGGGGGGGGGTTCGGACCCCTCTTCTCGTTTTCCCCGCCTTGTCCCTCTGTCCCTCTTCGCCGGCCTGCCCTGCCTGCCCACCCTCTCCGTACCCGCTGGGTTGGCCTTGGCCGGTCGGTTGGTCTTGGCGGTCTGACATTGTGTTTCTTTCCTGCAGGGTGGCGTGGGCTGGGTTCGTTTTGGGGGCGGGTTGCTCGTGTGGTGTGCCGCGCCGCTTGGCTCCTGTTCACCGGTGTGCACGCTCCGTGTGTGGTGCCGTGTGTACGGTGTCCTGGGCCTCCCGGCTCCTGTTCACCGGTGTGCACGCCCTGCGTGTGGTGTCGCGTGTACGGCGTCCTGGGCCTCCCGGCTCCTGTTCACCGGTGTGCACGCCCTGCGTGTGGTGTCGCGTGTACGGCGTCCTGGGCCTCCCGGCCCCTGTTCACCGGTGCGCACGCTCTGCGTGTGGCGTTGCGTGTACGGCGTCCTGGGCCTCCCGGCTCCTGTTCACCGGCGTGCACGCTCTGCGTGTGGTGTTGCGTGTACGGCGTCCTGGGCCTCCCGGCTCCTGTTCACCGGTGTGCACGCCCTGCGTGTGGCGTCGCGTGTACGGCGTCCTGGGCCTCCCGGCTCCTGTTCACCGGTGCGGACGCTCTGCGTGTGGCGTTGCGTGTACGGCGTCCTGGGCCTCCCGGCTCCTGTTCACCGGTGTGCACGCCCTGCGTGTGGTGTCGTGTGTACGGTGTCCTGGCCCCCCGGCTCCTGTTCACCGGTGTGCACGCCTTGCGTGTGGTGTCGCGTGTACGGCGTCCTGGGCCTCCCGGCTCCTGTTCACCGGTGTGCACGCCCTGTGTGTGGTGTCGCGTGTACGGCGTCCTGGGCCTCCCGGCCCCTGTTCACCGGTGCGCACGCTCTGCGTGTGGCGTTGCGTGTACGGCGTCCTGGGCCTCCCGGCTCCTGTTCACCGGCGTGCACGCTCTGCGTGTGGTGTTGCGTGTACGGCGTCCTGGGCCTCCCGGCTCCTGTTCACCGGTGTGCACGCCCTGCGTGTGGTGTCGCGTGTACGGCGTCCTGGGCCTCCCGGCTCCTGTTCACCGGTGCGCACGCTCTGCGTGTGGCGTTGCGTGTACGGCGTCCTGGGCCTCCCGGCTCCTGTTCACCGGTGTGCACGCTCTGTGTGTGGTGTTGCGTGTACGGCGTCCTGGGCCTCCCGGCTCCTGTTCACCGGTGCGCACGCTCTGCGTGTGGTGTTGCGTGTACGGCGTCCTGGGCCTCCTGGCTCCTGTTTACCGGTGTGCACGCTCTGTGTGTGGTGTCGCGTGTACGGCGTCCTGGGCCTCACGGCTCCTGTTCACCGGTGTGCACGCCCTGTGTGTGGTGTTGCGTGTACGGTGCCCTGGGCTCCCTGGCTCCTGTTCGCCGGTGCGCACGCCCTGCGCGTGGTGTGGTGCGTACGGTGTCCTGGGCCTCCCGGCTCCTGTTCACCGGTGTGTACGCTCTGTGTGGGTGTGTGGTGGCGGGTGGGCGTGCTTGGTGGTGGTGTCGGTGTGTCCTTGCGGGTGGTGTTGGGTGTGGTACCATTGGGTGTGTGGTTTGCGTTAACTGGGCACTCACCCCTCCGGGTGGCGCGGGCCCGGTGGTCCGGTAGCCCGTCCGGCAGGTGGTGCCGGGTGCTCACGCGTCCCTCCGGACGGCGGCGTGGTGTTGCGTGTACGGCGTCCTGGGCCTCCCGGCTCCTGTTCACCGGTGTGCACGCTCTGCGTGTACGGTGTCCTGGGCCTCCCGGCTCCTGTTCACCGGTGCGCACGCCCTGCGTGTGGTGTTGCGTTAACTGGGCACTCACCCCTCCGGGTGGCGCGGGCCCGGTGGTCCGGTAGCCCGTCCGGCAGGTGGCGCCGGGTGCTCACGCGTCCCTCCGGACAGCGGCGTGGTGTTGCGTGTACGGCGTCCTGGGCCTCCCGGCTCCTGTTCACCGGTGTGCACGCTCTGCGTGTACGGTGTCCTGGGCCTTCCCGCTCTTGTTCACCGGTGTGCACGCTCTGTGTGCGTGTGCGGTGTCCTGGGCCTCCCGGCTCCTGTTCACCGGTGTGCACGCTTTGTGTGTGGTCGTGCGTGTACGGCGTCCTGGGCCTCCCGGCTCCCGTTCACCGGTGTGCACGCTCTGTGTGTGGTGTTGTGTGTACGGCGTCCTGGGCCTCCCGGCTCGTGTTCACCGGTGCGCACGCCCTGTGCGTGGTGTTGCGTGTGCCGTTTGGCCCTTTTGCGCCTGTGTGGTGCGTGTTGTGTTGTGCGTGTGGTGTCCTGGGACACTTGGTTCGTGTTCTCCGGTGTCGCGGTGTGTTGCGGTGTGTGTGTGGTGTCCGGTGTGCGGTGCTGCGTGTGCGGTGTCCTGGGCCTCCCGGCCCCTGTTCACCGGTGCGCGTGCTCGGTGTGTTGCGTGGTGCGTGCGGTGTGGGTGTGGGTGCGTGCTCGCGTGTGCCATACCGTGGCCGCGTCGTTGCGGACTCTTTGTTTTTGCGGATACATTTTTCTTTACACTTTGCTCCCTATGGCGTCTGATTTATTCTTCCCGTTTTGGACTCTTTGATTTTGGCGACGCCCAAGAGTAAGTGTGTCTTAATGCATGCATGGCGGTGTATGTTATTTACGCGTTGGTTTGCGGACTCGTTGCATTTTGCGACGCCCAAGAGTAGGCGTGTGTGTTTAATGCATTCATGACATGCTACTTATTCTTTATGTCTTGGACTCTTTGTTTTTTGCGACGCCCAAGAGTAAGTAAGAGTAAGTGTATTTGGTGCCTGTGTGGGCCTTGTTCTCTTCGGTGCGGAGCCGGATGGGGTGGGCGCTGGTGAGTTCCAGGGTGTCGGCGACTGGTTTGTCCGGGGCGCTGCTGCCTTGGTCTAGCTCCTTTTGGCGGTGCCAGATCACCCGGACTTGTGGCCCCCCGTTGTCCCCCGGTCCCTTGAGGCGGTACTGGATCGTGCCCTCACACCAGATCCAGTCGCCTGTGTGGTCGTTGCGGAAGGGCTGTT
The DNA here is from genome assembly GCA_964036045.1 of Eutreptiella sp. 'Long Island Sound 2002'. Taxonomy (NCBI): domain Eukaryota; phylum Euglenozoa; class Euglenophyceae; order Eutreptiales; family Eutreptiaceae; genus Eutreptiella; species Eutreptiella sp. 'Long Island Sound 2002'. Next base: position 61,542,159 of record OZ038384.1, on the reverse strand, counting down.
GGACCTTCGCACCTTTTTCGAACCCTGGGTACGCTTCGGGCGGGGGCTGTGCTGGTGGCGGGAGGGAGGATGATGAGGATGCCTCGTCCGGGTGGGGCGGTGGTACTGGTGGGAGGGAGGATGACGAGGATGCTTAGTCCGGGTGGGGCGGTGGTATTGGTGGGAGGGAGGATGACGAGGATGCTTGGTCTGGGTTCGCCGGGTGGGTCGGGTGGGATGCGGGGGATCGGGAGGTCGCTGCTTTTCCGGGTTGGCTGGGGGCGGGTGCGCCCCTTTGTCGTCTCGTTCGCTTGGTCGGGACTGGAGGTAGCGGGGCATGGGGTTTGAAGAAGGAGTGCGTTGCTTGCTGGTTTGGATCCCTCAGTGGGGGTTCTGCCGGTGTTTGCATTTTCGCTTTCGCGTGGCTGCGTATGATGTCGGCGAGCTTGCGCACGGTCTCCGGGGGATCTGTTGGCCATGGCAGTGCGGCGGGGCTGTCGTCGAAGGGGTGGTGTAGGTGGTAGTTCCTCATGGCCTTGGCCTGCCTGACCCAGGCCTCTGTGGGTTCCGGTGTGTCCGGGCCGTTGGGGGAGCCTTGAGCCCAGTAGAGTGCTGTGTGGAGGGCTTCCCAGGGGGCGCCTTCGCGGCCTGTGAGGGTGGTGGCTTGGAGGAGTCGCTGCTGGCCCCGTGGGGGGTCTTCGGGGTCCATTTCCGGGGTATAGGCCTGGGCCGCCATGAGGACTCTGTGTGCCGAGTGGAGGACCCACCATTGGGTGTCCGCTTTGAGGATGTGGATGGCGGGTTGTTGGGGGGGGGTGTCCAGGGTGTCCCACGATGCGATGGCTAGTGGTATCCTGGAGGGGTGGAGGTGTGGGGGGGCCTTGCGGCTTAGGAGTTGATCGATGTGGAAGGGGGTGACGGGATCGTTGGGGCCTTGGGGCGGTGGGGGCATTGCTGGGATGGTTGTGGGGTCCCAGTGGCGTTCGTGGGCGGCGAGGGTGTACAGGGCGGTGGTGATGATGTGGTGGGCTTGGCCCTCCAGGACGATGTGGCGCTCCGTGCTGAAGTCCTTTGGTAGGTGGGCTGCGGGGTGGAGGGTGATGTGGGCCAGGGCGCGTTGGTGGGCCTTTTTTCCCCCGTCTGGGGCCTGTGTCCGTTTGTCCCCCGGGATGTGTTGGTGTTGGTGTTTTGGTGGGGGTGGTCCCAGGGCGAGGGATTCTACACCGTGGAGGGGGATGGCGTGTTCCCTGGACCTGTTGGGCAGGATGTATATGCCCGGGTCTCCCGGTACGGTGCCCAGGTACATGTTGCCCGTGATGGTGGGGGCCGGCAGCGGTTGGCGCAGGGGCGAGGTGCATGGGGTGGAGCAGGGCCGGTCATGGTGCTCACACCGGGGGTGGTCGATGCCGTACGGGGTGACGTGTACGGCGAAGGGTCCAACGGCGCGCTGGAGTTTGTGGGGTTGGATGTTGTGGAGGCGCGCCACCGCCCGTGTGTGGGAGCGCCCTTCGCTGATCCATACGGCGTCTGCCCGCGACGCCGCTGGGTTCAGGCAGTCCGTGGTGATGCCTGTGATCGTGCGGTTGTGGGTGGTATCTGATACCCTGGCGGGGGGGGCGCCGATGCGGGGGATGGTGTGGTCGTCGTGGAGGGTGCGGGCCTTGCGCCTCGCTTCGTGTCGGTGCTGGGCCTCCTGGGCGTGGGTGTGCACACCCGTGTGCTTGGGCTTCTTGTTGGGGCGGTCCGCTGTGTGGAAGGGGGTGGGCCAGGAGGGGGCGTGGTGGAGGGTGGGGTGTGGGAGGTCCCCCCGTGTTGCCCATGTGTACAGGGTGGTCGCGGCGGCCCCTTCCGCCTGTATGGTGTATCGCTCGTCGTGTCGGCGACGGGTGACGAGGACGTTGGGGGCCGTCAGCTCATACACCTGTGTGGTGTGGGGGAGGTGGCGGCTGACGGTGATCTTGGCGGCGTCGTTCTTGCGGGTGGTGGTGTGGGGGATGATGTAGTGGGTCGCCCATTCATCCTGGGGGGTGTGTTCCGTCTGGTCTAGCTTGAGCGGGGGCTGGAGCGGCTTCGGTGTTGGGGGCTTGTCTTGGCCCTTCGCGTGGGGCGCCACTTTGGTTTCGACCAGGTATTGTGGGCCCCAGGTTTCCGGGGCCCCTACCTGTGTGGCTGCCGCTGTTGCGGCTTGGAGGAGGGCGGTGGTGTTGGTGTCTAGAGGGGGGGCCCCCGGTTGGGGGGTGAGGGTGTCATGGTCTTGGTATGCCCACCAAATTGTGTAGCCTCGTTGGGTGTTGCGGTGCGGGGTTTGGGTCTGGGCTTGCTGGATGGATAGGGCGGTCTTGATGTCCTCCGCTGCTTGTGGGTTTATGGGTGTGGCGTACGCCCATACTCCCGGGGCGTGTATGCCGTGTGGCGCTTGGCCTACTCCTCGTATCGGTTGTAGGGTGTGGTGGGTGCGTGTGAGCCCTAGGTGTTCTTGGAGGAGGTCCCCTCGGATGTCCTCCCATCGTTGCTGCCAGGTGTGTGTGTGGTCATTGGGGGCGGGGTAGGTGATGACGATGGCCTGCCAAGGGGTGGGGCCTGGATGCACCGTCATAGGTGCCGACGATGCTTGCGGGGGTATGTGGACGGCGTGGGCGGGGGCTGCTGTTACGGGGTCTCCTTCCGTGGGTGTGATCGTGGCATCGCCTTGGACGGTGAGGAGGAGGTGGTGGCGGTCCGTCGGTAGTGCCCAGGTGGTGGTGGGCTCTGTGATCGAGTGGAGGCGGATGGCCTGGAGGCCCGGTGTGATTTCGTCCCATCGGAGTGTGCCGTTGTGGACCGCCCATTCCCGCGGCAGGTCTCGAAACCCGTTTCGGTCTGGGGTGGTGCGGTGTTGTGGGGTGAGCTCCATTGTGGTGATGGGGTGGGTGAGGGGCTCTGTGCGGGGTTCGTCTTGTGTGGTTGATGGTGATGGTGCCTGGGGCATGTCTTCGTCCAGTTGCTGGGGGGCTTTCGCCTCCTGGAGCTCTGCACTGATGGTGGCGAAGACATCTGGGAGGGTGGGGGAGGCGGGGGGGTGGGGTGCCGGATCGTACCAGGTGATGTGGTATTCCTCCGGGTTCTCGGGGCTTTGCTGTACGGTGATGGTGGCTGTGGCGTCGTCTTCAGGTGTCCATCGGTGTGGATTGTGGTCCAGGGGGTGGAGGGTGACGGTGTGGCGGTGTTTCCAGCTGTGGAACGCCAGGAGGGCGTGGAGGCCGTGTCTGGTGTCCCCGGGCGGGCGGGGGTAGGTTTCGGCTGCTGCCTCCAGGAAGGCGTCCGCGGTGCCTTTCCAGGTGTCGTCCCAGAGAAGGTCTTCCTCTGTGCCCCACTCGTTGTCGTACCTTTTCTCCTGCTTCCACCCCTGGAGGGTCGCGTGGTCCTCAGGGAGGTCTCGTTGGACGGACTGGTAGTACTGCTCGGCGTCCATGGGGGCTAGGGTGCTGGCCAGCGTGGCGTAGATGTCCTTTGGGGGGGGGGGCGGTGGGGGCGTGGCGGCGCGGCCGGGGTCGGGCTCCTCTCGCTGGTGTTCCGCGTTCCGGTCTGCGGTGGACGCGGGGGATATGGAGCGTGGTGGCATGGGGTGGTCGGGCTCTTGCGGTTCCGTGGGTTGCTGGTGGGCTTGTGGGCGCGGGGCCGTGGCTGCCAGTAGGTGTCGGATGGCCGGGAGGATGTCGAAGTCGTCTTTTCAGCAGTGAGCTGGAGCGCACGCCCTGTCAGGGGAAGCGGGGGGGGGGCGTGTTGCGCAGCGGTGTACGATAGGGTGGGCGACGCGTGCGGGTGGTCGCGTGCTCGCTCTGCCGTTCTGTTTCCCGCGGGCCCTGACCTTGGGGGTGGTGGTGTTGGTGATGTTGGTGGTGAGGGTGGTGTGGGCGCCGGAGTGGATGATTGTGTCGGTGGCAGCGCTGTTGGCGAGGGTGGTATGGGCGTTAGAGTAGATGAAGTTGGTGCTGGGCTATGGTTGATGGTGGTTAGCTGGTGGGTCAGCTGTTGTCGCTGTCGTCGTCGCCGGTGGTGTTGGTGCCTCTGATGACGAGGTGATGGTTGGTGAGCATGGCGTCGGTGACGTATGGGCGTATGTGGTGTTGTCGGTGGTAACGTTTGTGGGCCGGATGTGGCGGTGGTGGCGAGGGTGCTGTAGTTGACGGGTGGTGTGGCCCACGTCGCCTCCGGTGGTGGAGGTGTGATGGGTGCCGTGGTGGTGTCGGCGACGGTGGGGTGCCGCGGGTGGTGTATTGGTTGTTGGTGGTGGAGATGTTCCTGGTTTGTGGGTAGTCCCCGTCCGGCGGTGGTGGTGTTGGTGGTGTCGGTGCTTGTTGAGGCCGTTGGCGATGCCGGGGTTTCCTGGCCTCGCGTGGGGTGGTGGTGGCGGTGGTGAGCGTAGGCGGTGCCATGGGTGGTGGTGCCATTGACGGCTCGGCCGGGCGTGCTGGTGCCGGTTTCGGGTGTAAGTGTGGTTCGGGGTGCGGCATTGGTGGGTGGCTTCGACGGTGGGTGGCGTGACTGGTGGGTGGCAGCGGTAGGGGGGTGTCGGTTGTTGGTGAGGCTGTCGTTGTCGGTGTTCCGGTTGGTGCCGGTGATGGTGTCGCTGGCCGTGCAGATGGTGGGGGGGACTCGTACCCTGGGGTCGCCGTGGCGTTCGGTCGACGGTGGTGCTTCCGGTGGTGTTCGTGTGAGTTGGCCGGGAGTGGTGTCGGCGTTGCTCTGGCTGGTGCTGTGTGTGCGGGCTGTGTGATTTTTGCGTCAGGGGTCGGTGGCGTTGGTGACGGTGGTGTGTTGGGGGTCGGCGCCGGTGGTGGCGGTCCGATGGTGAGGGTGCCGGGGACGTCTGGTGGGTCCGCGCTGTTGGGCCTTCTCCTCGCCATCCTTGGCGGAGGGTGCTGGCGGTGGTGTCGCTGGTGGCGAGGGTGTGGTGGTGTTGCTGTGGTGTTTTGTGCTGCTTGGGTGGGTGGTGGGGACCCCTGGTTGATGTTGACGATACTCGGGGTGATTTCGATGCGGTGGGTGCGATGGTGTGTGGCGTTGTTGTTTCTACCCTTGGTTGGGGGCCTGGTGGGCGGCGCTGGTGGCGTTTGTTCGCCAGCAGTGGTGGTGTCCTTGGTGTTGTCGTCGATGGGGGCGCCCTAGGTGTTACTCTGTGCCGGGGTCGTGGTGGTGGTGTTAGGGGTGTTGTGGGTGACGGTACCTCGGTTCGTCGTTGGTGGGGTTGGCGGTGGTGTGTCTCGCGGTGGTCCGGTGGCGTGGGTGTTTTTGGTGTTGGTGCCGGGTGGCCTGTGTGTTGGTGTTCGGTGGTTCCGGGCGTGCCATTCGTGGCTGGTGTTTGGCCGGCCTGTGGTCCTGGTGGTGTCGGTTGTCCCTGGTGTTGGGATATTCCCTTCGGCTGTCCGTGGGCCTGTAGTGATAGGTGTTGCTGCGGTTGCGGTTTAGGGTGACCTTGCTGCGGTTGGGTGGTGGTGTCGCCGTGCTGCCGCTGTCGGTGGTGCCGGTGTTGGCGTTGGTGGGGGTGCCGCCGGGGGAGCTGTGTGTGTTGGCGTTGTAGGGTGTTGTAAGTGCTGCCCTGGCGGTGTTCTGACGGCGGAGGGGGGACCTCGCCACTCCTGGCGGAGGTTCCCATGTGCGTCGTTGGCTGGTGGGTTGGCCTTGGCCCCCTCGGTGTCCTTGCTGCCGATGGTGTCTCACCGGGATGTGGGATGTGGGATGCTCCGGGTTGCTGTCGGTGAGGTCGGTGGTGAGGTCGTTGCGGGCGTTGCTATGGTTCACGGTGTCTCTGATGTTGTTGATGCGGCTGGTGGTTGGTGTGGGTCTGTGTGTGGGTTGTCAGTGGCTGCTGCTGGTGCTGGTGGTGGTTCTGGGTGCGGGCCGGCGGGTGGCGCGGTTGGAACGCCTTGGGTGTAACTTGGCCGCTGGGTGGTTTCTTGTGTTGGTCCGTTGTTGGTTCCGGGCGTCTCCGCTGGTGAGGGTGTTGTGGTGTTCGGTTTGGGTGTTGGCGTCGGTGCAGGTGTGGGTGTCGCAGTTCCTGGCCCTGGGTCTGGGCGTGGCCGTTTGGGTGTTGCTGGGTGTGGGCGTTCGCCTCTCCTGGCTGAGGGCTCGGTGGCGTTCGTTCGCCAGCCGTGCTGGCGTCCTTGGTGACGCCGTTGGTGGGGTTGCCCTAGGTGGCGGGGCCGTGGTGGTGGTGTTGGGGGCGTTGTAGGTGACGGCACCTCGGCCCGTCGTTGGTGGGGTTGGTGGTGGTGTGGATAGTGCCGTGGGTGTTGGTGGCGTTGGTGTTGCCGAAGGCGAGGGTGTCTTAGGTGTTACTTGGTGGTTGGCGTGTGTCGTGGTGGTCTGTTGGCGTGGGTGTTGTTGGTGTTGGAGCTGGGCGCGGCCTGCGTTTGGGTGGTCGGCGGTTCCGGGCGTGCCACTCGTGGCTGGCCGTCGCGGTGTTGGTGACGGTGCTGGCGAGGGCGCCGCCGGCGGAGCTGTGGGCGATGTGGGCGCTGCGGGTGTTGCCCTGGTGGATGGTGGTGTTCTGACGGCGGGGGTGGGACCTCGCCACTCCTGGTGGAGGTACCCATGGGTGTCGCTGGCCTGCGTGTTGGCTCCCTTGGTGTCGTTGATGCCGATGGTGTTGTACCGGGCGCTGTCGCCGTGGCGGTTGCCGTTGACGCTCTGGTTTGTCGGTGCTGAGGCCGTACTGCCGGTGTCGGTGTCGGTGATGCCGGTGGTGAGGTCGTTGTGGGCGTCGCTATGGTTCACGGCGTCTCGGCCGCTGCTGATGCTGGTGGTGGTTGGCGTGGGTCTGTGTGTGGGTGGTCAGCGGCTTGTGTTCAGGGCGGTGGTCGGTTTCTGTGGCTCTGTCCGGGAGGGTGTGCAGTAGGTGGTGTGGTCTGCTGGTGCTGCTGTTGGTGTAGGTGGCGCAGGCGTTGCTCCGGGTGGTGTCGTGGGTGAGGGTGGTGTTGGCGGCGCCGGTGGTGTGGGTGTCGCCGGGGATTGCATGGTGGTTCCGGGCGCGTGCCCTCGCCTCCCCTGGCCGGGGCTTGGTGGTTTGTTGGCTCACCGGCTGTGGTGGCTTCGGTGTCCTCCGGTGGCAGAGGTTGCTGGTGGCGACGCTGATGGTGGGGTGTTGCCGGCGATGGTGTGCTTGATGCCGTTGGCTTGGGTGATGTAGGTGCTGGAACCGGCGGTGGCGTGCGTAGGTTTCGTAGGCGTTGGTGCCGGCGTTGACGGTGTTGGTGAGGGTGTTGTGCTGGCTTGATTTTTGGCGGTGTTGGTGTTTCCGATGGTGTGGATGCCGGTGGCGGTGGTTCTGGGTGCGGGTCGGTGGGGGACCGGATCGGCTGGGTGCGGTCGTTGGTCAGTGTTGGGTGGCTTTTTGTGTTGGTTTGTTGTTGGTGAGGGTGTCCCATGTCCTAGTGTTTTGGTGGGTGCTGGGGTCGCTGGTGTTGCCGATGGTGCCTCCGTTGGTTTCGGGTGTGTCCGCTGTTGAGGGTGTCGTGGCGTCCGGTTTGGGCGTTGGTGGCGGTGCTGGTGTGGGTGTCGTAGTGCCCGGTCCTGGTGTTGGGCGTGGCCGTTCGGGTGTTACTGGGTGTGGCCGTTCGCCACTCCTGGCTGCGGGCTTGGTGGGTCCTCCTTTGCGTCCTAGCGGTTTCTGGCGGCCCTGCAGCCCCCCTGGCGGGGGGGGGTTGCTGGGTTCCTGTTGTTTGGGTTTGTGTGTGTTGCGTGTGTGGTGCGGGCGGCGCCTGCGCTTTGGTGTGTGGTGTGCGCTTGTGGGGCTCGTGTCGGTGGCGGTTGTGGGGGTGTGTGTTGTGTGCACGCTCGGGCGTGTGTGCGGTGTGTTGGTGGTGCGTTTGGGTGCCTGTCCTCGCCTTTGCGGGCGTGGTTTGGCGGCCCTGTTTGGTGTGGGGGCTGTGTGTCGTGCCCCCCCCCCTGTCTCGGCTGTGTGGTTCCCCGCCCCCCTTGGCTGGGGTCTGTTGGTGGTGTGTCCCCTTGCTGTCCCCTTTGCGTGCCCTCCTCCTTCTGTCTCTTTTCCGTGTCGCTTGGGGCGGTGTTTCTCTGGTGTCGTGCCCGGGCCTTCCCGGCTGTCGTGGGTGGGGGGGGGTCCTTGTCGCCGGCTCGGGTCCCTTCCCCTGGTGTTTCCCCGTGGGGGGGCCGTTGCTTGCACTCCCCGTCAGGGTGTAACTCTGTTGTACGGGCCGTCCATTTGTACTCGCTCGGTACAAATGGACCTGCTCCGTAGCCAGGTACTCCAGCCGTTCCCCACACCGGGGTCGGGTACACTGTGGGTCGCTGGGGAGTCCTTGCGGGACAGGCGCGTCTCTTGCCTGCCCCGATGGACGGTGTGCCCTACCCGCAGCCCCTCGCTGGGCCCAAACCGCAGTACGTGCCGTGGGGAGTGCTCTTGGTCAGGCCCATTGGTCACCCCCCCAGGCCGGTGCCACCGCGGGCCGCTGACCAACGGTCCCGGGTGTATCCCACCTTATTGCGTGTGCTCAGGTGGGGCCGATACGGTCACCGGGGGGGCCCCCAAACACCTGAGGTTGGGTCCCTCGCCTGCGTCCCCCGTGGGCCTTTTTCGTCCCGCCCCTCCTTTTCGCTGTGCGGTTTGCGGTGGTTGGTGTCCCGTCTCTCCGGGGTGGGGTGGTGGTGGGGGGGGGGGGGGTTTCGCTGTTCCTGGCTGTGTTGCTTGCGTGCGTGTCGCCCCCTCCTCTGGTCGTGGTTCGCCGCCGGTGTGTGTGTTTGTGGCGCGGTGCGTGCGCGCGTGGTGTCTGTGTTGGTGTGTGGTGCGTGGTTTGTGGTGTGTGGTGTGCGGTGGTGGTGTGTTGGTGGGGTTGTGGCGGGTGTGTGGTGTGGTTGGTCCCTCGCCACTCCTGGCGGAGGTTCCTGTGTGCTACTCCCCGCCACTCCTGGCTGGGTTTCGCTGCCTGTGGTGGTGTGCGGTTCCCCGCCACTCCTGGCTGGGGTTCCGCCGCCGGCAGTGGCGTGTGGTGTGTGGTGTGTGGTGTGTGGTGTGTGGTGAGCGGCGGTGGTGTGTTGGTGGGGTTGTGGCTGGTGTGTGGTGCGGTTGGTCCCTCGCCACTCCTGGCGGAGGTTCCCGTGTGCTACTCCCCGCCACTTCTGGTTGGGTTTCGCTGCCGGTGGTGGTGGGCGGTCCTCGCCACTCCTGGCTGAGGTCTCCGGGCGGCGGTGGTGTGTGGTGGGGTTGTGGCTGGTGTGTGGTGTGTTTGGTCCCTCGCCACTCCTGGCGGAGGTTCCTGTGTGCTACTCCCCGCCACTCCTGGCTGGGTTTCGCTGCCTGTGGTGGTGTGCGGTTCCCCGCCACTCCTGGCTGGGGTCTCCGGGCGGCGGTGGTGTGTGTTGGGGTTGTGGCTGGTGTGTGGTGTGGTTGGTCCCTCGCCACTCCTGGCGGAGGTTCCTGTGTGGTACTCCCCGCCACTCCTGGCTGGGTTTCGCTGCCGGTGGTGGTGTGCAGTTCCCCGCCACTCCTGACTGGGGCCTGCTGGCGGCGGTGGTGCGTGGCGTGTGGTGTGTGGTGTTCCGGATCACACGGCGCCCATAGCAGCGCACATGGGGTCCCGACGTCAGGGCACACAACCTGCGAGCATGTTATATCCAAGGGCAGGGGGTTGAGGGACGAATGTGACACCAGCACCCATGGGCGTGGCCTCCGAGAAAGTTGAACACCAGGGCACCGGATCACAGAACGCTTGTGGCGGCGACGACGAGGGGGGGGCCAGAGAACCGCCATGCCACCCTAAAGGCCGGCGTGGCATCAAGCCAAACCACCCTGACCTCCGGCAACCGCCCTGAGACGCCGACGCACACACCACCGGAGCCGCGAAGCACGGCATGGCACGGAACACAGCGAGCCCGAGCCGCGAAGCACGGCACGGCACAGAGCACAGCGAGCCCGGCACCCCGCCAACCAAGCCAAGGCGACTGGCCAGCAGACGCGAGCACGAACACCGCACCACCACACAGGCACAGCACCCCGGGGCTCCCATAGGGAACACGGGGATGCACCGAAGAGGATGGCGAAACGAAGGGGCTTCGCCACCGACGGGGATGTACATACGACCAGCAAAAGCGAGACCGAAAGGAAAGCCGAAGGGCACCGCGATGTACAAGATGACGGGTTGTGCATGTAACGCTGGCTCCAGGGCGGGGCAGGGCATGTCGTAAGAATTTTTAAAACTTTTCTCAGCAGGGGTCACGGAGGGGTCAAGATCAGATGCCAGGCAGCACGTAACAACCTACGTGCCCGGCGAAGCACACGAGGAACCCAGGGGAGTCGGCCGCACCGGCCACACCGTGATGCGCCGCGCCCGCCGACCACCACACCCACAAGCACAACAGCACACCGCAACTCTACGAATACGCAACTGACCAACCACCATTACCACACTACACTACACTGCAACTGGACAAACCAAGACGCGACTGACCAGCGCCGGCACGAAGGAACCGGCTACACAAACCACATCCAGCAGCAGAGTGACGGAACCCAGGCTAACCAAGCCGACCATAGAGCGGCCAAGACCACTGCGCACCAACCACACCGCAGCTGCAGCTGCGACCTGACCATAAACAGACCACACGGAAGCCTGCGAACACCAAACCAGCCAGGCGTGCATGGGTCAAAACGGGAACGGCGTCAAACGGGTGGGCCACACCATGGTGCGCCAGACCCGCCAACCACCAGGCCCATGGACACGACAGGCCACCGCAACTCTACCAGTACACAACTGGCCGACCGACATAAACACACTACACTACGCTGCAATAAGACGACCCAAGACGCGACTAACCGCCGCCGACGCGAGCGAAACGGCTATACGAACAACATCCGGCTATGCAACCACCGGGAGCAGCACGACGGAAGCCACGCTAACCAAACCGACCATGAGGTGGCCAAGACCACCGCACACCAACCACATTGCAGCTGCAGCGGCGACCTGACCATAAACAGACGACACGCAAGCCGGCCAACACTAAACCAGCCAGGCGTGCACAGGTCGAAACAGGAACGGCGTCAAACAGGTAGGCCACATCATGATGCGCCACACCCGCTGACAACAATACACAAGGACACGACAGAACACCGCAACCCTACCATTACCCAACCGACCAACTAACATTGACAAACTGCACCAAACCTCCGGCCCCCCGGGAGAGCGCAAGCTCAACCGAGTCAGGAGGCGTGAGCACGCGTCACGGCATGTGAGTCCTGTAGCACGTGCTTCTTCAAGTCGTCTCAAGCCTACTGAAAACCAACCCAGGTGGGGGTGCTATACAGGTGCCTGCAGGACAGGGCCTTTGGCCTGGCTCAAGGCCCCTGAGCCCCAGAATCCGGAGGTTGATGAGGATGTACGATGGGACCCTCCCCCACGTATCATCTGCCCGAAGGAGAGGAATGTGAGACTTCCATCGAACATGGGTCACCTCTCTGAGCAGAACCCCCTGTAGGGTACTGCTCGCGGCGACCGCGCCCTTGCCCCATGTGGGGGAGCCGCTTTGTGGGGGCACATGAAGTAGGGCCGTTGGTGGCTGAGCAAAAGCCCCTTGGTAAGACCCCCCTGGGGGGCAACCCCAGTCCCGAGAAGACCTACCTACCTACCTTCTCCCTAGCATTAAAACTGAGGCATGAACGCGGTGAACGGTATGAGGAACCGGGAGAGTCGAAGCAGGAAAGAGGATGTAATGAGGAAGGCCTTCAAGAAACTGGAGGGGCTGCAGTTGCCAAGTTGCGTGCAAAAGGTCTGCGCGAACGTGAAACTGAAGGATGGGACCATATGCAGCACACAGGCCCACATTGACATTTTGATTACGGAACAATTGGTTACCTTCCACCTTGACCATCTAGACAACAAGGATTTTGTCAACCACACCGCAGGCTTGCAGCAGTCTCGCTGCTGCACTGCGTGAGGGCTCGTGCACGCAACCTCTATATTCTTTTACATCGGCAAAGGTGTCGATGGGAAAATTTGAGCAGAGGTTGCAACGCTGTGCAATGTCTCAACTGAAGATTGGACTGGGAAATTGGGGTTATTGGGACGACGCAAAAAGTTTGAGGCACCGCTCGCCGTGGCCAAAGTGGAAAACGTTGACCGGTGCACCTTTGTGGCGAGCTGGGTACAAGGGAGCAGCTGTCACCCCGCAGACCCTCTCCGTGCGGAAACAACTTCAAAGGAAGGTTGAGGGACCCGCATCAGCGCCGACGATACAAACGCACTTCAGTACTAGCGAAGTGATCAATGTCTCCAAGCAGGACGAGTAAGGGACCAAGTACAGCTTAACAACATGCCGTGTCGGGGATATTGAAGAGACATCACCAGCCTGTTTCAGGGACTTGCAGTACCCGTTGTGGGTTGTCAGCGCTGACCTCTTCTTGGAATACGACTACGCACGATTCGTTCCCAAGCGGTTGTTCAATGTGATGATGTTGGGTAAGGATGTGATTTTCTATGGCGAGACTGATGTGCTGTCCCCTATTGGTTGGGACATATAGAGGCTCCGGCGTGACGAGAAGGAGTAGGACCCAAGTACAGTGGCTTTCTATCACGCCCACTTGCCGGTATACACTTGGATGTCGGGTCCCGACACCGGCAACATGTATCAGTTTGAGGAGCACACTGTGTGGATTGGAACAACATCCCGTTGTTCCAAGAAGGTATATCCGTCACTTTTGCTGTTTTTCAAGCCGTTGAGTGCGCGAGGGCTCGCGCACTGTAGCACCAGTCATGTGTGTTTCTTCCCATCACATTTGCAATTGCCCAACTATCTGGCTTACTCTGCTGGACGTGTCGAACAGATACAAAACAAAAACCTCGGTGGTTTCATGTCTCTGATTCACGTGCTGTGGTACCTTGACAAGTTCATGGTTGGTTGTAGAAATATTGATGCATTGGTTGTTGTAGATGAGACGCCGGCCATGGCAACAGAGATTGCGATGTCGGACACGAGGACTAAAGTCCTGTTTCTGGTTGTGTCGGTGATTCGGCAAAAGCACCTTAGCAGTGCCGTTGGAGGTGCTCTGCAGCATGCTATGGTCATGCGGTACATGTCGGACAACGATCAGATGGAGGACGGAGTAACATGTGCACATTGGGATACTCAACAGAACAGCCATTTGCGTGCATTCCGCTCTCGGTTTGGGATAGCGATTGATGTCACCAAGGGCACCACAAGGTGCATGTGGCAAAAGCCGCCCAAGAATAGGGTTCGGAACCGGTTTTACCAATTAATCGGAAAAACCGGTTATCGGCAATTAATCGGAGGTCATTTTCAAGTTAGTTAGAAAACCGAGTATTTTGAAATAAATCAAAACCAATTAATCGGACGGGTGAAGAATGGTCACTAATTCTTGGGTAATAGACCATGAGGTTTTTCTTTTGCAATGAAGAAGATATAATATCAACACAAATACTCACACAGTGCGAAAGCAAACTCTTGGAGCAATGTATACTGGTTTGTATGTTATTTTCTTTCAAAAATCAACAAAATAGTTGGTTTGAAAACCAATAATTGGAAAAGAACCGGTTAATTGGCTTGCTTTGTGGAAATAATCGCATTGAACAGGTTATTTTGAAAAGTAATAATCGGAATAACCGGTTATTTTGGGGAAAAAATTGAAAAAACCGGTTATTTTTAATAAAAGAGGTTACAAACCCTACCCAAGAACAGGTTGTGTTTGAGGCCCCCGTTGATGACAAGGAGTCTACTACCACTACTGCTGCAATTACCCTGCCCAAGGTGAAGAAGACTGCCCAAGTTGTGCCGATTCGGGGTACTGCGGCACGAAAAGGAACCCCCTCAAGTAGCCAAAAGCAACCAAAACAAAAGGAAAGCAATTGGACAAGGCAGAAGAAACAAACAATGAGGATGCCCACAAGGAGGATGAAGAAGGGGATCTAGATGAAGTACTAGAGACACAGCTGAAGCTGAAGCGGCCACCCACCTCAGGCTTTGATGCAAGTCCTGATGACGTGCCTAATGATCAGCCGAAGAAGAAAGCGAAGACTGCTGCAAGTGCAGAGTTCAAGCCGCCGTCCCGTTTCGGTTCTCAGCCATCCTGTGGTACCATTGCCTCTCCGAGTGGGGTAGGCTCCGTGGCAAGAAGCTTATCTGCCAAGTTGGCCAAGTGGCAGCACCGAAGAAGAAGTAAGTCAAGATTAAACGAGTTGTTTTTTTCTCTTTTTTGCAATCATGTGTGGGGCAGGTCTCGCGCACTCGCCTTCAACGCCAATGCATTTATACACCATTAAGGGGTTGTACGTTTTTGCAGAGCTTTTACTTCAGTGCATGCATGTATTGCCTTTCCTTTTGTGTTTTTGCTGCCTTCTCTACATAATTGTTTCCACGACTTTGAGTGCGCGAGCCCTGGCGCACTCAGGGGCAGAAAAAACAATTTATTTCGCACGACAAACTTCGTTACTACCTCCGCTACGTAGAATGAGATTTTTCAAATGGAACTTTTGAAATGGCAGGTGCTCGTGGGATTTTGAAATACAAATACAACAACTTTGGCAGTACCGACCTTCAAATCAAGCAAAATAATATTTTATTTTGCCAGGCAAAATGCTAAAAAAACCTGCAAATTACGTGAAAAACCATTTTTTTCCTGGTGTCTATTTCATAGATGTTCCAAATGTACAAAAAGGATGGTTTTGCCGGTTGCAATTTTTTGTGTATGCCCCTTCCAAAAAAGGGTGCAGTTTGCATCGGCTAAGGTAGTCACGCACTAGCGCCTCTTATGCAGCCTCAGTCGACAAGATTTGGGTCATACGATCCCCGTAGGATTGATTGACGTCAACTACCAATGCCACAGCCTGAGAAGGTTCCTGATGGGACCGTTGCAGCTCCTGGGTTCTTGGACTGCAAGTCACGAACTTGAGCCATTAGGGATTGGATGCCCATTTCATAGTGCACCATGAACCTAGGACAGCCACAGGTGTGTTTCAAGTCAGCCTTCCCCCGCGTGCGAGCGGGGCCCCTAGAATGTTGAGATGAGGGACCTCCACCCTAGCGGGGAGAAGATGACCCACCAGCGCGGCCAGCAGGAGCCCCAGCGGCCAAGGCGGGACAAGCCCCCCCCCCCCCCCCGGGTGAAACGAGGCTGTCGGGCGCGCTGCAATAGGTGCAGGGGCCCCGCCACTGGAAGAATGCCCCGCTCCCCGACCTCCCAACCACGGATCAGATACAGGATGCCCTCCACGTGCTGGATGTAAGTCACCCGCTGGGCTGATGGAAGAGGGGAAACAGGACTAACATGGTTTGGCCGCGGGGGTGGCGGCGGGGATTCTTCCACCACAATGAAGTGGGGTGATTCATGAACCACCTCACGTGTTTGGATGTGTGGAACAAAAACAGGCTCGCCCGCGCCCGCGAAAGCCCCCGGAGCCGCCCCCCCCCCAGTTGGGAAATGAGCCTGGTTGAGGTTCCTCCAAAGGGGATGTGGTAGAGGAAGGAGAGCGCAAATTTATTCGGAGCGCTGCAGAACCTCCCTCCACCGGATTCTCTCCTCCGAGCACAGGTTGTTAACCTTTGGCACCGCCAGGGAATCATCCACTGGAGATGGCTCATCTTTCGTGCCACTCATAGGCACCAAAGATGGATTCTCGGTTTTGCCCAGTGTAGGCCCCGGGGGGGAGTCCACAACGAGGTATGGGCGGTCTTTGACACAGCTCATGGGCGCTGGGCACTCCTCCACCACGACATGTTGGGGCGCCAGGGATTCCTCCACGACGATGTAGTGGGGCTCCGGGGATTCCTCCACGAGCGTTCATTGATCCCTCATTCCCGACATTGGGTCGGGAGGCGCGGGCGATGAGGCGACGGAGATGGGGGAATGGTGAAGTTCGCGACGTTCCAACACTCCAATCTCCTCCCCCTCACCGCGGCTCCCGCCCTAGGAGCCCACTTACATAGGGTAAAATTGGGTACGAAAAATCGGATCACGTATGAAACTCGTCTCGTACGAAGCAATTTGTACGAAACAAAATCCAACTGTGGTCCTTTTAGTTCGTTTCCTTGTTATTTTTGCGAGAAACGATGAAATTCCTACAACCGCACCGGGATTCTTGTGCGCGTAGACGCCGCGCATATGAAGCCGCATGTACCAAAGCTTACGCAACTTACGTGTGACTAGGACCTTTTTTAACTTGAAAAGCCACGATTTGTGTTGCACTCTATTTCAGTTTTTCGTTCGGTGTACCATGTCAGAAGCTGTCACGCACTTTCAACATCTGTCAGAATTGAACATGTACATTCTTGAGGCTGCCACAACGATTGGTGACCTTTTTACATCATCTTGGAGGGGTCTACCTTTGCTTCGCAACCTGCTGCGCTTGCGTGCAACTGCAAAACCTGTTGTTGACTTGGAAGGCATTAGCCTGAGGCGGTACGCCACTTTTCTCTGCACACCTCCTGTTGCGGTGTGTTTGTTGCTGGAACGAGGTCTCGGAAAAGAGCGACATCGCAAAGTGCTGTGTTTTATTGGCCCGCAAAATACGCTCTTTCGGAGGGCGATAGGCTTGTTCGCCCCAAGACCTTTCCCTGGGCGTAGGACTGGTAATGCCGCGTGGAAACAAATGGCCGCCGCCATGGACATGGGTCCACCCCGTTACGCAAAGGGCTCCACCGCCCAAGGGGCGTGCGGGATCTATTGGAAATTTACTTCGTGACTGGAATATATTGATTCCATTCCATGCTTGTGGTCTACTGTTGCACACCCGGACGCCGGCTTCCGTTTTCTCATACGGGGTGATGCGCACCCAGTGGCATCTTGCAAATAGTCACAGTTAAATATCTATATTATAAATCAGGAAAAAGCTGCAAGATCCGTGTCCCATTGCTGGGTTTTGTGCCTGGCATATTGTTCTGACAAAGACTTGGGGCTACTTGCAGCCCAAATATCAAAGTGTGAAATTGTCTTTCGTGCGAAACACTTTTCGTTTGTACGAAGCGTTTTCTACGTACGAAACATTTTTTAGGCTTTGCGGAAGCTCATTTCACTGAAGAAAGTCTCCTTGCGGCTGGGTAAGGTCCCATGTACCGTGCAATTCGGCGGCGACATCTCCTCGACAAAAAGACTGCTAGGCATTGCGATATCTTGGATGGTGCCTTCGTTTTATTCCACAGCCTATTGGGACGGCTGAGCCTCATTTTTTGTAGGGGGTGACGAGAAGCGCAGAGTGGAAAGTCACGCCGCCCGCAAGAGTCTGGAGCCTATTTGTGTTGTAGCACAAGGTGTGGTTGCAGACCCCGTGTTTCAAACGTGCCGGAAGAATTTTTATCCCTGTATATTGCACCGTATAAGTGGCAAACTGGTGCTCCTCTGGGTCAATGTGCAGCTACCACTCCCGAAAAGACGACAGAGTAAGCTGCAAAAATGTTTCACAGTGGCTGGTATTCATTGCACCGTAGGCGGAGCTGCCTCCCCGGATGGGGAAGAGTGTCAACGGCTCTTTGAGTGTTGGTGCTCCATTGCCGTGATCATGGGGGTCCATGACAGTAGTGTTGATCAAGCTGTCACCAATATGGCAGTGGTCCTTCGTGCTCCGTACCGCTCTTCACCCCATTGTGATACATTGCCGGACCAGGTGGCCCGTGCAGCACAAGCGTTCCGAAAAGTTGTGGCGCCCACCTCAAAAAGGTCATATTTGTACATGCTGGAGCATGATTTTCCCGACGTGTTGCGGTCACTGCGAGGTTTGGGTCCAGGTATGTATTCGAATGATGTGACGGAGAGTGTCGATGCGCTGATGAACAAAATTTATATATGTTTTTAATGAACTGAAGGGGTGGTATTGTTGCTTCTAAAGAGTACGCAGCGCTTAGGCAGACGTTGCAGTACCTCTTCATGCTGCATCATTCGCATATTGTGGCCCATGGCAAGCCCCGCCCAACCATGTGTGTCAATGCAGTCCTTTTCAACGATGAGTGATCCGTCGTTCGATGAGGATTACCGGAAAATCTTGGAATTTCAGGTATTTCGTAATACTTGTTTCGTACGAAACATTTTGCTTCGTACAACGTATATTTGTTTCGTACGTAGTATCGTTTACGAAACTTGGATCACTGTGTAGGCGTGGCGCAGGCAACATGGCACCTTGGCTACAACGGGGAACCAGCCGACGGCAGCGCCGCAAGAAAGCGGGGGGGTGCAACGGCAACCATCTGTGGAGTCAGAATCTGGAGCCGAGGGGAGTGAGAAAATGCCGGCGTCGCCGGCCATTCGAGCACAACTACCCCGCCGGCCACTCACGGCAAGCCCAGGTTCGCAGACATCGCCGTCATCCCGCGGGTCCAAGCCCCAGTCCCAGTCCCAACTGGGAACCCAGCCCGCGCAGGCGCAGAGTGACCCTTGGACACCGCGCTTCCAACATGGGCCCGTCAACCACTTCTTCACACCCGGTGAGGTGGACCGCCTCTTTGGGCTCCCTTGGGCCAAGTGTGGCTGGACTTCTTGTACAAGGGCGTTGTTCCCCAGCCCAAGGAGCCTCTGTACACCGACGACGACAAGGTGCACGAAAATTGAGCGCCTATTGCAGCCCCATGGAGTCTATTGGAGCACAATTCTGTATAGAATAATGCCATTCGTAGCGAAGTGGACCATGAAAAAAGTACATCGACTGATGTAGCATAAAGACTCACTTTGTGCGCATCACAATTCCGAAACCGCAAAACGGTGTCGCTTGGTAAAGCCCCATTTCTTACCCAAACAACCTCCATACCTTCCCAACGAAGACTCCTGCACCACCCAATCATTTGGACGACTCTGCCACACTCTGCACCCATACATTGAACAACAAACACAAAGCACTGAAACATGTAAAAGATGTCCGCATGGATCAAACTCATTGAGCACTTGTTGTTGCATGCACATAGGTGTGCGCACACCAGCTGATCCCTTGTTTTCCAAGCGCTTGGTGTAGCCGCACTCACTGGGCTGCACCACATGGCTTGGAGATTCTTCAACCTGCTGGTGTCCGTGACTGGCTCCCTCAATGATACTGGTAGAGCCATTAAGCACACCATTGGTGCATGCGTTGATGAGCAAATGTCACAAGAAGGCATTATGTTGAAATGCCCTAACGCAGCAAAGGTGTCTACGTGTGTGTGTGTCTGGGCAAGCACGCATGTGTGTGGCATCAAAACACAACAACCGAAGCATGCCACGCACAAAACAGCACATATTGGGGGATGGGGGGCAATAGGATGTTTTGCAAAGAGTGCAAACAACAACAAGCAGGAATGAATGTAAAGCGGGCACCAATGTGCACATGAATCATGGACCTAAGCAACAAAGTGGAATGGGGCTCTAATAATCCCCCAATTCTTACCAAAAGAAGCCACACACTTTACCCAAAAAACCCCAAAAAATCCAACGGAGTCCATCACAACTCGAGGGGCCATACTGAAGGGTGGGAGTCCATAACCCCACTCGAGGGGCCACAAAAAATCTGTGTGTTTCAAGTATGTGGCCAAAATCTGGCGCTTGAAACGATTTTACCAAAAAAAAAACCCATGTCATCAAATTTCACCAAAAAAATCCACTTCTTACCAAAAAAAACCCACATCTTACCCCATCCCCCCAAAAATTTTTACAAAAAAAACCCAAATGACCCCAAGAACCCCCCAAACCTTTCCAAAAAAAACCCAAACCTTACTGGTTTGTTTGGTAAGAAATGGGGTTGGAGTTTTTTGGTAAAATCTGGTAAGAATTGGGGGGTTCTTTAGTTAAAAAAAATTGGGGTGGAGGGGGGGGGGGGTTGGTACACACCACATGAAGCACGAACTGCAAAATGACTAACAGTTGAGACAGACGTCAATCGACGCAATCATGGAAATTCCTCAGCTTCCTCTGATGTGGCGTTTCTACAGAGTTGTATGCGGTATGTACTGTAAACATGAGGTGAACCAGGGTTAGACAGCTCATCGGTAGCACTGCCACAGCCTGCCTGCCAACCACCACAAAAGAGGACGAGATGTGAGACAACTTGTGTGCGAATGCACAAACAAAACAGACAGACCTGCAGGCTCATTGCAATATTAACTCCACTTGGCACACGACTTCCCGTTCCCGGCAATGGTGGTGGTGCCACAATACAACCAAAGCCCTTGCATACCTGTGTTCTGTCACATACACTGGCAACATTTGCAGGTCATGGTGCACAGAGGTGGAACTGTGTTGAAAAACACAGAGCACTTCCAATCTGTTGCACACTGAATGGTGTATATAATGACAGGGCCAGGAACAGGAGCTCGAGCCGAAATATAATCTTTACCATGGTCCAAAATTGGGCCAAGCCTTTGAAGCTCAGTCTTTGCGCAATGCCAATCGCCACACGTACACACAAGACATTGTGTGCAAGTACAGTGTGTGCATACGCAAATACAATCTGTGTGCAAAAACGTGGGAATCTCCATTCATCCTTTCCCGTGGTTAAAAGCACCAGTTGCTCCTCTGCAGGGATGGGCAATGACCCACGGGGGCTCCCACCCACTACTTCTGGAAGGCTGATGCCATGTTGGGAGATAGATCTGACATAGCATTGTGCGGAAAAGCAGAAAAACTTTCTTTGACGACACGAAACCCATTGTGGACTGGGACGGCCTACTACCATGGCGTGTCTGATAATTGGTGACTGGTGAAACCTGTGTTCTTTTGGGTGCCACCTCGGCAGGATTGGGCCAAAACTGCCTGTTTCTTGTGGTTTGGCCATCTCTACTTTTAAGAACATTTCCACCAACTCTGGCCAAATTTTGGCCACTTCTGAAGGTGAATTCTTTCCTCCCTCACATGCAAGCAGCCCAAACCATCAATGGGTTTCGGGCTGAAAACTTGGCTTTGCCAAGGACAAATCTGTGGCATTTCCTGATGTCATGTTCCCTCCGGCGTTCCAAACCAAGAAGAAATCATTTTGGTATTATTGAGGGGTGCGTGATTGAGGGGGGCCGAATCATTTCCAGCTGCAGGTTGGACAACCTGCAGTGTACCGGCTGCTTAGGTGTTGTGTGGGTGGCTTTATGTGGGTGAAATGAAATGTGGGTGGCCCCTGCGTGACTTCCATGGTTGTGCTCCAGGATGGTCGGCACTGAGATACCGAATGGTCATTGCCACTCGCTAGCATTTCTCCACCTCCCTGGCCCATGGAGCCCAGCCTACACTCACCAACAACAGGTTTTGCATCAATTGATGCCCCAGGTACACAAAATCTCTTTTGACTGTGTTGCCTCAAACACCTGGAGACATCCGCCGTCGATCAGGAAAGCGGGATGCCAGCGAAGGTGTTGCATGGATTTTCGTGGGCCTGGCTGGAGCGCCCTTCTCCCTCTCCTTCTCCAGCTCCCTGTCCCCATCTCTGTCCACATGCTTGCGCCTTGCCTTCTCTTTGTCCTTGGCCCCCTCTTTGTTGCATGCTTTGTTCCCATCCTTTCCCTCCAGTGCCCTTGGGGTTTGGGACTGTGACGTGGCTCGCAAAGGGGTGGCGCTGCGCATGCGGCGTTGCACGCGGGCAGGGGACTGCTTGGCTGTGCGGTCCTGAGGCTTGCCTTTGCCTTTGCAATGTAGCGCAGAGGGAGGATGCAATTCAGTACGCGGGCTGCGTGTGTGCCCCTGAGTGCGAGGGCCGTATTTGCCTGCACTGCATTCCGCATGATACTGCTGGTTGAGGAGTTTGCTGACCTGTGTAGTGTGAAGGCAAGAATCAGCAAGAGCGCATGCGGAGCAAAACAATGCATGGAGTCCGAGCAGGGGTCACAGATGTGGGCAACTTTGGCATGAAACCGCTACAAAAATTTGGGAGGACGAATGATTGCCTTTGCAAAGCAACTTGTGCAGATTGATACACACCTGCCAATCTAACCCTCATTGCCTATCCCTGAAACACGCGAACCATCAATCAGCCACAGTAAGGCCTCGAAGTAAAATGAAAATATGCATGTACAGGGGGGGGGGGGGGGGAAATTCTGTACGGGGATTTTTCCGCAGGGGAAAATTCCGCATGGGGAAAATTCCGCACCTGTCCCAAAAAAAAAATCAAGGGGAAAATTCCGCACCTCCCAAATCTTCAGTGCATTGGAAGCAAAAGGGATCCTGGGATTGCGATCCCCAAAAGACATACACTACAACAAAGCAACCATCACTGATTCTGCAGATGTCTGAATTGTCAAAGAGTTGAACTCCACCAAAGGCATCTGCTTGGTGAGCATCCTGTTTTTGCGCCAAAGAACACAAATAAAACAAGACTGGATGTTGCTCAATGCACCAGCTGCATGAGCACTCAGCGTGCATTAGCTGGAAAAGAAAACGTAAAATGGGTACAAACTGGCAGCCTCTTCTCGCTGCTTGTCATCCCATTTCTTCCATGGCTTGGAAGTGCTTGTAGGCGTCTTGCGTGTGCCCTTTTGGGCTGAGACAGCTTGCAAATGGTGCACCAAATCGCGCACAGCAGTGTGTTCGGTGTCGCTTTTGCGCACCACAAAGCGGTCCATGATGTGTTCCTAAAAACATCATGGGGAACACAAACATATGGCACATGAGGAATCCTGCCCCCCCTTCCCTGTTGGTTGACAACACCTGCAGAAGAGCGGGAACAAAACAAATGGGAGTGCACGGCGAAGCACAAGGCATACGGTGGTACGGTGGCTTACATGGACAAAATTCCGCACGGGGGAAATTCCGCACCTCCCCTCGAAAAATGAGGGGAAAATTCCGCACCAAGATGAAATACGGAATTTTCCGCGCGGAAAAATCTCCCCGCGGAATTTCCCCCCCCCCCCTGTAATGTTTTTCTGGCAAAAAGCACCGTGGCACCAAGGACAATGGAGTGCACGTGGTGTAATTTGAGGGCGGCAAACAGTAGGGCAGCAAAGCGGACATCGCAGGGCTGTGTGTATGTATGTATGTGTGTGTGTGTGTGTGTGTGTGTGTGTGTGTTGGACACACACAGCATACTCAAAGCTGTAATGGCGTTTGAAAATGATGCACCAACTCTCTACAGCCCTATTTGCTTAGCAATGCTCAGATACTTGAAACCTCCTCTGTGCACACGTGTGTGTGTGGGTGTGGGGTGTATGCATATAGGGCATGTGATCTTTGTTTAAGAAACACAGGGGGCGACTACAACCGGACCTGATGCGACACCCCACCAGCTATATGTCAAAACTTGGGGGGGGGGGGCAGTTTGGGGGTGCGAAGGGTCGGCTGGAGGGTGTGGGGGGGGGGGGGTTTGGCCGGGGGGGGGGTCCCAAGGTGGGGGGGGTCTGCGCGCGACCCACTACTACCACATGCATACCTCAAGGGGCCACGCCCAAGCGTGGGAGTCCGTATCCCTAACTCAAGGGGCCACGCCAAAGCATGGGAAAGAGAGAAAGAAAGACGAAAGAAAGAACGCACTATGTAACCACCGGCGTTCGCCCCTGAAAGTTTTGGGAGTGCAGTGGAGCCGGGGGAGAGCTCTGAATGCAGGATCTTCACTTCACAACAAACATAGCGCCTCGTCTTGCTAATTTGGCGCTCAAAACATGGCTGGTTTGATGAAAGGGAAGCATGCACAAAAAAACTTTGGCGCCGTTCGCGCCATGGCCCGGACACCACTATCTCTCAAAACCCGGGGGGGGGGGGGGGGGCTGGGGGATGTCGCATACAGGGACCAGGCCCGGCCGCCCCCCCGTCATAAGAAACCACCAAACACGCGGTTGTAGATGAGGCCCGCTTGTGTGCCTTTGGAGTGAGGTTGTGTAGCCTTTGGAGGGGCTGCACACAGATTCCAAGCACACTAGTGGACTTGCTATCCCAGTGTTCAATGGCCTCTTTGTCGCTGTAAAATCTCGTGGTGGCTTTCTTGGGATAACCGGTGGGGACGAATATTTGTTACCGTGAAGCAACACTTGCGGCAAGACCTCATCTGTGGAAGGTGCGTCGCCCATTGTACATACCTCTGACGGACACAAATTGGGAATCATGGAGGGCAAGAATCATGGAGGGCACAATGAAGAGAAAAAACATTCAACGCACGGTATGTTTGGTGTGCCAGCACAAAAGTTGCATGAGTTGGGGAAGGGGGGGAGATTTCGGTGTATAGTACATCTAAGTGATGCGCCAATGCACTGTTATGGTTCGGAGAGTGGAGTGGCACACTTAGAAGCAGGGCACTACAAAGCTGGTGCCATTCCGCGCAACAACCACAATCTAGCCTATGGCAGTTGCATGGGGGAGGGGGGGACAAGAAGTAGAAAGCACCTTGCATCCAGCCACGCATGTGGGTGAAAGCAGTGCTTGGGTAACCTCTTGCAAGGAGAGCTTGATTACCTTCCCACCCGGTTCCCTTCTGTGCAAGATTGTTGTTGCAACACCCTGCATTGATAGTCACCCGCCATCTCACAAAAGAATGGATAACACTAGGTGCCCTAGTCTTAGGCGGCTCTTTCCGAGGGCGTCTAGAAACCCGAAGTTCGTTCCGGCAAATTTGCGGGGGTGTTAAAAATGGAGATGAAAATTCAACGTGTTTGGCATGTTTGAAAACATGGTCTAAAAATGAGGTTTTCCACAAATCACCCATTTTTCCACCTGTCCAGGAAGCAGCAAATTATTGGGTTTTTGATACCTTTTTTGTCAACCCTGCAGAAAGTGGTGCATATTGTTGAGGGTTGAAAATTCATACCTTCAGGTCCTCCCAAACAACACTTGCAGCCTTATGTACATTTCCATCAACATATTCATGCAAGCTGCTCCGAATGCGACTATCATGCAAATTTTTCTTGTCAGAGCGGGCAGCTTTCAAAATGAGGAACAAATCACATGCAGTGTCCAGCGACTTGCATTGTGGATTGGCGCGCATGGTAGCAACAAGCCTTGCCAACAATGCCTCACAACTTTCCTCAACGTGACATCGCCCATGTAAGTTGTCATACCACTTGTCCCATACCCAGTAGTTCCCAGTGTCCGCAGGTACTCAACGTTGTACCGGAATTCATACAGCAGATGTGTCAGAGTTACATAGGAATACCGTAACACCTTGTGAGCAACCTCTCCTGAATAGGCAGACTAGCCGCACTCACGGACGAGGTGCCCAATGAGGAATAGTGCCGGTGTAGATCCAAAGAGGAGGCGTGTGCACTGACCCAGTAGCCGACCGGCATTCAAGGATGCCAACATAGGGGGATGACACCTACCACGTAGCAACACTAGGTTCTGCTGTATCTGGATCTTAGACTTGGAGGCAGAAACAAACAAACATGCGAACATACGCTCCTTAAAGATCACCTTGGGGAATGCATACACCGGGACATCCGCTGCTTGAATACCATGGCTACATGCCACCATCAATGGGGGGAAAAGGCGGTATGTGGCAGTAACGGTGTACTTATATGGGTGCCATATACCGTACACCAAGGGGGGGGGGGGGGTTCGACAAAGCTTGTGACCCAAATTGTACTCATGGCATGAGACACTATATATCATCTTCATGATACTTCAGTGTATCTTTTCATCGATGAGTATGGGAAGCACACAGGACGTGTGGTCCTATATTTCAGACATAACTAATACGAGTCCAAGCAGATCTGACATAGATCTTGACTGAAGTTCTGAAAGCATGAAGGGATGCCATTGGGTGCTGTGCATTGCCGTTCGTCGAACATCCAACGTCCAACGGATGTATTGGAGGGGTATCTCGTCTTGTGTAAGGGTAGACAGTGCTGACATGAAAACCAACTGAGTGGTAGTCAACAAGATGCCCACCTGGGCAGTAGAAGCTTATTGTGTGGGAAGGGATGTAAACCCCCACAAAAACTCAATTGCTTTGCTACTAGGAGCTACAGCAATTGCTGTACAATTAAGTGATGTCTTTGACTCATGTGGGGTGGGGTGGAACCGGCGACGATAGAAGTTATTAAACCATAACACAAATATAGCGCCTTTCATACAAGCCCACAAAGCTGCGGCACAACCCTGTTCCCTAGTTGCAAGAGAAGGTGCACGTAGGGCACACAAACCAGAGCGTGCCAGCTTGTGTCGAACGCTACGCGGGAGCAACTTCCTCGTTGTGACGAACCAGGTCAGCACGAGGACGACAAAGTAACAACATCAGACGGTACAAATTGCAAGCCTCTTTGGCTGCTGGACCAAACCACCTAGCTGTGCGCTTGCCGCTGCGCAGCAACCTAAGTTGCCTAAGAAACATCTTGAGTGTAGGGCGGGTATTTCTGTTTAAAGCGGAGTGACAAAGCAAAGGAAAGAAATTCATCCGGCTGACCCCCCGAACTAGCAGCATCTAGAAAATCATCCTAGTCCCGTATGTGTTGCCCGCCAGGAAGGTGACAAAGGGCGTTGCATCCATAATGTCAGCACAAAGCCATACTTGAGCAACAGGCAGGCAAAGACAGGGGCTTGATCTGCGGGTAAGTAAGCACGTGGAGAATGACAACGCAAGATTGTTGAAGACAGATACCTTGCCAATGTCCATAGCCCAACACATAGCCAATAGTTCATAGCCCACCAAGAATATAGTCCATGTACCAGCCCTGCAACTTGGTGGTTGCAGCCTTTCAAGGGTTGCCACAGTAAATGTGATAATGGGGTGTAATAAAAAAAAGAGAACCTGGCAGGGCCACAACCAACATTAGTGCGAACTACTTACAAAAAATTTACAAAAGACACACTTGAAAATCAAGTCGGCATTAGTATCTTGAATACCTCGGTTTTGCCTCCCTCTAAGGGATCCTTGGTGCACATCTTGAACAGAGGTTTTTTCAATTCCCTTTGCAGCTTGGTGCAAAATTCTTGGTCATTTTTTAGTTGACCATTAGTATTTTGGGGGTATTGAGGACCCACTCCATACCATTTTGCGACACATCCACACACTAGGACGGGCGTTAACATCACAAGCAGCAACAACAGCATAAGCAATGGCGGCAGCAACAGCAACGCCACCCAACATTCCAATATATCTCCGATTGACACAAGGTGGCACATGCAAGGTACAATGAAGAACCTTACATTCATGGCACCCTGTGTGAGGTGTGCCATCACAAGAACGGCATGTGTCTACGGGGTTCGTAGATTTGGGTTCGGTGTACATCCGAGCCAGCTCCCAATGCAGTGCTGAGGTCCTGGGGCCGGAGGCCAACTCGGAACGATTGTACTACGCAGTAGCTTCAGCCGTTTCACGCCGCAGCCATAATCTATCCTGTGGCACTTGCAATATGCCCTTGACAACATGTCGCGATAAGGCACAATGCAATGTCAAGAGACATGCTGGATGGCAATTGACACCATCACTCTGCCGGATGAAGGTGGAATGCACGGGTGCCACTGCAAATGCAAGGGCACTGACAACATCCAAAATCCTTGCCCACTTCTTCCACTTGTGGTTAAATGCCGTCTCGTCAAGCAAGGGTGGTGCGAAAGACATATCAATGGACAACCCTCCCAAAATGCGGTCTGCCGACGATCCAACCAACTGCTATCAGCGTTGTGGACTAGTACATGAGGCATTCCGCAATGAGTCACGGACAACCCACGCCACACATATTCTGTCTCAATCCACACTACGAGCGGTCTAGGCAGCACGCCACGAATACACCACAATCTGAGCATAGTCTATGACATAGCTTTCGGTGGTGAGGTCCCTGAAAAGGCGAGGTCCCTGAAATAGGGGGTTGCAAAAGGCTCAGTGTGGGGGACAAAATCTGCAGTGTCCCACAAATGGACGGATTGGTCACCCCTACCGTCTGGGGGGTCCGCAACGGTTTGGAGCGAGGGACAAAATCAGCAGTGGCCCACAAGTGGGCGGATTGGGTACATTGCCTATGCCGTCTTGGGGGTCCCCAACTCCTCGGTGCGGAGGTGGACAAAAACAGCAGTGGCCCACAGGTGGGCAGATTGGATACGTCACCCGTCATAGGGGCCGCCGCCAGCCAATGTGTGACCCCGAGGGGTGTGCGACAGTTTTGGGGGCTGTAGGGGGGGGCGGACCCCTCCCCCCCCCTTGGTTGACCCAAACCTTGGGGGTCGGCGGGTCGGGCAGTCAGCCGCCGGGCTCCCCAAGGGGGGGGGGGTCGGTGGGTACCCCAACATACATACCTCGAAATGATCCGCATGACACGCTGATCATTTTGAATATGCACAAGTGGGGTAAAATTTTTTTCAAAAAAATTTGCCCATCAACTCAGGCTCCCATCAGCCAAGGTCCGACCCGGAGGCCGGGTCGGGATCAAAATCGTTTTTTTGTGCTTTTCAGCCATTTTTCAATTCTCCACAAAATTCTGATTCTTTTGAGTACAGACACATAGGGTCGAACACCAAAATTTCCCCCTGCCATATGCCTAAAACAAAATCTCCGGCGCCCACAAACCCATTGTTCCGTACAACAATTTTGGGGTCTGTAGAGGGGGTCCCCCCCCCTTTGGGGTCAGGTCCTGACCAAGATCGGCCCCCGTCCCATGTCACCCGTGCCGTCCCAGGGGGGGGGGGGGGTCCTCAGTGCTTCAAAGCAGGGGACAAAACCAGCAGTGGCCCACAAGTGGGCAGATTGGCTACGTCACCCCTGCCGTCGGGGTGGTCCCCAACACTTCAGAGCGGGGGACAAAATCAGCAGTTGCAGTCAGAAGTGGAAAAAAATTTCTTAGTAAGTTTTTTACTTAATAAGAAAAAATTTACGAAGGAAATTACTGTGCAAAAAAAATTATGTTTTTTTACTAAGTTCTGAAACTTAATAAAAAAAATTTTAGATTATTTTTTACTAAGTTTTACCACGGATCTTACCTCCTGCGGGTCCGGTCCCAGCAGCCAGGTTTGGGGGGCTGGATGGGGCAGGTCAGAGGTCAGAAAAATTGTTCACGCTTTGCAGAGATGTTTGGATTACCCATGAATTTCTGAGCATTTTGAGTATACATACATAAAGTAAAAACAAAAATTAACCCCCCACAAATGCTAAAACAAAATTGCTGGCGCCTTCAGCGCCGAATTGGGACCAAATGTGGTCCGGGCCTTCTAAACATTTTGGCCATTTCAAGGGTGTGTGTGTGGGGGGGGGGGGGGGGGGGGTAAGGGCTGTAGCTCCACACACCCCCTGACATGACCCCTGCTATCTC
Organism: Eutreptiella sp. 'Long Island Sound 2002'; assembly: GCA_964036045.1. Lineage (NCBI taxonomy): Eukaryota > Euglenozoa > Euglenophyceae > Eutreptiales > Eutreptiaceae > Eutreptiella > Eutreptiella sp. 'Long Island Sound 2002'. The sequence goes on along the minus strand of OZ038384.1, from coordinate 61,513,083 downwards.
CAGGTGCCCAAAGCTAGAAGGAATCAAAAAGGCTACATAAACCCTAGATTTTGCGGACCCCAAAGCAGGGAGGAACAGGGCTTGGAGGAATCAAAAAGGCGACATAACCCCTGCCATTTTGGGGTGCCCAAAGAAAGAAGGAATCAAAATGATTTTTTTTATAATCTGAACCACCTTTTTGGATAAGCTTCGGACCTTAGGAAAAAAACCCAAGATATTGTATAAATTAGGAACAAAATATTTGTTTGCATACTTTCAAAACCTAGTAAGTTTTATTCGAAAATTGTTCACTTACCTGTGCATGTGCAAGGGTGCGGGCACAACTGTCCAATTCCCATGGCCACACCATGCCCATGACTGCACATGAACAATATCACAAACACCATGAGAAAATGTATGTGACAAGAAATTGCAGGGGAGCCCCAGAGAGATGTGGGGAAAAGACAGAAAACTAGAAATGCAATGGAAATGCAGGGGAGAAACAGCTCATTTGCAAATTGAACTTCAATTGGTCAGTGTGCTGACTGCATTGTATTTGCATTGTGTGTGTTTGTGTGTGTGTGTGTGTGTGTGTGTGTGTGTGGTAGAACAATATTAAAGAGGGAGGCCCGCATGGGTCCAGGGCCCCCAGCGGTCGCCTGAGGCGCCAGCTTGAAAAAGACAAAAAAAAATGTGTGTGTGTGTGTGTGTGTGCTGCAATCTTGATGCTCTGTCTATTCAGCATTCAAATTGACCTTGCAGGGTGTCCCATTGACAGCGCTTAATTTTTACCCTCCTCCTCTCCCAGATGGGCATGCATCACATATCTCCACTTGATCTAAACGTGGGAGGCTCACAGTAACGCAGCTGGAAATAGATTAGCGCACAGTACCTGCAACTGCTCGGCAAAAGATACTGCTGACAACGGCGGCTGCGTATGCGCTACATCAGGTGGTGATTCTTGGCACAATGGCTGAAAATGAATATGAGCAAATGATTGCAGCCGGCAGCCCAGTGCAATTGCATCTTGGATCCAGGTGTGAAGGGCTCACTTTGGCTGCCCCAAGTATCCGAAAATGGCCAATATTTGCGAGCGCGCGCGAAAATACAGAAAAACCGTTGGCTGTTCTAATAAAGGTTGCTTCTTGCCACATTACTGGGTCACAGTTGCACATTATCAGGCCATATCAAGCACTGTTCGGGCCTTGGCTCTGCCATGTCATGGAATTGGACCAAACCTGCATGACAGCTGTCAACCAGGGGCCTGAGGGTACCAGAGTCTTCATCCCACGCCCAGCAGGTGCAGGCCACACACACGCGCGCGCGCGCGCATGCTCACACATACAACCACATTGTGCATGGGCAGCCCCACCTTCAAGCGCACACCTGCACTGCCGCCGCAGTGATGATGCGGGCGTAAATCTTTGGATCAAAATCCCAAACATCTTTGACCATGGAGCTTGCCCCGACCGCACGTGTCATGGGTAACACTTGGCACTCAGCCAGCACAGGCTGACCTGCAGAACACACTGAAGATGGCCCTTTGCATTGTTCTCTTGTTTGCCTCTGCCGCTCTTGCGCTGAACTGCAGACCAAAGCTCCGATACATTCCTGTAAAATGGGGCTTGGGCAACCACTGGGCAGCCGGGCTTGTGTTGCCAGTTCTGGACTGCAGGACTCAGGGTCCGCAGAACTGTGCGCAGGCGTGCTCTCACACGCAGAGGGGCTGGACACATGCCCTCCGGTGTGTGGGCATTGGCTGCGAAATGCCGCACATTTGGGGCTCTGGCCGCAGGAATCTGTGAGATCCGCATGTGCCATGCTGCCAGGAGGCATGTGAAGCTGTCGGGCAACGGACTGCAGCGCTGGTGATGCGGGACTGGGGGGGCTGAAGGCATGACATGATGTGTGCGGGTCGGTGTTACGTATGGGTGCGGCCCCAGTATCACACTTTGTGTCAGGGGTAAGGGCATCATGAGGTAGGGGATGTGGCGGGGGGGTGGAGGACAGGTTAACATTCTCTGCAGCCGTTACAATGGTGCTGCAATTGGGATTGGTCATGGTATTTTGTGGCCGTAGCTGTAGTTCAAGATTGCCTGTGTGCGTTTGGGCACTCAGAACCATATCAAGAGACACATCATCCTTCAATGGGCAATCACGCCTCAAGAGGCTATCAGTGATAGCTGTAGCGACTTCGGAGACGTCAGGGGAGCTGCTGAATTCAGGAATAGAATGGTGCAGTTCTGGGTGTGTCGATACTGGGGCTTTGGTGTGGTCACCTTGCGCAACCTTCAGCTGATGCTCCAACAGATCGACCTTCGCCTGCCAGACCCTAAAAGAGGGTGCAAAGCGAAGAGGTTGGGAAGCTAAAACAAGATACACGTGAAAGGCATACGGAAGAGATGATCCCAGAAGGGAGCCACCAACGTTGTGGCAGCTGAGGTACACACTAAATGCCAAAACACACAGGATACCACGAGGCCCACAATGACAAACTCCAAACCATAGTGATTGATGTGGGTAGTGCTTACCCATCACACAAGGAAATACCACCTGCAAGGTAGAGGGTGAAAAATGTAACTTGTGTACAAACAAAAATCGTAAAGTCACATATTTTTTTTGCGGTAAATGTGTGTAATTTTTTTTTGTGGTAACTCGTGTAAATTAGACAAATGCAACTTTTGCAATATGCGCAATATGTACAACTGCCGGTTCCGTACGGCACCCCATAGTGACCTTAATGATGAGACGCCGAGTCCACAGTGCACCTAGTACTCTGTGTGGCCACCAATTAGTTGGGACTCGGCCAATATAACATAGTATCATGTCATTGGCATTAAAACACAAAATCAGGCCCAAGAAAAAGAGTCGCGAAAGGGCAATGGCCAACATGAGTGCCACCATTACAGGCCACCAAGGCACTGGGATGGGGCCAAGATAATAGCATGCAATATAACATTGTTTCACATGGTGTCATTGGCAGTAAACCCAAAATTAGGCCCAAGAAAAGAGTCCCGACAGGGCCATGGCCAATGTTAGTGCGGACCAACATAATAGCATTCTTATACGCTCCACCATTGGCACACCAAACGGGCGGAGGAAAATATAGCACACAAAAAATGCACCCGCTACAAGTAGTTGCAAGATGCACGCTTGTAGATCAAGTCAGCTTTTGTGTCACTGGACTTGGGTTTCGCACTAGGATTGGTGTTAAGCCGGCAAGCGGCGTGCAACTCCGCTACTAGCTGCTTAGCCAGGTCATTGATGAAAAGCTGGTCACGCTCCAGCTAGCCATATGCATTTGTCGGGTCGCCATCCGGCACCTTGCGCCACTCTCCACGGATCAGGACCTTGGGACGGGTGTCCTCCTCTGTGGGAGTAGCCATGGAAGGTCGGGCCTTCCACTCTTTGCTCGGCGGGGGCCTCCTTGCCTTCAAGTGGGGTGGGGGTGGCTTGAACACTCTCCTGGATGAAAGTGCACCTTCAACTTGGGTGTTGGGAAGGGCAAGGAAGCTCAGTCACACCCTCCAAATCTTCACAAGGCGATTCAATTACCCACGCAGCGCGAACAGCATTAACAATGCTCAATACATAGTCCACAAAACCGAGACCCATTGGGGTGAGAGGCACATCCGAAAAGGAACCCCGGTGATCCACCACCCGGTTTGTGATGTGCAAGGTCTGAAAACCACAAGACCAACTTTCCTTTTGGAATGCGAAGGCCCGGTGCTTGGTGGTTAAGAGCGGGGGACAGAATCAGAAGTGGCCCACAAGTGGGCTGGGTGGCTACATAACCCCTACCGCCTAGGGGTCCCCAACGCTTCAAAGCGGGGGACACAATCAGCAGTGGCCCACAAGTGGGCCGGGTGGCTACATAACCCCTGCCACCTGGGGGTCCCCAACGCTTCAGAGCGGGGGACAGAAACAGAAGTGGCCCACAAGTGGGCCGGGTGGCTACATAACCCCTGCCGCTTGGGGGGTCCCCAACGCTTCAGAGCGAGGGACAAAATCAGAAGTGGCCCACAGGTGGGCACATCGCCTACAAACATGCATTTTCAGTGAAATTGGTAATTTTTTCGTTGCGGTAAGGTCGTGTATTTTTTTTTTTGCAGTAAACGCATGTAAAAAAAATCGTCACATTGTGTATTTTTTTTGCGGTAAATGCGTGTAAAAAAATGTCATGTCGTGTAATTTTTTTTGCGGTCAACACGTGTACAAAAAAATTGTCAAGTCGTGTAAGTTTTTTGCGGTAATGCGTGCAACGGGTTTACACAACTTACCGCAAAAAAAAATTACACGATGTGACGATTTTTTTGTTACACGCATTTACCTACTGCAAAAAAAAATTACATGAATTACAACATACACGGCCAGAGGACACCTACTGCCCTGGCCGCAATATTCAAGCGACATACCCAATCAGGCGGAGGAGGCACACGTGAATGCCCTAGCTGGAAGGCAGGGCACTGTGAACACAACCAAGCCTGGTAATTCTTTGCACGTTTCCTGACCGAATTTGAGAATTTCTCCATTGACAGCCTCTTAAGTCTCTTACAATGACGAGTCAGCAGATTTAACTCCCAACAAACAAAGCTGAGCAAAACGACAACCCCAGCTTTGGCAACAGAGCAAACATCCAGTTCTCATCTTTTCATGTCCACACGCCTGTTCTGTGAAACTGTTCAGCTGCTGGTATAATGTATCAATGCTTTTGGAGACGTACTTTTTGTTCTGTGTGCATGGAACAATATCGATGTGGCGGAGATTATGCCTCAATGTTGGAAGACACTTTGTCGCAATATTGTCTTCAGCTGACAAAAACAACAATAAGCACAGGACCCTCCAATCACAAGCACCTCCTTTCCGAATCACTTGCCTCCCGGTCCTCATGGAGCTGTCTCTCCAAATTGCTGATCATGTCCTTAAGCCCCTGTCGAACCTTCGCGAACAACTGATCCTTCTGGTGTATGTCAGTGCGGAGCTGTTGAACGTCAGCCCTGTGAGCAAGGGTCACGATATCCAGATGACATGGGGCAGGGAAACAATAAAAGAGAGGAGAGGGCGCCGTGGTGGGGGGAGGGGAAGGTCTGGCCTGCTGTCCCTTGTGGTGACCTTTGGGTGTGTCACCTGTGGGGTGGCAGCCACACAAGAATGCTGGGACATATGCACAGCAACAAGAGAGAAATGGCTTCTCAAGGGCTGAAACTGGCTTCCCCTTCTTCTCCCATGGTTGTCAGCCCACATGGTGGGAAATTTTTTGGTTGTCCAACAGTGATATACTCAAATTTCCTACACCACCAAGAAACATCACCACAACAAAGGCCATGGCTCTCTCAGCTGAATGTGAAACAGTAATTGCCCAAAGGGTGCACCGAAAAAACATCGCAGTTTTGATGCGACCCTCAATGATGACGCTGAGGAGGGGCCTCTGCACCACAAGCAAAAAGAATTCATGGTTTGAAACCAGCAAGAAACGAGCACCATGGGCAGAACAGACGACATTACACATGGGTGTAAATAAAAATAACAATAATAAACAATAAATGCCCAGCATGTGCAACCAGAATCATGCATTATAAGAAGGGGAGGGGAGGGGGTTACAGTGGGCGCTTTAAAAAAGGGAGGGGGGGGGCCTCCTATGGTCATGAGCTATTCTTAATGAGTCCCTGACATAGGGTTCACTGAATTCACCTGACATGGATGCATGAGTGGAAGGGGAGGCACACTACTGGTTATGTGCAAGCGTGAAACCCTCTCATGATGTCCCTCTTTTCCGCAGCTATCCTTCATACTCCTTGGGCTTCCTTCTTTGACTCTTTTCGATTGAGTTAATGCCTTTATTGGGCAGCTGTGATGTGCTGAAACCTGCAGCTGCGGAGTTGCAACTGCTCTGCTGGTGAACACAAGCTGTGGACATGATTCATAGCCAATCCCTCCCCCAACACGCAAGAACCCCAATAGAAAGTGGCAGGCACAGCACAGGGACACCAGCCAATACCTGAGCTCAGTGTTGGCAGTGATGATGGGTTCCATGGCAGAGAGGAAATCGCCTTCAGATCTGTTTGTCTCCTTGAGGTGCAATATGGTTTGCTTCAGCTCTGCTATCGAAGAAACCTGCGTTTGCTTCTACAGGCATATGGGGATGGGGGTTGGATGGCCTTGGCTGCCTGTGTGGGTTGTTGGGGGCCCCTTCCCCTCTGCTCCTCCCGCAGTACTATCAGGGGGAATGGTGAACAAGTATGCATTCCATCTGTGGTGCAGGACTCTTGCATCGTAGACCCCTGCAAAGGCATGTCCCACCTGCAAAGAGGGGGGCCAACTGCTGCCTTGGGAGATGCATGCCAAAATAAATCCTATGAGAACCTGCTACACATACCCAGATCATTCAGCGAGTATACTGGCAGTCTGGTAGCCTTGACTGCCAAATCCCACAGAGGGTGTTCATGATCTTATGAGGTCGCAGGTGGTTGAGCTGCTCAGGATTGCAAAAAACTCCGAGGCTTCAGTCATTTTGCACTTGATGCCTATTTTCCCTAGATTATGAAACTGGGTGAAAACTTTCTGCCCAACAAAAAAGGGGTTCGTTTTTGAATCTGGTGCCCACAAAATACCTTGACATATAGGCAGCGAGGTGGATATGGAAAAGCTGTTCCGACACATAAGGCTGCTCATTAATCTGCTTCAATTCTAGTTCCGGTGGTTGAGCTTGTGAGTCCTTGGTGCACCCACCATGCTGTTAGGGAGAAAACAAAGGATCAAGGTCTCTAGGGAAATTTTCAGCACATTGCATGCTCTTCACAGTGGTTGTAGGAAAGGGGGAATGGAGGGAAGGAGTCTTTGTGTTGCATGCACTTGTAAGAGGCGTGCCAAAATTTTCTGAGGTTTTCAGCCAGTTGCAGGGATTGAGCATCCTCACATTTTGACTCTGGGCCTCATCAGGCATTCAGAGCCCTTCGATTTGTTCAGGGAGACATGGAGTTGCTGCTGATGTGATGTCTGCCAGCGAGCGAAGTGCATGTGCAAACACTCTGTGAGGGTTGCAGATTCTCACAAACGCCACAAAGCCGTCTTAACTAGTCAAACGCCTCCCAAATTAGGGGAGCACCCATCCATAGAAACGACGAAGCAGTCACTGGGCGGGAGGGCAGGCAGTGCTGCCACTCAGCATGGGTGGGAGGGCCCCGTCTGTAATAATAAAAAAACTTCTAAAACAGCAGAATTACAAACACAGGCACAGGCTTATGGCGTGCAACTCTTGCTCTCTCTCCGCGTTGCTACAAGCTAACAGTAACAAAAAATGTGCTGGAAAAACTAGGGACAAGATTCGATAGTGCAGCACTATAGTTTAGGTGCTCACAAACACCAGAAAATAAGGGAAAACCTGGAACTTTGAACAGCATGAGCTAAAAACATCCATTTTAATTGTACTTTGTTGTAGGAAGTTGCGCCCCCCCCCCCTGCCACCCAGCCCCAACCCAGAGATGTGGGGATAGTGTGTGTGTGTGCGTGTGTGCGTGCGCGCGTGCTTGGGGGGTTGGCACTGGGCCAGAATGCCGTCCCCCCCTCCGTGGCCCATGCCACATCCGCGACTACATCCTCGAGCTCGTGCACCCGGTCTGCTCCGGGGTTGCGCTCGGTTGTGCTGGGCAGCGTCTTTGATGGCCAAGCGACATTTCTAAGTTGGGGGTGAAGCCGCGGGAAGCCCCACCACCTTTCCCTAGCTGTCCCTAGGAAACCTGACTGAGATGGACTAGGGCCATCATGGTTGTTGGTAGAGTATCTCCCAAACAATGGATCGAACCGTAACGTTTCCACAAGCTGAGCGGGGCGCCCTTGGGTGCGCGGGCAAATTCATCTTGCTCCGGCGGAGGTAAGATTGAGGACTCCCTTGTTAGGTCTGCCACGGGGGGGGGCGTACCATCGGGCCATACGCCGACTCCCTCCCACTTTCCAGCCAATTTCAAGGCGGGGGGGGGGGGGGGCTGGGTCTGGGGAGGGGGGGGGGGGGTCTGGGGCCGGTTGAAGGGGAGGGGGGCACCCGGACCCCAACATATATGGCTTACAATGGCCCCCTCATCGCGGTAGACATTTTTGCGTTATGTATGTTGGCAAAAAAAAATTGCAACACAAGGGGGGGGGGGGAGGTGGTACATATGTTTAAGGGCATAGCACCCCCGAGTCAATTCCCGGCCACTGTTGCCAGTGGCGCCCCACCCAGTCCGAACCATGCATGTTGTGAAGAAGGACTTCATGTATGTTTCGAAACCCTTTGGAGGAGAGGGGGCGGGGAAGGGTTTGCAACGCGCGCCATAAGTTTTTGTGGGCAGAAATGCTACATCACCCCTGCATTCTCGGGGATCCCCAAACAAAGGGGGACAAAATCAGAATTGGCGGGGCCACAGTGGGCGAAAATGCTACATCACCCCCGCATTCTCGGGGATCCCCAAACAAAGGGGTACAAAATCAGAATTGGCGGGGCCCACAAGTGGGCGGAAATGCTACATCACCCCTGCATTCTCGGGGATCCCCAAACAAAGGGGGACAAAATCAGAATTGGATGCCTAACCCCTGCCTTCTGGGAGGCCCACAAGTGGGCAGAAATGCTACATTACCCCTGCATTCTCAGGGATCCCCAACAAAGGGGACAAAATCAAAGCAAAAAAAAACAAAAAAAAACAAAAACAAAAATTTTCCCAGGGTGTCCCTGATCCTGCCTACAGTCCTGGAGACTGACCCCATTGGGGTTTGAACCCAGGACCTTCGAGTTGCAGAGGCACTGCTTTACCCACTAGGGTATGGCCCATCTGTGACATACCTTTGCACAGGGGTGGTACTCATATTTGGTCCAATTTGTTTTTCATCCACTGTTGGGTTCTCCTAAAAAAACTCAGTATTTTGAGTATAGACACATGTGGTGAAAACCCATTTTTTCACCCTCTACTAAGTCAAGCAACATTTCCGCGCCCATGGTCCGGCACTTCCCAGCCAAAACCTAGCAGGGAGGGGGGGCTGTGGATCATTAACACAAGCATCAGTGCGTGGAGCAGGTATGTTCGACGGTTCATGACGAGGGATTCCATCCCCGCATCACGTCTACTATACACCGCGGGCCCTGCCATGCAACGTGCACACACGTTCAGGAGCTCAGCCTACGTGACTTAAACGTTGGTGGTTCTGTGCTTGTCGAGAAATCTGACGGTTCTGAGCTAGATTGGGACCCTGTCTCACTCACACGTGCTGGTGACTCACTTCGGCACGTGCAGTCTGTGCTGCACCCGCAACTACGTCGCCCATCCGACCCCTGCCCCTCACTTGATCTTGATCGGTCACTCTCACTGACTTCCGAATCTAGCCCGTGCAGGCCCAATGCCTCTGATGACAGCCTCTGCTGCAACTCCCTCACCCACTCACGAGAGTAAGCCCAATGCCTAACCCTCCCTTCCTCTGCCAACCGGTGTGCCTTTTCATTGCCCTGAATCTCAATGTGGGAGGGTACCCACTGTATGGAAAACAAGTCACCCCTTTCTCTCACCAAATCTAGAAAGGGCTCCCACAGGTCCCCGTGTGCCACTTCGCCTGTGGCGGTGTGCCACTGATGGCGCCGCCAGACGTCCCCCCATTCTGTCACGCCCTTGTACACCCATTCCGAATCGACTACCATATGCAGGGTTCTACCCGCAGGCTGGCGTGACAGAGCATAATGCGCGGCCCTAAGTTCCCCCAATTATTCATCTGTTCTTCGTCACTAAACAGCACAAAAGACCTGTTGCGCGCATCTGCCTGTCCACACCAGACACGATACCCCCCTATTAGACGCTGATATGCTATTTTGGAAGAGCCATCGGTAAACACCACGTCCCATCCCCCTTTTTGTTTCCTTGTAAAAACCGCCTCCTAGATAGATAGATAGATCCTTATCCTCGGCCAGGCGCTGCTTCTTAGCGGCGCGCTGCTGTTGCTTCGAGGGCGGTGTGATAACCGGCCGCGGAGCCTTGCGTTGAATGCTCACTCCTGGTTTGAACCAGTCTTCCAAAATATCCGTGAAATGCCACAAATCACGCCGGGGAATGGAGATCTCTCGTTGTCGTTGCCAAGAGCGACAGATTGAAAGCCACTTGGCGATAAAAATCTCTTTGGAGTACGCCTCCCCCCGAAACCTCCTGGCTAGCAGGGAGGGGTGGGGGGGGGGGGGGGGTCGGCGTAAAGGGTCCGGTCCCGGCGCCCCCCCACCGTGAGGTCTGCGTGGGACCGAGGGACGAAGCCCAGGGTGGGACTAGCGCTCTTCCTCCTCCTCCTTGCCCCCTCACCGCTGTCCCCACAACACGAATCTTCGAATCTTCTGCCCCCCGCCCCCTCCCCCACAACATCAATCTTCCAATCTTCCGCACACCCCCTCCCTCACTGCCCCTCCCCACGGCACCAATCTTCTAATTTCTCCCCTATTCTCCCCACTGCCCTCCCCACAACACCAATCTTCTAATATTGTGCTCCCCCGTCTCATTGCCCTCCCCACGGCACCAATCTTCTAATCTTCAGCCCCCCCCCCTTCACTGCCTCCCCTGTCAGCTAAAGCTTGCTTTGCTAGGCAGTGCCCTGCCACCTCTGAGATGGCGTGCCAACCTTATGGGGGAGGGGTGTACAACCGCAAGCACGGGCCGTGTTGGCCCGCCTCCCCCTGGGGCGTGCAAGTCCGTCGGCGATCCGGCGGTGTAGCCACCCTCCTCCTGCTCCCTGCCTACCCCGTCCTTCCCACCCTCCCTTGCAGTTCCAGTAGTACAAGGGATACCAAGAAAAATGTAGTGTGTATGTATGTGTGTTGTATGCGTGTAAGTGCGCGGTGCGGTTTATGGGTATACAATATCTAGTGCCTTTACCTCAAACCCTCCCTCCCCTCCTTCCCTCCACGTCATTTGGCGATCCAAGATTGCATCCTTTCCAAGCTTGCACAGGACACGGCGATCCAACGGTGCTAGCCCCTCCTTCCCTGCACGTCAGTTAGCTCCAACGATGCATCCCTTCCCTGTTGTGTGTGTCCCTCCCTCCTCCCCTCCCGTCCTTGCTCCCTCCTACATGCTGTTTTTTTTCTTACAGGTCCCGCCAGCAACAAAGTCCTCCCCCCGTTGGAAGGGGGAGTCAGTTGCCCTGACACGAGGAACTCGGACCCCGCCGGTTCCCAAGAGGTGGTTCTCCCTTCCCTGCCCCTCCACTTATTGTACCATGGCCAACCGCCACTGCGCACTGCCGGCTGTGTGGCCTAGCGGTTAACCCCCTACATTGTCGTATGGTCCGGCGGGGGTTCGATTCCCTGTCTCCTGTGCTCTTGTGCAGTACCGGAAGTGACAGGGTTACTGGCGAGTGTAATGTATGTGTTTGTGTGTTTGTGAATGTGTGTGTGCATGTGTGTATGTGTGCATGCATGTATACCAAAGTACACTGTACCTCCCACACCTTGGGCAGTTTCTACACATACAAGCAACAGAGAGCCCTCCCCCCGGTGGAGGAGGGGGGAACCAAGACTCCCCTTCGCAACGTGTACCTGAACCCATGCTTCCTTACCACCGATAGTGATACCGAGTGTGGGGTATGTATGTACCTGTGTGTGTGTGTGTGTGTGTTTGCATTGTGTATTAGGGTGTCACATGTACCTTACGGCACGGCCCCCACACTCCCTTTCATTCTCTCTCCCTCTCTCTTTCTTTCTACACGGTGCAAGGATATCCTCCCTGGGGCAATGGGGGAGGACTTGGCAGCACTAGCGTGGGGATCCGGGACCCTGTCGGGTCCCGGCAGGTGGTCTCCCCCCCCCCCGCCTGTGCAGCATTGCAAGGGAAGTGCAGTATGTATGTATGTGTGTAGTATGTACATGGGTGCGCATGTCTATTTATTGGTATACAGCATCTAGTGCCTCTACTTCAAACCGTCCCTCCCCTCCTTCCCTCCAAGTCATTTGGCGATCCAAGAGTGCATCCTTTCCCAGCTGGCACAACAATGGGCGATCCGACGGTGGTGGCCCCTTCTTCCCTGCATGTTAGTTAGCGATCCAACTATATATCCCTTCCTTGCGGTGTGTCCCTTCCTGCTCCCCTCCCATTCCTGCTCCCTCCTGCATGCTGTTTCTTTTCTTACAGGTCCTGCCAGCAACAAAGTCCTCCCCCCGTTGGAAGGGGGCGTCGGTTGCCCTGACACGGGGAACTCGGACCCCGCTGGTTCCCAAGAGGTGGTTTTGCCTTCCCTGCCCCTCCACTTATTGCACCATGGCCCACCACCACTGCGCACTGCCGGCTGTGTGGCCGAGCGGTTAACCCCCTACATTGTCGTATGGTCAGGCAGGGGCCCGATTCCCTGTCTCCTCCGCTCTTGTGCAGGACCGGAAGTGACAGGGTTACTGGCGAGTGTAATGTATGTGTTTGTGTGTTTGTGAATGTGTGTGCGCATGTGTGTATGTGTGCATGCATGTATACCAAAGTACACTGTACCTCCCACACCTTGGGCAGTTTCTACACATACAACCAACAGCAGAGCCCTCCCCCCGGTGGAGGAGGGGGGAACCGAGACTCCGCGGCCGCCCCCGGCCGGCACGTATTACTCCCATCCTTCCCCTTCGCAACGTGTACCTCAACCCATGCTTACTTACCACCGATAGTGATACCGAGTGTGGGGTGTGTATGTATGTGTGTGTGTTTGCATTGTGTATTAGGCTGTCACATGTACCTTACGGCACGGCCCCGACACTCCCTTTCATTCTCTCTCCCTCTCTCTTTCTTTCCATGGGCTCCAAGGATATCCTCCCTCGGGCAATGGCGGAGGACTTGGCAGCACTGGCGTGGGGATCTGGGACCTTGTTGGTTCCCGGCCTCTGGTCTCCCCCCCCCACTACCTGTGCAGCATTGCAAGGAAAGTGCAGTATGTATGTATGTGTGTAGCATGTATGTGGGTGCGCATGTCTATTTATTGGTATACAGTATCTAGTGCCTCTACTTCGAACCTCCCTCGCCTCCTTCCCTCCAAGTTAGTTGGCGATCCAAGAGTGCATCCTTTCCTAGCTGGCAAAACACTCGGCGATCCGACGATGCTAGCCCCTCCTTCCCTGCATGTGAGTTAGCGATCCAACGATGCATCCTCTACCTGCGGCTCACTGGTAGCTAAGTGGAAATGTGAAGTTGGGGCTCATTTGCGGCTCGGTTGTGCATTGCGATGTCTTTGTGCTTGTTTGTCGTGCTTTTTGCATGCTAGGTAATGTACATTTACTGTTTTTAGAAGTTTTAGATACTCACTTGGTCAAGGTTCAAAGGGGGGGGTACTTTTTTTGGCGACGGGTCACTTGACTGAGCGCCCGACTGAGCCGTCACTGAGCCGTCACTGAGCCGGCTCACTTAGCTCTCACTTAGCTCTCACTTAGCTCTCACTGAGCGCGCCAAATGGCTCACTGAGCGCTCATTGAGCGCTCACTGAGAGCTAATTAGGGGCTCACTCAGGGCTCACCCAGGAGTTTCTCCCCCTTTCCGCCCTCTCTTCCCACCCTTGCTGGCCCATACTTCACCCTTTTCACAACAACATCGGTCCGCAGTTCTCACCACGTCTTTTCTCCAAGAACTTGAGCGTGCATGCACACATATATACTTGCATACATGTACCCGTGGCGACAAACACACAAACATCCAAACACACACACTTCGTCAGGGACACAAATATCCAAACACATACACACACATACACCCATACACACGTCCACACACACATGCACATGCACCAATTGACAACCACATTCGTTCTTGTGTGCAAGTATCTTGCGTGTACATAAACACATGGCCACATTGTACCATGTGAAGTGAAGGGGTAGGGAGAGATGGTTCCGGGGTTGGGGTTCGGGGATATGAACCTAGCCATTTGCGAGGGTGTTCCTTGTTGCCTCATGAAAATGGCACCCACCCACCCCATACACACATACACACACACACACACACACACACACACACACACACCATGAAGCACAAGGAGGGCACAAAGGACATGGCTCGCTTTTGTGAGGTTCATCATACAACCATCTTGACGTACCGCATGACACATTGATCCCCCTCCCTCCTTATCCCCTCCCCTCCCCTTTCGCTATGTTGCGTTCCCCGCTTCCCTCGTGCGTAGCCCTTCTGTTCTCTTGCCTGTCCCGTCTCCTTGTCCTGCCTTTCCTATTTTGTGGCCGTGGCATCACATGCATGATGCTGGCGGCAAGGACGATGACCTTTGCTAGTAAGTTGTGCTATTATGTGTGTGGGTGTGTGTGTGTGTGTGCTTGCGTGCGTGTGTAGTTGTGCCCATGCGCATGTGCGCAACTGTAGATGGTTTGTTCGTTCTTGGTTTCTCTCATTTAGTGTGTTTGTATGCCTGTTTGTGTGTGGGGGGGGGGGGGGGGGTTGCATGGATCGATGCGTGGGTGAAGGTGTCTTTGTGCGTGAGTGTTTGTGAGTGTTTGTGAGTGTGTGACTGCATTCTTTGGTGTCTGGTTGCCTAGGTTCGTGTGTGTATGTGGATTCGTGAATGTGTGTACGCGCAGGTGTGTGTGTGCGTGTGTGTTGCAGTCGTTGTTTTGGAGGTTGTTGTTGGTTTTGGTGTTGTGTGGCATAGGCTTTGATTGTGTGCGCATAACATTGTGTTTGTGGCTGCACACACAGGTATGGTTGTGTTTTTGGTTGTGGTTGTGGTTCTGGGCTTGCGTGCGGTTGTTGCTATGGCCGTTGTGGTAGCTCTCGTTGTTGGTGTAGGTATGGTAGTGGCTGTGGTTGCAGCTGTGGGTGTGGGTGTGGGTTTGGGTGTGGGTGTGGGTGTGGGTGTGTGTGTGGGTGTGGGTGTGTTTCTGTGTTGTGTGTGGACATGGTTGTGGTTGTGTCAGTGTGTGTGGCCTTGGCTGTGGCGAAGGCTGCAGTTGAAGCTTTCACGGTGGCTGCAGCTGTTCTTTGGGTTCTGGTTGTAGCTGGGGGGGGGGGGGGGGTTGAAGGACTGCAAAGAGGGGAGCTCTAATTACCATCCACTCCCTCCCAAAAAAAAACGCACCAAGATTTACAGTGACAGTGTACAGTGACAGTGTACAATGACAGTGTACAGTGACAGCATACAGTGAGTGTAGAGTGACAGTGTAGCCCTTGGTACACGCTAGAATACCCAATCTCGTTCTAGCCTAGAACCGGCTAGAGCGGCTAGAACGAAAAAAAGAGGGGGATACCCCCCCCAGGGGGGCGGGGGGGGGGGGGATGAGGTGTCTAACCTGGACCCCCCTATCCATACTCGGGGGGCCATACTTTTTTTTTCACAATTTCACTGTTTTCACCTAATTTTGGAGTCCAAAAAATTTTCATTCTAGTTGTGTTCTAGCGACGTTCTAGCGACGTTCGCTAGAACGTCGCTAGAACATTCTAGCCTAGAACACAACTAGAACAAAAACATTCATGCATGTGTCGCATCTAAGGGACACCAAAGTGGGGGTGGGGTGGAGGGGTAATACACATACGCTAATAAAAACCAACACACTTGACGCATGCATAGTCATATGTGCTCCCCCCCCCCCCACACACACACACTTTGGCATAGGCATATGCACAACACAACACACAGCACAAGATGTCACGGGGGGGAGGGTGGGCCAAGAGGTCGAACACAAGCACCGCACAAACACCCCCTCAGTGTCAAGCTATCAGCCCCACCCCCTCTTTCCATGTTGTGGTCTGGGTTGTGGGGCCCCTGCTTGTTTTGCCTAAGGTTAGGGAGGGTATTCCTTTCCTCTTTGCGGGTGTGCTGGTTTTTTCTTCCCAATGTGGATGTCAAGAAGTGGGTACACAGTGACACCAAGAGGTAGGTGTGTTACTCCTTCCCTCCTCCCTGCCATGTACACGTGTGTGACCGTGTGTCTGTGGTATGGGGTTGCCTATTGCACTGCTGTAGCGTCAGGAGCTGTGCTGTGCGGGTCAGTGGTGTGCTTTGTATCCCCTCCTCCCAGTTTATGCACCCCCCCCCCTGTGTGCACTGGTGCTTGGCTTGTCGGTTGGTTGGTTGTTGGTTTTTGGGCTGCTTGGTTGGTTGTTGCGTTGGTTGGTTGGTTGTTGGTTGATTGGTTCTGGCACAGCTGAGTTTGGCGGGTTGTTTGGTTGGTTTGTTGGTTGGTTGGTTGGTTGGTTGGTTTGTTGGTCGGTTGGTTGTTGGCTAGTTGCTGGGGTGTATGTGTGTGTATTGTCTGCACACATGCTGTGTGGTGTTGCTGCACAGTGTGTCTGTGTGTAAGCCTGTATGTGCAGCGATTGCAAAGGTCCTGGGGGGTTTTGTGCACATTTGATTTTGGCGTTCTAGCGGCGTTCTAGCGAGGTGTTCTAGCGGCGTTCTAGCGGCGTTCTAGCGGCGGCGCTTCGCTCCCTAGAACGCCACTAGAACACCTCGCTAGAACGCCGCTAGAACGCCAAAATGAAATGTGCACAACCCCCCCAAAGAGCCTTGCAATCGCTGCACACACACGCTTACACACAGACACACTGTGCAGCAACACCACACAGCATGTGTGCAGACAATACACACACACACACCCCAGCAACTAGCCAACAACCAACCAACCAACAAACCAACCAACCAACCAACCACCCACCCCACCAAACAGCCAAACTCAGCTGTGCCAGAACCAATCAACCAACAACCAACCAACCCACGCAACAACCAACCAAGCAACCCGAAAACCAACAGCCAACCAACCAACAAGCCAAGCACCAGTGCACACAGGGGGGGGGGGGGTTGCAGAACCTGGGAGGAGGGGGGACAAAGCACACCACTGACCCGCACAGCAGCACAGTGCACAACCCAGCTGGGGGGGGGGGGGCAAGGGAGGAGGGATGGTGGGAAGGGGGAACCTGTACACTAGACAACCCCACACCACAGACACACATGGCAGGGAGGAGGGAAGGAGTAACACACCTACCTCTTGGTGTCACCGTGTACCCACTTGTTGACATCCACATTGGGAAAAAAAAACCAGCACACCGGCAAAGAGGAAAGGAATACCCTCCCTAACCTTAGGCAAAACAAGCAGGGGCCCCACAACCCAGACCACAACATGGAAAGGGGGGGGGGGGCTGATAGCTTGACACTGAGGGGGTGTTTGAGCGGTGCTTAATTAATTAATTGTTTTTGGCCTCCTACCCACCCTCCCCACCCTTGACATTGTATGTTGTGTGTTGTGTTGTGCATATGCTTTTGCAACAATGTGTGTATGCTGGGGGGGGGGCGGGGCATATGCGTATCCATGCGTCAAGTGTGTTGGTTGCTATGAGTGTGTGTGTCATTAACCCCCCAACCCACTGTGATAATTTGTTTTTTTTTATGTTCTACCTATTCGACCACTCCAGGCTAAAACGATCTGTGTTCTAGGCTACAACCATTCTAGGCTAGAACGTTCTAGCTAGAGCGTTCTAGGCTAGATCAAGATTGGGTCTTCTAGCGTGTGCCAAGGGAGAGTGCTAGTATAGCGTCTTGGGCGTTGTGGCGGACGTACTGTGTGTGGGGATATATTCTATGAGACCTTGGGGAGTACAGTGTACAGTGTACAGTGTACAGTGAACAGTGTACAGTGACAGTGTATAGTGACAGTGTGCAGTGTGCAGTGGCAGTGTGCAGTGTGCAGTGACAGCATACAGTGCCAGAATATAGTGTACCATGTACAGTGACAGTAGACAGTGACACCATTGACAGTGTACATGGACAGTGTACAGTGACAGTGTACATGGACAGTGTACAGTGACAGTGAACCATGAGTGAGCCCTCATTGAGCGCTCACTGAGCCATTTGACGCGCTCAGTGAGCGCTCACTGCGCCATTTGGTGCGCTCACTGAGCGCTCAGTGAGCGCGCGAAACGGCGCAGTGAGCGCTCAGTGAGCGCGCCAAATGGCTCAGTGAGCGCTCAGTGAGGGCTCACTCATGGTTCACTGTCATTGTACTGTGTCACTGCACACTGTGTATTGCACACTGACCACTGCACACTGTGTATTGCACACTGCAGAGTGCATACTGTGTATTGCACACTGCACACTGCACACTGCACACTGTGCGTTACAAATTGCACACTGCACACTGTAATGCACACTGCACACTGTAATGCACACTGCACACCTTGTAATGCACAGTGCACACTGTGTATTGCACACTGCACGCTGAGCGCCCGAACGCTTGCATTGTACGGTGTGCAGTGCACATGACACAATGTGCAGTGTGCATTACACAGTGTGTAGTGTGCAGTGTACACTTCGCACTGCACACTGTGTACTACTGCACACTGCAAACTGCACACTGTGTATTGCACATTGCACATTGTGTATGGCACACTGCACAATGCAATGCACACTGCACACTGTGTATTGCACACTGCACACTGCACACTGCCGCCCACGCAAGCCCAGAACCACAACCACAAGCACAAACACAACCATACCTGCATCTGCAGCCACAAGCACAATGTTATGCGCACACAATCAAAGCCTATGCCACACAACACCAAGACCAACAACAGCATCCAAAACAACAGCTGCAAAAGCTGCAACACACACACACGATGAACGCAGACCAACAGGCGTGATCAAGCAGAGCACAGCACTGGACGTTAACGAATCTCGTCAGGCCGAAAAACAGTAGAAGATGGAGTGAAAGAGCATGTCGGCTAGGCACACACACACACACACACACACACACATTGGCACACACACACACACACACACACGTGCGCGTACGAACATTCACGAATCCACATACGCACACAAACCTAGGCAACCAAACACCAAAGAATGCAGTCACACACTCACAGTGACGCACAAGGACACCTTCACCCACGCATCGATCCAAGCAACCCCCCCCCCCCCCCCCGACTCACAAACAAACATACATACAAGCACACTAAATGAGAGAAACCAAGAGGGAAAAAACCATCCACACTTGCGCACATGCGGATGGGCACAAGCACACACCCACGAACACACTTAATAGCACAACATACCTTTAAAGGTCATCGTCATTGCCGCCACCATCATGCACTCGATGCCATGGCTATCAAATAGAGAAGGCATGGCAAGGGCAGGGCAAGGGGACGCGACAAGCAAGATAAGAGAAGGGGTTCGCATGGGGTAAGCGGGCGGATGAGGCATGGCAAAAGGGGACGGGAGGGGATAAGGAGGGAGGGGAATGAGTGTGTCATGGTGTAGGTCAAGATGGTTGTATGATGAACGTCACAAAAGCGAGCAACATCCTCTGTGCCCTATTTGTGCTTCATGGCGCGCGCGCCCGTGTGTGTGTGGGGGGGGGGGGGGGCATTGTCATGAGGCAACAAGGAACACCCTCGCAAATGGTTAGGTTCATATCCCCGAACCCCAACCCCGTAACCATCTCTCCCTACCCCTTCACTTCACATGGTACAATGTGGCCATGTGTTCATGTACAAGCAAGATACTTGCACACAAGAACGAATGTGGTTGTCAATTGGTGCATGTGCATGTGTGTGTGGACGTGTGTATGGGTGTATGTGTGTGTATGTGTTTGGATATTTGTGTCCCTGATGAAGTGTGTGTGTTTGGATGTTTGTGTGTTTGTCGCCACGGGTACATGTATGCAAGTATGTATGTGTGCATGCACGCTCAAGTCCTTGGAGAAAAGACTTGGTAAGAACTGCGGACCGATGTTGTTGTGAAAAGGGTGAAGTGTGGGCTAGCAAGGGTGGGAAGAGAGGGCGGAAACGGGGAGAAACTCCTGAGTGAGCCGTGAGTGAGCCCCTGAGCGCTCAGTGAGCGCTCAGTGAGCCATTTGGCGCGCTCAGTGAGAGCTAAGTGAGAGCTAAGCGAGCCGGCTCAGTGACGGCTCAGTGACGGCTCAGTTGGGGTGCTCAGTCAACTGAGCCGTCGAAAAAAAGAAACCCCCCCCGGTCGAATCCTCTTTTACTAGGGATTGGGATCCCTTTGGGGTCATTCCAAAACCCCAACCCACCCCCGAGAGCCACAAGTTTTCACATGAAACCCCTTGAAAAACACCACTTAGCCACAAATGAGCCGTTGTAGGCCCAACTAAGTTCCAACTTCACATTTCCAAGTGAGGCGCAGGTACACTTCCCTGCTGTGTGTGCCCCTCCCTACTCCCCTCCCGTCCCTGCTCCCTCCTACATGCTGTTTTCTTTTCTTACAGGTCCCGCTAGCAACAAAGTCCTCCCCCCGTTGGAAGGGGGAGTCAGTTGCCCCGACATGGGGAACTCGGACCCCGCTGGTTCCCAAGAGGTAGTTCTCCCTTCCCTGCCCCGCCACTGATTGTACCACGGCCAACTGCCACTGCTCACTGCCGGCTGTGTGGCCGAGCGGGCAACCCCCCACACTGCCGTATGGTCAGGCGGTCGATTCCCTGTCTCCTGTGCTCTTGTACAGCACAAGAAGTAATAGGGTAACATGTGGGTGTACAGTACGTATTGTATGCGCTTGTTACTGTGTGTGTGCACGCGTGTATGTATGTATGCATGTATGTATTCGAGCCCCACCTTACTTACCACCGCCTCGATTACCGAGTATGTAATGTATGTATGTATGTATGTATGTATGTATGTATGTATGTATGTATGTATGTATGTATGTATGTATGTATGTATGTATGTATGTATGTATGTATGTATGTATGTATGTATGTATGTATGTATGCATGTATGTATGCATGCATGCATGTATGTATGTATGTATGTATGTATGTATGTATGTATGTATGTAAGCTGGCGGATGTCCAGGTCGTATGCCGTGAATCTGTAGTGGCGACCTTGGCTCAGCTCGCGCACCATCGCACGGCCGTGGTCCGAAGTGAGCTGAGGGCTATGCTCGAAGATCTGCACACGCAATACGGTGTGTGCGGACAATTCCTGGTTCCCTCAACGGCGTTCGCGGTACATGCGGGGAACACATGGGTTGACAAAGTGCTCAGAGCGATGGGGACGTTAGGAGTGGGACTCCTCATGCCGTCGTCGGTGTACTGGTGCGTGCACGCCCACCTGCAACAGGTGCAATGGGCTGGGCGACGGTGGACAACCAGGTCCTACGCCTTCAAGATTAGACGTTTGTGTGTTGTCTGGACCCCGCACAGATACGGCGGTGAGGCTCCTTACGGATCCCGCAAATGGCCTTCTGCACGCGCGGCTTCCGTGCCACGAACCTAGACACTGGGCCGTGCAGCTTCGGGAGTGTCACGAGGACCATCTGCATCTTCCCCACACGGGGGTTGGACCCACTCAGCTGGACCATGCATGGTTCACGGGACTCCAGGCGGTCTTCCCATCGCGGTTGCCCGGTCCCCTGACTCATCGCCTGGTGCACCCGGTACGCCGCAAAAAGGCCAGCAAGTGCACCAGGCAGTCCACTGCCGGCGATGCGTATGTGGTGGGCGGGTATAGGGATGACGACTGGGACCCGGACTAGCTAGGGCCACCCATGCCGTTTGTGCCGCTGGCCGCCCTGATGTTCCTGCTAGGGGATGTCTTTGACGGTCACCGACAACAGGGCGATCCGGAGTTGTGATCCCCCTGCTTACGCCGCACGCCAGGGGCGGCCTTGACCCCCAGCCATTGTGGATCGTACATGGGAGGCCCGCGTTTGACGGGGCGTGCAGGGCGGTGTGTGGGCGGGACGAGTGGGCAATAGTCTTCGTGCTGCCGTCAGGCCCCGTCCTGGATGTTGATGAATGTCCAGTCCCGTGCCGCACGATCCACACGTCGCCGTCACTTCGCTGCGCGACGGTGGGGCGGTAGAGCAGGGCACCCTGGTGGTATACCAGCCACCCCGCTCCACAGCCGTGTGGGGGGCAGAGTATACCACGGCCTCTGACGCAATCAAGTCCATTTGCGGGTGCGATGTGTCCCGGCGGCCGCATGCAGTGTATCGGCCGAAGGCTGCCCTTTCCCCGGAGCTGACGGCGGCCAATGTGGAGTCCCTGGAGAGGGTGGTGCAGAGCCCCCATGCAGACGTGGCGTGGCTAGAGCCCCACCGGTACTGTTGGGTGCCAGCGGCGCCAAAGGTCACATCGTCTGATGCTTTCCCCCTCAAAGACGGAGCCACCAACGTGGCGGTGGCAAGTCATGGCAGTCCCACGTGGACGGGTGCCATCCGCGGCACGGTCCCTAAGGCGGAGATAATCGGGGCGGCAGCGTACCTGCTCCACACCCCTCCGTCGGGCCGCACAGTAAACATTGTGGATGCCTCCATCATCAGGGCGCACCTGCGCAGGGCACAAGAGGCCCTATACCGCGGCATCAAAGGGCCGACCTGCCATCTGGCCAACCAGAATGTGTTGAATTGGATCGTGGAGGGGCTGCGGCGGCTGCCGCGCAAAATTCACCTCACCTCACCACTGGGTAGTGCGGCAGAGCTCGCATTTGGCGGCAGTCCCGCTAGAGGAGCCGGAGTTCGCTGCGGCCCACGCGAAGGCCCCCCCTGTGTATCTCCTGT
Source organism: Eutreptiella sp. 'Long Island Sound 2002' (assembly GCA_964036045.1). Lineage (NCBI taxonomy): Eukaryota > Euglenozoa > Euglenophyceae > Eutreptiales > Eutreptiaceae > Eutreptiella > Eutreptiella sp. 'Long Island Sound 2002'. The sequence continues at coordinate 61,490,625 of OZ038384.1, read as the reverse complement.
TGCCCAGGGAGCATGCAACCCTCTTGGTGCCTAGGGACGATGGGGAGCTCGAACCGCATGTGCCCTCCATGCAGGCCCTCTAGCAGGTCAGGGAAGTGGAGTGGCGCTCATTGGCAGCGCGCACCACGGCCCATACGCCGTTGGCTGGTGCCTGTGAGGTGGTACCTCTGGGGGCGGTGCACCATGGCCCTACACAAAGGAACGTGCTGCGGGCGCGGGATGGCCGCCTGTCCACCATGCAAGTCATGCGGCGGTGGCGGAAAAAAATAACCCGCACAGCGATCTCGGCGCATCCCTGTATCTTCTGTGAGGGGCTCGAAGAGGACACGGGCTACATGCGCATATTGTGTGCACGTGACAAAGTGGTGGCGCGACTCCTGTGTCAGCGCGTGGAGGAGTTCACTGCGGAGCTTCCCCTGGCGGACACACCGATGAAATTCTTGGCCTGGAAAGAACACGGCTGCAACTGGACGGAGTCCGTGATGACAGGCGTCGTCCCTGGAGACCTCAAATGGCTCTTCGCGGCGGTGCGGGCGGCGTCATCCCGGGGCTCAGCGAAGACCAAGCTGTTCTTGGAGGACATGATCCAGATTGGGGAAAATGTGTACGCCAGGAGGAACCATCGGCTCACTCAGATCATGCAGCAACCGATGCAAGATCGGAAGAAGGCGGTATATGCATTCCTACGGGGTGATACCCCCTTCTGTCCGCTGGCTGGAAGGGTCAGGTAGATGCCACCGTGGAACCCGTATGATGGCCTCCCAAGCAACCTGCAGGCGACCTTTCAAAGGGCACCGTTGCATGCGTTGTTAGTGTCCAGGTCGTACATCACGTATGATGAGGCCATGTCCACGTTTCCCCAATGGATGGCGGCGGTGGCACAGGCCTTTAGCGAATGGGTCAAGTCCTGGATAGCCCAGGATTGTCCCACGTTCCGGGAGCGATCCCGTACGGTGTCCGCACAGTCCTGGGCCACGGTCCGTGGTACCATGGTACGCGGCTCGGACGCTCCACGCGAACCCTCGCTTCAGGTGTTTGTAGACCATCCGCCTGTCAGGAACATCATGGGGTGGCCCCGTGAAGTGCTGCCAGTCCTTCAAAAACCGCTGTGCTCCCTCCCAGTACTGGCAGTGGCCACCGTGCTGGACGGGGGAGTGTTGTGGCTGTCTGGCTGGATGACCGGCTGTTAAGGAGGATCGTTCCGGTGGCAGAGAAACAAAGGTTCATGGCCGTTCTGGTGGGGTCCAAGCAGCTTGCACAGATCCAGGGGGACAACACACCGGGGCGCATCACGGAGGTACTGCTTTCTCTGCCGGAGGGAGACGGCAACGTAGCTGCCGATGCCCGTCACACGTTGGATGCCTTTGGCCTGGTGACGGTTGTCGAGGCTCGTTCAGGATGACAGTGCATGGTTATCGCATCCGCCCGGGGCCCTGGACCGGCCGGGGTAGATCTCATCGGGGAGATTGTGCAGGATTATGGGTGGGAACTCCTGGCGAGCAGCAAACACAGTCTCTGGGTAGTGTGATGGCCCCGGCTACTGGAGCGTCTCTCGGGGACGTCGGACGGACGACCAGTTCTTGACCCGGTGTCCACGTGGGACGAGGCAAGGCGAAGCCTGCTCCGTAGTGCCACTGCACGTGCACTGGCAGAGGCGCTAATCCACCACCAGGAGGCATGCAATGCTGTGTGGCAGGACCTGTGTCGCAGTGCTGTGGAGGCGACCGTGTCCCTTCACGGTCGGTGCTGCCGCTAAAGTGCTGCGGATGCGGGGAGAAAGCGCCGGTTTGGGTGCATCAGTGTGCCTCGGCCCCGCTCTGTGGGTCGTGCCAGGAACGCGCCAGTGGGGGCTGGCCCAAAGCCAGGTGGGCACTACGCCACTCTAGGCCACCGTCGTCGAGTACCTGGAAGGCGATTTAGGGTGACTTGCGGAGTGTCCGGGTGGATGAAGTGCGGTGCCCTAGCGAACCGACGGCGGCCCTGCCCGTGCTGATGTGGTGGGCGGCTCTGGACAATGACTCGCGGGTTCTTTGGCTGTGGCATCACCGGGGACTTGGTGGGGAGGCTGCTGGCGTTAGGGGTGATGTTGCTTGACCACATGTGAGGGTGGTGGACGGACGGCGTGTTATCCATCTGTGGGCGCAACGACGGTGGTGGCCTTTGAGAAGTGATCTCCTACCGGCCTGTGTGTGCGGCAACGGCGGACATTGTGTGACGGCAAACGCGATGTGACAGGTCGTGCCGGCCTCATAGTGAGCTGTACTGCCTCCGCACACGCGGTGCAACTAGAGATGTGAAGCTTCACCCGCCTGCCCCGGGCCGCCGCATACCAACGTGAGGTGTCATGGGACCTCTCAAGCAGGGTAATAAGGCCCAAACCCCTGTAGGGTATTCCCATGGCACCGGGGTCTCTACTGGCGGCCCGGTTACGGCAGTCACGGGAGTTATTCCTCGGGTTACTCTGGGGGTTGCAGGTTTGTGTTGATACCCCGGCGCCCGCGCCGTGAGAGTCGCTGGGAGATGGCTCGGCAGGGCGGGCAGTGCGTGGGGATGCGGCGGTGTCCGCGTCGAAGTGAATTGGGTGAGGAACTGCCCATGAGCCCCGGAGGGGGATCAGTGAGGGTGCGGAGGCGTCCCCTGGCCCCGGGACCGACACAACGGGGTATGAGGGCCACTCGAGGGCCCCGGGGGCAGGGTGCTGGGGGACGCGTGGTGGTAACGGCGACAATGTTGTGGGGGTACTGGGGGAAGTGTGGTGGTACCCGGGGCAAAATGGTGAGAGTCATGGGGGACGCATGGCTGTACCGAGGATAGTATACAAGGAGTACTGGGATACGCATGCCGGTACGGGGGACAATATGGTGGGAGAACTAGGGGTCGCGTGGCGGTACTGGGGAGCAGTATGATGCATGACGGGGGACGCATGGCGGTACTGGGGTGTCCCTATGACCCCTCGAACAACTCAGAGGGGGTACTGGGGCATCGCTTGGCCCCTCCAACAAACTAGAGGGACAGTGCCCGCGGGCGTGTACATAGCCTAACCATCTGACCTCGGCACACGGCACTGGCATCACCGCGACACGTGCGGTGGCAACCTTGCAATTAGGGGCAGGTGTCTACGGCAGTAGGCTGACGTGGCGGTCTGGCGGTGCCGCCCATCGGCGGTGAGACTAGGCGGGGTGACGCCGCGCAAGCGGCAACGGTCTATATAAATGTAGCCTACCTGGTGGCAGCAGACACACGCGACTTAATAGGGGGCACATGCTTGGGCGGCTCGTGAAGTATCGTAACGCACAGCGAATGTATGAGAGGTCCAGGGGGTGAGGCTCAAGCCAATGCTATAAGTAGGCATACCACGTTGTCTGTGGATGCCGAACCTGCGGCCTGGACGCTATTGCGGCGGAGATGGCACAACCAAGGGAGCTAGCCAATCGGTACAAGTAAGGGTCAAGGGTAGGCGTCAGGGCAATGTATGTGGGCCAGATGAGGTGCACCTGGTAACCACGGCCTAGGGCGAACCTCTGGTGGGTACCCGTGCAGGGGGTCGATAAGCTATGGCACCCGCCAACCCGAATCCCAGCCAGATATTCACGGGTTGTGCCTCTCATGCCGCGGGGCGGCCGGCATCCCCCCTGTGGACCCTCGTCGTATATTATATGTGGGCTAATACACGGCTCCGCTCCGGTCATGGCTATGGACATAGGGTACCAACACTGTATATATTTGGGGTATGAGGGGTTGTTCCGCGGGTGCTGCTCATATGTATATATATATATATATATATGTGTGTGTGTGTGTGTGTGTGTGTGTGTGTGTGTGTGTATTACTACACCCCTCTCCCCTTAAATTTAGCTAACAACAACAAGCAACAACAACAACAACAACAACAACACGTCTCCTTGCCGTTTTGGCCATCGCTGCGTCCCAACGCTTCGGATCATTTGCCCATGTAGCCATCTTGGAGCCTAGGTGGTGGCCTTGCCAAATCCAAGTTTTGAGCCAAAAACTCACCGGTGGCGCCAAGTTGGGAGGTGCCCTCCCAAATCGGCGCAGTTTTGGGCCAAAAACAGCCATTTTTCGCCCAAAACAGCCCTAGTGAGGGTTCAAAACAGCCAAACGAAGGCAAACGGCTTCTACACACCACGTGCGGCTTGACTTTCTCGTGACCAAGGGACCTTTGGTGCCCTCTAACTCGACGATATGTCCGAGAAACGGCCCAAAGAGGCGCCAAAAAGCCCCAAAAACTGCGCAATGTGCACCAGCACCCCGAAACCAAGAACAGGCCGTATCTTGGGCTACGTGGGTCAAAAACGAATTCCGAGGGCACCTAGTCCACCCGCAAGCCCCCACTTTTTATGGTTTCCAAGCCTCAAAATCGCCCAACGAGACACGTAGACCCCTGTACCAGTGGTCACTTGGTGCAGCCGGAGGACCGGCCAGCCCACGAACAGTGGGGGCCAACGGTGGGTCCACCAGGGTTCCCAGGGCAAAAAAAATGATTTTTTCCAAAGTTGTTCCTAGACCGCTTGGGATGCTCAAACAAGTGTTTGTAGGCCGTTTTGAGCCAGTGGTGGCGCGTTTTGGTCATTAAAAACTCCAAAATGCCTTGAAAATGGGCCGTTTTGGGACCAACAATGGGTCAAAAAAGGGTCAAAAACGCGTTTTTCCAAAAATGATCCTGGAACATTTATGATGCTCAAACAAGTTGTTTTAGCCCATTTTGAGCCCGTGGCGACGGGTTTTGGCTCATGGAAAATCCCAATATGCCTTGAAAATGGGCCATTTTGAGACCAAAAATGGGTCAAAAATGGGTCAAAAACGTGTTTTTCCAAAAGTGATCCCGGACCATTTGGGTTCCTCAAACAAGTGTTTTGAGCCCATTTTGAGTGTTTTCCCGGAGTCGGCGGTGGTCCAAAGCCAATTCCGGGATATGGGTGTAAATTCGCCCTTGCATGTTGTACCTTTTTGAAAAGTGCATGGAAAGGGCTTTTCAGTGTAATTCGAGTTGGGGTCTAACTCATCGATATGTCAAAATGCCGGGCCGGACGAAAAAAAACGTTTTGGTTCCAGAGGGCCGATTTACCTGTTCTGCTTGCAGCTTGTGCAGGTAACCAACAATGGTCCGGGGGGGTATTTCTGCAACATACTGTGACTTCAGCAAATATGCTAGGTGGTAAAAAGATGGAGTTTTTCGTGCCAAATCCATTGGTGCACGTCTCATCTTCCAACTCAACGATATGTTAGAGAAATTCACCAAAAGCTGTCTGGCTAGCACCCTGAAAAACTAAGCTATGAATATATATATATATATATATATATATATATATATATATATATATATATATATTTGTCTTTTTTTTTTCGATGTCTTGCAGATTTTTGTGCTGGATCCCCCCCGGCGACCAGGCGCCGCGGGGGGTACAGTGAAACCCTGGCCGGGGGGCAGCCGGGGCCTACCGGGGCCGCGCCCCGCGCGGCATTTGGAGTGGCTGCCCGCGGCGGCGGCACCTGCGGGGGCTGTGGCAGCGGCGGGCGGCCGCAGCGTGGTGCCAACCAGCCAGACGGCGCCGACGATAGAGTCCAGGTGCGTGCCTGCGACATGCCTGCGACATGCCTCCGCAGTGTCCTGCGTAGTGTCCGAGGGGGGAAAGGGCAGGGGAGGGAGGGGGAGGCAAGGCGGGCGTAGAGGGACAAAGGCCGTAGGCGGGTGCAGTGCAACGTGCGTGCCACAAGCCCAGGGACCAGGGCACCAGGGGGCGGCAAGGTGAAGAGGGAGTGGGAGGGATGCCTCGCGTATTGCTGAGCGAAGTGTATGCCGGGGGGGTAAAGGGAGGACGGGGACAAGGAGACAGAGGGCCAGGGACCCAGGGACCTGGGAAGGGGGGCAAGGGAGGACGAGGGAGAACGAGCACACAAGGGGCAGGGCTGGGCCAGGGAGCGGGAGCAGAGGGGGGGAGCAGGGAGGGAGGGTTGCCTCGCGAATTGCTCCGCACCGTGCTCGCGCTGGCCGGGGGGCGGAGGTAAGGAAGAGGAGGCGAGAGAACAGAAGCATGCTAAACACGGACCTTATGCACGGCTAGTGTGAGCGGACCAGGGGCAAGAACGAAGGGGGTGCCCCGTGACTGAGCTGACCGCCTGCGGCCAGCGGGGCCCCTGGACGTGCCGCGGCCGCTAGGCAGCCTGCCCCCCTTAGGCCACGCAAACTGCCCACCTTCACGGAAGCATAGGTGGCAGACCAGCATCTTCGTCTGGTGCGGGTGCCAGCACCAGATGGGGGGGTCTGTGGTTTTGATGGTGTCTTATTGTAGGCACAAAAACAGGGCCTTCTTGGGGGGTCTCAAACACGTTTCTTTCATTTTCATCTATTGAACCCAGTTCCCATTTCGTGGATTGAAGGTGTGATATCGGAGGAAAAGCACATGTAGGGCTTAGTGCACCATGTAAACAGGAAGCTGTAAAATCACGCTGTTCTGGACCCCCCCTCAACTGTGGACACGAACAAGCACGCTGACACAGTGTCTCTATTTCCACATTGGGAACTTCGAATCGTATGCTTTGTAATACACTAGTAGTATCATATGCACATACACAACCATACATAGGAGTCACCGCTGCGAAGTATATGCAAAATTCACTTGTAAATTGTTGTACCTGAAAGACAGGGCTGTTTACATGAAAATCCGGCTGAGCAGCTGGGGCCAGCACCAACACCTGGAAAAATGGCAATGAAGAGAAGCAATTGGGCAAGGAGTAGCTGGTGCCAGCACTTCCTGAGGAAAACAAAGAAATAGTAGGTGCAAACCAAGCAGAGGTATTGTGAGTGCTTTGTACAACAAAACCAACGGACAAGTGCATGACTGTGCAAGACGAACACTGACAGCGTTGTAGTGCAAAGCACTGGACCGGTCTTTATGGGATCAAGAAACATGATTACTTCTTTGCTGCTGCAGCCCTGTTGATCCGGGCAGTCCAATTGGTAAATCCAAGTCGTTTGGGTTTCACAGTGTCAGCAGGATCACCAGCGGCGCCTTCACTGTTGGACTTCTCCCCGCCAGTCGCAGACTGCTGTGCCCCATTGCTCGTAGCCTTCCCTGGAGTTGCACGTTTCGAACTACTGCTCTCCTCCTCCTGCTTCCGCTTGGCACCGGTTTTTTTGGGCTTCGGCTTTTGGGCCAACGGCTCTACTTCATGCTCGGCCACTTCCTCTCCATCCTCATCCTCGTCCCCCAGTTCTACGTCCTCAAGCTTGCGAAATTTTCCCCTGCAATCAATGGGTACCCCATGGAGCATCTGATTTGTCACCCCAGTCCAGTCAATATTGGGCAGGCCATCAGCTTCCTTGCATCCAGCAACAGCATGTGTGACAAAGTCCTGAATTGCCGTATCCCCAAGGATACCAACCACCACATTGACAGGAATATGAAATCGAACTGTGAGGGCCCCGGGCAATGCGTGGGAGGAGGACAATAGCAGCAGCCATATTTCTTGGTACACCACCATTTCACCAGCCAGTGTCAGCAAGTAACCAACAATCTCCACGGGCAGGTACCCCCCACTTGAGAAATCCGTCACAATAATGTATCGAGGCACCTTAAAGGGGGGAAAAAAGCAATTCTTCAATGAAAGGAGCTGGCCCCAGCTGCAACGAGGTGAAACGACCATTTTGTTGTGATTTTTGCGCGCGTGTCCGAACAACCAGGGTTGCAGTGTGGTCTAGATACCTTTTGTGGCAGCGGATGTTTCGAGAGAAGATTCACTTCATTACACCCCATAGTAAATTGTGGTGACTTCTTGTTGAGGTGGTACACTGACAGCTTAATAGCACAGAACCCCGTATCTTGGTGCTGTTCACGAAGATCGTCCACAATGCCACGACAATCACCACGCTCACCGGCAACAACAACAAGAACGCCACGCTGCAGCACTGTACTGACCAATGCATGGATGCCCAGGGTAAAGCCACGGGGGGGCTCAATGTACAGCATTGTAAAAGAGATACCAGCCACTGCTGCTGGGATGGCCGAGCCAATTGCAGCTGACAGCACCCGTAGTTTTCCGTCCGAGTCCCCTTCCAACTGCAACACATTCATGTTCCAAGTGAAGTTCCGAGTGAAGGCCAAGCAGTGACGTCAGTGAATCGCTTTGCAACCAGAAAGGCACACAGACCTGTGAATTCTCCTCAGTGGCACCCATGTGCAGGTCGACGTTGAAGAAATTGTCGTGATTCGTCTGGACGGTTGGTAATACCAGTGGTTTCGACAAGGATTCTCGCAGACCAACATAGCTGACATCCTTCCAAATCGGCGCACTGACAACGTATTTCCACGGTGGAAAAGGGTCCTCTTCTGTCCAACGCCACGAGTATGTCTTGAAATACAAGTCACTTCGGCTTGCCAGGAGGGATTCACACTTTTCTCGTTCACCCAGTCCACCTTAGCAATCATAGTACAAACTTTGAGACCCCAGTGTTTGCAGGCACCAAAACGGCATTTCCGAACGATGGGTGCTGGCCCCAGCACCTCTCACAACAAATTGCAATCGAACAGCCACCGCAGATGCATCCTTATGGGAGGGCAAATATACGGCGAGATTCATGGATGAGATTGTTCTCAGGATGACACAGATGCCAACTCCATAACCGATCCAGTTTCAATCGCTTTCCCATCTTCTTAAGCTGTGCTCCACCATTGGCCGTGTCAGCCATAAACTTGCAGATTGTCCGGATATCGGGGGGCACCTATCCTTCGAAGCAACGCATTTGATTCACAGTCATGGTATGACCGCGGGCCTCCAGCATCTGCACTGCAAACGCTGCTTCACGTCCACAGGTACTCACCAACACAGCCACAGGAGACCACTACTTTATCATATTGGCCTACAATGGGTACCACAGGATTCACACCGGGCAACAGATGGCGGAGTACGTTGACAGGGCGATGAAACCACAAACAAACGGACGTGCTGACGGGCAGGCACACACCAGTGTGCCATCTTGAGCGCTGAATCCACCTTTCACCCACAAATTCGTCAGGTGCTCTCTGGCAGTCAAGTTCCCCTCGGTATCCCTTTCGTATTCCACCACCAGTCGCTGAACTCTCTCACACAAAGTTGGTGCTCGTGCTGTCTGGTTGGCTTGACTGATTCCTGCCAGGGACTCACGAATGGTCAACGGGGTCTCAGGCCGCACAACAGTCGCCAAGAAATGGCAACACCATCGGGGAGGGGGCAAGTTTCGCTTCTCCAGCTCCAGTTTCACACGCCGAGCAGCCTCCACTATGTGCTGGCCAGACAGTATCCAGTAGATCCCACCTGATATTGCACCCTACCACAAATGATCAAAGTCAACGGCAATTTTGGACAAGCGATGCTGGCACCAGCACCGACGAACGTTATTGGTAACGAAGCAGCAAGCTGTGCGCACAGAAGGCAGCATACTTCCATCACCCCGTATTACAATCCGGATAAGGGTAGTTGGCGGTCGCTCCTTTAGGTCCTTGACCTTGTTCAGTACCTCATCCTCAGACCACTTTCGTATCTGCCCAAACTGCATCTTCTCGTCCCATCGCAGTTTCTCCAAGGGTATTTCCACCTCCTTTTTTTCACAGTGGTCCGCGAGCTTGATCTTCAGTGCACTGTCTTTCTTGCCTCCTTTACCACCTGGCGCTGGAACTGGCTGTGATGCCGTCACATCCTGAGACTGGCTTAGGAATCCCCCGTTCGTTGACGGTGTCATTGGTAGAGGTGACATTGCACCAGCACCCTCAGCAGGGGTTGCATCTGACATTATGATGAAGAGTCTCATTTGAAGGGAAATGGTGTGGCAAATCGACAGAAATCGGTAATGGAACAGCAGTTTCAGCAGAAAATGGCGCAAATTGAGCGGTGTGTCAGTGGCTCTGTCCGTACGAAGGGCAGCGCACATCGCAGTCAATTAATCCCCGACAGCGGCATCCGCTTCGCTACTACTGACATGGCATTGGTAAATTGCGCACTTGTTCCAAAGCCCTGGAAGGAGACGGCCGTCTCAAATGATCATGTTTCCGTGACTGGTCAGTACACGTGCCAGACTTTGATTCCATTGCATCCAGACCAAACAGACCGAACAGAAAACAGTGCGACAGACAACAGACAACGGTGTGTGTGCAATGTGCAGCGAGGAAAGCAGGAACAATAGGAGGGAATGCTTGCACCAGCTACTCATGCAGACAAGCGTAACCCTACCCTATACTTAGGCAGGGGAGCGGGGGGTTATTCTTGGAACACTGCCCCCTCCTCCTCGTCACTGGGAGGCAAACTGAATTCGTCTTCCTCTTGAAGCAAAACCAAGGGGGGGGGGGGGCATCACTCATGGTATCCACATCAACTACCAGATGCCCCAGGGAGCCAAGGGAATCAGCACCGGACACGGATATGTGGTCATCCTCCACCCCCTCAAACCGATCTGGTGCATCAGCATCATCAGCATCAGGGGCACCCTTACCCTTGCCCTTCCCCCCCCCTTTCCCGCGCCTGTTCCGTGTGCGGAACCGTTCCATTAGGCTAGTGAGCTGTGCAACCTCTGCAGGGTCTCTCCTAAAATTGCATTGATCCAAGTACTCAGTAACACCTTCCGGAGGGGAACGGTTGGATAATAATAACAGCACACTCCTGCGAAAAACCTTTCGCAGAGCAGCCTCATTAACAGAATCAGGGATGGGCTTGGGAAACGTGTGTCCTTCAGGTAGAAGGCCAACAAAAGCAGTGGTTTTAGCTGTAGTAAATGGGGCAAACAAAAGCTGGGGACTGGTACACCAGGCGATAAAGCGACGGAGGCGTGCTCCAAAAAGATCGCATAGACCAGTGCGTAGCTTGCCGCGAAGGGTTTTGGTGCCCATGCGCGGGTGTGGCATACTGAGGAACAAGTCCATTGGAGCGGGTTGCGATAATGCAGTTGGATGGAGCTTGACCCGGGCGGAGAGCCGGGACAACAGGGCCTCACCAATCTCTTCGGCAAAGAGACAACCTAGGGTATTACTCATCCACTCCTGCCACACTGCAAGTGTGACACTCAAACTGCGAACGTATTCTGTTTTGGCGTCCCAATCGCCAGTAAGAAACAGATGTAGCAACAGGCTCCATTGCAAAACTGTGTGGGCTGCCTGACCAGTGCATGGCTGTCGCCCTGACCAGTTGCAGCTGCGTACCTGTACGCCTAACGCAAAAAGCGCAGGGACATAACTAAACAGCAAGGACTGCAGTCCTTGCAACCAACGGGTAGCTGTATCCACTTGAACTGATGAGAGAGATGCTGGTGCCAGCTGCAACCATTCCAATTTGCGTTGAATACGTACACGTACAGAGTTACCTACAAGTAGTCGTGCTGCTACCACTTTCTCAATGTGGAGCAGCTTACGGTGGTGGTACACCATGGCACCCACTTGCAAATTACAGTTTTCCAAGGCAGCAAAGATAGGAAAGAAGGCCTTGTATACCTCAAGGGCAGTGTGTTTGTAAGGGTGCCACGCACCGTACATACAAGGCAACATGGACAGATGCTCATGGAAATTGTACTGCACATATGACTCCCCGTACAAAAAACGCAGTAAATAAAAATGTATTTTCATATCAATTATTAGGGGCATGGGGTGCCGGGTGTGCCGCTATATGTCCTGGATCTCTTGTAGAATGTGTAGCAAATCAAGGATCCCACCGGTAGTCAAATCGGTCAACAACAGTGGCCGGAATTGTAGTGACCTAACGTTGTCCCGTTTCATATCGAGGGGAACACGAATAAACTCAGGCTCCGCATCAAGCGAAACCCGTGTAACATCGTTCAAGGGGCGAAGTGCAGTAGCAGTGGAATGCACAGCTGAGTCCAGCTGTCCCAACACGGTTACCAAAGACGGATGCCCAGGGAAGGGACATAGGTCTGTAGTGTGCAACATTGCAAACACTGTCAGGTTCATGCTGGGATTGGGATGCTCTGGGTCAGTAGTAGACCTCTTCCACCACCAGTTATCAAACCACATAGCCATTTGGTGGTTTGACATGGACGACCACAATTGTTGTGCAGCCGAGGTGACCTTGGCAGTTAGTGGTACAGGGCGATTGGTAACAACACCACAGTTTGCTAAAGCAGGGCGAACACCCTGCGTCAAAGGTTGACCTGTAAGTGTGTCTTTCCGTGATACCTTACTAGTTGGACGTGCAGCCTTGTGCAGGACATACCATAGCATATATAACTGTTTCGTGAAAACGGACAACCAACGAGGCTTCCTGTTTTGCTTACTTGCAACAACAATTTGAGGTACAGTCTTACGAGTACGACGGTTGAGGCGGACCTGTGCCAATAGGTGCACTAACATCAGAACCCCCGGCTCGCCAGCATGGGCATCACGTAATAAAGAAGACCCATTTGAATAATGTCCAGTACGTAGTAGATGCCGAACAACGGAGTAGGAAAATTTCATTACAAAAGTCTGGTGATGCAAGTAAAAGACACGATGCACATGGTGGCAAAACACAGCACACTCCCTATCCTTCAATGAGATGCACGTACCTTATGAAGATAAACATCGGTGGAATGGATATGGGAATGGTACTAAGCAGGTTGCTCAATGGAGTTGGTGCTGGTGCCAACACTCATAGTCCGGAACATCATCTCAGAGACTCGATTGCATTGAAAGGTGCTGGCACCAGCTACTTTGAGCCAAAGGGGGATTCGAGAAGACCATTTGAGTCAGCAGGTGCTGGCACCCGCACCTTTCTGCCAAAGAGAACCAAGGAAAGGTGAAATTGCTTGCAAAGGTGCTGGCCCCAGCTGCTTCAATGATAAACTTGATACCAAAGATACAAAGTAACAAGACATGTCCAATGCGCGGTGACTATAGTAACCAACATGTGCACGATTGAATATCACCAACAAATGTAATTGCGGGACATCCCACAAGTACTTTTCGTCAAGGAAGGTGCTGGCCCCAGCTGCAATCATGGGAAACATACTTTTGAGATCAGCATTTTCAATCATCATGAAGTAGTAGTGTAGAAAGGGTGTTTTGAACCCCTAACTTCATCGGCCGAGAATACACGTTCAAAAAAGGGGAGTTTTTTACACTGCTCTTTTTGGGTATAGAACCGGGCAAAAGTGTGCCGCGGGGGTGGGCAGTTTGCGTGGCCTAAGCCCCCGGAGGTATCGTGTGCGGTACAAAGTGCGTGCCACGTACCAGGAGCTCAGGACACCAGGGGGCAGCAAGGGAGAGAGGGAGTGGGAGGGTTGCCTTGCGCATTGCTCTGCACGGTGCACGCCGAGGGGATAGGGGGAGGAGGGGGACAGAGAGATAAGAGGCCGGAGACCCTGCAACCAGGGACGAGGGGCAGGGCAAGGTGAGAGAGGGCGAGCAGACAGGGGGCAGGACAGGGCCAGGGGGCCGGGGTAGAGAGGGGGGCAGAGAGGGAGCGCTGCCTCGCGAATTGCTCCGCACTGTGCTCGCGCTAGCCGGAGGGCAGAGGGTCCGAGATGGCAGGGCAGAGAAGGGGGTAACATGGTGCCCCACAACCGAGCGAGCCGCCCGTAGCGTGCGGGGGCAATGGGCAAGGCGGGGTGCCACGGCGTGCTGCCACAAGGCGGCCCGCCCCCAAAGGTGCAGTGTGCTGTGTGCCTGCGTAGTGTCATGCATCCAGGGTCGGCAAGGACGAGGGAAGAGGGCACGGGCAGGGCGAAAGTGGTAGGACACTTAGGAGGTGAGCGAAGGCAGGACAGCCGGAGCAGAGAGAGGGAGCGACGAGGGAGACAGGGGCTTGCTCAGCACCAAGCGAGCACAGAGGGCGAGGGAGGGAGCAGAGGGGGCAGGGTAGGGGATAGTTGCCATGCGTCGTGCCGTGCGCCGTGCGCGTCCTGAAACCGACTCTGACCTCATTTATGCATGTGTCATGTCACGTCAACCAAGCCTGGCGCCGGAGGCAGGAAGTGGCACGGGGGGACGGGCACCTGCGGCGCCATCCGTAGGGCCTTCCGTGCGGTGACCCAACCTGTGGCGTAGAGGGGAACCGCGCCAGTGGCGCCATCCACTGGACCCCCTGCGCCCATTGCAGTTATTGTGGCGCAGAGGGGACGGGCACCAGCGGCGCCATCCGGTGGGCCGCCTGCGGCAGCGATTATGCTGATCTGATTAACTAGGTGGCCAGGGGATGCCACAAATGAATCCCCCGCCCGTCTCCCCGCGTCTCTGCCATAGGACCTCAGGGGCCTCCATCGCGCTCGGGGGTGGCAGAGGCCCGGGGGACGAGAGCGCCCGGCCGCGTTGTAGCCGCCACTTCCAGCGGACTGATACCACGGCACCGGTATCAGGCCGCTCGGAAGTGGATACACAGGCACTAGGGAGAGGATGGGCAGTCGGCCCCCCCCGGGCTGTTGGGTGCCGAAACAGGGGCCCTCCCCTCGACCAGGGCGGCGGATGGCGCAAGAAGTCTTCGAGGCGTACGGTAAGTCCTCCCCGCTGCCCGCACTTCCTCATCATCCGTTTCCACCCGGGTACGTACCTCCTCCAGTAAGTATGGGCAAAGGAGGGAGCAGGCACGGGACACTGAGCACCATGCGGAGACGTGGCGACTACCGCCAAGGGGCAACAGCGGCTGGAGATCCTGGGGTGCGGAGCCTATACCATGGAGAAGGGCGGGAAGGCCCAAAAGAGAAACCCCCCCCCCCCCGCTGTAGGCAAGTGCCTCAGCCCGTGCTTGCGTCGTGCTTGCATCGTGCCTGCGACATGCGTGCAACGAAGGGACGACGACAAGGGCGCCCCCCCCCCCACACACCTCCGCCCCCCCGAGGGTGCGCACGCAGGGAAGGAGGGGCGACGACGGGTGACACACGGCAAGCCCCCCCCCCCCCCTGCAGAGGGACAAGTGCCGCGCCTCGTGCCTGCGCCATGCTTGCGTCGTGCCTGCGACGTGCGTGCTACGAAGGGAAGACGACATGGGCGCCCCCCCCCCCCCCCCCCACACACACCCCCGCCCCCCCAAGGGTGGGGGATGCAGGTAGGGGGGGGCGAAAAGCGGCCCCCCCCGAGGCCAAAGCGGCAGGGTGGGGAGGCAGCGGCGAGAGGGTGCGGGACGGACCACACGACCGTGCCCGCAGAGAGCACGCGCCGTGCAAGCCCCAGCGGGGGACCACCGGGGGTGCGAACGCAGGGTAGAAAGGGCGACGACGGGAGCCACAAGGCATGCCCCCCCCCCCCTGCAGAGGGACAGGTGCCGCGCCTCGTGCCTGCGCCGTGCTGGCGTCGTGCCTGCGACATGCGTCCAACGAAGGGAAGACGACAAGCCCCCCCCCCCCCCCCACACACACCTCAGCCCCCCCAAGGGTGGGGATGAAGGTAGGGAGGGGCGGACCGCGCCCCCCCCCCCCCCCGAGGACAAAGCGGCAAGGTGGGGAGGCAGCGGAGAGAGGGTGCGGGACGGACCACACGACCGTGCCCGTAGGAAGCACGCGCCGTGCAAGCCCCAGCGGGGGGGGCACCGGGTGCGAACGCAGGGTAGGAAGGGCGACGACGGGAGCCACACGGCACGCCCCCCCCCCCCCTGCAGAGGGACAAGTGCCGCGCCTCGTGCCTGCGCCGTGCTTGCGACGTGCTTACGCCAGAGGACGGGCAGCGAGGACGCCCCCACCCCCCCACCCCCTTCTCCCCCACCCACCCAGGAAAGAGGCGAGGACAGCAAGGAGACGGCGAGGGGACATGGGGGGGGGGCAAGGGCAGACCGACGCGCCAGGGGGAGAGACGGGCGGCGGGCGGTAAAGACGCAAAAAAAAAACAAAGAACAAAGCAAACCAACGCGCCAGGGGAAGAAAGCGAGGAGGCAGGGACCAATACCGCGACGTACGGGGGGAGGCCGGGGCGACATGGGCCCGCAAGAGACGCTGGTGAGGTACCTGACCTCGGGGGTATGGGGGCTCCAAAGGAGAAACCCCCCCCCCCCCACTGCAGCCAAGTGCCTCTCCCCGTACTTGCGTGGTGCTTGCGTCGTGCCTGCGACATGCGTGCTACAAAGGGAAGACAACGAGGGCGCCCCCCCCCCAACACACCACCGCCCCCCTGAGGGTGGGGGATGACGGTAGCGGAACGCGGACCCCCCACCCGAGGACAAAGCGGAAGGGTGGGGAGGCAGCGGAGAGAGGGTGCGGGACGGACCACACGACCGTGCCCAAAGGGAGCACGCGCCGTGCAAGCCCCAACGGGGGGACCACCGGGGGTGCGACCGCACGGTAGGTAGGGCGACGACGGGAGCCACACGGCAAGCCCCCCCCCCACCTGCATAGGGACAGTTGCCGCGCCTCGTGCCTGCACCGTGCTCGCGACGTGCTTACGCCAGAGGACAGGCAGCGAGGAAGCCCCCCCCCCCCCCACCCCCTTCTCCTCCACCCACCCAAGAAAGGGGCGAGGACAGCGAGGAGACAGCGAGGGGACATGGGGGGGGGGGGGGCAGAGGACAGACCGAAACGCCGGGGGGAGAGACGAGTGTCGAGCGGTGGAGGTGCAAAACAAAAAAAAACAACAAAGGACACCAACGCGCCAGGGCAGGGGCAGACAGCAGGGGCAGACGGGACACGGCAGGAGCCAGGAAGCACGGCAAGGGGCGCGGGACAGGGGGACACCCTGGGGAAGAAAGCTGGGAGGCAGGGACCAACACCGCAGCGAACGGGGGTGGGCCGGGGTGACAAGAGCCCGCAAAAGACGCTGGTGAGGTACCCGACCTCAAGGGTTTGGGGGCCCCCCCGGTGTCCGTATCGGCCCCACCTGAGCGCAGGCAGTAAGGTGGGTTACGCCCGGGACCGTTGGCCAGCGGCCCGAGGTGGCACCGGCCTGGGGGGGTGGCCAATGGGCCTGACCAAGAGCACTCCCCACGGCACGTACTGCGGTTCGTGTCTTGTGAGGGGTTGCGGGTAGGGCACACCGTCCATCGGGGTAGGCAAGAGACGCGCCTATCCCGCAAGGAATCCCCAGAGACCCACAGTGTACCCGACCCCGGTGTGGGGAAGGGCCGACGTACCTGGTTACGGCGCAGGTCCATTTGTACGGAGCGGGTACAAATGGACGGCCCGTACAACAAAGTTACACCCTAACGGGGAGTACATGCATCGGCCCCCCCGTGGAGAAACTCCCGGAGGGAGGGACCAGAGCCAGCGTCGGGCGCCCCCCCCCCCCCCACCCTGCCTGGCAACACACCCGCCAACAACCGGGTAGAACCAAGGAGCACACCAAGGGGGCGACACCGGGGGCAAAGGAGCACGAAAGGGAAGGGGGGGGGGGGCGCGCAAGAGGGTACGATAACTATGTCGTGCAATGTGTCGTGCAACATAAGGCTAGCAGCGAGTGGGACGGGCCACGGAGTCCGCCCGTACTGCCATGTCCATAGCTCACACAGCCTTCGTTAGCTAAATGTCGCTATCAGTCCCCACCAATCCCGCGGAGTTGCCAGCCTTCCGGCGACGTGCCTGGCGCCTGGTAGACACGGTGTCTGATCTCGTCAGACACGGGCCGCACACGTATGCGGCGTTCCAGGCGCGCGTGGACGCGGACCGTCCGGCCAGGGACAATGGATGAGACCACTTCGTCGACGTCTGCTTGCGGCAGATGTTGGCCCGCGATCCCCACCCGTACAACGCGCCTGACGTTCAGGCGCGGTTCGTCGCGGGCACGGTGCCGTTCGGGGTGCACCTGCTCAACCGACTACTCCGATGTCTACAAGATCTCGGGCAGCTCGAGGACGCGCGTACCCTTCGTGAACGGGGGATAAGTGGCCGTTTGAATAAATGCGTGAATTTCACGTGAATTTACCCTAATTTTGAGGTTTTCGGGGGAAAACGCAATATTATTGGATCCTTTTGAGGGATTTGACGGCAGCGCGGGCGGCCCCCGTTGGAACCGGCGGGGCGGCCGGGGTATGCGGCGCCGGGTGCGTGTCCGATGCCGCCGCCCCCGGGCCTCGGGCCCCTGCCCTTCCCGCCTTTTGGGGCTCACCACCACCACCAACTCCATCTCCATCACCTACTTCATCACCCCGTCGGGTCCCCCATGATGCAGCATCACTTCCCACACCAACACGTACACCCGGCGGCTGTGCCACAGCTCCCCGTCCACCTTCACCATCTCCATCACCCGGCGGCTGTGCCACAGCACCCCGTCCACCTTCACCGTCACCATCACCATCACCGTCCGCACCAGCATGTGGTGTACCCGCATCCCCTGCCCCAGCAGCACCCACGGCCGCCTCAGCACACGGTACCGGTGCCGGTACCGGTACCGGTGCCTGCGCCGGGGCGGGGCGCCCAGCAGCTGGGGGTGTCGCAAGGGGAGGCACGTGGCGTGCCCCCGGGCGAGGCGGGGAGAATGGGGGCGCCTGCGGCTGCGCCACCCCTGGCGGTGCCCCAGCCGGGGCATACCGCGGCGGGGTCACCACCGCGGACGGTCCCGGTGCCGGATCCAGCCGTGCCGCGCGGGGCCCCGCCCGTGGTGCCGACGGGGCCTGAGCCGGTGGTGCCGGGTGGTGGTCCACCCCCGACGCTGGGATTCAGGGCGCAGCCCCCATGGGGAGGCCTACGGTGGGGGAACAGGCGGGGGTTGCGGCGCAGGAGGCGGCAGCGGCCGCCCCGCGAGACATCAGCAAGCTGCTCGCGCAGGCCCTGGAGGCGCACCGGCGGACAGCCGCGGGGGGCGATGGAGCCGCGCCGGAAGGGCCGGGGAGGGGGGCTGACGCTGGCGAGGTGATCGCGCAGGCGCTCGCGGCTGTCGCCCCGAGGGCGGCAGGGGCCAAGGAGAAGCCGTCGGAGGTGGTTGCTTCGGGGGGACAGGCCGCGGGGCGGGGTGTGCCGGAGGCGCAGGCGCCGGCGGAGGGCGGCGGGGTCGTGGAGCCCAGTGGGAGGCGTGCCAAGGGGGAAGGAGTGGAGGACTGAATGTGGGAGTGGCGGGAGTTGCGCCAGGTGGCACCCGGTGAACCAGTCCGGCGGGGCTGGCGTACAGCATGGACCTCCATGCGGGCACCAGCTGGGCCCGGCTGCCCGACAACTTGCGGGCACGGCTGGACGCGGCGGAGGCGGCAAGGGGCGGAGGCGCTGACGAGCGGCCTCTGGCGCCCTTCCTGCCGCGGCCAGACACGCCGCCGGCGATGGTTGCGGCTGGGTAAGGGGCGGAGGAAGAGCGGGAGGCGGAGGAAGTGGAGGAAGAAGAGGCGTACGGGCCGTCGAGTCGGCGCTGGACCTCATGTATGAGGACGACGCCGGGCCCGACGTCTGCGCCGGCATGGACGTGGACCCGGCCCACGCGCCGCTGCGGCCCATGCCCACTGCGGTGCCGCCCCCTCCCCTGGGGAGCTGTGAGCAGCGGCACTGCAGGTACCATGCGGCCGAGGGTGCCCACAGGCACCGCCTCATGGGTACGGGGCGGCGGGGGGCGGGGATGCTGGCGAGCGCCCTGGAGCGCTACGAGCTCCAGCGCCCAGGGCAGGTCGCCCGGGAGGTGGCCCTAGTAGCCGAGTCCCCGGACGACGACCAGGTCCGCTGTGTCCAGCTGGGGGACGCGGCGGTCCTGGGTCACCACCCCGGTGATGTCCGGGCGGCCGAGCCCCAGGAAGGCCTCCCCCTGTCGGTGCGCCTGTCCGTGGGGCGCCTGCTGGACGAGGCAGGGCTGGAGGACGTGCGGCGGGACGAAGGCCTGTACGTGGCCTTGTGGCGAGGTGGGGCTGACGCTTGGCGTCGGGAGCAGGCCGTGCGGCCCCTCACGCCCCAGGCGCTGGGATCCCATGCGCTCCTGGTGGTGGTGCACCCCGAGGGTGCAAAGGTCGTGTTCGGCGCGGACCGCCTGCTGCTGGCCGGGGATGGGGTGGTCCTCGTCCCCACCTCCAGCAGCTACCGCCTTGAGAGCCGCGGCGGTGACCTCAAGCTGCTGGTGGTGGTGGGCACGCGCCTCGACGAGAGCGCCGCCCCCCAGGGGTCCGAACATGCGGTCCCGGTGGGGAGTGATGAGGAGACAGCCCGTGACGATGACGAGGTGGGGCGGGAGCAACCCACGGGGGAGGAGCAGCAGCAGGATCAGCCGGAGGTGGCCGGGGAGGAGGTGGACGTGCAGGCCATTGTGGCGGCGGCCCTGGCGAGGTTAACGGTCTCGCGAGCCCGCCGCCGACGACGGAGGCACTGGAGGAGGAGAACCAACGCAGGAGGAGTGAACAGGCACAGAGCGCCATGGAGCAGGACGAGGAGGTGGAGATCGTGGGGCCGAAGGAGGCGCGGGAGGTGGGTCCACGGGAGCTGGGAGTGGCGGACAAGGCTGGGCCGAAGACGGGGGAGGTGGAAACCTGCAGGCACTGGGCCAAGGGTTGGTGCATGCGGGCAGACGCCTGCCGGTTCGCACACCCCCAGCCGCCGGTGCCGCGGGGAGTACCCCAGGAATTGCTCCTGATCCTCCAGGCCATGGCCCGTGTGGGGGCCCTCAGCCTGGACCGTAGCCAGGGCCACGGCCGGGGCCACGGAACGTTGCTGCAGGAAGTGGTGGTAAAGGCGCAAGGAGGAGGACTCCCAGCGGTGGGGTATGCGGTGGAGAGTGGGAGCCTGACCGAGTGGGCGGTGGCGTTGCCATGTGGCATGGCGGCCCTGCTCACTCCGTTCCCGGTGTTCCCGTGGAGGGACATGGTCACCGTCCAGGAGGCCAACCTGGGGTGGGTGTGCACGTGGCACACGGATCCTGCCGGCATGGACCATCGCGAGTGGCAGGCTAAGGCGGTCATGACGTACCTGTCCTGGTCGTTGCCGGCAGCGCCGGGTGCGTGGGCGCAGTGGTGGGACAGAGCGCTCAGCTGAGCGAGGGATGGCAGTGCTGTGGCGGCCTGCCCTGACCTCCCGCGCGAGCCCATCTCAGTCCAGCCGTGGACTGTCTCCCTGCATCTCCCCACGGTGGCGGCTCGCCTTGCGGCCACGGACCCGGAGATCTTGCTGCTGAGAGACCGAGAGGGGCCAAGCTTTCGCCTGGGCCGGGGGCTGGAGGTTCGCACTGCCCGCCTCCCCAGCCCTGTGGACAGGGACATCCTGGAAGGACTCCAGTTCACGCAGGCTTACGGGGCAGATGTGTGGACCGCCGTCCATCGCCGGCTCCCAGACGCATGGCCCCAGGTGTTCCGGCCCCCTGGTCACGAGCGTTTGGTGGGAGTGGAATGGCGCGTGTGGGCCACCAACAGCCCGTGCCCGCCGGTAGTGGTCGTGCCGAGGAGAACCAGCCACCCCAGCTGGGAGACAGTGGCGGCCTTGTGGGGATGGGTGGCGGTCCGTGGGACCGGTGGCCACGTCTTCACTGCCCCACAGGGCACGGTGATCGAGACCGACGGGGGGACGGCGTTGCAGCTTGCGGCGGAGCCCCTGACCACGCACGTGGTGGTGGCTGTCCTCCAATGGGGAGCCGACAGGCCACAGCCCTGGCGCGATCCGGTCGCTGGAGCTGTCTGGTGCGACCTGCGTGTCCTTAGGGCCGCCGTCTGGCCAGGAGGAGCAGGGCGGCATCTCCCGGGCGCACTCCCCTGGCTGCGGGATTGCGGAAACGCCTCTCCCCCGCCAGCTGAGTTGCGGGGCCCCCTGGAGCACCTGTACTCCAAGCCCAGGCACCACTTCCTGGTGGCCGCGGACCATGGGGTGGAGCTCAGTGACGACGTGGTCGCGCTGGCAGCCGACGTGGTGCAGTGCCTGGCCCCCCACGCCATGATGCTCCCCAGGGAGGGGTGGGAGGGCCAGCGGCACGACCAAACCCCGGCTGCCCTCCTCATTGCGAGGTACGTCGAGCTGGGGGGCTCAGAGGCGGTGTACCTCGACCGGTCGGAGACGCCGAGCATGCGGCACTGGACGTCTCACCACCTCCTGGCCCCTGACACGCAGTTGACGGTGGACCCGCTAGGCCAGCCTGCGGTGTCTGGAGCCCAGCCCCAGTGGCCACACACATGGGACATGGCAGTCCGGACGATGCGCATGGCGCCCAGGGGTCAAAGGGCGGGGTGGCCGGGCGCGGAGCATCTGCTGGCGACGGCCAGGGCGGCACAGGTGCAGCAACCAGCCGGCAACAACAAGGACTGTGGCGTGTGCGCCCTCATGTCCACCGTCGGCACCCTTCTTCGGGTGCCAAGGCCGGGCAACCTCCTGTCCGCGCTGGACAGGCGGTGGGTGGCGGCGGTGGTCCTCAACAGGGACATGGGGCCCATCGCGCGTCTGCCGTCCCTGGGGGAGCTGCCTGCAGCGGTGTTGGATGCCCTGCCGGCGCCCCGCACACCCTTGGACGTGGCGGACGTCCAGCACAGCGTGGGGTTGCCCGGGGCGCGCATGCAACATGCCCTGCTGTGTATGGCGGCGGCAGCGGACGGGGGGATGTCCATGCTGATGACGGTGTCCCTGCAGCACGTGCAGGACGCGATGCAGCAGCAGCGGATGCATGCCCCCCAGCCGTGGGAAGAAAGCGCCAAGCGGTGGCTTAGGGTGGAGAGCGTGCCTTCCACCCATACGGTGGGCGTGGCGGATATGGGGCGGCTGGTGGTGTTGGAAGGGGCGGAGTATTGGGCCTGTGTTCGGGTGGAAACAGGGGGACTGGAGTGGGTCGTAGTCACCGCGTGCCGGCTCAGGAGGCAGCAGTCCAGGGGCCCGGCCTGCTACCGGGTGTTCTGGGAGTGCCTCAGGGAGCCGGGGCCGGTGTGCAGGGCACACAAGTGCACGGCCGAGGACAT
This sequence comes from Eutreptiella sp. 'Long Island Sound 2002', assembly GCA_964036045.1. Lineage (NCBI taxonomy): Eukaryota > Euglenozoa > Euglenophyceae > Eutreptiales > Eutreptiaceae > Eutreptiella > Eutreptiella sp. 'Long Island Sound 2002'. Next base: position 61,467,903 of record OZ038384.1, on the reverse strand, counting down.
CCCGCCGGCGCCGGCGGTCTTCGTGGAGGTCACGCGACCGCCGGCGATCCAGGGGCAGGACGTCTGGCCCATAGCCCCGAGCAACATGTGGCGGGCTGAGCATGCAGCTGTCATGTGCAGGGCGCTGCAGGGTCACGCAGCGGCCCTCCCCAGGGCCCCGGCAGCGCAGTCCTCAGCAACAGGCCGGCAGCCCCGCTGGCACTGCTACATAGCGTGTCGCGGGCGTGGTGCTGGATTGTGGCGGCATTGGAGCCCCACTCCTCAGCACTGCGCTTGTACGATCGCGGAGAGGGCACGGTGCTCACGGTCCGCCCCGCCGACCTGGAGGCTCTGCACCTTAGTGCACTGAGTGGCGACGGGGTGAGGCGCTGTACCTCCAAGGGACCGTGGCAGGCGCGGCCGCGACACGATTCCGCCGGCAGAGCGGAGGAGATGCCCTCCGCCTGGTCATGGCGGAGAACATGGGGCCGTGGCTCCGGGCGTTCTCCACGTCCAGGTGGAAGGTCGAGGGCGACCGGGAGAAGTTCGCCGACGCGTGGCGCCCCTGGGTGGAGGAGCAGTTTCCCGTGGGGGGAATGCTGCACCTGCCGCAGCCACCAAGCGTGCCACCGGTACGGCCTGCGGCATCCCCGGCCGCGGCGGCGAGGCCGGCCCCGAAAGAAGCGCCCAAGCCGCCGCCCAAGAGGAGCCCCACGCCTCAGTATGGCACCTATGCCAACATTCGGTACGTGCTGCAGCACTTCGGCGGTGACTTGGCCACGGAGGAGCGTGAGTCGAAGACGATCAACGTCTGCCCCTGGTCTCGGCTGGATGGGGCTGGTCACTGCACGTGGAGAGCTGGCAAGCACTGCCGGCCCACCCACCTCCACCCCAAGGACCTGCTGGACCACATCCAGCGGGACCATGCGGCTGATCCGGCGCAACGGGACCAGGCGCTGGCCATGCTGGCTGGCGTTATGCCGGGGGGCCAGGCGGGGCCTTTCGCGTCGGCCCAGGCGAGGTCCAGAGCGCTCATGCTGCCCACGGGTGCCCGCCCTGCGGCGGAGCGCGGGGCGTCGCCGTCGGCGGCGCGATCTGGAGCGATTAGGTCTGCAGCACGGCGTGGGGTGGTGACTTCTACGGTGAGTACGGCGGCAAGTACATCCGGCGGACAGGCAAAGGGGGAGCCCGCCGCATCTGCCGGGTCTCAGCAGACAACGGCCGCCTCGGGCGGAGGCCCACGGGGACAGGGGCCACCTCGCCAGCCACCCGCGCCGGGTGCGGGTAGTCCCCCTGGACCTGCGGGTGGCCCCCCTCCGTCCAGTGATCCGGATCTGGCGGGGGGCCCCGGTCCACACGTGCAGCCATGAAGGGGCCCCGCCTCCGACACCCGAGCAGGTCCTGGAACGTCCAGGGCTCGATGCGGGGGGACGGCGTACCAGTGGCCCCAGGTATGCTTGACGGTGAGGCGGTGGCGGCGGGCATCATGAAGGCCGAGGGTGCCATCCTGGGCCTCTTCCAGGAGACCGGCCTGCAGGACCCGCAGGGTGTGGTGCACTGGGAGAATCAGTGGCGTCACCACGGGTATCATGCGTACCCAGGGGTGGATGCCCGGGCAGCTTCGGCGGCAGCGGTGCGCGACGGGCTCTTGATTGCCCTTCGGGCGGACGTGTTCGCCGCGGAGGAAGTTCGAGACGTCGTGGACATCGTGCCGGGCAAGGCCATGGCCCTCGATGTGGTGACCGCAGGTGGCACCCTCACGGTCATCAACGTCCACGGCCCGGGCAGCGGCGGCGACTCCTGGGCGTCTAAGGCGTCCTTCTGGGCTGACGTGGCCATATACGCGGCGGCCAAGAGCGCGGGTGGCACCAGGGCCGTGCTCCTCGGAGGGGACTTCAACGTGTGGCTGGAGTCCCCGTGGCACCCCACCACGAGGTGGTTCCAAGCCCTGTGGGAACAGTGTGGTTTCCCCAGGGCAGGCCCGGAACGGGAGGAGGACAGGAGGCCCACGAGGGCAGGGCACCGACTGGACTCCTTCCTTCTGAACTCGCCTCCGGTCCCATGGGCGGCGCGTGAGCGCCCACACTTGGCGCCGGGGCGGTCTCCAGCGTCGCTTGGGTCGGATAATGGCCCTGTGGTCCTGGACCTCCCGCTGGCGGTGGCCGGCAAAGAGAGGGTCACAAGGATGGCCTACTCGCACGCCCAAGGCAGGCTGCATGCCATACGCCCGGACTCCCCGGGGGTTCGTGAGGCGGCGGCGGCAGTACTGGAGAAGGCCTGCGGGGATCGGCGGCTGTAGGCGTGGCTCTCGTCGGACCAGGACACTGCCACCATGGGCATGTCGGAGGTGCAAGCGGTCTTTGACCTGCTCTACGCCTTCCGTGATGACAAGTCCAGGGTCACGGGAATGCGCATGCCTTCGGGCGTGGACCCGCAGTACCCGTACGGGCAGGCGGAGACGGAGGCGTCTGTGGCCCAGGTCCTCTCGGATCAGCAGGCCCTGGCCTGGCGCGCCCATGAGCTGTGGCAACGGGACGCGGCGGCGGCCGGACTCCACTCCCAGGAAGCGACTGCCTTGCTACAGCACCTCCGGCGGGTGGACCCCGACCTATCCCCCGCTTCGGTGGAGGACCTACGTGCCGCGTTGGACCAACAGCTCCACCAGCTAGAGACACGCGTGGAGGAGCTGCGGGGTGTCCTCAGGAGCAACAGGCGCCGGTCCATCAAGGACTATTTGCGGGGCAGGGTGCCGGATTTGCAGCTCCGATGGACGGCGATACGGGGGGCCATCAACATGGTGAACTATGCCCCGTCGGGCCTGTGGTCCGTACGCGTCCGCGAGTCGGAGAAGGTGCTCTTGGAGGCCTCGGACGTCATTGGCGAGGTCCAGAGGTATTGGGAGGCGCTGTACGCCAAGCGGCCAGTGAACCTGCCGGCCTTCGAGCTGCTGGTCCGGGCCCACATTCCCAGGGGGGTGCCTGAGGAATGGAGGTCGGTACAGGACTACACCCTGCAGGACCTTAAAGACGCCGTGAGGCAGGCCGTGGCGGACGACAAAGCTCCGGGGTCCAACCGGGTCACGGCTGCCCTCATAGCAGAGCTGCCTGAACCGGAGCAGGGGCTCCTGCTGCACGCGTACAGGGCTATCCTGCGGGGTGCGGATGTCCCGGAGTCGTGGCACGAGGCCATTATCTGGCTGATGCCCAAGGGCACAGCCACGGGCAACGTGGACGAGAACAGGCCGATAGCGCAGGGGCAGCAAGACATGCGCATGCTCATGACTCCCCTCATGCGGAGGTTCACAGCTGTCCTGGCACGCAAGGGACTGGCTGCGGACTGGCAGTTCGGGGCCATGCCGGGCTCCACGGCGGCTGCCCCGGTGTTCCTGGCCCAGCGCAGGCTGCAGCGTGGGCAGGAGGAAAACCACGTCCTGGCCTTCGATGTGTCAAAAGCTTTTGACACAGCGCCGCACGGGCCGCTGGCGCTCCTCCTGCGCCACATGGGAGTCCCGGAAGAGCTCATCAGGCTCTTCCACACCCTCAGCTGCGGATCTCTGGTGCGCATCGTCACCGCGCACGGCCCGACGCCGAGCATTCGGCTCCACAGGGGCCTGCGGTAGGGCAGTGCGGAGAGCGCTGTGCTCTACCTCCTCCTCTTAGAACCTCTCCTGCGGAGCCTTGCCTGCAAGGCGCGGGGAGATGCTCGCCATGTGGTGCCACCCCTGGTGCAAGCGTACTTTGATGACCTCCTGTTGATAGCGCACTCCCTGCCGCAGTTCCTGGAGTATGCAGCGGCGATAGCGCAGTACCTCACGGACATGGGCATGTCCCTCAACGTCAGCAAATGCGCCTATGCCAATACTGCTCGCATCCATTCGATCATGGTGTGCCTGAGCCCAGGGAACACGGCGGCCCCATGGGTATGCTTACGTGCCAAGGGCACGGTACCATACTTGGGGCTGCGCCTCGATCCCAGGGGGATGGCGACCATGAAGGAGAAACATGTACTCCGGTGTGAAGCTCTGCTGGGCTGGTGCAAGAACACGTTGGGGCCAGCGTCGGTGCCTCATGAGGTGATGTCGGCTGTGGTTGGAGGCATCGTGCGGTACGAGGCGCCCTACCTGTCCGACACGGCGGAGGCGGTGATCAAGCTGAATACTGCCATCAAGGCTGCAGCCCTGCAATTCTAGAAGCTGCCCAAGGACCTGTCCAACGTAGCGGTGCGGTCGGGTCATGGGTTACGGTTGGCGGATGTGCAGGTTATCTGCCGCGACTCTGTCGTGGCGACCATGGCTCAACTCACCCACCACAAGTCGACGACAGTCCGGGATGAGCTGCGGGCCATGCTCCGGGACATGCACGTGCAGTACGGAGTGTGCGGGCAGTTCATGGTGCCCTCTGCGTCATTCGCCACGCACGCTGGCAATACGTGGGTGGACAGGGTACTCCGGGCGATGGGGACGTTGCGCGTAGGACTTCTCATGCCATCGTCAGTGTACTCGTGTATACACGCCCATCTGCCGCAAGTGCAGTGGGCGGGGCGGAAGTGGGTGTCCCAATCCTATTCCTTCAAGGGTAGAGACATATGCGTTCTCTCGGGGCCCCGCAAAGATGCGGCGGTACAGTCACTGACTGATCCCGCAAATGACCTCCTGCATGCGCGGCTCCCCTATCCTGCGCCTGGGCACTGGGCTGTCCAGCTCCAGGAGTGTCATGAGGACCACCTGCACCTTCCGCACGCAGGAGCAGGGCCCCATCAGCTGGACCACGTGTGGTTCACGGGGCTCCGCGGCGTCTTCCGGCCGCAGCTGCCTAGTCCGTTGACTCACCGGCTAAGTCACCCGGTGCGCCGGAAGAAGGCCAGCAAACACAATAGACAGTCCACTGCAGGGGACGTGTATGTGGTGGGCGGGTACAGGGAGGAAGGATGGGACCCAGCCAACCCGGGGCTATCCATGCCGTTCGTCCCGCTAGCCGCCCTCCTGTTTCTGTTGGGGGACGTCTTTGAGGGTTACCAGCAGTAAGACGATCCGGCGTCCGTCCCCCTACTCACTCCACACGCCGGGGGCGGCATAAACCCGCCACCACTGTGGGTTGTGCACGGGCGACCAGCATTTTCCAGGGGATGCGCGGCGGTGCACCGGTGCAACGAGTGGGCAATTGTCCTCCTGCTGCCAGCAGGCCCTGTCCCGGATCCGGATGAGTACTCGCTCCCGGAAGTGGTTCGGATGTCCAACGTGCCGCACGATCCGCACGTCGCCGTCACGTCTTTGCGTGATGGCGGCGCGGGGAACAGGGATCTGTGGTGGTGTACCAGCCCTCCTGCTCCGCAACGGTTTGGGGGGCAGAGTATACCACCGCCCTGGACGCCATCAAGTCAGTCTGCGGATGTGACCTGGCCTGGAGACCACATGCGGTGTATCGGCCGAAGGTAGTCCTGTCCCCGGAGCTCACGGCCTCCAGTGCGGCATCCCCTGGAAGGGTGGTGCAGAGCCCCCACTCCGACGTGGCGTGGCTGGAACCCCACCGGTACTGCTGGGTGCCGGTGGCGACTAAAGTCACATCGTCTGACGCGTCGCCCCAGGGAGACGACGCCACAAACGTGGCGGTGGCCAGCCACAGAATCCCCACGTGGTCGGGTGCCATCTACGGCACGGTCCCAGAGGCGGAGATCATCGGCGCGGCGGCATACCTGGTGCACACGCCCCCGTCAGCGTGCACGGTGCACGTGGTGGATGCGTCCATCATAGGGGCGCATCTCCGCAGGGCGCAGGAGGCCCTGTACCGTGGCATCAAGGGGCCGACTTCACATCTGGTCAACCAGCACGCACTGAGGTGGATAGTGGAGGGGCTGCGGCGGCTGCCACGCCGAGTTGGGGGGCCGCACCACTGGGTGGTGAGGCAGAGCTCGCACTTGGCGGCAGTCCCGCTCGAGGCGCCGGACTCTGCCGCGGCCCGTGCAATGGCCCCGCCTGTCCATCTCGTCCTACCAAAGGAGCTCGCCATACTCTTGGTGCCGGGGGATAATGGAGAGCTCGAGCCGCGTGTGCCATCCATGCAAGCCCTTCAGCAAGTCCGGGAGATGGAGTGGCGTTCGCTGGCGGCACGCACCAGGGCGCACGGGCCACTGGCTGGCGCCTGCGAGGCGGTGCCCCTGGGAGCTGTACACCACGGCCCAACGCACAGAAATATTGTGCGGGCACGTGACGGTCCCTTGTCCACAATGCAGGTCATGCGACGGTGGAGACAGAAGCTCACGCGTATGGCAATACCAGCCCACCCCTGTATCTTCTGTGGGGGGCCGGAGGAGGACATTGGCCACATGCGCCTGCTGTGTGCGCGGGACGAGGAGGTGGCGGGGCTCCTGTGCAGGCGTGTGGAGGAGTTCACGGCGGAGCTACCCCTGACAGACACGGCGGTGGAGTTCGTGGCGTGGAGGGAGCACAGCTGCAGGTGGACCGAATCCGTGATGGCGGGTGTCGTCCCCGGGGACCTGAAGCGGCAGTTCGCTGCGGTGCGAGCGGGGTCGTCCCGGGGCCCTGCCAAGGCCAGGCTCTTTGTGGAGGACATGGTCCAGATTGGGGAAGATGTGTATGCCCGCAGGAACCATCGGCTCGGCCAGATCATGCAGCTGCCCATGCAAGATCGGAGGAGGGCGGTATACGCGTTCCTGCGAGGTGACACACCCTTCTGCCCCGGTAGGGAGGATCCAACGGCGTCCGCCGTGGAACCCGTTTGCCGGCCTCCCCGGCGACCTGCGGGCAACCTTTCAGAGGGCACCGCTGCACGCACTGTTGGTGCCACGGTCGTGCATCGCGCACGAAGAGGCCATGTCCTTGTTCCCTCACTGGATGGCGGCGGTGGCGCAGGCCTTCAGCCAGTGGATCGGTTCCTGGGTGGCGCGGAACATCACGGCATTCAGGGAGTGGTCCCGCGTGGTGTCGGCGCAATCGTGGGCCCTGGTGCGTGGTACCATGGTGAGAAGCCCTGACGGCCAGAGTGGACTTGGCTCCAGGTGTACGCCAACCATCCAGCTGTGGGGAACATCATGGGCTGGCCTCGCGAGGTGCCGCCGGTCCTTCAGCAACCTCTGTGCAGTCTCCCAATCCTGGCGGTGGCTGTCGTACTTGACGTGGGTACGTTGTGGCTGTATGACCGGCAGTTGCGACGAGCCATACCAGCGGTCATCGAGCCAGTCCATGGCAGTGTTAGTGGGCTCCAAGCAGCTGGCACGGGTACAGGGTGACAACGCGCAAGGCCACGTCACGGAGGCCATGTTCTCTCTGCCAGAGGGGGACGACCACGTGGCTGCCGATGCCCGTCACACCCTTGACACCCCGGGCCTCGCGGCGGTCATTGAGGCTCGGGCGGGAGGACAACGCTTGGTTCTAGCATCCGCCGGGGGCCCGGGGCAGGACGGGGTTGATGTCATCGGGGAGGTCTTACGGGACTACGGTTGGGAGCTCCTGGCGCATGGCACACACAGCCCCAAGGTTGCGCGGTGGCCGCGGCTGATTGCGGGCCTACCGGTGATGCCCGACGGGCGACCGATACTCCGCCCGGTGTCCACGTGGGAGGAAGCGAGGCGCAGCCTCCTCAGTTGTGCCACAGCACGCACGCTGGCGGATGCTTTGCTCGGACTCCAGGACGCGTGCTGCGATGTATGGCAGGACCTGTGGTCGCACGGTTGTGATAGTAGCTGCGTTCCGTCGCGGTCTGTGCTTCCGCAGCGATGCCACGGGTGCGGGGAGACAGCGTCAGTTTGGGTTCATCAATGTGCCTCCGTCCCACTATGCGGGACATGTAAGGAGCGTGCCGATAGGGGGTGGCCTAAGGCGAGATGGGCACTGCGGCACTCTGGACAGATGTCCTCAAGTGCCTGGAAGACAATCCAAAGTGGCCTGAAGAGCGTCCGAGTGGAAGGGGTACGGTGCCCTGGTGCGCCGTCAGCAGCCATGCCCTTGCTGCTGTGGTGGGCGGCTCTAGAGGGCGACTCGCGGATACTCTGGTTGTGGCATCACGGAGGAAATGGTGACGGCGTGGTGGGGGCCGGGGGTGATGCAGATTGATGGGGTTAGGAATTGTGGGTGCACCTACTACCGTCCCTACGCTGGATGCAGCGGAGGGGGTAGCGCCTGCGAAGCAGTGCCCTCATGGCCTGATTGTGCGGTACTGGCAGGCGGCGTATGACGGCCAACGCGATGTGACAGGTCGTGCCGGCCTGATGGTGAGCCGTTCTGCCCCCGTGCATGAGGGTCGGACAGGGATGCTTCACCCGCCTGCCCCGGGTCGCCGCATACAACAGTGAGGTGTCATGGGTCGTCCCGACCAGGGTAATAAGGCCCAAACCCCTGTAGGGTATTCCCATGGCACCGGGGTCTCTACTGGCGGCCTGGCTACGGCAGTATTGGGAGTGGTTGCTCGGGATACACCGGGGGTGCACGTTGTTGTCTGGGGGCGGGCGACGTCGTTGCCGGCGCTACGGTGCACGCGTTGCGGCGCCCCTGGGAGTGTTACACGGGGTTGCGGGGACAACCTGCAGGCACCGGGAGCGGCGACGAAGTGGTGATGTGTGCGTAGAGCGATGTGACGGCGAGGTCGTCAGGTGGACAGTATGGCGGGCGTACTTGAGACGGCGTGGAAGCCTGGGAGGAGCACTCACGAGGGGCACGCGGAGTTCAAGGTGACAGTGTACTGGCGTCTTGGGGGTATACGCGGCGGTGCTGGGGTCCGTACAGTGGGGGTACGCGGCGGTGCTGGGGAACCGTACAGTGGGGGAGCTGCGGGGATGCATGGCGGTACTAGGGTGTCCCCCTGACCCCTCTAACGACTCAGGGGGCGCGTAGGGGCATCCCCTGGCCCCGTTAACAAACTAGAGGGACCGTGCCTGCGGGCATGTACATAGTCTAATCTCTGACCATGGCCTTGCGGTTGCGGTGGTGCGTGTGGTGGCGGCTCGCAGGTGGCGTCGGCGTGGCAACAGCGGTACTGCGCGGCGTCGTAGCGAAGAGTATGCGGTCGCCTCCCCATTGTAACGACTTACCCCTGGGGGGCACCAGTCCGGTCGGCTAGAGGCGGGGAGAGAGGAGGAGCAGCATGCTGAGTGGTCCGGGGGGTGACGCGCGGGCCAATGCTATAAGTAGGCTCGCCACGTCGTCGGTGGGGCCGAACTTGCGGCCTAGCCGCTGCTGTGGCGGAAGAGGCGCAACCACGGGAGCTGGCCAATCAGTGCAGGTAAGGGTCAAGGGTAGGCGCCAGGGCAAAGTATGTGGGCCAGACGAGGTGCACCTGGTTACCACAGCCCGGGGCGAGCCTCTGGTGGGTACCCCTACAGGGGGTCGGTATCAAGCTACGGCACCCACCAGCCCGAATCCCAGCCAGCGATATTCACGGGTTGCGCCACTCCCGTCGCGTAGCGGCCAGCGTCCCTTCCTGTAGACCCTCAGGTTATATTATACGTGGGCAAGAGGATGCCTCGAAGCTGATTGGGTTCTGGCCCCTGACAAGGAGTGCCGGCACAGTATATGTATCTGGGGTGTGGGTGCTGCTCGGGGCCACGGGGACGTGGAGTTGATACCGTGTTTCTGTACTATACTAGGGGACTGATGCGGTGGGTCGGCGGCGTACATTGTGCGGACACGGGGGCGATGAAGGCTGAGGGCCAGGCTAGGCTGGAGCCTCCCAGAAATCCTGGCTGTGCATAAAAGGATTATTGCGTGATGGCAGTGGGATATGAGGAGTCAGGGGTGGTGGGTATTTACGAGTACGCAGCTGGCAGTGGATTACGTGGGGTCACGGGTACTAGACGTCTCCACGGTGGCGGGGGTACACGAACAACGGAGAGTCCGCTCTTGCTTTGCCGCATGCGTGCTGCTTTGTGCCTTGGTTGCCGCTTTGCGCCGGACGGTGAACCCTTTGCTTTCTGCTTGTGGCGATGCTGCTGCGTTGCTGTGCCTTGCCCCCTTACCCCCGGCGAACAAACGGGCCAGCGTCCGGCGCCGTTGCTAATGCTAACGCTTTGCAGTCGCCACTGCCCCCAAAGCCTGGTTGACCGGTATCCCCGGTACTCTGGGTCTTCCGTCATGCTGTGGGCCACCTCAGGCAGCCCTGGGACCCACGGGATCGAGCGAGGCAGGAACCACCTGTCGGCGCGAGATGCCGGGTAACTCCAGTAGACGGCATGATAAGTGGTTATGACTATGACTATGACTATATATATATATATATATATATATATATATATATATATATATATATATATACCAAGTGACCACTGGTACGGGGGTCTGGGTGGGTCGTTGGGCGATTTTGAAGCTTGGAAACCACAAAAAGTGGGGGCTTGCGGGTGGACTAGGTGCCCTGGGAATTCGGATTCGAGCCATGTAAACCAAGATACGCCCTGTGCTTGGTTTCGGGGTGTTGGTGCGCATTGCGCAGGTTTTTGGGGCTTTTTGGCGCCTTTTTGGGCCGTTTCTCGGACATATCGTGGAATTGAAGGGCACTAGAGAGCTCTTTGACACGGTGAAGTTAGGCCGCACGTGCAGTGTACTCACCGTATCCCTTCGTTTGGGCGTTTCGCCCAGGTTTTGGGGCTGTTTTGGGCGAAAAATGGCTGTTTTTGGCCCAAAACTGCGCAGATTTGGGAGGGCACCTCCCGACTTGGCGCCCCCACCCCGGGCCGCCACTGGTGAGTTTTTGGCTCAAAACTTGGATTTGGCAAGGCCACCACCTAGGCTCCAAGATGGCTAGAGTAGAGTAGAGCCCGGAGCGATGAGGCGGAGCAATGGCCAAAACGGTGAGGAGAAGTGCTTGTTGCTTGTTGCTTGTTGTTGCTTGCTTGTTGTTGCTTGCTTGTTAGCTAGATTTAAGGGGAGAGGGGTGTAGTAATATATATGTATATATATATATACATATATATATATATATATATATCCTCCAATCTACACCCCTCTCCCAACTCTAGGTGGCTCCACCACACGGCTCTAAGGCACGTGCGAAGGGCACAAAGTGGTGCATACATGTGGTGGAAGGGGCTAAACTCGGTCAAAACGGGCTCAAAACGGGCTAAAAACACTTCTTTGAGCATCCCAAATGGTCCGGGATCACTTTTGGAAAAATGCGTTTTTGACCCATTCATGACCCATTTTTGGTCCCAAAATGGCCCATTTTCAAGGCATTTTGGGATTTTCCATGAGCCAAAACCCGTCGCCACGGGCTCAAAATGGGCTAAAACCACTTGTTTGAGCATCACAAATGGTCCAAGATCACTTTTGGAAAAACGCGTTTTTGACCCATTTTTGACGCATTGTTGGTCCCAAAATGGCCCATTTTCAAGGCATTTTGGGATTTTCCATGGCCCAAAACGCGCCACCACGGGCTCAAAACGGCCTAAAAACACTTGTTTGAGCATCCCAAATAATCCGGGATCATTTTTGGAAAAACGCGTTTTTGACCCATTTTTGACCCATTGTTGGTCCCAAAACGGCCCATTTCCAAGGCATTTTTGGATTTTCCATGGCCCAAAACGCTCCACCACGGGCTCCAAACGGCCTAAAAGCACTTGTTTGAGCATCCCAAGTGGTCTAGGAACAACTTTGGAAAAAATGATTTTTTTCGCCCTGGGGACCCTGGTGGACCCACCGTTGGCCCCCACTGTGCGTGGGCTGGCCGGCCCTCCGGCCGCACCAAGTGACCAGTGGTACGGGGGTCTACGTGTCTCGTTGGGCCATTCTGAGGCTTGGAAACCATAAAAAGTGGGGGGTTGCGGGTGGACTAGGTGCCCTCGGAATTCGTTTTTGAGCCACATAGCCCAAGATACGGCCCGTTCTTGGTTTCGGGCTGTTGGTGCACATTGCGCAGTTTTTGGGGCTTTTTGGCGCCTTTTTGGGCCGTTTCTCAGACATATCGTGGAGTTAGAGGGCACCAAAGGTCCCTTGGTCACGAGAAAGTCAAGCCGCACGTGGAGTGTAGCAGCCGTTTGCCTTCGTTTGGTTGTTTTGAAGCCTTACTAGGGCTGTTTTGGGCGAAAAATGGCTGTTTTTGGCCCAAAACTGCGCAGATTTGGCAGGGCACCTCCCGACTTGGCGCCACCGCCCCGGGCCGCCACCGGTGAGTTTTTGGCTCAAAACTTGGATTTGGCAAGGCCACCACCTAGGCTCCAAGATGGCTACATGGGCAAATGATCCGAAGCGTTGGGACGGAGCAATGGCCAAAACGGCAAGGAGACGTGTTGTTGTTGTTGTTGCTTGCTTGCTTGCTTGTTAGCTAGATTTAAGGGGAGAGGGGTGTAGTAATATATATATTACTACACCCCTCTCCCCTTAAATTTAGCTAACAAGCAAGCAAGCAAGCAAGCAACAACACGTCTCCGTGCCGTTTTGGCCATTGCACCTTCCCATCGCCTCGGGCCTGACTCTATTTTAGCCATCCTACAGCCTAGGTGGTGCCCTTGCCAAATCCAAGTTTTGAGCCAAAAACTCACCGGTGGCGGCCCGGGGCGGTGGCGCCAAGTCGGTAGGTGCCCTCCCAAATCTGCGCAGTTTTGGGCCAAAAACAGCCATTTTTCGCCCAAAACAACCCTAGTAAGGGTTCAAAACAGCCAAACGAAGGCAAACGGCTGCTACACACCACGTGCGGCTTGACTTTCTCGTGACCAAGGGACCTTTGGTGCCCTCTAACTCCACGATATGTCCGAGAAACGGCCCAAAAGGACGCCAAAAAGCCCCAAAAACTGCGCAATGTGCACCAGCACCCCGAAACCAAGAACGGCCCGTATCTTGGGCTACGTGGCTCAAAAACGAATTCCGAGGGCGCCTAGTCCACCCGCAACCCCCCACTTTTTGTGGTTTCCAAACCTCAGAATTGCCCAACGAGACACCTAGACCCCCGTACCAATGGTCACTTGGTGCAGCCGGAGGGCTGGCCAGCCCACGCACAGTGGGGGCCAACGGTGGGTCCACCAGGGTGCCCGAGGCGAAAAAAATCATTTTTTCCAAAGTTGTTCCTAGACCACTTGGGATGCTCAAACAAGTGCTTTTAGGCCGTTTGGAGCCCGTGGTGGAGCGTTTTGGGCCATGGAAAATCCAAAAATGCCTTGGAAATGGGCCGTTTTGGGACCAACAATGGGTCAAAAATGGGTCAAAAACGCGTTTTTCCAAAAATGATCCCGGATTATTTGGGATGCTCAAACAAGTGTTTTTAGCCCATTTTGAGCCCGTGGCGACGGAGTTTGGCTCACGGAAAATCCCAAAATGCCTTGAAAATGGGCCGTTTTGGGACCAAAAATGGGTCAAAAATGGGTCAAAAAGGCGTTTTTCCAAAAGTGATCCCGGATAATTTGGGATGCTCAAACAAGTGTTTTTAGCCCATTTTGAGCGTATTTTGACCGAGTTTAGCCCCTTCCACCACATGTATGCACCACTATGTGCCCTTCGCACGTACCTTGGAGCCGTGTGGTGGAGCCACCTAGAGTTGGGAGAGGGGTGTAGATTGGAGGATATATATATATATATATATATATATATATATATATATCCTCCAATCTACACCCCTCTCCCAACTCTAGGTGGCTCCACCACACGGCTCTAAGGTACGTGCGAAGGGCACAAAGTGGTGCATACATGTGGTGGAAGGTGCTAAACTGGGTCAAAACGGGCTGCAAATGGGCTCAAAACACTTGTTTGAGCACCATAAATGGTCCAGGATCACTTTTGGAAAAACGCGTTTTTGACCCATTTTTGACCCATTGTTGGTCCCAAAACGGCCCATTTTCAAGGCATTTTGGGATTTTCCGTGGCCCAAAACACGCCACCACGGGCTCAAAACGGGCCAAAAACACGTGTTTGAGCATCCGAAGTGGTCTAGGAACAACTTTGGAAAAAATGATTTTTTTCGACCTGGGGACCCTGGTGGACCCACCGTTGGCCCCCGCCGTGCGCGGGCCGGGCTGCCCTCCGACTGCACCAAGTGACCACTAGTACGGGGGTCTACGCGTCTCGTTGGGCCATTCCGAGGGCTGGAAACCATAAAAAGTGGGGGGTTGCGGGTGGACTAGGTGCCCTCGGAATCGGATTTGGAGCCACGTAGCCCAAGATACGGTCCGTGCTTGGTTTCGGGGGGTTGGTGCATATTGCGCCGTTTTTGGGGCTTTTTGGCACCTTTTTGGGCCGTTTCTCGGACATATCGTGGAGCTGAAGGGCACTAGAGGGCTCTTTGACACGGTGAAGTCAAGCCGCACATGGAGTGTGGCCACCGTTTTCCTTCGTTTGGGCGTTTCGCCCGGGTTTGTGGGGCTATTTTGGGCGAAAATAGCTGTTTTTGGCCCAAAACTGCGCAGATTTGGGAGGGCACCTCCCGACTTGGCGCCACCGCCCCGGGCCGCCACCGGTGAGTTTTTGGCTCAAAACTTGGATTTGGCAAGGCCACCACCTAGGCTCCAAGATGGCTACATTGGCAAATGATCCGAAGCGTTGGGACGGAGCAATGGCCAAAACGGCAAGGAGACGTGTTGTTGCTTGTTGTTGCTTGTTGTTGCTTGTTGCTTGTTAGCTAAATTTAAGGGGAGAGGGGTGTAGTAATATATATATATATATATCCTCCAATCTACACCCCTCTCCCAACTCTAGGTGGCTCCACCACACGGCTCTAAGGTACGTGCGAAGGGCACAAAGTGGTGCATACATGTGGTGGAAGGGGCTAAACTCGGTCAAAACGGGCTCAAAACGGGCTAAAAACACTTCTTTGAGCATCCCAAATGGTCCGGGATCACTTTTGGAAAAATGCGTTTTTGACCCATTTTTGACCCATTTTTGGTCCCAAAATGGCCCATTTTCAAGGCATTTTGGGATTTTCCATGAGCCCAAACCTGTCGCCACGGGCTCAAAATGGGCTAAAACCACTTGTTTGAGCATCATAAATGGTCCAGGATCACTTTTGGAAAAACGCGTTTTTGACCCATTTTTGCCCCATCGTTGGTCCCAAAACGGCCCATTTTCAAGGCATTTTGGGATTTTCCATGGCCCAAAACGCGCCACCAAGGGCTCAAAACGTGCTAAAAACACTTGTTTGAGCATCCCAAGTGGTCTAGGAACAACTTTGGAAAAAACCATTTTTTTCGCCCCGGGGACGCTGGTGGACCCACCGTTGGCCCCCGCCGTGCGCGGGCCGGGCTGCCCTCCGACTGCACCAAGTGACCACTAGTACGGGGGTCTACGCGTCTTGTTGGGCCATTCCGAGGGGTGGAAACCACAAAAAGTGGGGGGTTGCGGGTGGACTAGGTGCCCTCGGAATCAGATTTTGAGCCACGTAGCCCAAGATACGGCCCGTGCTTGGTTTCGGGGGGTTGGTGCATATTGCGCCGTTTTTGGGGCTTTTTGGCACCTTTTTGAGCCGTTTCTCGGACATATCGTGGAGTTGAAGGGCACTAGAGGGCTCTTTGACACGGTGAAGTCAAGCCGCACCTGGAGTGTGGCCAGCGTTTTCCTTCGTTTGGCCGTTTTGACTAGGTTTGGGGGCCGTTTTGGGCCAAAAGAGGCTGTTTTGGGGCACAAAACTGCGCAGATTTGGGAGGGCACCTCCCGACTTGGCGCCACCGCCCCGGGCCGCCACCGGTGAGTTTTTGGCTCAAAACTTGGATTTGGCGAGGGCACCACCTAGGCTCCAAGATGGCTACATGGGCAAATGATCCGAAGCGTTGGGACGGAGCAATGGCCAAAACGGCAAGGAGACGTGTTGTTGTTGCTTGTTGCTTGTTGCTTGTTGTTGCTTGTTAGCTAAATTTAAGGGGAGAGGGGTGTAGTAATATATATATATATATATATATATATATATATATATATATATATATATATATATATATATATATATATATATATATATATATATATATATATATATATATATATATATATATATATATATATATATATATATATATATATATGGGGCACTGGCGCTCCTCCTGCGCCACATGGGAGTCCCGGAAGAACTCATCAGGCTCTTCCAGAACCTCAGCTGCGAGTCTCTGGTGCCCATCGTCACAGCGCACGGCCCAACGCCGAGCATTCGGGTCCACAGGGGCTTGCGGCAGGGCAGTGCGGAGAGCGCTGTGCTCTACCTCCTCCTCTTAGAACCTCTCCTGCGGAGCCTTGCCTGCAAGGCACGGGGAGATGCTCGCCATGCGGTGCCACCCCTGGTGCAGGCGTACTGTGATGACCTCCTGTTGATAGCGCACTCCCTGCCGCAGTTCCTGGAGTATGCAGCGGCGATAGCGCAGTACCTCACGGACATGGGCATGTCCCTCAACGTGGGCAAGTGCGCCTATGCCAATAGTGCTCGCATCCACTCGATCATGGTGTGCCTGAGCCCAGGGAACACGGCGGCCCCATGGGTATGCTTACGCGCCAAGGGCACGGTGCCATACTTGGGACTGCGCCCTGACCCAGGGGTGGCAACCATGAAGGAGAAACATGTACTACGGTGTGAAGCTCTGCTGGGATGGTGCAAGAACACGTTGGGGCCGGCGTCGGTGCCTCATGAGGTGATGGCGGCTGTGGTTGGAGGCATCGTGCGGTACGCGGCGCCCCGCCTGTCCGACATGGCGGAGGCGGTGATCAAACTGAATACTGCCATCAAGGCTGCGGCCCTGCAATTCGAGAAGCTGCCCAAGGACCTGTCCAACGTAGCGGTGCGGTCGGGTCATGGGTTAAGATTGGCGGATGTCCAGGTTATCTGCCGCGACTCCGTCGTAGCGACCATGGCTCAACTCACGCACCACAGGTCGACGACAGTCCGGGATGAGCTGCGGGCCATACACATGCAATATGGGGTGTGCGGACAGTTCATGGTGCCCTCTGCGTCATTCGCCACGCACGCTGGCAATACGTGGGTGGACAGGGTTCTCCGGGCGATGGGGACGTTGCGCGTAGGACTTCTCATGCCATCGTCAGTGTACTCATGTGTACACGCCCATCTGCCGCAGGTGCAGTGGGCAGGGCAGAAGTGGGTGTCCCAATCCTACACCTTCAAGGGTAGGGGCATGTGCGTTCTCTCGGGGCCCCGCACAGGTGCGGCGGTACAGTCCCTGACTGATCCCGCAAATGACCTCCTGCATGCGCGGCTCCCCTAACGTGCGCCTGGGCACTGGGCTGTCCAGCTCCAGGAGTGTCATGAGGACCACCTGCACCTTCCGCACACAGGAATAGGGCCCCATCACCTGGACCACGTGTGGTTCAGGGTGCTCAGCGACGTCTTCCGGCTGCAGCTGCCTAGTCCGTTGACTCACCGTCTAATTCAGCCGGTGCGCCGCAAGAAGGCCAGCAAACGCATTGGACAGTCCACTGCGGGGGACGTGTATGTGGTGGGCGGATACAGGGAGGAAGGATGCAACCCGGCGAACCCGGGGCTGTCCATGCCGTTCGTCCCGCGAGCCGCACTCCTGTTTCTGCTGGGGGACGTCTTTGTGGGTTACCAGCAGCAAGACGATCCGGCGTCCGTCTCCCTACTCACTCCACACGCCGGGGGCGACATAATCCCGTCACCACTGTGGGTTGTGCACGGGCGACCAGCGTTTTCCAGGGCATGCGCGGCGGTGCACGGGTGCAGCGAGTGGGCAATTGTCCTCCTGCTGCCAGCTGGCCCTGTCCCGGATCCTGATGAGTGCTCGGTCCCGGAAGTGGTTCGGATGTCCAACGTGCCGCACGATCCGCACGTCGCCGTCACATCGTTGCGTGATGGCGGCGCGGTGGAACAGGGATCTGTGGTGGTGTACCAGCCCTCCGGCTCCGCAACGGTTTGGGGGGCGGAGTATACCACGGCCCTGGACGCCATCAAGTCAGTCTGCGGATGTGACCTGGCCTGGAGACCACATGCGGTGTATCGGCCGAAGGTGGTCCTGTCCCCGGAGCTCACAGCCTCCAGCGCGGCGTCCCTTGGAAGAGTCGTGCAGAGCCCCCACTCCAACGTGGCATGGCTGGAACCCCACCGGTACTGCTGGGTGCCGGTGGCGACTAAAGTCCCGTCGTGTGACGCGTCGCCCCAGGGAGACAACGCCACCAACGTGGCGGTGGCCAGCCATGGGAGCCCCACGTGGACGGGTGCCATCTACGGCACGGTCCCGGAGGCGGAGATCATCAGCGCGGCGGCGTACCTGCTGCACACGCCCCTGTCACCGTGCACGGTACACGTGGTGGACGCGTCCATCATAGGAGCGCATCTCCGCAGGGCACAAGAGGCCCTGTACCGTGGCATCATGGGGCCAACATCACATCTGGTCAACCAGCACGCGCTGAACTGGATAGTAGAGGGGCTGCGGCGACTGCCACGCCGAGTTGGGGGGCCACACCACAGGGTGGTGAGGCAGAGCTCGCACTTGGCGGCAGTCCCGCTCGAGGCACCGGACTCTGCCGCCGCCCGTGCTATGGCCCCGCCTGTTCATCTCGTTCTGCCGAAGGAGCACGCCATCCTGTTGGTGCCGGGGGATGATGGAGAGCTCGAGCCGCGTGTGCCGTCCATGCAAGCCCTTCAGCAAGTCCGGGAGATGGAATGGCGCTCGCTTGCGGCGCGCACCAGGGCCCACACGCCACTTGCTGGCGGCTGTGAGGCGGTACCCCTGAGAGCTGTCCACGACGGCCCCACACACAGGAATATGCTGCGGGCACGTGACGGTCGCTTGTCCACCATGCAGGTCATGCGACGATGGAGGCAGAAGCTCACGCGTGTGGCAATACCGGCCCACCCCTGTATCTTCTGTGGGGGACCGGAAGAGGACATTGGCCACATGCGCTTGCAGTGTGCGCGGGACGAGGAGGTGGCGCGGCTCCTGTGCAGGAGTGTGGAGGAGTTCACAGCGGAGCTACCCCTAACGGACAGGGCGGTGGAGTTCGTGGCGTGGAGGGAGCACGGCTGCAGGTGGACGGAATCCCTCATGGCGGGTGTCGTCCCCGGGGACCTGAAGCGGCAGTTCGCTGCGGTGCGGGCGGCGTCGTCCCGGGGCCCGGCGAGGGCCAAGCTCTTTGTGGACGATATGGTCCAGGTTGGGGAAGATGTGTATGCCCGCAGGAACCATCGGCTCGTCCAGATCATGCAGCTGCCCATGCAAGATCGGAGGAGGGCGGTATACGCGTTCCTGCGAGGTGACACGCCCTTCTGCCCGCCGGCAGGGAGAATCCAACGGCGACCGCCGTGGAACCCGTTTGCCGGCCTCCCCGGCGACCTGCAGGCGACCTTTCGGAGGGCACCGCTACACGCGCTGCTGGTGCCACGGTCGTACATCGCGCACGAGGAGGCCATGTCCTTGTTCCCTCACTGGATGGCGGCGGTGGCGCAGGCCTTCAGCCAGTGGATCGGATCCTGGGTAGCTCGGGACGTCCCGGCATTTAGGGAGTGGTCCCGCGTGGTGTCGGCGCAATCGTGGGCCCTGGTGCGTGGTACCATGGTGAGAGACCCTGACGGCCAGAATGATCCCTGGCTCCGGGTGTACTCCAACCATCCGGCGGTGGGGAACATCATGGGCTGGCCTCGCGAGGTGCTGCCAGTCTTTCAGCAACCTCTGTGCGGTCTCCCAATTCTGGCGGTAGCGGTCGTGCTTGACGTGCAGACGTTGTGGCTATATGACCGGCAGCTGCGGCGAACCATACTGGCGGTCACGGGGCGGCGGTCCATGGCAGTGTTGGTGGGCTCCAAGCAGCTGGCACGGGTACAGGGCGACGACGCGCACGGCCACGTCACGGAAGCCATGTTCTCTGTGCCGCAAGGGGACGAACACGTGGCGGCCGATGCCCGACACACCCTTGACACCCTAGGCCTCGAGGCGGTCATTGAGGCACGAGCGGGAGGACAACGCTTAGTTCGCGCGTCCGCCGGGGGCCCGGGGCGAGACGGGGTCGATGTCATCGGGGAGGTCTTGCGGGACTATGGTTGGGGGCTCCTGGCGCATGGCACATGCAGCCCCAAGGTTGCGCGGTGGCCTCGGCTGCTTGAGAGCTTGCCGGTGCTGTCCGACGGGCGACCGATACTCCGCCCGGTGTCTACGTGGGAGGATGCGAGGCGCAGCCTGCTCAGTTGTGCCACAGCACGCGCGCTGGCAAGTGCTTTGCTCGGTCTCCAGGAAGCGTGCTGCGATGTATGGCAGGACTCGTGGTCGCAGTGTTGTGATGGTAGCTGCGTTCCGTCACGATGTGTACTTCCGCAGCGATGCCACGGGTGCGGGGAGACAGTGTCAGTTTGGGTTCATCAGTGTGCCTCCGCCCCTCTATGCGGGACATGTGGAGAGCGTGCCGATAGGGGGTGGCCTAAGGCGACGTGGGCGCTGCGGCACTCAGGGCATTTGTCCTCGAGTGCTTGGAGGACAATCCACAGTGACCTGAAGAGCGTCCGAGTGGAGGGGGTACGGTGCCCTGGTGCGCCGTCGGCAGCCATGCCCCTGCTGCTATGGTGGGCGGATCTGGAGGGCGACTCGCGGATACTCTGGTTGTGGCATCACGGAGGAAATGGTGATGGCGTGGTGGGGGCCGGGGGTAACACAGATTGATGGGGTTAGGAATTGTGGGTGCACCTGCCACCGTCCCCACGCTGGACGCAGTGGAGGGGGTGGCGCCTGAGAAGCAGTGCCCTCATGGCCTGATTGTGCGGTTCTGGCAGGCGGAGTATGACGGCCAACGCGATGTGACAGGTCGTGCCGGCCTCATGGTGAGCCGTTCTGCCCCCGTGCATGAGGGTCGGACAGGGATGCTTCACCCGCCTGCCCCGGGTCGCCGCATACAACAGTGAGGTGTCATGGGTCGTCCCGACCAGGGTAATAAGGCCCAAACCCCTGTAGGGTATTCCCATGGCACCGGGGTCTCTACTGGCGGCCTGGCTACGGCAGTGCTGGGGGTGGATGCTCGGGATACACCGGGGGTGCACGGATTTGTGTGGGGGCGGGCGACGTTGTTGCCGGCGCTACGGTGCATGCGTTGCGGCGCCCCCAGGGAGTATTACACGGGATTGCGGGGACAGCAAGCAGACCCCGGGAGCGGCGACGAAGCGATGATGTGTGCGTAGAGGAATGTGACGGCGTGGTCGTCAGGTGGATCGTATGGCGAGCGTACTGGGAACGGCATGGCGGTCTGGGAGGGGCACTCACGAGGGGTACGCGGAGTTCAAGGTGACGGTGTACTGGCGTCGTGGGGGTATGCGCGGCGGTACTGGGGACCGTATGGTGGGAGGACGCGGCGGTACTGGAGAACCGTACTGTGGGGGCGCTACAGGGTTGCATGGCGGTACTGGGGTGTCCCCCTGACCCCTCTAACAACTCAGGGGGCGCGTAGGGGCATCCCCTGGCCCCGTTAACAAGCTAGAGGGACCGTGCCTGCGGCCATGTACATAGTCTAATCTCTGACCATGGCCTTGCGGTTGCGGTGGTGCATGTGGTGGCGGCTCGCAGGTGGCATCAGCGTGGCAACGGCGGTACTGCGCGGCGTCGTAGCGAAGAGTATGCGGTCGCCTCACCATTGTAGCGACTTACCCCTGGGGGGCACCAGTCCGGTCGGCTAGAGGCGGGGAGGGAGGAGGAGCGGCATACTAAGTGGTCCGGGGGGTGACGTGCGGGCCAATGCTATAAGTAGGCTCGCCACGTCGTCGGTGGAGGCCGAACCTGCGGCCTGGCCGCTGCTGTGGCGGAAGTGGCGCAACCACGGGAGCTTGCCAATCAGTGCAGGTAAGGGTCAAGGGTAGGCGCCAGGGCAATGTATGTGGGCCAGACGAGGTGCACCTGGTTACCACAGCCCGGGGCGAGCCTCTGGTGGGTACCCCTACAGGGGGTCCATAACCAAGCTACGGCACCCACCAGCCCGAATCCCAGCCAGCGATATTCACGGGTTGCGCCACTCCCGTCGCGTAGCGGCCAGCGTCTCCCCCTGTAGACCCTCAAGTTATATTATACATGGGCAAGTGGGTGCCTCGAAGCTGATTGGGTACTGGCCCCTGTCATGGAGTGCCGGCATGGTATATATCCAGGTGTGGGTGCAGCTCAGGGCCACGGGGACGTGGAGTTAATGCCGTGTTTCTCTACTTTACTAGCGGACTGATAAGGTGGGTCGGCGGCGTACATTGTGGAGACATGGGGGCGATGAAAGCTGAGGGCCAGGCTAGGCTGGAGCCTCCCAGAAATCCTGGCTATGCATATACGGGTTATTGCGTGCTGGCAGTGGGGTACGTGGAGTCAGGGGTGGTGGGCACTTACGGGTACGCTGCGGGCAAAGGATTACGTGGAGTCACGAGGGTGGACGTCACCACGGTGGCGGGGATACGCGAACAATGGAGAGTCCGCTCTTGCTTCGCCGCATGCGTGCTGCTTTGATCCTTGGTTGCCGCTTTGCCCTGGACGGAGAAGCCCTTGCTTTCTGCATGTTGCAATGCTGCTGCGTTGCTGTGCCTTGCCCCCATACCCCCGGCGAACAAACGGGCCAGCGCCCGTCGCCGTTGCTAATGCTAACGCTATGCAGTTGCCACTGCCCCCAAAGCCTGGTGTATATATATATATATATATATATATATATATATATATATATATATATATATATATATATATATATATATACATACATACATACATATATATATATATATATATATATATATATATATTATATATATATATATATATCATATATATATATATATATATATCCTCCAATCTACACCCCTCTCCCAAATCTAGGTGGCTCCACCATACGGCTCTAAGGTATGTGTGAAGGGCACAAAGTGGTGCATACATGTGGTGGAAGGGGCTAAACTCGGTCAAAATCGGCTCAAAATGCGCTAAAAAAACTTGTTTCAGCATCCCAAATGGTCCGGGATCACTTTTGGAAAAACGCGTTTTGGACCCATTTTTGACCCATTTTTGGTCCCAAAATGGCCCATTTTCAAGGCATTTTGGGATTTTCCATGGCCCAAAACGCGCCACCACGGGCTCAAAACGGCCTAAAAACACTTGTTTGAGCATCTTGTGTGGTCTAGGAACAACTTTGGAAAAACTCATTTTTTCGCCCCGGGGACCCTGGTTGACCCACCGTTGGCCCCCACTGTGCGTGGGCTGGCCGGCCCTCCGGCTGATTCAAGTGACCCCTGGTACGGGGGTCTACGTGTCTCGTTGGGCGAGTCTGAGGCTTGGAAACCATAAAAAGTGGGGGGTTGCGGGTGGACTAGGTGCCCTCGGAATTCGTTTTTGAGCCACATAGCCCAAGATACGGCCCGTTCTTGGTTTCGGGGTGCTGGTGCACATTGCGCAGTTTTTGGGGCTTTTTGGCGCCTTTTTGGGCCGTTTCTCAGACATATCGTGGAGTTAGAGGGCACCAAAGGTCCCTTGGTCACGAGAAAGGCAAGCCGCACGTGGAGTGTAGCAGCCGTTTGCCTTCGTTTGGCTGTTTTGCACCCTTACTAGGGCTGTTTTGGGCGAAAAATGGCTGTTTTTGGCCAAAAATTGCGCAGTTTTGGGAGGGCACCTCCCGACTTGGCGCCACCGCCCCGGGCCGCCACCGGTGAGTTTTGGGCTCAAAAATTGGATTTGGCAAGGGCACCACCTAGGCTCCAAGATGGCTGCATGGGCAAATGATCCGAAGCGTTGGGACGGAGCAATGGCCAAAACGGCAAGGAGACGTGTTGTTGTTGTTGTTGCTTGTTGTTGTTGTTGCTTGTTGTTGCTTGTTGTTAGCTAAATTTAAGGGGAGAGGGGTGTAGTAATATATATATATATATATATATATATATATATCCTCTAATCTACACCCCTCTCCTGAACGCTACGTTCATCATGTGGTAGCAGGGTACAAGGTGGAGGCTAGTGGGCATTTTTATCCGCTAAGAAAGAGCCCGTTCTGTACGTATGTCCCGCAAACCGCAACGTAACGTAACCGTTTGGCACTGTCGGAGCAACGAGGCACAGTTGGCAAAACACGTGAAGGTAACTCGTTTAAGACTACTCTTGCTCGTATGGATTGGAAAATGAGATGGTTGGAAACGAACGAAAATAAGTGAAGGTAACTCTGTTAAGAGTACATCCGCTTTGCTACCGAAATGTTCACCTTACGTTTCAAAAAATGGATCACCCTTTGTTTGAGGGTATTGTAACAAACCGTTTGCAACAATAGAAGGCGCGCGCACAACATTGTCTAGGATGAGTGCTTTGTACTTTTGCTGCAAGTAAGTGAAGGTAACTCCGTTAAGAGTACACAGGCATCCTACGTCGTGTACTAATAAGTGAAGGTAACTCTGTGAAGAGTACACCTGCATCCTACGTCGTGCACTAATTGTACCCTGCTCGTATGGATTGGAAAATGAGATGGTTGGAAACGAACGAAGATAACTGAAGGTAACTCCGTTAAGTGTACACCCGCTTTGCTACCGTACGTTTCAGAAAATGGAACACCCTTTGTTTGAGGGTATTGTAACAAACCGTTTGCAACAATAGAAGGCGCGCGCACAACGTTGTCTAGGATGAGTGCTTTTTACTTTTGCTGCAAGTAAGTGAAGGTAACTCCGTTAAGAGGCGTTTGCGTCGACTTAAATTGTCGCCCGTGATAAGGATTAACCACTTCTTGATCTCCTTCTCGGATAGTGTAGCATGATTTACCGGAGCTTTTTGTTGCCGTGGCTTTGCTGTTGGCGGCTCTTGGCTTGTTGATTCGGAAGGACGGCTCGAAGTTGATCTCTTGCGTCTAGTATCAGACTCTTCGTGGTCCGCTGGTCGGCTCTTCTTGGACCTTGGCCCGGACTCGGAGTTGGATGACCGCTTCTTTGAGGAGTGTTTGCGAGAAGTTTGGTCGTCCTCTTGTCCACTCTTGGGATGTGGTTGACGGTGCGACCGGTAGGGTGGTTGTCCGCAAGTTCGGGTACGTGGAGGCATATTTGTCTTTCTTGACTTTGGAAATTTTCTTGTAGGCGTGGTTTGTGGCGGTGTGGTTTGTGGGAGTGCCCCCGTAGTCCCTTTACTTGTTCCACTCTTCCTACGGGTTGACGGATGCGGAGGCAGCGGGTCATAGGACGTCGAAGACGGACCACTTGCCGAATTGGACAATGATGATGCCATGTAATGGGGGCTGTGAATTGCAGCTTCCATGTCGCTGTTGGTGACGGTAGGAAGCGGCCCACCCTCTGTCATTGCCCAGTCCACCGGTTCATCATACTCTCTCAAAGCATCTTCATATGCCCAATCTTGAAAGGTATTCACTATAGAACGCAAGCTGCTTGTATCGTCGGCAAAAAGCTGGAGAACGCTTGCACAATACGTCAAGAACCACCGTGGGAGTTGCCCAGTGAGTCGCTTTGTCTGACACCATTGCATGGCGAGCATGACGACACGGAAGCCACATGTATCGGAATCGGGTTGAGTTCCATAATGATTCCATGTAAAAGACCATCCCATTTTACTCATCATTGCCCGGAACCATGCGCCACATGTAGACGCGTGATCTTTAAGATCGTGGACGACCAAGGTCTTGTTTACAATGGAAATGTCGGTGACCAACACGTAGTGAACTCCAATGGTGGAGTGTTGCGAGGTGAGTAGTACGGGTAGGGCATCTCCAAGAGTATACACAACCCGTGACGTCGGAGCATGCTGCATTATTACTGCCAATGTCACATCTTGGATGACGGGCTTAACGGAGGAATTGCCTTGTGGCAACAAGACCTCTAGTAAGCATTGCACTGCTGCGCAAGACAACCGTGCACACTCCAATAAGTGCACATTGTCCTCCATGGTATCGCCTCTTTCTTGTGGCCAAAAATCCTCTCCAAAGTAATTAACTCGTGGCTGCAAATGGGGGAAATCATCGATGGATGACGGTACAAGTTGTACACGTGCCTGTGAATGTGTAGGCGATGGTGTAGATGATGGAGGTTGAATGTGTTTTTGCTTTTGTAGGATGCGTTCTTGAAACTGGGCTTTGGTTCCAGAAGCTGATAGCTTATGTGCGGCACACAACGTCCGCACTTGCACAACCGACATTTGAGCCAAGTCTTGGGCCGCAAACACTCGTGGGTTATTACACACGTCCAATAGTTCGAAGCCTTGTGCCGGTTGCCGCGAAGTACCAACGGGCCGTCCTTGTTTGCGGATTTGCTCCGTTCCATCCTCGTTTAGATCATCAATGTCCAAGGAGAGCTTGTCTCCACGCAATTGTCTCTCAATATACGACCAATACTGAAATGACACATATTGAATAATGTGGAGCATGTTGACCTTCAATACCTGAGCATCCAACCGTTGTGGAAGTTGACTTACGACACTCCAAGCACGATGGACACACATAATTCCAATTATGAGTGATGTCGTAAATGTTCTTCGTGGATAAGGAGGAACTTGGCTTGGTGGTTTGGGAGACAAGACGTTTGTGGCCACAAACCAATTCCATAATTGCACGTAATATGGATCAACAAGGAAAGCGTCACGACGGTAATTGAGGATGAATAGGCCTTGAAGTGAACGAGCGCGTGATAAAGCAACATATGCGTGTGCTGCGGCAAAGAATGTTGCCATGTCCACCCATACACGGTCGTAAGAGCAGCCTTGCGTACCGTGCACGGTACATGAGTATCCGGGAAGCATAGGAAATTGGATTATCTTGACTTGCACGGACGGGCCGTACACCGGAATAATTTGCTGGAAACGGCACATGGGGTACTCCCTTGCGTGCCCCACCGGGCTTACCACGATGACATCATTTGACCATCTTTTGATCACAACAAGTGTTGAGTTAACCAATCGATTTTCGATGGACACATTGCGAATAAGCCGTGCCCTCGTGCCCGCTGCGACACACACTTGCTGAGGCAGCACACGACGATTGCGGGAATTGATGTAGTCGCACATTGCTTGATTGGTAGGGGCACCACCCATATCAACGTAGCTAGCATCGAACGTTACAATGCTTGACCCCAATTGAGCCATGAAATGTTCATTCCATCGGTTCATAGCATTTCTACGCCCAACCAACATGGGGGCATGCTCCAAGTCTTGTAGTGACACATCGGAATTTCGCGCAATGCGTTGTTGCAGAATTAAGCGGTCCTCGTCACTCTCCTCTCCAATCCGCACACGATTGAGCAAGTTAATGAAATGTGCATCGTCTTGGCACATTACGTCCGTCAGCACAAACGGAACAAAATGGTTTCGAAAGAGTGCACTGTCAAAGATATCCAAATCAACAGCGGGTAGTTGCAATGGATCACCCATGAGGAGCACTGTAATGCCACCAAAAAGATTGCGCTTGTCGCGGCGTACCTTGTGTAGCACACCGTGGAGCGTGTGAAGGAGCTTGTTGGATAAGAGGGAGAACTCATCGACAATAATCATATCGGCAGTTCGAATCATCCACCACAAGGTTGTGCCTTCCTTTATTTGCGACTCCAAGTCCAAAGATAATGAGAATAGGCTGTGGATTGTGCGTCCTCCAACATTTAGGGCGGCTACCCCACTAGAACCACAAACTAGGATGCCGAAACCTAGCGCTCGTAACTTGGCAATTAGCAAGCGAACGACATAAGACTTGCCGGTCCCCGCAACCCCTGTGAGAACACCATACAATTGCGGAACACTACTTCCACTTGATGTGCGGCAATGCTGGGAAATATCCGGACCATTCTCAAGAAGTTGCCGTTGAAAATGTGCAATAAAAATGTCAAATACCCGGCGTTGCCCTTGGTTCAAGGCATTCACAAGTGCCTCGGCTGCACGAGTGTCGTCGGCATCCATGAATGCCCTTAACTCCTCCGCCAATTGGGGATCCACTTCGGCTTCCTCGGCCATTGCTGGTTCATCTTCTCCAAACCGGTGCTTTTCAAGCTCATCTAAATTGGACATGTAGGTATTGAGGAAGGTGGAGTCTATGATCTCTTCGGCCATAAGAACTTGTGCAAGCAGTCGCAAACGCTCAACGGAATACCCACGTGCTTGGGCATTGTTTAAAGTTTCTCTTGCCTCTTCCTCATAACCGCGAAACAATCCTCGATGAATACACTCCTCCATGTATGTTTTAGTGACATTGTTGGATGAGAGGAATTTCCGCTCGTGGTCTGCTTTTGTGAAGGGCTGTGACAATAATATCTTTTGCAAGAAATACAATTTTGCATCTTCTCCATACGGGAGGTAAAAGTTCCACCTTGGGATCGCAGTTCGCCTTCGTAGAATCCACTTTTTTCCCACCTCGTCCGTGAATGTCTTCTCCAACTTTTGTGGTGGTGATGGCCACCAATATGGTCGTTCGCCCTCATCGGGGCGTGCATTGGCTTGAAAACGATCTCCGCTCACTGCATCATCGGATTCGCTAGAAGGAGAATCATATGCAAAGTCCTCTGCTGGATTGCTTGCTATAGCAGTGGAGCCTCCGGGTTCACGGTGTGTTCGACGATAAAAGCGATAGTAGGTGGGGTACTTGATGGGGATGGCAGCAATGGGGCGTTCCAAATAGTGGTCATAGCGATCCAAATACCAAACGTCTGTGGACGTATCTTCGTCTGGGAGATGCTTTCGACGCTTGAGCCGTCCTAGTTTTGGCCATGGATCTGTAGGAATCCATACCACCTCTCGGCTACCTCGACATTGATGAATTCCTAAGAGCATCATGCCGTTCTCCATGCGTCCCAATGAACGCAACTTGAGCAAACGCTCCACATCGCTTGCATGGGGCGAGATGGTGATGGGCACCGTCAATGACTTTGCTGGCTTTGTGAGATATTTGGCGAGATATAATTCCCAACCCGAAGATGTTATTCGTTGCACATTATTGTGGCACTGGAGCCGGACTAACAAACGGCGATTGTGCGGAACAACACATGCATCTTCGGCTTCATATCTGCAATAAAGCAAGCGGACTCCACTGTCATCCAGTTCTTCTCTCTCCTGCGGCACACTAAAAGGATAACCTGATTTGCACTTGGTGCATACACGCCCACGACCAACATTGAAACACTTGTCGGGGTACCATTGATGCACCATGTTGCACTCCTTGTACAGATCCCGTATGTATGCTGTGAACTTTGGATCAAAGCCGTCACTTTCACGAGGCATTGTTGCGCAAATCACATCGTCCGGGATGCTGTTGGCTTCACACCATACCACGCCATGCAAATGCACCCGGCCTCAAATCGAAACCAATAATCCCGCACCTTTCCAAATGGACCATTTTTGCCAATAGCCAAGAACTCCCGCTTGATATCTCCAGCCGCTTGTGAAACGCCACACAAGCCTCCATATAGTGGCCATCTTGGATTGGCTTGATTGGCCCTGTGTTTTTGGGGTATTCTCCAGGCCATACAGCTCCTGCACGGCACCCTTTTTGCACAGCAGCTTGCAAATCGGCCCAGTTGTCATTCATGGTCAACGTGATGAAAAGGTCCGCTTTGCCAAGTTCACGACTCATGGCTGTAAGATCTAAATGTCGTGAGGCCCAATAAGAACGGGTTCCAACCAATTTTGAAGGTACATAAATTCCATACCGATAATACGGGTTGAGCTCGGCGGTACCTTTATCGGTCCCCTCGCGCTCGAGATTGTGGTTCATAGAATTTACACCGTCTTGGTGGCATGCACGCGGCTTTTTGCCTTGACTAGTAGGCGGAGTTGATGGCGATGTAGACGTTGTCGCATATTGGGAAAATGGAGGGTGTTGGGTGCTTTGAGTTGCGGATTGTGAAGATTGACTCGGCTGGGTGCATTGACTTGCTTGCGGGCACTGTGAAGACGTGTGTGGTGATTGTGAGGTAGATTTTTTTGGCACCGGTTTTGGACCTGTGGAACTCCTCGCACTTCTCAAATGTGCTGCAGTAATGTCCTCTGCCCGATTCGCACGTTGAGCCTTGAAATTTTGGTGATTCCAAATCAATTGGTTCTTCATCTCTTTGCTCACTTGGAAAAAGGACCACCACCAGTCCCGACGCCATCGGCTATCAAAGGCAAGATAACGACTACGGTAGTAGGCTGCCCATCCAATTCCGCAACCTACGGTATATCCACCAACGCCGCCAGGATACGAATCGGGCCATACACACGGTTCCAACTTGGGGTCGTTAAAATGCAAATAAGTGTCATTGGCCAACGATTGAGCGGCCGTGGTAACATTCCCACCCGCTCTCCGGAAGGGTGTCCGATGGAGGAAGCCCACTTTGTCCGAGTGAGGAGCAAAATCCGGAATGATGTTCCGTGGGGCATCACACTCCACAGCCCAAGCAACGTACTCATCTTGTAAATGGTATTCCAAGCGTTTCCCGTACTTGTCTTCATACGAACGCTGTGTCAATGTGCCCATGGTGGTGGCCGCATTCTCCAAGTATCGGTACAACGTCTCATAGTGCGCCAAGAACCGAGAATAAAAAGGGTGAATTTTCTTGAGCAGCAACAACGCTTGGTTCATTTGGCGATTGCTTTGCTCACTGTCCTTGGGCTTCTGGTAATCGCGCAAAATATCCTCTTTCATTGTCATGAAACCATAAAGTGCATTGTAGTGTTGGCTTGGCTTGCGGCCAACACCAACGGTACCAATTGCATGGTGCCACTGCTTGTGACGAAGATCCACGTGCTTCAGCGTATTTGAGTAGAGGGCCCCAAGTGCAATTTGTCGCTTCTGGTACTCGGTGAGGTCCGCAATTTTTGAGGGGATATTGTAATGGATATCCCCATCCAAAGTGTAGCCATAGTTGATGGGGTCATACTTCGCGGAATACTTGCTACAAACGTGGCAAGCATACTTACGTGTAGCTGAGTGCAAAACAGGAGTGTCATACACCACAAAGCGACTTGTGCTACGTGCAGGAGATCGTGGGGGAACTGGAAACGGTGCATTCTTATACTTCAAGTAATTGGCGAACATCTCGTTGCGGAACACAAATATCCCACTTGTAACCAAATCGGTGGGTGGCACGCCAAACAAAGTTTGTGTACCTATCTCGTCAGTATTGCGTGGAACCGTAAACTTGTGTCCCCCACCTATTGGGCCCCAAAGGAGTTGACCACACCGGTAGCAAAGTGCATCAAAAAGTGGTGAGTACAAATCGTCCAAACCATCAAACCAATACTCTCGAACACACTTCAAAGAAATGTTGGACGGCGATGATGGATTAACACGGAATAACTCCCGAGACACCGTACGAACGACCCCGCAAGAACGACGCCCCGATGCCTTGATGTGTTGCTTCTCTGGCGTATTGCCGTGTCCACCAACGATGCCCTTATTCCGTTGCGATTCTGGCGTGTTGTTTATGCCTCCAGACGAACCCTTGGCCGCTTGGGACTCCGTGGTGTTCTTCTTGCCTCCAGGAAATCCCTTGGCCGCTTGGGACTCCGTAGTGTCCTTCTTGCCTCCAGATGCACCCTTGGCCGCTTGGGACTCCGCGGTGTTCTTTTTGCCCTTGTCGCCTTGGGACTCCGCGGTGTTTTTCTTGCCTCCAGACGAACCCTTGGCCGCTTGGGACTCCGCGGTGTTCTTCTTGCCTCCACAAGAACCCTTGGCCGCTTGCGACTCCGCGGTGTTCGTTTTGCCCTTGTCGCCTTGGGACTCCGCGGTGTTTTTCTTGCCTCCAGACGAGCCCTTGGTCGCTTGGGACTCCGTGGTGTTCTTCTTGCCTCCACAAAAACCCTTGGCCGCTTGCGACTCCGCGGTGTTCTTTTTGCCCTTGTTGGCTTGGGACTCCGCGGTGTTCTGCTTGCCTCCAGACGAACCCTTGGCCGCTTGGGACTGAGGAGTGTTCAAACTTGCCACCGTCGCCGCTTGGATTCCAAGTGCGGCGCGCTTTTGCAATCGCTTCATCAGCGTGGCGCGCAACTGCGCATGTCGCCGACGGATGGTAGGCGGGGGGACTTCGCTATGCAGCTTGATGAACTCGGCCACCGGGAAGTCAATGTCCGTGTCCAAGCATTGTTGCAACTCGTGCTCCCAGCGATTTGACATGGTGCGAAATACAAAGTAACTCCGTTAAGAGTACACCTATACTCGAAGTCCAACTGCCGAGAGCAAAATATTAGTTGGGAAATAACAAAGTGACTACTTGGGGCGTAGAAGCATCATTGATGGGCCTTATCCTCCCAAAGAATGAGCCCCATTCCTACCCACTAGTTCACAGCCCAAACAGAACCTCACCTTTTGGTACCCTTACAACAACAAAGCACACAAACGGCAAAACACGGCAGGGAACTACTCGTCCCTCTTGTACCAAACACTCCAGCCTATTGTTGCAACTGTTGCCTGTTGATTAGACATGGCGTGAATGTGAAGGTAACTCCGTTAAGAGGACACCTGCACTCCAAGTCCAATCACTAAGAGCAACGGGCGAAGAAGAACAAAGCACACAAACGGCAAAACACGGCAAAGAACTACTCGTGCCTCTTTCCTGCCTCTTGTGCCAACTCTTGCTCCCATGATTGGACATGGCGTGAATGTGAAGGTAACTCCGTTAAGAGTACACCTGTACTCCAAGTCCAATCACTAAGAGCAACGGGCACAGAAGAACAAAGCACACAAATGGAACAACACGGCAAGGAACCCCTCGTCCCTCTTTGACAACTCTTGCTCGCACGATTAGACATGGCGTGAATGTGAAGGTAACTCCGTTAAGAGTACACCTGTACTCAAAGTCCAATCAGTAAGAGCAACGGCACAAAGCACACAAACGGCAAAACACAAGAAGGATTACTCATCCCTCTTGTACCAAAAGGGACTCAAAATTTCATTTGTTTTTGTCCCACAATGGCCCATTTTTAAGGCACTTTGGGATCCTCTTACTTGTTGATCAGACATGGCGTAAATGTGAAGGTAACTCCGTTAAGAGTACACCTGTACTCCAAGTCCAATCACTAAGAGCAACGGGCGAAGAAGAACAAAGCACACAAACGGCAAAACACGGCAAAAAACTACTCGTGCCTCTTGTACCAACTCTTGCTCCCATGATTAGACATGGCGTGAATGTGAAGGTAACTCCGTTAAGAGTACACCTGTACTCAAAGTCCAATCAGTAAGAGCAACGGCACAAAGCACACAAACGGCAAAACACGGCAAAGAACTACTCGTGCCTCTTGTACCAACTCTTGCTCGCATGATTAGACATGGCGTGAATGTGAAGGTAACTCCGTTAAGAGTACACCTGTACTCAAAGTCCAATCAGTAAGAGCAACGGCACAAAGCACACAAACGGCAAAACACAAGAAGGATTGTTCGTCCCTCTTGTACCAATAGGGACTCAAAATTTCACTTGTTTTTGTCCCACAATGGCCCATTAACGCGCGATCTCGAGCTCAAAACAGGCCAAAAGCCCTTGTTTGAGCCTCCCAAATGGCTTAAAATCACTTTTGGAAAAAGGCGTTTTTCACCCAGTTTTGACCCATTTTTGGTGTTGAACCGGCCCCTTTTCAAGGCATTTTGGGATTTTCCAAGGGCCAAAACAGGGCACCACGGGCTCTAAACGCGTCAAAAACACGTGTTTGAGCATCCCAAATGGTCCAATATCACTTTTGGAAAAATGCGTTTTTGACCCATTTTTGAGCCATTTTTGGTCCCAAAACGGCCCATTTTCAAGGCATTATGGCATTTCCCGTGGCCCATAACGCGCCACCACGGGCTCAAAACAGGCCAAAAACACTTGTTTGAGCATCCCAAGTGGTCTAGGAACAACTTTGAAAACAATCATTTTTTTTGCCCCGGGGACCCCGGTGGACCCACCGTTGGCCCCAACTGTGCGCGGGCCGGGCCGCCCTCCGGCTACACGAAGTGACCACTGGTACGAGGGTGTAGGAATCTCGTTGCGCGATTCTGAGGCTTGGAAACCACAAAAAGTGGGGGGTTGCGGGTGGAATAGGTGCCCTCGGAACTTGGTTTTGAGCCACGTAACCCAAGATAGGGCCCGTTCTTGGTTTTGGCTGTGTTGGACACAAATAACGCACAGTTAGCCATTTTTGGTCATTTTTGGGCCATTTCTCGGACATATCGTGGAGCTAGAGGGCAAGAAAAGGCTCTTGTTCACGGGGCAATGGTGGCGCACGTGGAGTGTATGAACCGTTTGCCTGCGTTTGGCCGTTATGACGGGGTTTCGGGGCCGTTTCGGGCCAAAAAAGGCTGTTTTGGGGCAGAAAATGCGCAGTTTTGGAAGGGCACCTCCCGACTTGGCGCCTCCGCCCCGGGGCGCCAGCGGTGAGTTTTTGGCTGAAAACTTGGATTTGACAAGCCCGGCGGTGCGGTGGCACTTTTGGAAAAATGCGTTTTTGACCCATTTTTGACCCATTGTTGGTCCCAAAACGGCCCATTTTCAAGGCATTTTGGGATTTTCCATGGCCCAAAACGCGCCACCACGGGCTCAAAACGGCCTCAAAACACTTGTTTCAACATCCCAAGTGGTCTAGGAACAACTTTGGAAAAAATCATTTTCTTCGCTCTGGGGACCCTGGTGGACCCACCGTTGGCCCCCACTGTGCGTGGGGTGGCCGGCGCTCCGGCTGCACCAAGTGACCACTGGTACGGGGGTCTACGTGTCTCGTTGGGCGATTCTGAGGCTTGGAAACCATAAAAAGTGGGGGGTTGCGGGTGGACCAGGTGCCCTCGGAATTCGGTTTTGAGCCACGTAGCCCAAAATACGGCCCGTTCTCGGTTTCGGGGGGCTGGTGCACATTGCGCAGTTTTTGGGGCTTTTTGGCGCCTTTTTGGGCCGTTTGTCGGACATATCGTGGAGTTAGAGGGCACCAAAGGTCCCTTGTTCACGAGGAAGTCAAGCCGCACGTGAAGTGTAGCAGCCGTTTGCCTTCGTTAGCTGTTTTGAACCCTTACTAGGGCTGTTTTGGGCGAAAAATGGCTGTTTTTGGCCCAAAACATCGCAGATTTGGGAGGGCACCTCCCGACTTGGCGCCACCGCCCCGGGCCGCCAGCAGTGAGTTTTTGGCTCAAAACCTGGATTTGGCAAGGGCACCACCTAGGCTCCAAGATGGCTACACGGGCAAATGATCCGAAGCGTTGCGACGGAGCAATGGCCAAAACGGCAAGGAGACGTGTTGTTGTTGTTGCTTGCTTGCTTGTTAGCTAGATTTAAGGGGAGAGGGGTGTAGTAATATATATATATATATATATATATATATATATATACATACATACATATATATATATATATATATATATATCCTCTAATATACAGCCCTCTCCCAACTCTAGGTGCCTCCACCACACGGCTCTAAGGTACGTGCGCAGGGCACAAAGTGGTGCATACATGTGGTGGAAGGGGCTAAACTCGGTCAAAACGGGCTCAAAACGGGCTAAAAACACTTGTTTGAGCACCCCAAATGGTCCGGGATCACTTTTGGAAAAACGCGTTTTTGACCCATTTTTGACACATTTTTGGTCCCAAAATGGCCCATTTTCAAGGCATTTTGGGATTTTCCATGGCCCAAAACGCGCCACCACGTGCTCAAAACGGCCGAAAAACACTTGTTTGAGCATCCCAAGTGGTCTAGGAACAACTTTGGAAAAAATGATTTTTTCCGCCCTGGGGACCCTGGTGGACCCACCGCTGGCCCCCACTGTGCGTTGGCTAGCCGGCCCTCCGGCTGCACCAAGTGACCACAGGTACGGGGGTCTAGGCGTCTCGTTGGGCGATTCTGAGGCTTGGAAACCATAAAAAGTGGGGGGTTGCGGGTGGACTAGGTGCCCTCGGAATTCGTTTTTGAGCCACGTAGCCCAAGATACGGCCCGTTCTTGGTTTCGGGCTGTTGGTGCACATTGCGCAGATTTTGGGGCTTTTTGGCGCCTTTTTGGGCCATTTCTCGGAAATATCGTGGAGTTAGAGGGCACCAAAGGTCCCTTGGTCACGAGAAAGGCAAGCCGCACGTGTAGTGTAGCAGCCGTTTGCCTTCGTTTGGCTGTTTTGAGCCCTTACTAGGGCCGTTTTGGGCGAAAAATGGCTGTTTTTGGCCCAAAACATCGCAGATTTGGGAGGGCACCTACCGACTTGGCGCCCCTGCCCCGGCCCGCCACCGGTGAGTTTTTGGCTCAAAGCTTGGATTTGGCAAGGCCACCACCTAGGCTCTAGGATGGCTAAAGTAGAGTCAAGCTCGAGGCGATGGGAAGGTGCAGTGGCCAAAACGGAATGGTGACGTGTTGTTGTTGTCGTTGCTGCTACTAAATTTAAGGGGAGAGGGGTGTAGTAATATATATATATATATATATATATATATATATATATATATGTATATATATATATATATATATATATATATATATATATATATATATATATATATATATATTATATATATATATACTGCCATCAAGGCTGCGGCCCTGCAGTTCGAGAAGCTGCCCAAGGACCTGTCCAACGTGGCGGTGCGGTCGGGTCATGGGCTACGGTTGGCGGGTGTCCAGGTTATATGCCGCGACTCCGTCGTGGCGACCATGGCTTAGCTCACCCACCACAGGTCGATGACAGTCCGTGATGAGCTGCGGGCCATGCTCCGAGACATGCACGTGCAGTACGGAGTGTGCGGGCAGTTCATGGTGCCCTCTGCGTCATTCGCCACACACGCTGGCAATACGTGGGTGGACAGGGTACTCAGGGCGATGGGGACGTTGCGCGTGGGGCTTCTCATGCCATCGTCGGTGTACTCGTGTGTACACGCCCATCTGCCACAAGTGCAGTGGGCGGGGCGGAAGTGGGTGTCCCAATCCTATACCTTCAAGGGTAGGGACATCTGCATTCTCTCGGGGCCCCGCACAGATGCGACAGTACAGTCCCTGACTGATCCCGCAAATGACCTCCTGCATGCGCGGCTCCCCTGCCCTGCGCCTGGGCACTGGGCGGTCCAGCTTCAGGAGTGCCATGAGGACCACCTGCACCTTCCGCACGCGGGAGTAGGGCCCCACCAGCTGGACCACGTGTGGCTCACGGGGCTTCGCGACGTCTTCCGGCCGCAGCTGCCCGGTCCGTTGACTCACCGGCTAATACACCCGGTGCGCCGAAAGAAGGCCAGCAAACGCAATAGACAGTCCACTGCGGGGGACGTGTATGTGGTGGGCGGATACAGGGAGGAAGGATGGGACCTGGCCAACCCGGGGCTGTCCATGCCGTTCGTCCCGCTAGCCGCCCTCCTGTTTCTGTTGGGGGACGTCTTTGAGCGCTACCAACAGCAAGACGATCCGGCGTCCGTCCCCCTGCTCACTCCTCACGCCGGGGGCGGCATAAGCCCGCCACCACTGTGGGTTGTGCACGGGCGGCCAGCGTTTTCCAGGGCGTGCGCGGCGCTGCACAAGTGCAGCGAATGGGCAATTGTTTTTCTGCTGCCGGCAGGCCCAATCCCGGATCCGGATGAGTGCTCGGTCCCGGAAGTGGTCCGGATGTCCAATGTGCCACAGGATCCGCACGTCGCCATCACGTTGTTGCGTGATGGCGGCGCAGTGGAGCAGGGTTCTGTGTTGGTATACCAGCCTTCCTGCTCCGCAACAGTTTGGGGAGCGGAGTATGCCACCGCCCTGGACGCCATAAAGTCAGTCTGCGGATGTGACCTGGCCTGGAGACCACATGCGGTGTATCGGCCGAGGGTGGTCCTGTCCCCGGAGCTCACGGCCTCCAGTGCGGCGTCCCTGGGAAAGGTGGTGCAGAGCCCCCACTCCGACGTGGCGTGGCTGGAGCCCCACCGGTACTGCTGGGTGCCGGTGGCGACTAAAGTCACATCGTCTGACGCGTCGCCCCAGGGAGACGACGCCACAAACGTGGCGGTGGCCAGCCACGGAATCCCCACATGGACGGGTGCCATCTACGGCACGGTCCCAGAGGCAGAGATCATTGGCGCGGCGGCGTACTTGTTGCACACGCCCCCGTCAGCGTGCACGGTACACGTGGTGGATGCGTCCATCATAGGAGCGCATCTCCGCAGGGCGCAGGAGGCCCTGTACCGTGGCATCAAGGGGCCGACATCACATCTGGTCAATCAGCACGCACTGAGCTGGATAGTGGAAGGGCTGCGGCGGCTGCCGCGCCGAGTTGGGGGGCCGCACCACTGGGTGGTGAGGCAGAGCTCGCACTTGGCGGCAGTCCCGCTCGAGGCGCCGGACTCTGCCGCGGCCCGTGCAATGGCCCCGCCAGTCCATCTTGTCCTGCCGAAGGAACACGCCATCCTCTTGGTGCCGGGGGATAATGGTGAGCTCGAGCCGCGTGTGCCATCCATGCAAGCCCTTCAGCAAGTCCGGGAGATGGAGTGGCGTTCGCTGGCGGCTCGCACCAGGGCGCACACGCCACTGGCTGGCGCCTGCGAGGCGATGCCCCTAGGAGCTGTGCATCACGGCCCAACGCACAGGAATATGCTGCGGGCACGTGACGGTCGCTTGTCCACCATGCAGGTCATGCGACGGTGGAGACAAAAGCTCACGCGTATGGCAATACCAGCCCACCCCTGTATCTTCTGTGGGGGGCCGGAGGAGGACATTGGCCACATGCGCCTACTGTGTGCGCGGACGAGGAGGTGGCTGGGCTCCTGTGCAGGCGTGTGGAGGAGTTCACGGCGGAGCTACCCCTGACGGACAGGGCGGTGGAGTTCGTGGCATGGAGGGAGCACGGCTGCAGGTGGACTGAATCCGTGATGGCGGGTGTCGTCGGCGGGGACCTGAAGCGGCTGTTCGCTGCGGTGCGAGCGGCGGCGTCCCGGGGCCCTGCCAAGGCGAGGCTCTTTGTGGAGGACATGGTCCACATTGGGGAGGATGTGTATGCCCGCAGGAACCTTCGGCTCACCCAGATCATGCAGGTGCCGATGCAAGATCGAAGGAGGGCGGTATACGCGTTCCTGCGCGGTGACACACCCTTCTGCCCGCCGGCAGGGAGGATCCTGCAGCGTCCGCCGTGGAACCCGTTTGCCGGCCTCCCCGGCGACCTGCGGGCAACCTTTCAGAGGGCACCGCTGCACGCACTGCTGGTGTCGCGGTCGTGCGTCGAGCATGACGAGGCCCTGTCCTTGTTTCCTCACTGGATGGCGGCGGTGGCGCAGGCCTTCGACCAGTGGATCGGTTCCTGGGTGGCGCGGGACATCACGGCATTCAGGGAGTGGTCCCGCGTGGTGTCGGCGCAATCGTGGGCCCCGGTGCGTGGTACCAAGGTGCGAAGCCCTGACGGCCAGAGTGATCCCTGGCTCCAGGTGTACGCCAACCATCCAGCTGTGGGGAACGTCATGGGCTGGCCTCGCGAGGTGCTGCCGGTCCTTCAGCAACCTCTGTGCAGTCACCCAATCCTGGCGGTGGCTGTCGTACTTGACGTGGGTACGTTGTGGCTGTATGACCGGCAGCTGCGACGAGCCATACCAGCGGTCATCGAGCGGCAGTCCATGGCAGTGTTAGTGGGCTCCAAGCAGCTGGCACGGGTACAGGGCGACGACGCGCAAGGCCACGTCACGGAGGCCATGTTCTCTCTGCCAGAGGGGGATGACCACGTGGCTGCCGATGCCCGTCACACCCTTGACACCCTGGGCCTCGAGGCGGTCATTGAGGCTCGGGCGGGAGGACAACGCTTGGTTCTGGCTTCCGCCAGGGGCCCGGAGCAGGACGGGGTTGATGTCATCGGGGAGGTCTTGCGAGACTACGGTTGGGAGCTCCTGGCGCATGGCACGCGCAGCCCCAAAGTGGCGCGGTGGCCCCGGCTGCTTGAGAGCCTGCCGGTGATGCCCGACGGGCGACCGATACTCCGCCCGGTGTCCACGTGGGAGAAAGCGAGGCGCAGCCTCCTCAGTTGTGCCATAGCACGCACGCTGGCGAGGGCTTTGCTCGGGCTCCAGGACGCGTGCTGCGATGTATGGCAGGACCTGTGGTCGCAGTGTTGTGATGGTAGCTGCGTTCCATCGCGGTCTGTGCTTCCGCAGCGATGCCACGGGTGCGGGGGAACGGTGTCAGTTTGGGTTCATCAGTGTGCCTCCGCCCCGCTGTGCGGGACATGTAAGGAGCGTGCCGATAGGGGGTGGCCTAAGGCGAGGTGGGCACTGCGGCACTCTGGCAGATGTCCTCCAGTGCCTGGAAGACTATCCAGGATGGCCTGAAGAGCGTCCCAGTGGAAGGGGTACGGTGCCCTGGAGCGCCGTCTGCGGCCTTGCCCCTGATGCTGTGGTGGGCGGCTCTGGAGGGCGACTCACGGATACTCTGGTTGTGGCATCCCGGAGGAAATGGTGACGGCGTTTTGGGGGCCGGGGGTGCAGGTTGATGGGGTTGGGAATTGTGGGTGCACCAGCTACCGTCCCTACGCTGGACGCAGCGGAGGGGGTAGCGCCTGAGAAGCAGTGCCCTCATGGCCTGATTGTGCGGTACTGGCAGGCGGCGTATGACGGCCAACGCGATGTGACGGGTCGTGCCGGCCTGATGGTGAGCCGTACTGCCCCCGTGCATGAGGGTCGGACAGGGATGCTTCACCCGCCTGCCCCGGGTCGCCGCATACAACAGTGAGGTGTCATGGGTCGTCCCGACCAGGGTAATAAGGCCCAAACCCCTGTAGGGTATTCCCATGGCACCGGGGTCTCTATTGGCGGCCCGGCTACGGCAGTGTTGAGAGTGGTTGCTCGGGATACACCGGGGGTGCACGGAGTTGTCTGGGAGTGTTACCCGGGGTTGCGGGGTCAGCCTGCAGGCCCCGGGAGCGGCGACGGGGCGAAGATGTGTGCGTGGAAGGATATGACAGTGGGGTCGTCAGGGGGACAGTACGGCGGGCGTCGTGGAGACGACGTGGCAGCATGGGAGGAGCGCTCACGGGGGGCACGTGGAGTACCAGGTGGCGGCGTACTGGAGTCTTGGGGGTAAACGCGGCGGTCCTGGGATCCGTACGGTGGGGGTACGCGGCGGTACTGGGGAACCGTACAGTGGGGGAGCAGCGGGGAAGTTCCCGATGACGGTGTACTGGCATCGTGGGGGTATACGCGGCGGTACTGGGGACGGTATGGTGGGGGTACGCGGCGGTACTGGGGTCCGTACGGTGGGGGAACGCGGCGGTACTGGGGAACCGTACAGTGGGGGAGCACGGGGATGCATGGCGGTACTGGGGTGTCCCCCTGACCCCTCTAACAACTCAGGGGGAGCGCGGGGGCATCCCCTGGCCCCGTTAACAAAATAGAGGGACCGTGCCTGCGGGCATGTACATAGTCCAACCTCTGACCATGGCCTTGTGGTTGCGGTGGTGCGTGTCGTGGCGGCTAGCAGGTGGCGTCGGCGTGGCAACGGCGGTACTGCGCGGCGTCGTAGCGAAGAGTATGCAGTCGCCTCACCACTGTAACGGCTTAACCCTGGGGGGCGCCAGTCCGGTCGGCTAGAGGCGAGGAGGGCAGAGGAGCGGCATGCTGAGTGGTCCGGGGGGTGACGCGCGAGCCAATGCTATAAGTAGGCTCGCCACGTCGTCGGTGGGGGCCGAACCTGCGGCCTGGCCGCTGCTGTGGCGGAAGAGGCGCAACCACGGAAGCTGGCCAATCAGTGCAGGTAAGGGTCAAGGGTAGGCGCCAGGGCATTGTATGTGGGCCAGATGAGGTGCACCTGGTTACCACGGCCCGGGGCGAGCCTCTGGTGGGTACCCCTACAGGGGGTCGATAACCAAGCTACGGCACCCACCAGCCCGAATCCCAGCCAGCGATATTCACGGGTTGCGCCACTCCCGTCGCGTAGCGGCCGGCGTCCCACCCTGTAGACCCTCAAGATATATTATATGTGGGCAAGTGGATACCTCGAAGCAGATTGGGCGCTGGCCCCTGACATGGGGTGCCAGCATGGTATATATCTGGGGTGTGGGGGCAGCACAGGGCCACGGGGACGTGGAATTGATATCTTGTTTCTGTACTATACTAGGGGACTGGTGCGGTGGGACGGTGGCGTACATTGTGGAGACATGGGGGCGATGAAAGCTGAGGGCCAGGCTAGGCTGGAGCGTCCCAGAAATCCTGGCTATGCACATACGGGCTATTGCGTGCTGGCACAGGGATACGTGAAGTCAGGGGTGGTGGGCAGTCTCGAGGACGCAGATGGCAATGGATTCCATGGGGTCATGAGTGATGGATGTCTCCACTGTGGCGGGGGTACAGGAACGACGGAGGGTTAGCTCTCGCTTCGCCGCATGCGTGCTGCTTTGTTCCTTGGTTGCCGCTTTGCGACAGAAAGAGATGCCCTTGCTTTCTGCTTGTTGCGATGCTGCTGCGCTGCTTTGCCTTGCCCCCTTACCCCCGGCGAACAAACGGGCCAGCGTCCGGCGCCGTTGCTAATGCTAACGCTTTGCAGTTGCCACTGCCCCCAAAGCCTGGTTGACCGGTATCCCCGGTCCTCTGGGTCCTCCGTCATGCTGTGGGCCACCTCAGGCAGCCCTGGGACTCACGGGATCGAGCGAGGC
Organism: Eutreptiella sp. 'Long Island Sound 2002'; assembly: GCA_964036045.1. Classification (NCBI taxonomy): domain Eukaryota; phylum Euglenozoa; class Euglenophyceae; order Eutreptiales; family Eutreptiaceae; genus Eutreptiella; species Eutreptiella sp. 'Long Island Sound 2002'. Next base: position 61,425,592 of record OZ038384.1, on the reverse strand, counting down.
AGGAACCACCTGTCGCCGCGAGATGCCCGGTAACTCCAGTAGACGGCATGATAAGTGGTTATGACTATGACTATGACTATATATATATATATATATATATATATATATATATATATATATATATATATATATATATATATATATATATATATATATATATATATATATATATATATATATATATATATATATATAGATATATACATATATATATATCCTCCAATCTACACCCCTCTCCCCAACTCTAGGTGGCTCCACCATAGGGCTCTAAGGTACGTGCGAAGGGTACAGCTTGGTGCCTACACGTGGCGACAGGGGCTAAACTCGGTCAAAAAGGGCTCAAAATGGGCTCAGAACACTTGTTTGTGCACCCCCAATGGTCCAGGGTCACTTTTGGAAAAACGCGTTTTTGACCCATTTTTCACCCATTTTGGGTCCCAAAACGGCCCCTTTTCAAGGCATATTGGGATTTTCCATGGGTCAAAACGCGTGATCTCGGGCTCAAAATGGGCTAAAAACACTTGTCTAAGCATCCAAGTTGGTCCAGGCTCACCTTTGGAAAAACGCGTTTTTGACCCATGTTTCACCCGTTTTGGGTCCCAAAACGGCCCCTTTTCAAGGCATTTTGGGATTTTCCATGGGCCAAAACGTGTCACCACGGGCTCAAAATGGGCTAAAAACACTTGTTTGAGCATCCCATATGGTCCAGGATCACTTTTGGGAAAATACGTTTTTGACCCATTTTTGACGCATTTTTGGTCCCAAAACGGCCCATTTTCAAGGCATTTTGGGATTTTCCATGGCCCAAAACGCGCCACCACGGGCTCAAAACGGCCTAAAAATACTTGTTTGAGCATCCCAAGTGGTCTAGGAACAACGATATTTTTCGCCCCGGGGACCTTGGTGGACCCACCGTTGGCCCCCGCCGTGCGCAGGCTGGGCTGCCCTTTGGCCCCACCAAGTGACCACTGGTACGGGGGTCTAGGTGGCTCGTTGGGTGATTCTGCGGCTTGGAAACCACAAAAAGTGGGGGTTTGCGGGTGGACTAGGTGCCCTCGGAATTCGGATTTGAGCCACGTAGCCCAAGATACGGCCTGTTCTTGGTTTCGGGCTGTTGGTGCACATGGCGCAGATTTTGGGGCTTTTTGGCGCCTTTTTGGGCCGTTTCTCGGACATATCGTGGAGTTAGAGGGCACCAAAGGTCCCTTGGTCACGAGAAAGTCAAGCCGCACGTGCAGTCTAGTAGCCGTTTGCCTTCGTTTGGCTGTTTTGAACCCTTATTAGGGCTGTTTTGGGCGAAAAATGGCTGTTTTTGGCCCAAATCTGCGCAGATTTGGGAGGGCACCTCCCGACTTGGCGCCACCGCCCCGGGCCGCCACTGCTGAGTTTTTGGCTATAAACTTGGATTCGGCAAGGGCACCACCTGGGCTCCAAGATGGCTAGAGTAGAGTAGAGCCCGGAGCGATGAGGCGGAGCAATGGCCAGAACAGAGGAGGAGTGCTTGTTGCTTGTTGCTTGCTTGTTGCTTGCTTGTTGCTTGCTTGTTGCTTGCTTGTTGCTTGCTTGTTAGCTAGATTTAAGGGGAGAGGGGTGTAGTAATATATATATATATAGTAATCCAACAGCGACCGCCGTGGAACCTGTTTGCGGACCTCCCCGGCGACCTGCGGGCAACCTTTCAGAGGGCACCGCTGCACGCACTGCTGGTGCCACGGTCGTGCATCGCGCACGAAGAGGCCATGTCCTTATTCCCTCGCTGGATGGCGGCGGTGGCGCAGGCCTTCAACCTGTGGATCGGTTCCTGGGTGGCGCGGAACATCACGACATTCAGGGAGTGGTCCCGCGTGGTGTCGGCGCAATCGTGGGCCCCGGTGCGTGGTACCAAGGTGCGAAGCCCTGACGGCCAGAGTGATCCCTGGCTCCAGGTGTACGCCAACCATCCAGCTGTGGGGAACGTCATGGGCTGGCCTCGCGAGGTGCTGCCGGTCCTTCAGCAACCTCTGTGCAGTCACCCAATCCTGGCGGTGGCTGTCGTACTTGACGTGGGTACGTTGTGGCTGTATGACCGGCAGCTGCGACGAGCCATACCAGCGGTCATCGAGCGGCAGTCCATGGCAGTGTTAGTGGGCTCCAAGCAGCTGGCACGGGTACAGGGCGACGACGCGCAAGGCCACGTCACGGAGGCCATGTTCTCTCTGCCAGAGGGGGACGACCACGTGGCTGCCGATGCCCGTCACACCCTTGACACCCTAGGCCTCGCGGCGGTCATTGAGGCTCGGGCGGGAGGACAACGCTTGGTTCTAGCATCCGCCAGGGGCCCGAGGCAGGACGGGGTTGATGTCATCGGGGAGGTCTTACGGGACTACGGTTGGGAGCTCCTGGGAGCTCCTGGCGCATGGCAAACACCACCCCAAAGTTGCGCGGTGGCCCCGGCTGCTCGAAAGCCTGCCGGTGATGCGTGACGGGCGACCGATACTCCGCCCGGTGTCTACGTGGGAGGATGCGAGGCGCAGCCTCCTCAGTTGTGCCACAGCACGCACGCTGGCGGGTGCTTTGCTCGGACTCCAGGACGCGTGCTGCGATGTATGGCAGGACATGTGGTCGCAGTGTTGTGATGGTAGCTGCGTTCCGTCGCGGTCTGTGCTTCCGCAGCGATGCCACGGGTGCGGGGAAACAGCGTCAATTTGGGTTCATCAATGTGCCTCCGTCCCACTATGCGGGACACGTAAGGAGCGTGCCCATAGAGGGTGGCCTAAGGCGAGGTGGGCACTGCGGCACTCTGGACAGATGTCCTCAAGTGCCTGGAAGACAATCCAGGGTGGCCTGAAGAGCGTCCGAGTGGAATGGGTACGGTGCCCTGGAGCGCCGTCGGCAGCCCTGCCCCTGCTGCTATGGTGGGCGGCTCTAGAGGGCGACTCGCGGATACTCTGGTTGTGGCATCACGGAGGAAATGGTGACGGCGTGGTGGGGGCCGGGGGTGATGCAGATTGATGGGGTTAGGAATTGTGGGTGCACCTGCTACCGTCCCTACGCTGGATGCAGCGGAGGGGGTGGCGCCTGAGAAGCAGTGCCCTCATGGCCTGATTGTGCGGTACTGGCAGGCGGCGTATGACGGCCAACGCGATGTGAAAGGTCGTGCCGGCCTGATGGTGAGCTGTTCTGCCCCCGTGCATAAGGGTCGGACAGGGATGCTTCACCCGCCTGCCCCGGGTCGCCGCATACAACAGTGAGGTGTCATGGGTCGTCCCGACCAGGGTAATAAGGCCCAAACCCCTGTAGGGTATTCCCATGGCACCGGGGTCTCTACTGGCGGCCTGGCTACGGCAGTATTGGGAGTGGTTGCTCGGGATACACCGGGGGTGCACGGAGTTGTCTGGGCGTTACGGCGTTACGGCGCCCCCTGGGAGTGTTACACGGGGTTGCGGGGACAGCCTGCAGGCCCCGGGGGCGGCGACGAAGCGATGATGTGTGCGTAGAGGGATATGACGGCGAGGTCGTCAGGTGGACAGTATGGCGGGCGTCCTGGAGACGGCGTATCCCCTGGCCCCGTTAACAAACTAGAGGGACCGTGCTTGCAGGCATGTACATAGTCTAACCTGTGACCATGGCCTTGCGGTTGCGGTGGTGCGTATGGTGGCGGCTCGCAGGTGGCATCGGCGTGGCAACGGCGGTACTACGCGGCGTTGTAGCGAAGAGTATGCGGTCGCCTCACCATTGTAACGACTTACCCCTGGGGGGCGCCAGTCCGGTCGGCTAGAGGCGAGGAGAGAGGAGGAGCGGCATGCTGAGTGGTCCGGGGGGTGACGCGCGGGCCAATGCTATAAGTACGCTCGCCACGTCGTCGGTGGGGGCCGAACCTGCGGCCTGGCCGCTGCTGTGGCGGAAGTGGCGCAACCATGGGAGCTGGCCAATCAGTGCAGGTAAGGGTCAAGGGTAGGCACCAGGGCAATGTATGTGGGCCAGATGAGGTGCACCTGGTTACCACAGCCCGGGGCGAGCCTCTGGTGGGTACCCCTACAGGGGGTCGATAACCAAGCTACGGCACCCACAAGCCCGAATCCCAGCCAGCGATATTCACGGGTTGCGCCACTCCCGTCGCGTAGCGGCCGGCGTCCCCCCTGTAGACCCTGAAGTTATATTATACGTGGGAAAGGGGATACCTCGAAGCTGATTGGGTACTGGCCCCTGACATGGAGTGCCGGCGTGGTATATATCTGGGGTGTGGGTGCAGCTCAGGGCCACGGGGACGTGGAGTTGATACCGTGTTTCTGTACTATACTAGGGGAATGGTGCGGTGGGTCGGCAGCGTACATTGTGGAGACATGGGGGCGATGAAAGCTGAGGGCCAGGCTAGGCTGGAGCCTCCCAGAAATCCTGGCTATGCATATACGGATTATTGCGTGCTGGCAGTGGGATACGTGGTGTCAGGGGTGGTGGGCAATTACGAGTACGCAGATGGCAATGGTTTCCGTGGGGTCACGGGTGATGGACGTCTCCACGGTGGCGGGGGTACGCGAACGACGGAGGGTCCGCTCTTGCTTCGCCGCATGCGTGCTGCTTTGTTCCTTGGTTGCCGCTTTGCGCCGGACAGAGAAGCCCTTGCTTTCTGCTTGTTGCGATGCTGCTGCGTTGCTGTGCCTTGCCCCCTTACCCCCGGCGAACAAACGGGCCAGCGTCCGTCGACGTTGCTAATGCTAACGCTATGCAGTTGCCACTGCCCCCAAAGCCTGGTTGACCGGTATCCCCGGTCCTCTGGGTCCTCCGTCATGCTGTGGGCCACCTCAGGCAGCCCTGGGACCCACGGGATCGAGCGAGGCAGGAACCACCTGTCGCCGCGAGATGCGCGGTAACTCCAGTAGACGGCATGATAAGTGGTTATGACTATGACTATGACTATATATAGTAATATATATTACTACACCCCTCTCCCCTTAAATTTAGCTAACAAGCAACAACAACAACAACAACAACAAGCACTTCTCCGTGCCGTTTTGGCCATTGCCCCGTCCCAACGCCTCGGATCTTTTGCCCATGTAGCCATCTTGGAGCCTAGGTGGTGGCCTTGCCAAATCCAAGTTTTGAGCCAGACACTCACCGCTGGCGGCCCGGGGCGGTGGCGCCAAGTCGGGAGGTGCCCTCCCAAATCTGCGCAGTTTTGGGCCAAAAACGGCCATTTTTCGCCCAAAACAGCCCTAGTAAGGGTTCAAAACAGCCAAACGAAGGCAAACGGCTGCTACACTACACGTGCGGCTTGACTTTCTCGTGACCAAGGGACCTTTGGTGCCCTCTAACTCCAGGATATGTCCGAGAAACGGCCCAAAAAGGCGCCAAAAAGCCCCAAAAACTGCGCAACGTGCACCAGCACCCCGAAACCAAGAACGGGCCGTATCTTGGGCTACGTGGCGCAAAAACGAATTCCGAGGGCACCTAGTCCACCCGCAACCCCCCACTTTTTATGGTTTCCAAGCCTCAGAATCGCCGAACGATCCACGTAGACCCCCGAACCGGTGGTCACTTGGTGGAGCCGGAGGGCGGCCCGGCCCGCGCACAGTTGGGGCCAACGGTGGGTCCACCAGGGTCCCCAGGGCGAAAAAAATCATTTTTTCCAAAGTTGTTCCCAGACCACTTGGGATGCTCAAACAAGTGTTTTTAGCACATTTTGAGCCCGTGGTGACGTGTTTTGGGCCATGGAAAATCCCAAAATGCCTTGAAAATGGGCCATTTCAAGACCAAAAATGGGTCGAAAAGGGGTCGAAAACGCATTTTTCCAAAAGCGATCCTGGACCATTTGGGATGCTCAAACAAGTGTTTTTAGCCCATTTTGAGCCCGTGGTGACGTGGAAAACCCCATGGAAAACCCCAAAATGCCTTGAAAATGGGTCGTTTTAGGTTCCAGCCAGTTTGGGTTGCCATCCGTGGGAGTTCCCAATGTACGGGTGTACTCCTAACGGAATTACCTTCACCTTCATGCGATGTCTAAACCTTGGGAGCAAGGGTTACAACTGTTTCTGTAAAGTGATTACCACGAGACTCGCAAGTAATTCCTTCACATGTTTTGCCAACTGTGCCTCGCTCCTCCAACACTGCCACACGGATACGGTACATTGCGGTTTGATGGACATACATACAAACAGGCTCTTTCTTAGCGGATATAAATTCCCATTAACCTCCTCCTCCACCTTGTACTCGCCTCCCACACAATGAACCCGCGTGTCTTTTAGGAGAGGGGTGTAGATTAGAGGATATATATATATATATATATATATGTATATATATATATATATATATATATATATATATATATATATATATATATACATATATGTATATATATATATATATATATATATATATATATTACTACACCCCTCTCCCCTTAAATTTAGGTAACAACAACAACAAGCAACAACAAGCAAAAACAAGCACGTCACCATTCCATTTTGGCCATTGCCCCTTCCCATAGCCTCGGCTTGACCCTACTTTAGCCATCCTAGAGCCTAGGTGGTGGCCTTGCCAAATCCAAGTTTTGAGCCAGAAACTCACCGGTGGCAGCCTGGGGCGCGGGCGCCAAGTTGGGAGGTGCCCTCCCAAAACTGCGCATTTTGTGCCCCAAAGCAGGCTTTTTTGGCCCAAAACGGCCCCAAAACCCAGTCAACACGACCAAACGAAGCGAAACGGCGGCTACACTCCACGTGCGGCTTGACTTCACCGCGTCAAAGAGCCCTCTAGTGCCCTTCAACTCCAAGATATGTCCGAGAAACGGCCCAAAAAGGCGCCAAAAAGCCCCAAAATCTGCGCAATGTGCACCAACACCCCGAAACCAAGCACGGGCCGTATCTTGGGCTACGTGCCTCTAGGTAGCAAGCATCTACAAGCAACAAGCAAGCAAGCACTTCTCCTTTCCGTTTTCGCCATTGCTCGGCCTCATCGCTCCGGGGTCTACGCTACTCTAGCCATCCTAGAGCCTAGGTGGTGCCCTTGCCAAATCCAACTTTTGAGCCAAAAACTCACCGGTGGCGCTCCGGTGTGGGGGCGCCAAGTTGGGAGGTGCCCTCCCAAAAGAGCGCATTTTGTGCGCCAAAAACAGTCTTTTTTTAGCGCAAAATGGCCCCCAGACCAGGGCAAAATGCCCAAACAAAGCGAAACGGTTGATACACTACACGTGCGGCTTGACTTCACCGTGTCAAAGAGCCCTCTAGTGCCCTTCAACACCAAAGTATGTCTGAGAAACGGCCCAAAAAGGCGCCAAAAAGCCCCAAAATCTGCGCAATGCGCACCAACACCCCGAAACCAAGCACGGGCCGTATCTTGGGCTACGTGCCTCAAAATCCGATTCAAAGGGTACGTATTCCCCCCGCAACCCCCCGCTTTTTGTGGTTCCCAAGCCTAAGAATCGCCCAACAAGCCACCTAGACCCCCGTACCAGTGGTCACTTGGTGGAGCCGGACGCGGGCCAACGGTGGGTCCACGAGGGTCCCCGAGGCGAAAAAATTTTTTTTTCCAAAGTTGTTCCCGGACCACTTGGGATGCTCAAACAAGTGTTTTTAGCCCATTTTGAGCTCGTGGTGACGCGTTTTGGGCCATGGAAAATCCCAAAATGCCTTGAAAATGGGCCGTTTTGGGACCAAAAGTGGGTCAAAAATGGGTCAAAAATGCGTTTTCCCACAAGTGGTACTGGACCATTTTGGATGCTCAAACAAGTGTTTTTAGCCCATTTTGAGCCCGTGGTGACGTGTTTTGGCCCATGGAAAATCCCAAAATGCCTTGAAAATGGGCCATTTTGGGACCAAAAGTGGGTCCCAAATGGGTGAAAAAGTGATCTTGGGCGATTTGGGATGCTCAAACAAGTGTTTTTAGCTTATTTGGAGCCCATTTGGACGGGTTTTGGCCCATGGAAATCCCAATATTCCTTGAAAAGGGGCCATTTTGGGAGCAAAAATGGGTGAAAAATTGGTCAAAAACACGTTTTTCCAAAAGTGATCTTCGACCATTGGGTGAACAAGTGAATTGAGCCCATTTTGAGCCCGTTTTGATCGAATTGAGACCCTTCCGCCACGTGTATGCACCAAGTTGTACCCCTCGCACGTACCTTAGAGTGGAGCCGCATAGAGTATAGGAGAGGGGTGTAGATTAGAGGGTATATATATATATATATATATATATACATATATATATATATACATATATATATATATATATGTATATATATATATATATATATATATATATATATATATATATATATATATATATATATATATATATATATATGTATATATATATATATATATATATCCTCTAATCTACACCCCTCTCCCAACTCTAGGTGGCTCCACCATACGGCTCTAAGATACATGCGAAGGGTACAACTTGGTGCATACACATGGCGGGAGGGGCCAAACGCGGTCAAAACGGGCTCAAAATGGTCTCTAAACACTTGGCGGAGCATGCCAAATTGTCTAGGATCACTTTTTGAAAAACGCGTTTTTGACCCATTTTTGACCCATTTTTGGTCCCAAAATGACCCCTTTTCAAGGCATTTTCGGTTTTTACCTAGGCCAAAACGCGTCACCACGGGCTCAAAACGGGCTAATAACACTTGTCTGAGCATCCCAAATGGTCCAGGGTCACTTTTCAAAAAACGCGTTTTTGACCCATTTTTGACCCATTTTTGGTCTTGAAACGGCCCATTTTCAAGGCATTTTGGGATTTTCCGTGGCCCAAAACACGCCACCACGGGCTCAAAACGTGCTAAAAACACCTGTTTGAGCATCCCAAGTGGTCTAGGAACAACTTTGAACAAAATGATTTTTTTCGCCCCGGGGACCCCGGTGGACCCACCGTTGGCCCTCGCCGGGCGTGGGCCAGGCTGCCCTACGGCTGCACCAAGTGACCACAGGTACGGGGGTCTAGGCGTCTCGTTGGGCGATTTGGAGGCTTGGAAACAACAAAAAGTGGGGGGTTGCGGGTGGACTAGGTGCCCTCGGAACTGGGATTTGAGCCACGTAGTCCAAGATACGGCCCGTGCTTGGTTTCGGGCTGTCGGTGCACATTGCGCAGATTTTGGGGCTTTTTGGCGCCTTTTTGGGCCGTTTCTCGGACATATTGTGGAGTTGAAGTGCACTAGAGGGCTCTTTGACACGCCCAATTCAAGCCGCACGTGTAGTGTAGCCACCGTTTCCCTTCGTTTGGGCACTTCGGGCGGGTTCGGGCCTGTTTTGGGCGAAAAATGGCTGTTTTTGGCCCAAAACTGCGCAGATTTGGGAGGGCACCTCCCGACTTGGCGCCACCGCCCCGGGCCGCCACCGTTGAGCTTCTGGCTCAAAACTTGGATTTGGCAAGGCCACCACCTAGGCTCCAAGATTGCTAATTGGGCAAAAGATCCGAAGCGTTGGGACGGAGCAATGGCCAAAATGGAAAGGAGACGTGCTTGTTGCTTGTTGTTGCTTGTGGCTTGTTGTTGTTAGCTAAATTTAAGGGGAGAGGGGTGTAGTAATATGTAGTTGTGATGTGGCCAAGGAAGTCGGGCCCTGGCCCCAGTTGGGAGACCATTGTGGTCATGTGGGCTTGGGTGACCATCCGTGGAGTTGGAGGACACGCCTTCACGGCCCTGCGGGGCACGGCGGTGGATACGGATGGGGGAGTTGCGCTGCAGCTCACAGCAAAGCCCCTGACCACCCACGTGGTCGTGGTCGCCCTCCAGTGGGGGGCCGGGAGGCCTCAACCCTGGAGGGACCCGGTTGCTAGGGTCCCGTGGAGGGACCTGCCGACACTGCAAGATACCATATGGCGAGGGGAGGCGGGGAGGCAGCTCCCGGGTGCGCTTTCTTGGCTCCGGGATTGCGCGGATGCCTCTCCGCCGCCAGCCGAGATGCACAATGCATGGAGGAACTGTATCGGGCCTGCGGTGAGACCGGGCCACGGCATCACTTCCTGGTGGCCACAGACCACGAGGCCGAGCTGTGGGACAACAGGGTCGCGCTAGTTGCGGATTTGGCACAGTGTCTAGCCCCCCACGCCACGATCCTCCTGAGGGAGGGGTGGGAGGGCCAGCAGTACTCGAGAACTCCGGCCACCCCCCTCGTCGCTCAAAATGTTGAGCTTGGCGGCTCGGAGTTTGTGTACCTTGACCGCTCGGTGGAGCAGGATGTGCGGCATTGGACCGCCCACCACCTCCTGGCCCCCAACGTGCAGATGACTGTGGACCCCCTGGGCCTCCCTACGTTGGCGGGCCGTCCGCCCCAGTGGACGTGCACCTGGGACATGGCGGTCAACACGCTGCGCATGGCGCCGAGGGAGCAGAGGACGGTGTGGCCGGGTGCGGAGAACGTGCGGGCGACGGCCAGGGCAGCACAAGTGAGACAGCCGACAGGCAACACCAAAGACTGCGGCGTGTGTACGCTGTGCACCGTCAGTACCCTCCTCCGGGTGCCGAGGCCGGGCAACCTCCTCTCCACGTTGGACAAGCGGTGCGTAGCGGCGGTGGCCCTCAAGAGGGACATGGGGCCGGTCGCGCATCTGCCCTCACTGGGGGAGTTGCCCGCTGCGGTACTGGATGCCCTCTCGGCACCCCGCAGTCCTCTGCCGGTGGCGGACATCGCGCACTAGGCCGGGCTGCTTGTGGCATGGCTGCAGCATGCCCTGCTGTGCATGGCTATGGCGGAGGGGGGAATGTCCATGGTCGTGTCGGTCTCCCTGCAGCCCGTTAGGGACGCGCTGCAACAGCAGAGGCCACACGCCCCCCAACCGTGGGAGGAGCACGCCCAGCGGTGGCTGCGTGTGGAGGACCTGGCGCCCACCCACGCCGTGGGCCAGGCGGACATGGGAAAATTGGTGGTGTTGGAGGGCGCGGAGTATTGGGCCTGTGTGTGGGTGGAAAAAGGGGGCCTGGATTGGATTATGGTCACCGCGAGCAGGCTGGTGCGGCAGAGCCGCCTAAGCCTTCCTTTCCTCCCCCCCCCCCCCCCTGTGCAGCACCGTAGGCAGCCCCATGGCTCCACCGGCGTGCCCCCCGCCCTGTGTGGTAGATGGCTGTGTTAAACACGTTCATGTGCCAAAAGTTCCACCGACACCTACACACAGCACACTTCCATTAGGTTTTCAACCCCCCCCCCCCCTGCAACACTCCTGCTTCCCAGCATGGACGGCCGCGCGGCTTTACGTCCAACAACACATGCACGACCGCACTAGGAGGCGTGTGCCCCGCCCGCCGGCCGCGTGGCTGGAGGGCGTGTGAGGTGCGCCCGGCTTCCCCGGAGGGGCAACCCGTGGGCCCATAAGGCCCTCTTCGGTGCGGGAAGGATGGCCCAAAGCCCAAAGCCCTTCACTGCCTCCCACCACAACACCAATCTTATGATCTTCTCCCTACCCCCCTCACTGCCCTCCCCACAACATCAATCTTCCAATCTTCCACTCACCCCCTCCCTCACTGCCCTCCCCACAACACCAATCTTCTAATATTGTGCTCCCCGGTCTCATTGCCCTCCCCACGGCACCAATCTTCTATTCTTCTCCCCCCCCCCACTTCTCTGCCTCCACCCACAACACCAATCTTATGGTCTTCTCCCCTCCCCCCTCACTGCCCTCCCCACAACATCAATCTTCCAATCTTCCGCTCACCCCCTCCGTCACTGCCCTCCCCACAACACCAATCTGCTAATATTGTGCTCCCCGGTCTCATTGCCCTCCCCACGGCACCAATCTTCTAATCTTCTCCCCCCCTCCACTTCACTGCCTCCACCCACAACACCAATCTTATGGTCTTCTCCCCTCCCCTCTCACTGCCCTCCCCACAACATTAATCTTCCAATCTTCCGCTCACCCCCTCCCTCACTGCCCTCCCCACGGCACCAATCTTCTAATTTTCTCCCCCACTCCCCTCACTGCCCTCCCCACAACACCAAGCTTCTAATATTGTGCTCCCCCGTCTCATTGTCCTCCCCACGGCACCAATCTTCTAATCTTCTGCCCCGCCCCACAAAACCAATCTTATAATCGTCTCCCCTCCCCCCTCACTGCCCTCCCCAGGACACCAATCTTCGAATCTTGTGCTCCCCCGTCTCATTGCCCTCCCCACGGCACACATCTTCTAATCTTTTGCTCCCCCCTTCCCTCGGGGGAAGATAAGAAGATGGGTGTTCTGGGGAGGGCAGTGAGAGGAAGGCAGAAGATTAGAAGATTGGTCTTTTGGGGAGGGCAGTGCCGGAGGGGGGGAGCAGAAAGATTAGAAGATCGGCGATGTGGGAGGGGCAGTGAGGGGGGCAGGACAGAGGATTAGAAGATCCATGTTGTGCGCACCCCCCCCCCCCCACGGCCCTCCCCACAACAGCAATGTACCGGGGGTGGGGGGGTTAAGCACGTGTGATATTTGAAATTGCGAAATTCGGTGCAGACAAATGTGGCACCAATTCTTAAATTCCATGGCAAAATTTGGTACAAATTCACAGATTGTGGCATAAGAACAAGCATACACCGCAACTGTTCACTTGTTGATGCTTGCTGCTACTTTGTGGAGGCTGCTGAATGCTTGCTGTTATTTTCTGGTGCCCCCTGTTATTTCCTGATGGGTTCTGGATGCTTCTTGTTATTTCCGGGAGGCTTCTGGATGCTTGCTGTTATTTCCTGGGGGCTTCTTGAAACATCACATAGAACGGAATGTCAAAATTTGGGACAAATTCTTAGATTCCATGGCAAATTTGGTCCACTTTTGTTGTGCCAAATTTTGCCATTCCAAAATTTCAACTCTTCCGAGCCCCCTCCCCCCCCCTCCGGGGTTTGGACAGACGCAACCAAATTTCAAAGATTGATTGCCAGAAAGTAGTTCTAACACAGTTGTAACGGGTGGCTGCACACCGTCCAGAGTGCTGGGTTCCAGTCATGAGCAAAAATTGGATCCTACAATCGACGTGTACATGCTGTTTTGCAGTCGCCTCATGCACATCATCAGAACAATGCAATATGATGACATGATGTCGTTGACATGGTGTGAACTGTGTGGCCTATTCCCGTGAGACAATTGTCTACACTGACTAGCGTGGCTCAACTGGATTGTTATGAGCAAGCACGAATGGAAAAATGATTTTTGGGCACCTCCAGTTTGTGGCTAACAACCTGAAGCCTGTGCACTAACCATGCTTGGTTTTCTCTCTTCTTTGTGGGTGATGTCACGCATGTCAAGCATGGCAGGTGGCGCAACAAAGCACATTGAGCCATCCTGTGCATCTGCGTTCAGGCTGACTTCTGGAAAAATGTCACCAACTACTGCTCAACAACGAGTTTGGATATTTCAATTGAACCTTCAGCCAACCAGGGGAAAATCGCAAGACACAGTTGAAAAGGTGCGATCTTCTGTGCATTGCTTCGCCCACAAAACAGAGCAACTGTTTGGTAAATGCTCGACCAGACTGTTCACGCGGGGGTCGAGACATCATTGCAGTAAATGTGGATGGGAAAATGGTGTTCAGATTGGGTGGGCTTCGTGCAATTGGCTCATGGCACAGGCATATCTGAATCACATTTGGAGGCTGCACCTGAAATTTCAACAATTCATTCTCATTTCTGATGCACTCCAGTTCAGTGGTGGCTGCTTGACACTTGGCAATCATCTGAAAAGGCATGGGACCCAGATACATGATCCCCACAGTAGAATCATGTGTACAACTTTCGAACATTCAATGCAATTCACATCGTGGACACGTAACAAGCATACGAATTGGTACCTGCTGCACAACAACATTGTTGCACTGCACTGTGGTTCCTTGGAGAGCAGCAACCTGCTGGCTCAGTGCTTCTATTTGCTGCCTACAAATTGCATGAAGCCATTCTGCGCACACACAGCAAACATATGTGTGCATGGGCAAGGAGAGGATTGCCTTGGCAACAGTTGGACACCTTTGGATCACTATATACCTCTGCCTCTGCCTCTGCCTCTGGCATGAGACGTTCGCTCGGCTCTGGGGTCCAAGATTTCTGCTGTGGGCAAGAATCCAACTCATGGTGGCTTCCTGCTATTAGAGATCCCGCACACTGCAATCCAAACGGCCCCAAGATCGACACAAAAAGTGGAAGGGAGGATGAAGATGACATCGATGACTTTTGTTCCATTGAAAGTAGGGTTCGTGGCGCATGCGTCCACATCTCATTTCTAGCGTCTTGACGATTGCCACTGCCTCGTTTTGCGGTACATCTTGGCAAAATGTCGGTGGTGGATGTTGCTCGACCGACAATGGTTTCGAAAATGGTTTCGGAGGCGTCGTAGGCAGGCTCGCTCCATGAGTCACCCACAATCATGCAATCAAGCGCACAATGTCAATCCCCAAAGAAATGAAATGCATACCGGAGCTCTTGATTGTTGTTGCTGAGCGACAATATTTTTGTCGTGAAATATGCCTCTTGGTCTTCTTTGTCCTAGCAAACAGAACGTACAAAAAGGTGAACACGTATGACTTACATGACTGACATCGCTCACTCACGTTCGGTGTGAGGCTTGCGGGCACATTAGAGCTAGTGTAGCAAAATCCCATGTTCAAAACAGCATCCAGTCGGCACGTATTGCCACTCATTCTATCCAAACAGGGCACTTATAGTGGCGAATCTCACCTGGTGGCAAGTTGGAAATTTTTGCTGCGCATAGCAAAGTGGCTCTATTCATCGGGTGCGCAAACAGGTGGACGAGTTGGGTATCGATCCAAAGACATCTCAGGCGCTCTAAGTTACACACCCTTCCTTCAACAATCCGAACAAAGCAACAAAATAATGCCTCTAGGACTTTTTGCAAGCCCCTTTTCTCACTTTTGAAGAGAACAAATGCATTCAGGCCGGAGAGCCCCCCCCCCCCTTGAATTGGGTACATGGGTGATTTCGCGCAGGGGGGGGGGGTCTAACGGCCCGAAGTCCGTCCATGAGCAGTCCACCGGGTGGAGTTTGAGGAGTCATCGGGTGAGGGGACCCTCCCCCCTATTTTGAGGCTATTTTGAGGGAATCTGTATTGGAGGGTTTTCAGCCTGTCCTAACGTGCTCAGAATTTTGCACATCCCTAACGTGGCGGCACCCGAGCCCGTAACCATCCTGGAGCATCGTCGGCGCTTCCGCCTTCTCCCCCCGCATCCAGAACGCCTCACGGATAAATACAACATGGCGTTCGCCCGTGCCATGGGTTCGGCCTCGCCAACAACGGTGCCCCACAAGTTTCAGCACATCCGTGAGGCCCTTGTGGAGGCTGCCCACACTGTGTATTGCCAGCCGGTGGCCTATGACCGGCTACCACCAATGGTGCGGCAACAACAGGATTCCTTGAAAACCTTCCTCTTGAGCCACCCTTTTTGGTGGACCCGCCTGGAACACTTACACCAAGTGCTGACCCTCTGGCGTGCAGTCCACACTGCCTGGTGCATCGCTACTTTGGAGTCACAACTGGGACTGAGCCGTCCCCATCGCCACGAACAACCTTCGGCGCGGTCTCATCGCTGGGTTTTTGGCCGACAATTGGGGCCCTCCATGGAACCCAAATATGTTGTGAGTATGTCTGTCAATCCGCGTCTCAGGGCACATGTGACCTTGGATCAATTGTGCCAGCGCCATTTGGCGCCTGTCGGCAGCCTCTCCCGTGATTATGTGTCTAACCTCATGGCCTGCCCACATGGGTGGGGGCGCAGGGATATTTCAACGTTTTGGACCATTTCCTTGTTTCTTCGCATCTTCCCCCCTTGCGGGGGGAAACCCACCCAGATGCGCATTTTCCCTCAGACCACTGCCCCATCACCTTGCATTTTGTGTCACTTTTGCCATGGTTTTCACCAACTTCTGGCCAGGCTGCGTAGGGTGGGTGTTCAACATTCCGCCGTCGGTGCTCAAAAATATGGTTTCGTGACACCCCATGACCCATACCTCTCTTAAAAGCTTGTAGATTTCAAAACGGTGTAACACATCCCCCCCCCTTAGGGGTCAACAACTTTGGGCAATTCAGCAGAAAAGTTGACACCCCGTTTCGTGGATGGATCCCCCCCCCCCCGCGTATATATATCCATCCACCCATATGTCCACGGGACCGGTTTTGAACTGCGTCAGCTCGACTTGTTTGTGGGCTACTACTATTGGGGAGTGTTGAACCGGCCGGTTTTGTGTGGGCAAGGGAAGTGTCGGTTCTGCATGTTTTGGTTGCGGTAGGGAGTATTCAACGAGTACGAGACCCGCCCACCCTTCCATGAGGGTCAATGTCGCCTCTTGAAATCCGTTTTTCTTCCCGAGGCAGCTTTGAAAACCCGAAATTCTTTCAAAAACGGGCCACCCCGGACCTTGGGATGCTGTTTCAGATCACTTTGAGATAGGTGCTCCTTCAGAGTCAAACCCAAAGGTGACCACTTCAAGACCTCCCAAGGCTCGTGAGACGCACCAAGCGTGTACTGAAGTGCACATCATACTCGGATTGCTCGGAGCATGTGCTCTTGCATACTCTTCAACTTCAGTTCATTTGATTCTTTGCATTGGGATAATTCGGTGGTCAACCTAATCGAATGCCAAAACGATTCTTGGACCGCCGCTTTGTGAAACGGGTTCCGCGATTCTATTTATGCAGACTTTCACCACGAGGTCACCCGGCACTTCGAAGTGCTAGAACACGAACCTTGTGACGTTTTCTTGATGAATGCGACTCAAATGGGCACTGGAGACAGACCCATCCAGTTCCCTTTTGGCATCGTTCAATTCTTGTTGCAAGCGACGGTTCTGGTCTTCTACTGTAGCAAGTTGCCGCTTCGTCTCTCTTTCCTGCACAACATGCAGATAGCTCAGGCCTGGCGCTACTTGCCTGAAGTGCAAAAGAAGGGTTGTTCCGCTGTTCGCTCTCGCTTTGAGGATTTGCTTCGTGTCCCAGTTTAGGTCCGGAATCAATACCACCCGTAAACTTCGCTCGTGGAAGATTGCTGCTGCAACCGACCTGTCACTTCGCGGCGTGCAGGATCCGCACTATGACAGCTGTGATCGCCTCATGCTGCTATTCGAATGCGCTTGTACAGACCTGTGCTTCTGCGTTCCTCTTTTGGTCCTCACACATTTGTAGCCGTTCATTTTGCATTTCAACGTCTTCGCGTAGATGTTCAATCGCCTAGGCAGGATTGAACGGCATAAATTGTCAAGCACATCACGCTCATTCGAAACGATCTAGCTTAGCTCCCGTCAGATTTCGAGGAAGCGTTGGCATAAGCAACTAAAGTACGAAACATTTGCATATTGCCTTGCCTCTTTGAATTATGTACCGTCAAACTATTTGGGAGTTCTAGAGCATTACTTCACACATCATACCGTGTCGGCTCGGCTTTGTAATTCATCTCGAATGGCCATCTCTCTTTGGGTGAATTCGTCAACGAGTTGTCGTATGGCCCCCGAATGTTTTTCTTGGGCAAGGTCGTATGCGTTCTGCCACATACTTAAATCTACTTCTTCGTTCGTGGCGTGAAGACTTCGGAAGTCTGTGTCAGCTTCTGTCCGAAATTGTATTCCTTTGGATTGCAAAAATCAATATGAGGCGGGAAAGTGTCAGTTTGACAGTTTTCATATAACAAATAAACCTTGGCTTTGGAAGCATGCTGGGCAATGGCAAAAGGGAAAACCCCACTAGGCCAAGGACGGAACTTCGTCGGAAGCGCGACGCGCACCGGCTCTGCTTGGGGCTAAAGACGCTCAGCTTGTGCAAGGTCGCGCGTTCCGCAACGGAGAAATTATCTTTTTATTCCTGAACGGTATGGATGCATTTTTTATATCAATCTGATGAGAATGTCTGTAGTTTTCATCGTGGCATATTTAAACACGGGGAGCATCGGCGGTTTGCTTGTGCTTTTCAACGAGGCCCGGCATGCATCATACAGAGCTGAGCAGCCTGCCGAACCTTTCTTTGCAATGGAGTTCAAAGTGTGTGATGACCACATTCTCGCGTTGGTCCTAACATGGTTCAATGTCCTATTTTGCGCGTGGGCCGAAGGGAAGGGTCGGTTGGATCTCATTCACAACAAGAAATTCAAAGTGAATGCTCAAGAACGTGAAAGCAAGTTAGCCCTCCCTCTGCACGCACTACGAAGGGTTCAGAAACGTGTGTTCACCTTCAACAAATCCGCGTGGCGTGCAGCTCGTGCCATACATGATGAAGCGCACCTCGTTCCTCGCGGAAAGTTAAAACCGCGCATCATTAGGTGCAGTCTGGGGCGGTTTTGCACCTTTGGGAAAACGGCGGGTGGTGTGGTATGGTATCGTAATGCAATCACGACTTAGGCTTTGAAGGTTGATACCGATGCCGAGCTGATGGGTTGGTTAAAGGATGATCTACATGTTTTTGTGTGGCGACTCCTTTCCGGGTATTCCTCGTGCTTTGAGAGGCCTTCGATAGATAGGCGTTCGATAGAAATCAGAACGCGCGCATGGTGCTCATCGCGGCTCAATTCATTGGGAAGCGAAGCAAATATGTTCCCAATGTCATTTAAGATCCTACCCTCATGGAAGAGTGCATGACCCGCGTAAGCACACACCTCGCTTCAAAGGAAGTTAGGTACATGACATATTCTAGGCTGCGGCTAGAGCGCCTTCTAGAGGAGAATGGTAGGAAGTTGGCAGCGGCAAAGAGCAAGGAAAGGGATGGTAAGATATTGGCGCGCTTGTTGAATGCCTCTTTGGTCCCTAAGGACACGTCTTCTATTACAGTTGATGTTCTTAAGGAAGCCACCAAGTTGCGGCGCCGTAGACAGCCTGAGGTGGCTGATTTCTTGAGGTTGAATCTCAACCGGGACCAATTGTTGGCACAATTGGAGGAGTGGGTGGAGGACGCGGTTGTCATGTGAGGACCCCATGCTTTTGTTGTGCTTTTATGCCTCTTGCAAGGGAGGGAGGGGAGGTACTATGCGAGATTACCCTGCGTGCGCGCTACAGGGTATTGCCGCGCGATGGCTCAGTGCGCACTACAAAGACATAGCGCGCGCTATGGCTCGGGGTCTTGGGTTTGTAACCCCATGTCCTAATAAGCAGGGCAAAAACGCCTATTTCTCTAAAGTTTCAGATGCTTCCGGCACCGCAAGTGACGTTGCCAATGTTAGGAAAGATTGCTAACATTTTGGGCCCCCACCTTGGGTGGTCCTTGTGGAAGAACGAGGACCTTTTGGCGGACCTAGTTGAGTTTTTTTGCTCAGGGTCTGCCGTCCAACGGTCTTTGTGGGCCAGGTTGGAAAAAAGGGTCCCCGTGTCTGAAGCAGAGAAGAAGCGTCGCAGGACCGAGGCTGCCAACGCCGTCACACCCCTGTCGGTGGTGGACTTGGTCCTGCTGAAGATTCCGAGAAGAAGGTATTATTGCGCGCGCTTTGCATGTGACATTGCGCGCACTTCCGCTCATAGCACGCGCTTCGTTGACTTCTGCGCGCGCTACGTTCTCATGTTGCGCGCGCTATTTTCCTCAGGTACAAAGATTTGATTACTTGGACGAGAAGTAAGGTCCCCACACACCTTTTTTCTCTACCGTCCTATGCTAGTTTCGCCACAGAATGGAACCAACTTGCAAGTAGGCAGCATTTACAGGTTGCCGTGCACACAGATGGGGTCACGGTCTTTTCGCAGTGGCCCCTGCAGCACTTTTTCGACTATATGTTTTCCTTTGATTCCATTGTTTCTAACCTCCAATACCACCCCCCCCCCCCTAATTGACCCCCCCCCGGAAGGCCCAAACCCCCAGGGGGGTCAATTATGGGGGGGGGTCAATTAGGGGGGGGGTCAAATCCTCACCCCGACCGCTGACCCTACATGGGGCCCCAATGGGCGAGCCACGTACAATAGTGCAAAACACTGGTTTGAATCAATTGCGGTACAAATAGTAAGGTGAAGTCCACAAGCAACATAAGGATTGGATGCAGGTCCTAGCAGAAAGGACATTTGCCAGTGGAAGTGCGAGACATGCAACCGGGATGGAGCCACACTTTGCAATTACTACATTGCTCAGCGGAGCGACGCAACAAGCGGTCACATTTCAAACAAATGAGAGGTCGTGGCTCCGCCTCTGGCTCAGGCTCTGGCTCTTGATCGGGTTCCATTTCATCTGGTGTCTCCTCATTCCCTTCCTCTTCATCACCATCTTCACCTTCGTCACCTTCGTTATCATCTTCCCTAACATTCATGTTTTGAAGCACTTGAAGTGCTGCATTCTCTGCGGCAACAACCTCCACAGCGGGAGGAACAACAGGAGGGGTCATAGGGTCAGGAGCAGCACCTTGTAAATTCGTTTCCACCTTTTGAAGAAAAGGTTACGTTGTTCTGGTCTGACAGTCAAAAAGTCCTTTTGCACTTCTTTTGGCTGTGAACCAACCCACTCTTCCAAAAGAGAACGGCCAACGGCACCATTTGCTTCTCGGATTGCAATAAAGAAGTCATACATAGCAGATCCCAAGGCGGCATATTTTCGAAAATCCTTCTTGCGCTTCATTTTGCCAAAGCCTTGATGAACCATGGCCCGGATGGACTTTTCTTGCCTCTTCATTCTTTTCAAAGTAGACTCTGATACTTCTGGGTACTTGGCCAAGGTCTCCTTCATGGTGTGCTTGTTGAGGTAGTTCAAAATCTCAGCCCGTTTGTAGTTATCTAAATCTCTACGTCCTTTAGGCCCCACATCCTCCACTAACTCTTCACCTTTGCTGGGTTGAGGAATAGATCCCGAAATAATGGCAGCACCCACATTGGGATTTTCAGGTAGCACAGCCCGTGGGCCAAAGGCGAGAATGCCCTGTCTCATAGCAAAACCCTATGTGACACAGGGGAGTTGGGAAATCCCAAGGGGGTCAATTAGGGGGGGGGGTCAATTAGGGGGGGGGGGGGTGGTACCCCAGGCACTGCCAAGGAGAGCTGTGGATCATTGTGAGGGGGGATGGGTTGCCTTGTGGGGGGGAATCGTGGTGCCAGATGTCCATTTCCTTTGCCAACCATGGTCACTTGGCAAGGACGTTGTCCTACCACTGGACTGTTAACGTCGCCCTTTGTGGTGAGGGAGCAACAGGGTGCTGAAGGACATTTGGTCCTCCTTTTGTGATAGAGATGGGGGGGCAGGAACCCTAGTGGGATGCAGCGTTCTAGGGCGTGGTGCGGAACCCCCCCAATTTTGGGTGTTGTTAATATGGTTGGAACCCGGAATTTCACATGTTACAAGGGTGCACTATGATGCAACAATGTGCCTTCCATGTATTGTTTGCTCGATATTGCCCGTTTTGCACTTTTTGCGATTTGATCTTTGTGTGCTCTAACTAGTTATCGCGGGGTTAGAACGGGGTTAGAGCACTAGTTATCGCGTGGGTTATCGCGCGATAACCTAGTTATCGCGGGGGTTATCGCGGGGGTTATCGCGCGATAACTAGTTATCGCGTGGGTTATCGCGTGGGTTATCGCGCTTCATTTTATGTTTCCCCTTTTCGCTTTAGCTCTCAAAGCCTTCGTATTCTTTGATTATGGCCCTTGCTGCTGCCCACGCTTGGTGCGAGCACCATCAAAAGCTCCTTGGGGTCCGTCGCCTTGGCGGTCCTGAGGGGTTTACGATGGGTGATGCCAATGTGAGGCGCCTTGTGGCGACTCGCTTTGAACATGGTGTGGACTTTGGACTCCTTGTCCATAAGTCCCCCTTCATGGCCGACATGAGAGACCCCCTGGTTCTCAGCAACTACATCTTCGAGTTGCTAGAGGTAAATCCAGGGGTTGCGGGATTCCTCATCCAGCTGCACCCAGAGGACGTGGACGCCGTGTTGGAGTCCGTCACCGCCCATGCCGAGAAGGGTGCGGGGACGAAGATGACCCTTTATGTGGGTCAGGAGGAAGAGGAGGAAGTGGAGGAGGAAGCGGAGGAGGTGGAGGAGGTGGGGGCTGGGAAGGGGAAGCCCCACAACCCCCTCATGATTAGTGCCCAGAAAGTAAGGATGCGACCGGGTAAGGGGAAGGGGAAGTCGGATGGTTGGTTCCCCCAACCCCTCACCCACAACACCCGCCGGGTATGCACTGACGACCCCGAAACCAAGCTCCCCATGCACTCCCTTTGCCCCACAAGGGAGTGGGAGCGTGAGTGGTATGGGGTCACCACTCCCAACATTATTTCGGGGCAGGGGGTGATTCTTTTTCCTTTTGGGGCAACACCCCCCCTTATTGGGGAGGCGGAGGAGGTGGTTGCCGCCGAGCCCTTGGGGGCCTTTAATAGGGACCCCAATGACCTTGTGCTCACGGTGGGGGGAAAGCTGGTGGTCAACCACCTCCTTGAGCACGATTTTTTGAGTGATGTGCAGCTACAAAGTCTTTTGGATGATTTGGATAGGGTGCCTCTCTCCGAGAAGGCACCCATTTTCAATGAGAACCCCCCCATTGTCGGCAGGCCCCAAGATTCTGGGACCCGCCGCACATTGTATGGCAATTACGGGGTTGCCAACCACCACAAGCACAACCCCCACAAGCTCCATGATCTGCCAGTCCTCAAAAGGGTGGCAGATCGTGTGCTTGAGACGGCGAAGAAGACTGTGGTGGGGGGGGTCGGATGGAGCTGCACCATCCTTGACATGGCCGAAATTTCGAGCTATGACCACACCCCCCAGCACCTCCATCACGACGCCCCCCCCTACACCATTCCTGAAGGCACATTGATTGTCAATTGCCTTATTATGCTAACCCATAATCATGAGGAGGAGGATGGGTCACATTTTCTTTTTGTGCCCTCCAGTAGTTCGGGGTTCCCTGACCCTTGGGTGGAGAGGGCTGTGCCATTCAAGAGGGGCACTGCCTTTTTTTTTAATTTGAATGCCCTTGATGTCCACCGGGGGTCGGGGATTCCCAAGGCCTCCCCCATGGGGGTGAGGGACCCCCGCCTCATGGCTTTTTTTTGCCATTGAGCTTACCCAGGGGGGGAATCTTCGATTCCCCAACCTGCACGTGACACAGTCCATTAAAAGGCCCCAGCTGGGGTGCAGTGGAGTGTCCCACAGTAAGGGGGTCAGATACCAGCTTGATCCTACTAGTTTTGCCCGTCGACTTTTGCCCCGTTTTTGGTTTAGATACCATGTGATGTGGGTCAAAATGCATTCGTCACACCCGAATTGAGGGGGTATAGGTAGTGAGACACCATCTCCCACAAAAAGTGCTCCATTGCGACATAGTAAGGGGGGCTCACATAAGGATACCTTACTATGCACCCCCTTACTGTGGGACACCCCAGGGCACCTGGTGGCCGGGTGGCCAAGACAATCCAGTGTGATGGGGCGGTTAGGTGTAGGGGGAAGGTGGTAGCCAATTGCTACGGATGCAATCGGCTGATTTTGTGCACACCCACAAAGATGGCCTTTGTGTGCCATGCCAGGAGGGGGAGGAGGTGGAGGGGGGGGAGGAGGAGGAGGTGGTGGTGGACCCCAATGGGGTCAGCACTGAGCAATCTGCTCAATGCTTGCTCCCCGTGGGAACAACCACGGGGCATTTTTTGTTATCGGGGTGGGGGAATGGGAGGGAGGTGATTGCCCCCCTCACTAATGAGGAGGCGGGGGGGGTCACAGGCCACCCCGATCAGTGCCCGTTGGCCAAGGTGTGCCATGGGGAGGCACTGCCCTGGCCCTCCCTGCAAGGGCATGTTGGGATTAAGGTGCCGCCAGGGTGCATTTTGGTGGTGAGGAGGGGGTTGTATGGGGAAGTGGCAAGGGTGGCCCCTGAGGTGGAGGGGGTGGCCCAGGTGGTGGAGTGGCGGCAGGTGGGGGAGTATGCGGCCGTCACGGACTTCGTGTGGCTGCGGAGGATGAATTCAACCCGGTGCTGGACGACGCCAAGAAGGAGGGCCAAGGCATGTGCCCATGTCACCAGGTGTGAAAACTTCCCACAACACCCTGCTCTAACCCCTGCTCTAACTAGGTATCGCGCTAGGTTATCGCGTTCTAACTATGTGCTCTAACTAGTTATCTCGCTAGGTTATCGCGTTCTAACTAGTTATCGCGGGTTATCGCGGGGGGTTATCGCGGGGGTTATCGCGCGATAACCTAGTTATCGCGGGGGTTATCGCGCGGGTTATCGCGTGTTTTTTTTTTGTTTCTTTTGTTTTTTTCAGGCTACCATCATGCAGCTGCCCCGTCTCTTCGTCAAGGACGACGCCCAGGCAGCCGAGGCAGCAGGCGGAGCAGGAGAAGCAGCAGGGGCACGGCCCGCCAAGCCGGTTGCGGCCCGTGTGGAGCTGGAGGGGGAGAAGAGGCTGCCGGAGGGGGCGTCGTGGCGGTGGGGGGAGCCTGGGGATGAGGCCTGCAGGATGGGGGGGACGGGATGGTACCGGCAGGTCACCATCACCGAGAAGGAGGGGGGGGTGGAGAGGAAGACCAACCTCAGCCTCCCCTCCTATGTGTGGGCTGGGGGGGAAACGGCCAAGTGGCCGAATGCCGCAGAGGGGGAAACGGTTGCGGCTTTTTTGTGTTTGTTTGGGATGAGCGACCCCCCCCCAAAGGAAATCTTATTTCCTTTTGAGGGTGTGTTTTTTGTGGGAGGGCAAGTATACGGGGAGGGAAGTGTGGCAGAAGCTGCACAGGGGGGGGGACATCCACCAGGTTGGTGGGTATGACCCACCCCCTTCTGTGGTGGATGCCACTGCCGAATGGGTTCAGCAGTATGCACCCAAGGGGGGAAGGCTGGGAAAGCAGACGAAGTGGGGACCTTAGACTGACGTGGTGGTGGTTGAGCCGGATGCCCCCCCCCCCCCTTAGGGGTTAAGGGCCAAACCCCCGCCCCCAAGCCTAACCCCCCCCCCTTCCAAAGGCAATTTGTGGATTGCCTCAAAGAGCATGTCCCCACAGTAAGGACCCCTGGGGGACCTTTGTTATGGGTTGTTGTGCATGTCATGGTAAAATGCATTGAGGGTTTGTATGAGCTTTGGAGGGTGAGGGAGTTGTACACTCTAATCCAAGTGGAACGCCACCGTGCGTTGGCCACAAAATTTTCGAAAGCGTGGGGAGACTCAGATTGGTCCCCCACCAGGTGGATCCATTGTTGCTTGGCACATTCCACCTTTTTTGCCGAGAAATGGAGGAACATTTTTCAGGTTTCCTCCATCCCAACGGAGTATCGGCATGGGCCATACAAGAGGAGGCTCAAAAATTGTTTTAAGGGTTGGTCCTTGGTGAGGCCAAGTGTGTCCCTCCGCCACATGCACCATTGCATGTCCATGAACGCCCTGGAGCAAGGGCTTTTGGGACTGGAGGCAGCCAAGGCCTCAGACATTGATGACTTTGTATGAAAAACGACCACACATGCTTTGTGCCAAGTGTCTTGTGTTGTTTGTCCTAGGGAGGGAGGGAGAAGGGGTGCGCGATAACTACACGCGATAACTACGCGATGACTGAGTTATCGCGCCATAACTAGCGCGATAACTAGTTAGAGCAAGGTGCTCTAACTGTGTTCTAACTCTGTTCTAACTGTGCTCTAACTCTTTGACCCTCCCCCCCAAAACCACCCCTACAATGAGGGTTGTGTGGGGAAGGAAAGGGGATGGGGGGTTTTTGAGGGTGCTGAATCCATTTTTTTAGGTGGTTTGCCCCAAAATTGAGGGTAGGTGGGTGTTCCAGAAATTGTGTTCTAACTAGGGGTTCCGCACCACGCCCTAGAACGCTGCATGCATCCCAAGAACAAGAAGAAAGAGGACGAAGAAAAGGAGAAGAAGAAGAAGGAAGAGGAGGCAAAGAGGAAGAAGAGAGAGAAGGAAGAGGAAGAGAAGAGGAAGAAGAAGGAGAAGGAAGAGGAGGAGAAGAGACGGAAGAAAGCAGAGGAGGAGAAAGCAGAAAAGGTAATGCTGCAGCGCGCGCTATCGGTGTCATTGCTCGTGCTATGCATTTCGTCGCGCGTGCTATGCCCTGTACTGCGCGTGCCATGCCTCTGCGCTTCTCTTTCCAGGCAAGCAAGACTGGCCCCAACGTGAAGAAGGCACCGCAGCAGCACAAAGAGAGCACCAGCTGCAGCTGCACAAGAAGAAGAGGCACCAGCCCCAGCAGCAGCTGCACAAGAAGAAGATGCACCAGCCCCACCACAAGAAGAAGAGGCACCAGCGGCCACGCCACAAGAAGGAGAGACAACGGAAGGAGAAGGAGCAGCCCCGAAAGAAGAAGAGGCACCCGAAGGAGCAACCCCAGAAGGCGACCCAAGTGCACAAGAAGAAGGGGACACAGCCCCAGCTGCAGCCGGGGCACAAGACCAAAGAGCAGCATGGGAGAAGCAGTGGGAGTCCGAAGTGGTGGTCACAAACATTAAGGAGACCACGGGATGATAGTGCGCGCTATACCTGATATAGCGCGCGCCGTAAGATCCATAGCGCGCGTTGTAAATGTGACCCACCGTTTTCTCTGCTGCCTGCGTTCTCTGTGCTCTTTTTTTAACGCCTCCCCCATGCTCCTGAAAGCTGTTGCGTGTGTTGTACGCGTTTTTCACGTTTTGTACGTTCCGGTTAGCGTGCCTCCCAACGTGCCTCCAGAAGCTCTACAGCCTGTGTTCAACGTATTTCGCGTGTACTGTGTCTCTCATCATTGTTACCAACATCATTTTAGTGCACTTTGAAATGCCCCTTAATCTCTCGGCTGGTCGCCTCCGCAAGGAGAATTGTGCCACTTCAATTGAGTACGCTTTACGACCCGGGGAGTCCAAACTCGATGAGCTAGACACGGATGGTATATGGGACTACATGATGAAGCCCATTGTGGATGCCTAGACCCAAGAGGCCGTCCTCTGAGCTCAGGAAAGGGAGGACCTCATCCCCCTGGTACCTCGGTACAACACCTTCGTGCTATTGCTGGGCATGGTGCGGCCCATGCAGGTGCATGGATGGTGTCTGGGACCGTGATGGATTGGTGTACAATGCCTATCTAGCACGGTTGCTATCCCGGCGGCAATACTATGATCTACACAAACATTGTCGCCCGGATGTGGTGGACCTTATTGAGGTGGTTAGTACCCATTGGGCTGCAGCATGGACCATGGGTGGCGCGGCCACGATCTGTACAGTGTTTTGCACCCAACAATGTACAGTCGGGTATTCAGCCAGCGGCCAGAGCCCACACTGCCACGTGCCCTTACATGCACGGGAGTAACCCTGACACAAGTAGCCTACAGTACTGCGTGAAAGCCAAAGACTGTCCACCCATGCTGCGTTTGGACAGGTTTTGTGAGGCATCCCCTGTGTGCGGGCTCTGCCGTTTCTACACTGACGATCCAGTGCTTGCCTGCTTGTTTGTGTTGAAGGATTGACTAGGGGGATGAAACCCTAGTGCCGCATACGGGCCTTAGGGCAGGCCCCCTCAAGATGTACATTGTGCGGAAACCGCACAACACCGGCATCAAGCTCTATTCCTTGGCTGATGCCGGTACGGGGTACATTGTGGACGTGTATACCTCTACACTGGCCGCCGCGATGTCCTCCGCCGACACGGTTGTGATGCCGGCAACGTCAACGCCCGACAGCTGATGGCCATGTGGTCCAAAAGCTGTTGGCTTACACGGTCCTTGTAGGGGACTCAATCTTCGGGTCACACGCCACCGCACAACGGCTTGCACGTGAGGGCCGCCCCTTCATCATCATGGTGCTAAAGGACACGGCCGGTGTCTAGCAAGCCGGAGACACCATCCAGGCGGGGCAGACGGCTGTGGCCACGGTTGACGGCCACAAGTACGCCCTGCAAGTGTACAAGCAGCCGAAAACCGGAGGCAAGCCCCCCAAATTGGTGCCCACCTCGTCCAACGTGTGGTACACTGCGCGGGGGCCCCTACACCACAGGGGCCGAGAATTTTAAATCCACCCCCTCGTTGCTGCGTATCGCCAAGTGGCACGGGGGGTGGACTCTGCCAACCAAATGGCGTTGCAGATGCGCCTCTTGGGAAGGCAGATGTCGTGGTCGCAAGCCGTGCGAGGCTTCTTGTTGCGATACGCCGCGGCCAACGCGTTTGCAACGTGCCGCACCCTAGAAAGGTGCCGTGGCACGGATAGCATGTGGGAGTGGCAATGGGCCCTCCTTTGCCGCCGGTACTGTACCGATGTGCAGCCGCGACGCAACATCCACGTCCCCGTTGGCGGCGCCCAACGGTGTAACTACGAAGCCAACCCCAGATCGATACTGTACATTCGCCAACTCGTGGTCAACTCCATGTCGAGAGCATTCAACTTGCATTTACTTTTGCACTGTGTTGTTGCTACGCCTTGTGCATGAAGCGTGAGGAACTATTGATATTTTACAGCTTTTGGTTGCGTTGCTTTGTTGTTATGATGCAGTATGTGGGTTTTTTGGGTCGAAGCCAACTTTTTGGAAGGCAAGTCAAAGTTGGCGCGCCAACTTGGCACTTGGTGCGCGCCAACTGCAAAGTTGGCGCGCCAACTCTTGAGTTGGCGCGCGCCAAGTCCGGTTTTGGCGCGCGCCAACTGCCCCATTCTTCCTCTTCTTTTGCGCCCTTCATGCATTCCCTTTCCCTTCTAGGCATTTCACTTTATTATGCCTCCAAAGCAACCCAAGAAGGGCAAGGGGAAGAAGGTGACAGTCACCGACCCCACGTCTGCCTCCGCTGCACCACCCAACCCCGAGGTGCAGCCGGTGCTCGATGCCCACATCGCAAACGTGGGCTCCGAGCACTTCCCCGCGGGCTTTTTTCCCATCCCCTACACCCTCACCTCCCCGGACGCCGAATCCTTTCCCCAGCTCCCCCCGCTCCGCGAACCCTTGGAGGCCGCCCTCTTCGGCAAGTGGGACCAGCCGGGCAATCCCCACTTGGTCTGGCGAATGGACGCCACCCGCGTTAACTTCGCCTCGACCGGGGGGGTTCTTGGCAGGTTCTGCTGTGCCGTGATGGGCCGGTACCCCACGACCCTCGCGGTCGAGTTGAAGCTTTCTCAAGTCACCCTTGAGGCCTTCAACAAGACCCCGAAGCTATGCACTCCTGCAGCGTCAAAAGAGTTTGTCAACGTTCTCGACCTGCAGGAGAAGCCGCCTCAGGGTCTCGACCCCGAGGAGCAGTGGCTGTGGGTGGATCCAGTCAAAAAAAGTGGCTGGACGCACCGCACGGCCACTGACGCCGTCGTGCGGTACCAGACGGTGAAGGTGCAGGCGTGGGATGACAGTAGCTCCCACGGACTTCTCCACCAACCGTCGCCTGCGCACACACATCCCCGACATCACCCACCCCACCCTCTACAGCACCGACGCCCCCTTCACCATGCTTGGCATGGGTTGCACCCACCCCTCCTTCCACAACTCCTACCCCGTCGCCGCCCACAACATCCCCAACCCCCCCATCGTCACGGTGGAGGGTTTTGCCGCGGCGGGCTACCGCCAGTATGACCGCATCATCCCCGAGGATCTGTGGGCCAGACCGGCGGAGCTCGCCACGGTGGAACTCAACCCGTCAGTGCTCGAGGAGGTGGACCTCCAGGCCCCGGGGAAGGTGGGGGGCGCTATCAGACGACGGTCTCCAGCTTCCCCCACTGGCTCCCGGACGACCTCTGGCGGGCAGTTCTGGCCCTGCTGGGGCTCTCCCTCCCACCGCTGCAGGGACTTGAGGCCTTGTGCCCCAAGATCATCGAGCGGTGGGAGGCAGAACCCTGGAAGGGTTTCCAGATCCCCCACCGCGATTTTGCACTGTCAGTGAAACAGTCAGTGCAGTGCATGGTCGTGTTCATCCCGCTCACCACCTCCCCCCCGTCCAAGTCCCTCCAGTTGTGCTCGGGCACGCAGGGCCCGAGTGGGTGAAGAGTGAGGGATGGGACACCATGTGTGACCATCTGGAGGGGGAGGGCCTCCTCCAGCATGTCGTTGACATGGGGGGGGTCGAGGTGTCCTGGACGGACGCCTTCCGGCAATGGGGAAAATCCCTGTTGGCAACAAGCGATGTCGTCTGGAAATCCGGACCGTTGCAGTTGCCCAACATGAGAATTCTGCGAAGAGAATTGAAAAAAATGGGGGAGGCCCATAAGGCCTGTGAAATGAACGTCACCCTGTGGGCCCATCTGTGGATTGACCACCTGTTGGGATGGGCCCGCAGGTTGGGGCACATTGCCATTTTTGCCGCCTTCAAAGGAGAGGGGCGGCACAAAGCCCTGAAATGTGAAACCTCAAAGCGCAGCTTTCGAGGTGGAAGTAAAGGCGGCCGGGTGTCCGGACTGCGGGGGGCCAGAGTGCGGGTGAAGGGGGGCAAGGGGGATCGCACACGGAAGGGGTGGGGGGAAGTGATCCGCTCAGATAATCTGGACTGGGGGTTGTATAATAAAAAATTTTCGGTTGGGGAGTCGTCGTGGACGGAGCAAAGGGGCTACATAGAGAATAAGGGGGTCTTCGTCCAGGCTGAACAGGGGTCCCAAGGCATGTGACCTCTATATATGATTGATGTGATTGATATGACAGCTTCTTGCACATTCAAAGTCTTTTGCACATTCATCAAAAAAAGATGGAACAATGCTTTCTTCGTGCCAAGTGTGCAAGGGCAGGTGAGGGACGGAATTTCCAGTGACAACAATGGTATGTGTACCCTTCGTGAACCGGCCGTTTGAATCCGAGATTCACGGTACCATGAATTTCACCCAATTTTGCTGTGTTTTGCTCGTAACTTGGTGCTATCGTGTGCTTTTGTCGTGCTACCTTCGCCCAAAGTAAGATGCAACAAATAGGTGCAATTTAGAGGTTTAAAGTCCCCGCATGGTTTAACAGATTTGGTGAGATTCGCGTGAATGTGAGATTCACGCACCTAAATTCACGCAGAAATTCACGCTAGATTCACAAATTCACAGTACGTGAAATTCGTACGAAATTCGTACGAAATTCGTACGAATTTCGTACGAATTTACCCTCATTTCCACTGTTTCGCTTTCCCACAGCTCTCAAAGCCTTTCTTCGCATTCTCTTTGACAATGTCCCAGCAGACTATGTCGCAGCTCGCCAGCCTGGCCTCGCGCCCCGACCCCGCAGCCGACACCCTCGCCCACTACCAAGCCCTCCCCGTTGCCCACCATCAATTGGAGGAGGCAACGTACGAGTCGGAGGCATTGGGGGTGGATGCCATCGTGGGCTGGGCAGCCTCCCTCGACCCCTCCCCCGATGTCATCCACATCGACATGCGCAGCCCCACCCGCAACAGCTTCCTCGGGGGGAGGGGATTGGCCAAAACCGTGTGGAGGGAACTGCGCCAAGATAATAGATGCTTGCCTAGAGCAGCCTAGTGTCAGGCAGCATCAAGTAGGGGGAAAAAGTTGGGAGTCGGTGTGCAAAACGTGGTGGGAGAATTTTGCAAGCATGTGTGTATACGCGTGGCGTTCCGCATGGTTCTCTGGGGCCGACTTGGGGCGGCTCCGGAACCATAGCATAGCCATGGGCGCTGCCCACAATGAGCTCCAGTGGGGCAAACTTCTGTGGACGCATCTTTGGATCGACCACATATATTATTTTGCAAAGAAGTGGAGAATCTTGTCAAAGTTCTCCTGCTTTGCCATGGAGGGAAGTCACCGGAGGCTGAAGCGCATGTTGCGGAACAGCGGGGGCCTAAGCCTCCTCCGGGGGAGACTAGGGGTGCAAGTGGTTGTGGACAACCACACCATTGACGATAGCCTTTGGTTGCATGGGTGGGATGCGACCAAAAGGGCTCAACATGGGCAAGGGCCCATAAGTGTACAAACGTATGCAAGCCGCACAAGAAGACGGCTTCTAACCGACATGCAGCACCTTCAGACTCTACAGCGGCGGTTCCGGTGCCGCAAGAGACGGACATGAGATGACCTTACGAACCCAGACCATTGTTGCCTGTGACCGGGGTGCATGCTGGGGGGCTTACTAGGGGTGTGAGGACAAATCAGGGGGTGCACACGGGTAACATTTGTGTAAATTCACGTGAATTCACGGTTGTGAATCGGCTACAGGCTTGCCGGGTTCCGGCACCTCTCGTTTTGGGCATGGTGCGGTCTTGATGCATGCTTTTGGGGCGGGACTTTCATTGGATGATGCGTAACAAAGCTAGGGGAGGAATTTTGGCCCCTCAAAGCCCTTGAAGTGAACCAAGAATATGGCATTTTCCCCCAAAAACCTCAAATTTTGGGTAAATTCACGTGAAATTCACGCAATTATTCAAACGGCCACTTAACGGCCGTTCACGAAGGGTACATGCAAGTCGATGTTTTGAGCGGTTGGGGGACATTTGGCGCGCGCCAAGTCCGGACTTGGCGCGTGCCAATTTCCCAGTTGGCGCGCGCCAAGTCCAGACTTGGCGCGCCAACTTGCGACTTGGCGCGCCAACTTGTGAATTTGCGTGAGCCCAGGCCCGGGAAGCCAACTTTGGGACTTTTGTACCGTGTAGGAGTGTTTTCAGCACGAGAGGGGCATGAAACCCAGGGGTTTTCCAGGGTAAAAAGTTTCCATTTACACCAAAAAGGAGGAAAAAATCCCTAGGTAGCCAGTGTAACAACATAATAGACACCCGCCATGATTTGGCTGCATTCCGAAGCAAGTTGGCGAATGTCTCTTGGCTTCGTAGTTACAGGCGCGCTTGTGACAATCACATACATGTCTGTTGCTTGATCTTGAACACGATGAACGCATTGTGCTTCAGCGTGGCCACGTTCCCCCAATTGCCCAGGTGGCCCCCCTTGGGAAGCCACTGCTTGTGGCTGTCCGGGAAAAGGGGTGCGGGCATAAAGAAAGGGCCGAGGTACACGAGGACGCGTAGCTCGAGCAAAACGTGAGTTCCGGCCTCCAGAAGCATGGTGTTCGTTATGCGCGGCACGCGGAACACGCCTTGCACAGATATGCGACACGAGGTATTCGGCTTAATTCCATAGGCACACCTAGAATGGAACGCTTAGAACACGCAACACGCGTAACACGCGCGGCACACGGTGCACGAAAGCCAAGGTAGAGGCAACGGCACGATACGCTTCTCACACGGAAAAAAGTGGAAATGAACAAAACAGATGCTTCCACGACGTCCGGCACGTTCGAACACCCCCCGGAACAACAAAACACTATGGATTCATTTTTGATGAACAAAAAACGTTGATTCCGTTCTGCGCGTGGTAGACAAAGGAATATTTTGTGCGCGCTACACTGTTGTTGCCCATGAGGACCTGTAGTGTTGCACACTTTTCCGACCTTTCAGAAAGTGTTTTTGCATGTGTCTTGGGATGGGTGAGCAACAGTCAATGTTTTTGAAAAGCAAGGGGTTTTTGAGAAACACAGGACACTGGAAAAAGCATGGTTTTGAAACATTTTCAGGTTTTGAAAAACAGGACAATATAGCGCGGTGGAGCGCGCGCAATAGGCGCGCTACAAAGGTCATATTTTTCAAAATTTGCGCGCACTATCGAAAAAATTCACCATTGCGCGCACACAGGGTAGGGTTCATGGAGGTAGACAGGCGCGCGGAAAAGCAGAGCCCAAAATGCCCAGCCATCGGCTCCGAAGACGCATTCAGAGAGCCACGAGGAGGGCCCAAAACAGCCCCTTAACCATAGTGGCGCCAAATTTGGGTCCTAAGGAACGCGTAGCAACTTTCAGGGGGCTGTTTTGAGCCGGTAAGCCAAAGTTAGGGGGGGGGGGTGATTTGAGTCCACGAACAGCAGTGTTTCCAACTTGCGCAGGGCCATCCTGCACAAGCTAAAAGACGCTACAGTACTGTAACTGCTAAGATCTGTTCACATAGACGCGTACGTGTTGAAATCTCAACACGTACGCGTTGGTTTTTTCTTTGTTGGAAATTTGTCATTTTTCATGGAAAATTCATGTGTGGGGTATCACCTTACCCAACCCAACCCCTCTTTGCACTTCCCCTATTATATATACCACTGGGTGCCACTGCAAACATTGCCGACCGTAGGTCGCCTTCTCCCTCCGCAGAGTGTCCCAAAAACCATACTGAATTTCCCGAAACCTTGCTTTCAGATTGTCCTCTGACGCGTGCGTGTTGGAAGTGCAACGCGTACGCGTTGGGTGCGTGGCGCGTACGTGTTGGTGTTTGGACTCGTACGCGTTAGTAACTTAACACGTACGCGTCGAAACACCAACGCGTACGTGTTAGATTACCGACGCGTACGCGTTGATCTGCTGGTGCGTACGCAGCTCGTACGCACCGCCTACGTGTTATGTGGTATGGCAGGT
This sequence comes from Eutreptiella sp. 'Long Island Sound 2002', assembly GCA_964036045.1. Taxonomy (NCBI): domain Eukaryota; phylum Euglenozoa; class Euglenophyceae; order Eutreptiales; family Eutreptiaceae; genus Eutreptiella; species Eutreptiella sp. 'Long Island Sound 2002'. The sequence continues at coordinate 61,391,474 of OZ038384.1, read as the reverse complement.
GGTTGGTCTAGAGGTATGTGCATGTTCCTTGCGTTTCGGAACCTTGGGTTCGAACCCTTGCATACGCACTGTGTCTACACCTTAGGATGAGGACACACAAGACCAGGAGGAGAGGGAAGATCGTAAGACGAGGAACCGCAAGACCAGGGGCCCACAAAGGAGGTGGAGCCAGCCGAAAAGCCGATGAGGAGATGCTTGCAGAAGACCTACCTAGTGGGGCAACCAACAAACACAGGCGCTGAAGAGAGGCATTGAAATGTGATCACTAGTTGTGGGATGCAGCGTTCTAGGGCGTGGTGCGGAACCCCCCCAATTTTGGGTGTTGTTAATATGGTTGGAACCCGGAATTTCACATGTTACATGGGTGCATTATGATGCAACAATGTGCCTTCCATGTTTTGTTTGCTCGATATTGCCCGTTTTGCACTTTTTGCGATTTGATCTTTGTGTGCCCTAACTAGTTAGAACGGGGTTAGAACGGGGTTGGAGCACTAGTTATCGCGTGGGTTATCGCGCGATAACCTAGTTATCGCGGGCGTTATTGCGCGATAACTAGTTATCGCGCGAGTTATCGCGTAGGTTATCGCGCTTCATTTTGTGTCCCCCCTTTTCGCTGTAGCTCTCAAAGCCTTCGTATTCTTTGATAATGGCCCTTGCTGCTGACCACGCTTGGTGCGAGCACCATCAAAAGCTCCTTGGGGTCCGTCGCCTTGGCGGTCCTGAGGGGTTTACGATGGGTAATGCCAATGTGAGGCGCCCTGTGGCGACCCGCTTTGAACATGGTGTGGACTTTGGACTCCTTGTCCATAAGTCCCCCTTCATGGCGGACAAGCGAGACCCCCTGGTTCTCAGCAACTACATCTTCGAGTTGCTAGAGGTAAATCCAGGGGTTGCTGGATTTTTGATCCAGCTTCATACCGAGGACGTGGACGCCGTGGTGGAGTCCGTCACCGCTCATGCCGAGAAGGGTGCGGGGATGAAGACGACCCTCTGTGTGGGTCAGGAGGAGGAGGAGGAGGAAGTGGAGGAGGAGGAGGAGGATGCGGGGGGGGTGGGGGCTGGGGGGAGGAAGAAGAAGCCCCACAACCCCCTCATGATTAGTGTCCAGAAGATAAGGGTGGGACCTGGTAAGGGGAAGGGGAAGTCGGATGGTTGGTTCCCCCAACCCTTCACCCACAACACCCGCCGGGTATGCACTGACGACCCCGAAAACAAGCTCCCCATGCACTCCCTTTGCCCCACAAGGGAGCGGGAGCGTGAGTGGTATGGGGTCACCACTCCCAACATTATTTCGGGGTAGGGGGTGATTCGTTTTCCATTTGGGGCAACACCCCCCCCCATTGGGGAGGCGGAGGAGGTGGTTGCCGCCGAGCCCTTGGGGGCCTTTAATAGAGACCCAATGACCTTGTGCTCACGGTGGGGGGAAAGCTGGTGGTCAACCACCTCCTGGAACACGATTTTTTGAGTGAGGTTCAGCTACAAAGTCTTTTGGATGATTTGGATAGGGTGCCTCTCTCAGAGAAGGCACCCATTTTCAATGAGAACCCCCCCATTGTCGGCATGCCCCAAGATTCTGGGACCCGCCGCACATTGTATGGCAACTATGGGGGTGCCAACCACCACAAGCACAACCCCCACAAGCTCCATGATCTGCCAGTCCTCAAAAGGGTGGCAGATCGTGTGCTTGAGACCGCGAAGAAGACTGTGGTTGGGGGGGTTGGATGGAGCTGCACCATCCTTGACATGGCCGAAATTTCGAGCTATGACCACACCCCCCAGCACCTCCATCGCGATGCGCCCCCTTCCCCCGTTCCTGAAGGCACATTGATTGTCAATTGCCTTATTATGCTAACCCATAATCATGAGGAGGAGGATGGGTCACATTTTCTTTTTGTGCCCTCCAGCAGTTCGGGGTTCCCTGACCCTTGGGTGGAGAGGGCTGTGCCATTCAAGAGGGGCACTGCCTTTTTTTTCAATGCCCTTGATGTCCACAGGGGGTCGGGGATTCCCAAGGCCTCCCCCATGGGGGTAAGGGACCCCCGCCTCATGGCATTTTTTGCCATTGAGCTTACCCAGGGGGGGAATCTTCGATTCCCCAACCTGCACGTGACGCAGTCCATTCAAAGGCCCTAGCTTGGGGCACCTGGTGGCCGGGTGGCTAGGACCGTCCAGTGTGATGGGGCGGTTAGGTGTAGGGGGAAGGTGGTAGCCAATTGCTACGGATGCAATCGGCTGATTTTGTGCACCGCCCACAAAGATGGCCTTTGTGTGCCATGCCAGGAGGGGGAGGAGGTGGAGGGGGCGGAGGAGGAGGAGGTGGTGGTGGACCCCAATGGGGTCAGGATTGAGCAATCTGCTCAGTGCTTGCTCCCCGTGGGAACAACCACGGGGCATTTTTTGTTGTTTGGGTGGGGGATTGGGAGGGAGGTGATTGCCCCCCTCACTAATGAGGAGGCGGGGGGGGTCGCAGGCCACCCCGATCAGTGCCCCTTGGCCAAGGTGTGCCATGGGGAGGCACTGCCCTGGCCCACCTTGCAAGGGCATGTTGGGATTAAGGTGCCGGCGGGCACCATTTTGGTGGTGAGGAGGGGGTTGTATGGGGGAGTGGCAAGGGTGGCCCCTGAGGTGGAGGGGGTGGCCCAGGTGGTTGAGTGGCGGCAGGTGGGGGAGTATGCGGCCGTCACGGACTTCGTGTGGTTGCGGAGGCTGGGCCTGGTGCTGGACGACGCCAAGAAGGAGGGCCAAGGCATGTGTCCATGTCACCAGGTGTGAAAACTTCCCACAACACCCTGCTCTAACCCCTGCTCTAACTAGGTATCGCGCTAGGTTATCGCGTTCTAACTAGGTGCTCTAACTAGTTATCGCGCTAGGTTATCGCGTTCTAACTAGTTATCGCGGGGTTATCGCGGGGGGTTATCGCGGGGGTTATCGCGCGATAACCTAGTTATCGCTGGGGTTATCGCGCGGGTTATCTCGTGTTTTTTTTTGTTTCTTTTGTTTTTTTCGGGCTACCATCTTGCAGCTGCCCCGTATCTTCGTCAAGGACGACGCCCAGGCAGCCGAGGCAGCAGGCGGAGCAGCAGAAGCAGCATGGGCACGGCCCGCCAAGCCGGTGGCGGCCCGGTTGGAGCTGGAGGGGGAGAAGAGGCTGCCGGAGGGGGCGTCGTGGCGGTGGGGGGAGCCTGGGGATGAGGCCTGCAGGATGGGGGGGACGGGATGGTACCGGCGGGCATCGTTTGCTCAGGAATAAAAGTTGCGACATAGCGAAGACGCGAGGGGTTGGGCCCTGAGGGAATGCATGCGTCTGCCAAACCTCTGCATCGGGCGTGCGGCGGTTCCCGACCTTCATTCGGTAACGAAGGACAATTGCGAAGCCGCATTTTGCAACGATGGAACATCTTTGTTAAAAATTGGCTTTTTTTTTTTGAGAAAATTGAGCTTGCAGTGTTTTTTCTCCGCTAAAATATCCATATTTGTATTTGTGTTTCAATCTGGTGACTCTGATGCAGATCATTGTACCGCTGTCCCATTTCTAGCATTTGCCATTTCTGTCACATTTGCCTTGTTTTCTCATTTGCCTTGTGTTCACATCTGCCATTGTCAATGACCTTCTGTGGTCCTGTGTTTTGTGGTGCACGACGACCAGGACGACAAGGTCCTGGTCCAACACAAGCTCAACGGCGAACGACCACGACAACCACAAAGAAGACGACCAAGCACGAACGACGACAAACTAGCAGACAGACCGCGAACCAACCAACAAACAAACGAAGTAACGGACACCAACAAAGGAGCCACACCACAAACGAACAAACCAACGAACCAACGAACGAACGCATTTCCTGCTGGTTTGGTGATTTTTTGGTTATTCGCAGACAACTAGGAAGCAAAAAATAGGTGAAAAGAGGCGAGGCCCAAATTTTGAATTAAAAAAAGATCCGAAACGCGAACCTTTTTGGAGACATTATTATTAAAAGACGCGGACGCTGGACGCCAACGCAAAATCGGACCATTATTATTACAGTACTGGGCCCGGGGTCCCCTCATTGTAGAGCTGAACAATGAAGGTCTCTTGCAATATGTCGTGGAAGGGGGACACACATGGGCGCAAAATTTTGATTCGTGGTGGGACTGTCTGCACAAAAGTGCAACCATTGCCAAAAAGGAGGGGCTGTTCGGAGCCCAAGAAATTGACACCCTGAAAAATGTGCTACCCCAAATGGCAGTGCATCACAAAAGGTGCCAACTGGGGTAAACCCTGTGGGTGCACCTTTGGGTTGACCACATGCTTGGGTATGCTAGGCAGTGGCATGCCCTTGGCGCCTTTGCTGCCTTCAAGGCAGAAGAAAGGCACAAGACTCTGAAAACTGAGATTCGGTTTAGGAGCTTCGAGGGGGGGGCAAGGAAAGCAAAAGGGGGGGTAGGGGGGCGGAGAGGTAGACTAGTGAGGCCAGTTTTCGTGAAAGGGTGGAGGGAAGTTGTAAAAAATGATAATCTAGATTGGGGTTTGTTAAAGAGGGGGTGGGATGTATGGGTGCGTGCATGGACACAACAACCACACGTGAAGGAACACAAAACATATTGCAAGGCCAACGCGCCTTAGCAGTCTGTATGGTGTTTCAGCTCTTGTGTATGATATTTGGTTTGGGATTCCATTGAATTGCTTTGGGCAAGTATACTACGTCTTCAATGCATATTGCATTCAACATGCTGTTCTGGTGCAGTGATGCGCTTTGCAAGGGAGGGAGCAACCAAACTGAGCAACGTTCGTCTGTGGATGAGTGGTTATGGGCGTAGACTCCGGCGGCAGGCCTCCTTGGTTTGAACCCTCGCCTGGCCAACTCCAACAATAGCTCCAGCCCAGCACCAGCCACCTCGTCGTCGAACAGCCTCCGGCACAAGGATGATGGCGCAAACAAGACCAGCCCAGCCCACGCTGGGACAGCCACAACAGACCAGCCCTCGGTAGGCCTTATTACTAAAAAAACCAAGGGCATGGGATGCAGCGTTCTAGGGCGTGGTGCGGAACCCCTAGTTAGAACACAATTTCTGAAACACCCACCTACCCTCAATTTTGGGGCAAACCACCTAAAGAAATGGATTCAGCACCCTCAAACACCCCCCATCCCCTTTCTTTCCCCCCATAACCCTCATTGTAGTGGTGGTTTTTCGGGGGGGGGGGGGGTCAAAGAGTTAGAGCACAGTTAGAACAGAGTTAGAACGCAGTTAGAGCACCTTGCTCTAACTAGTTATCGCGCTAGTTATCGCGCGATAACTCAGTTATCGCGTAGTTATTGCGTGTAGTTATCACGCACCCCTCCTCCCTCCCTCCATAGGACAAACAACACAAAACACTTTGCACAAAGCATGTATGGTCGTTTTTCATACAAAGTCATCAATGTCTGAGGCCTTGGCTGCCTCCAGTCCCAAAAGCCCTTGCTCCAGGGCGTTCATGGACATGCAATGGTGCATGTGGCGGAGGGACACACTTGGCCTCACCAAGGACCAACCCTTAAAACAATTTTTGAGCCTCCTTTTGTAAGGCCCATGCCGATACTCCGTTGGGATGGAGGAAACCTGAAGAATGTTCCTCCATTTCTCGGCAAAAAAGGTGGAATGTGCCAAGCACCAATGGATCCACCTGGTGGGGGCCAACCTGAGTCTCCCCACGCTTTTGAAAATTTTGTGGACAACGCACGGTGGCGTTCCACTTGGGTTAGAGTGCACAACCCCCTCCCCCTCCAACGCTCATACAAACCCTCAATGCATTTCACCATGACATGCACAACAACCCATAACATAGGTCCCCCGGGGGTCCTCACTGTGGGGACATGCTCTTTGAGGCAATCCACAAATTGCCTTTGGAAGGGGGGGAGGTTAGGAAAACTTTGGTGCTTGTTAGATCGAAATCTTTTTCTGTGGCCCTTGAGGCCGAAGGGAGGCGTTCCCTCAGAGGGATGCCTGAGGTCTCATCCTTGAGGGCTTGTTTGAAGGCCTGCAAAGCTGCAAGAGCTTGGGCCTTACCGGGGGTACCAGGGGGGAGGGCCTGAAGGGTGGTCTCAATGCGCTTTGCAATGCCGTTTAGGATGCGGCATGTTGCATGTTGGTAGTCCACCGGCCGCCTATGAGGGGTCACACTTCTCAAGAATGCCCCCCATCTGGAGGTGGACTCCACCCCCTTTTGCTCAACAATCCCATTTGGGTCTTTGCACAACCAACACTTAGACCCAGCCCCCCCCATTGCTTGCATCCCCTTCCCATCCCCTGTCAAAATGACAGTGCAAGTCAAAAATTGGTTTTGAAAGAGGACAAAGTCCTCTTCCACATCCCTCACCTCTTGGTTGAGGTTGGCGGAGATGTCGAGGCTTCTCAAAAAAGCCTGTTCATCCCCGCCATCCATGCAAAACCATGAGGCCCATAGCTTCACCTTCGAAGCATATTTTGCCCCCCCCCCCATACATTAACCCATACATCCGCACGGGTAGAGGATGCCTTCCACAAGGAAGTCGCATCAACTGAAATAACAACAATGGCAACGCCACTAGGGGGGGGTTTCCCAATAACTCCGGCCATAGATATTGCATTTTGCACAATTGATTGCACAGGCACATGGGCAGCTGCCCTATTGCGGCCTGTGGTACACTTTACAATGGTTGTTTGGGGAAAGTAGGGCATGATCCGTTGCCGAACGGTCCTTAGGTCCCGTTGTGTGCAACGGCGGGACATTCGCAAAAGGGCCCGTTGGGAGAGATGCATGCTGCATGCCATGCGTAGCATGCTCAGGGCCTCATGCTCCTGAGCTGTTATTGCAAGATGGCCCCCAAATGGGCCAGACAGGGCAGTGCACGCCCCACCACTTCAACAAACTTCGCCTTTGGTGTTGGTGCCACACACAACGTTTGGGTCACCCAATAGAACTCGCACCAGCCGCTGAACCGCCTTCAAACTCCGCCGCCGGGCCTTGGGGCACTGCAGATCGGTGTACCGCCGGAGGTTAGCTGTGTTGAGAGCCCGCAGGGCCTCATTGACAGCACTATCCATGAAGAATAAGAGGACCTAGGCACGAAATGAGGGAGGGTTTTGAAGCAAGGGCCCAAAAAACACACGCGATAACCCACGCGATAACCCCCGCGATAACTAGGTTATCGCGCGATAACCCCCGCGATAACCCCCCGCGATAACTAGTTAGAGCGCGATAACCCCCCGCGATAACTAATTAGAGCACCTAGTTATCGCGCGATAACCCCCGCGATAACTAGTTAGAGCAGGGGTTATCGCGCACTAACTGGAGGGGTTAGAGCAAGCGTTGGGCACCCTAAAACCTTCACAAACGTTGATTTTGCACCCAGGAAACCTTGGAGATGTCAACAATGTGCAGGCACGGGGTATATGGCGCCACAATCACAAATTCAAATCAGTCAAATGGACATGTTCCGGGCTAGTTGCCCCTCCTCAGAGTACACAATGACAAACCACGGTGGGCATCCCACCAAAGCAGAAAAAATAGAAATAGTGAACAATAATCGAATCACAAATTACACTAGCTGGAGGGGTTAGAGGAAGCATTGGGCACCCTAAAACCCATGGACACCAGGTGTTGCCGCCACACAGGCGTGCAGTGCAGAACCCCCCCCGCACTATAAAAAATCACGCTCCATCGCTCGCCCTCCCATGGCAATGGAGGGTGTAGTGCCCTGGTGTTGAACAACACCGGGGCTTGGGGGTGGCAGTGCATGCCCAACCCTCCACCGCCCTACCCTTGGGCACACGGGTGTGCCGCTTTTTTTCCCTCATGGAGGGATTCAGCAGGCCACCACTCTCCACCCAAAACTCACCCCCCGTGAAAGACCCCACACAGACAATAAGCGCCATGGGCGCCCCATCCCGCAAATGGGAGTGGAGGCCCATGGTGTCCGTCCCTTGGGGGCGAACAATTCGGATGCTACACCATGTGAACCATGGTGGAGCATTGGAGGTGCAATACCCATTGAGGTCTGCAACCAAGGGGGTGAGGGCAGGCCTGAGGGTAGCAGCGGCCATGTGGGTCGCCCTAAAATTAGAGGGGTTGGGGTTTCCACTTCCCACGAGGCCGAAGTGGCACATGTCCACTTGGGCCCCATATCGCTCCTCCCCACGAAAAATGCCCTTGGGCAACCCCCTTAGCAAACCCACGAATCATTGGCTCCCACTCCTACTCCCGGTACCCTGACTCTGCAACCCTTGCGGCGCCAGCCCCTGCTGGGCGGTGAAGGAGGCACTGAGGGTGGAGGTGAGGCTGCGCACCAGCGCCTCAGCCACCCCCAAGCGCTGCTGGAGGTCATCCCCCCTCCTCCGCTGCCCCTCCACCTCCACCCTCAGCTGGGCCGCCTCCACCTCCGCCTTCCGCCTCCCCTCCTAGGCCTCCCTCAGGGCCTCCCTTATCGCCTCCACCTCCCCCCCCCTCTTGGCGGCCAGGTTGAGGGCCTGGTCCAGGGCACGCTAGGTGTTGCCCTGGGCCTTTTCGGCCTTCGCCAAGGCCGACTTGTGGTCGGCCGACCGACCCTTGGCCAGTGCGGCCTCGACCCCCGTGGCGGCCGCCTGCTCCACCAAAACCTGGCAAGCGTCCGTCACGTGGGTGGCCAAACTGGCCCCCAAGGCCTCCACATCAAGGGCCTCATGGGGGGGCTGGGCCGCCGCCACCTTTGCCACCTTCGATGGCTTGGGGGAGGGCTTGGGGGCGGGGGTTGGGCCCTTACCCCTAAGGGGGGGGGGGGGCATCCGGCTCAACCACCACCACGTCTGGTCCCCGCTTCGTCTGGCCTTTTCCCGGCCTTCCCCCCTTGGGTGCATACTGCCGAACCCAATCGGCAGTGGCGTCAACCACAGAAGGGGGGGGGTCATACCCACCAACCTGGTGGATGCCCCCCCCCCTGTGCAGCTTCTGCCACACTTCCCTCCCCGTACACTCCCCCTCCCACAAAAAACACACCCTCAAAAGGAAATAAGATTTCCTTTGGGGGGGGTCGCTCATCCCAAACAAACACAAAAAAGCCGCAACCGTTTCCCCCTCTGCGGCATTCGGCCACTTGGCCGTTTCCCCCCCAACCCACACATAGGAGGGGAGGGTGAGGTTGGTCTTCCTCTCCACCCCCCCCTCCTTCTCGGTGATGGTGACCCGTCGCCTGTCGCGTCTCGCAGCTAGGTAAATAATGCCCCACCACAGGCCTCGCGCCCGCGTCTTTAACCCCAATTCCGCAGTACCAATCCGTTGGACACCAATGACGGTAAGGGAAAACCTCGGAAGCATTTGAATGCATGATTCTAATTGTGAACATGTCATTTCATTTTTGGGCGGTCGACGACATCGATCTTGATTCGGAGCAGTAGCATTGCCCACGCCTTATACCTATCCTAATATTCATGTGATACATTACACTATTTGTACATTGCGAAGGCACATGCTATTTTGGTGCATATGCAAAGCATGACGAAAGCATTTTCGGTGTTCAAAAAACGCCACAACACAATACAAATGTCATGCAGCAAAGTATTAATTAATAAGCCCAGCGATGCAACGAATTTGGTCTGTAGAACCCAATGTACAAATAATTACAACAGCTGAGCCCATTTCGTACAAAACTACCAACCTGTTCTTTTGTTGAAACTGGTGAGTTGCAGTAGGATTGTCTGGTTTTACATACCAAAGGTATCCAGCTGCGAAAATTTTCAGGAACTTTTAAGCATGCTTTGAAGGTGCAAGCGCGCAAATTCTGTCTTCGAAATATCCGAATATAAATCAGGTTGTTCCACTTCTACAAATATGAGTTCCGCAATGGACAAAATAGGGCCTCATGCAGTGGTGATATTTTGTGAAAGAGAGCTACATGCAGCATGCCGCATTCTAAATGGCATTGCAAAGCCCACTGAGACCACCCTTTAGGCCCTCCCCCCTGGTACCCCTGGTAAAGCCCAAGCTCTTGCAGCTTTGCATGCCTTCAAACAAGCCCTCAAGGATGAGACCTCAGGCATTCCTTTGAGGGAAGGTCTCCCCTCGGCCTCAGGGGCCAAGGAAAAGGATTTTGATCTTACGAGCACCAAAGTGTTCCTCACCTCCCCCCCCCTTCCAAAGGCAATTTGTGGATCGCCTCTAAGAGCATGTCTGATCCCCTCCGTGAGGACCCGTGGTGGACCTCCATTATGGGTTGTTGTGCATGTCATGGTGAAATGCATTGAGGGTTTGTATGAGCTTTGGACGGTGAGGGAGATGTACACTCTAACCCAAGTGGAACGCCACTGTGCGTTGACCAGAAAGTCTTCGAAAGCTTGGGGAGACTCAGGTTGGTCCCCCACCAGGTGGATCCATAGGTGGATGACTGCGCAGAAGCAACCTTTCAGCAGTCCTAGTGCTCAGCTGATCTATATTTAGCATAATCTGCTGCTTAGGACCAGTGCAACAACGTTCCAGCATATTGCAATCAGCAAAACAACTCTCATCCTGCTGGTTGGCCGCTTCAGAGTCTTGCTGTCCAAGTGTCCAAGCATCTGTAGTCACCCTTCCCTCAATGCACATCCTAATGGCACTTGGTTGTCATCACTGAACCACCACAGGCAGCCGACATACTTTGCGGCCACGATCAGGATCATGTGAAGCTACTTCCATTCATTGTTATGGCCGACACGCCATCACCAACATTAGACCTATATTTGTCATCCAACACACTGGTTCACACATGCATGTATACAGGCAGTACTATACACTGAGTTGGTGTTGTGACACTGGGCGCCAGACGCCACGGCAATTGGTGTTAGGGAGCTTGCTGAGTCCCAGGGTCATGTGCATGGCAAGGGCCTGCCTGAATCGCCCCACACGTGTGTGCATCACTGGAGCCAGGGACATGTGCATGGCCAGGGCCTGCCTAAATCGCCCCACACGTGAGTGCATCACTGGAGCTAGGGACATGTGCATGGCCAGGGCCTGCCTGAATCGCCCCACACGTGAGTTCATCACTAGAGCCAGGGACATGTGCATGGCCAGGGCCTGCCTGAATCGCCCCACACGTGAGTGCATCACTGGAGCCAGGGACATGTGCATGGTCAGGGCCTGCCTGAATCGCCCCACACGTGAGTGCATCATTGGAGCCAGGGACATGTGCGTGGCCCGGGCCTGCCTGAATCGCCCCACACGTGAGTGCATCACAGGAGCTAGGACAGGGGCCGGATACTCTGTGGTCACGGCAGCAGGGCACAACACAGCGGCACCATGCACAACAGCACAACAACATACGCACAGCACAAGCTGCACTGCGACCTGGTGCACATGGCACAAAAGCCACGTGCACACACACGCAACCCACACACCACGCCACACCACAAACACACGCCACGTGCCTCGAGACCACACCGAATGCACACGGCAGGGTATGGTGCCACGACAGCCATGGTGCAGAGTCGAGGGTGCGTTAGTATTATTGCGAGGAACACGGACAGGTACAGCTCCAACAAGTTGTGGAGAGTGCTAAAAAGTCGGGGTGTTCGGATACAAACGGCAAAGCATACACGGTGATCAAGAGATGGCCATGTGTACGCCCGTTGTGAGAACATATACCACAGTGCACTGTACTGTTTGCACAGTCTCTTGAATGTTCAATTGAAAACCGATGACAGGAGCAAACAACGATCGTCTGGGGGCCTCCCCGGCCGCAGGACCGCGTGGCAAATTAAAAGACCGGCGAAGGGACGATGCCCCAGCACTGTGGACGCCGCAACTACCCGTGACACTGGGAACGCCCCCATACAAAAAGGAAAAGGCGGCAAGGGCAAGGCCAAAGGCAAAGGAAAAGGCAAGTCTGGTGCACCCGCGGGCTTCCAGGTGCAGCAGAGATATGATGTAGCGAGCAGTGCGACAAATACCCCTGATGAATGGCTGTCAGTGTCCGTCTACATCTGTCACAACGCGTGTTATACTTGTGGCAACAGGTGGTGCAAGGGTCCCTGGCATGGCACCTGGGACAACAATGACGCCGCGGCGGTACGAATGCAATCGAACGTCGTGGGGCAGTATTGGGCGCGTGTACGACCTGGGCCGCACCCCGAAACAAATTGCGGCGGCTTTTGATATCCCCAAGAATGTCTTCAGCGCGTGGCCCACACCGAAGATGAGTACATTTGACCAGCTCAAGGCCATCATGGAGTATTTTGGTGGATTCCCCACATGGGCGGATGGATCAGACCCGAGGACAGTCCCCCGTCCGCCTTCAGAAGCATAGGAACTGGAGGTACTCCGGGAAGAGCAAAAGGGCAATGTCTGGATACGCGGTCCGTCACGGGTTACCCAGGGTCCGCATGCGGTGCAGACCTTGCACCCCCTCCCCCCACAGAAAGCGGATGAGTGGGATAGTGAAAGTAATGACGCCCCGATGAACACAGGCTCGCAAAGTGAGGGAGAGGTCCAGGCGCACAGCCACACGCATCACAGTCCGAGGACGAGTCCATCGAGATCTTCCAGCAGCCAACACAGCCCAAAGCCCAGCCCAAGAGGGCCAGGCCCCACCCAGGCACGGCTAGACCCAAAGGCCAGCAAAGGATTCCCCTTCACGGCACCCCACATGGGCGCACGACGAGGGCTTGATTGCGTTTCCAAGACGACAGGAGTCCCTGGGCACCAAGGGGACATCACCATGTACCCCTCGGGAACCGGCCGTTTGAATCCGAGATTCACGGTACCGTTAATTTCACCCAATTTTGCTGTGTTTTGCTCGTAACTTGGTGCCATCGTGTGCGTTTCTCGTGCTACCTTCGCCCAAAGTAAGATCCAACAAATATGTGCAATTTTTAGTATTGAAGTAGCCGCATGGTTCATCACATTTGGTGAGATTCGCGCGAATGTGAAATCCACACACCCAAATTCACGCACAAATTCACGCTAGATTCACAGATTCACGAGAATGTGAAATTCGCACGAATTTCGTACGAATTCGTACGAATTTCGTACGAATTCGCCCTCATTTCCACCGTTTCGTTTTCTCACAGCTCTCAAACTCTCTTCGCATTCTCTTTTGACAATGTCCCATTGACAGCAGACTATGTCCCAGCTCGCCAACCTAGCCTCGCGCCCCGACCCCGCAGCCGACGCCCTCGCCCACTACCAAGCCCTCCCCGTCTCCCACCATCAATTGGAGGAGGCGGCGTACCTGTCGGGGGCACTGGGGGTGGATGATGTTGTGGGCTGGGCAGCATCCCTCGACCCCTCCCCCGAGGTCATCCACATCGACATGTGCAACCCCACCCGCAACTCCTACCTCGGGGGGAGAGGCTGGGCCACAACGTTGTGGAGGGAACTGCGCCGTTCACTGCCCTCCCTTAAATTTCTGCATCTATGTACCCTCCGTGAACCGGCCGTTTGAATCCGAGATTCACGGTTCCGATAATTTCACCCAATTTTGCTGTGTTTTGCTCGTAACTTGGTGCTATCGTGTGCTGTTGACGTGCTACCTTCGCCCAAAGTAAGATGCAACAAATATGTGCAATTTAGAGGTTGAAAGTCCCCGCATGGTTCAACACATTTGGTGAGATTCGCGTGAATTTGAAATTCACGCACCCAGATTCACGCAGAAATTCACGGTAGATTCACAGATTCACGCCAATGTGAAATTCACACGAATTTCGTACGAATTCGTACGAAATTCGCTCGAATTTCGTACGAATTTCGTATGAATTTCGCACGAATTTACCCTCCTTTCCACTCTTTCGCTTTGTCACAGCTCTCAAAGCCTTCGCATTCTTATCTTTGAATCATGTCCCAGCAGACTATGTCCCAGCTCGCCAGCCTGGCCTCGCGCCCCGACCCCGCAGCCGACAGCCTCGCCCACTACCAAGCCCTCCCCGTCGCCCACCATCAATTGGAGGAGGCGATGTACGGGTCGAGGGCACTGGGGGTGGATGACGTCGTGGGCTGGGCAGCATCCCTCGACCCCTCCCCCGAGGTCATCCACATCGACATGCGCAGCCCCACCCGCAACTCCTACCTCGGGGGGAGGGGACGGGCCACAACCTTGTGGAGGAAACTGCGCCACCAACTCCCCTCCCTTAAATTTCTGCATCTAACCCCTCTCCCCTCCAGTGTTGACCAGCTCCTCAACTCCATGAGGACTAACCCTGTGGGGAAGCCTAAGGACGCCCACGTCCACGTGTACCCCACCACTAACCTCGTCCATACCCCCCCCCCCACTGCGATATGGTGTGCCTGCAGGATCTTGCTGCAGGTGCACCGGCAGACCATTCTTTTTTCTCCTTTTCTTGGCACCTTGCCAACCCCCGGTGTTGGGATGATTTGGGCATCGCCCCTTTCCATCCCACCATCCCCCCCAAGGTGCACGTCCCCGACGTCACCCACCCCACCTTCTATAGCACAACTTGTTTGAAATGGTACCGTGGTGCTTCATGCGCCCCCCCCTTCATTTCAAGTGAACTCCCCCTCCGCACCGAACCCCTTCCCGACCCCCCTTTTGGGATGATGGGCAACGCTGACCCCGCCCCCGACAGGGTTGGCCCCTCCCAGCCGCCCCTCAACTTTGTCGATGCTCTTGCTTTGCCAACGCCGGGGGAGCCCAGGATCCTTGGCCTGCTCCTCACTCCGCACGGCGTTGAAAAGGAGCTCAAAATTTTTTGCGACCACTTTTTCGTCGCCGCTGCCCCACGCCTTCAATACCTTGTTGCACCCCACCTCACAATCCCGTGCCTCCACAAGCCCCCGAAGCACAATGTAACTTGGGGTTGGGGGTGGGGGGGCCTCTCTTCAAGAAGTTCCACCCCCACCTCACCGAAAGTGTCCTTGGGGTTGGGGACCTCCACCCAATGACGCCGGGCAGCGTCATTGTGGCGAGTGTGGGGAGTGGGCCGCAGCCCCCCCACACCAACGTCGCCACCCACCCCGAGGTACTCCCCCCCCACAATAGGGAGGTCTCGGGGCGCCACCTGAGTAGCTTCCTCTGCCTGTTAGAGGACTACCAGGTGGCGGTGCAGGCGGGGACGGCCCTGGGGGAGGCGGGGGAGGCGCGCTGGGACACCGTTGAGCTGCATCGGGGGGACATGCTGCTGATGGTGGCCACCAGCCGCCACCATGGGTTGCTTGCCCCCCCCGACTCCAAGGATGGGCTGCACGGGGCTCTTTTTAACTTGTGGACCCCCGACCCCCGACACAAACCACACCAGGCCAACACCACACACTTGGACGCCACCCCCCCCAAGGAGGCCCTGGACGTTGCTGGGGATTTGTCCAGCTGGGACTTCCCCAGCGTGGACCAGGTGTTGTGGGTGGGGAAGGGGGCGGTTGGGAGGGTGGGGTTGTGGGAGGGGGATGCTGCCCAGGCCCTCTTCGCCGACCCCCCCGAGTCGGTCCCGGCAGGCCCCCCCACCTGCCCCTTCCACCCCACCTTCCTCTCCCGGTCGGCCCCGGCCTCCGACCTCGCCGTCATCGAGGTCGGCGAGCAGTGCATGCTGTTCTTCGTTGGCAGCGTGCACCAGCCGGAGGTGTGCAAGGGGGACAATGCCGATGCGGAGTGGGAGATCCCCTTCGCCCTGACCGGCATTGCCCCCCCGGAGCGGCCGACCACGCTGTGGCACCTGGTGAACACGGTCCCAGCGTGGCGGTCGCCCAAGTGCGCGAAGACCGGGGCATGGAGCAGCACCTGCCCATGCGAGTGCAAGGTGTGCTTGCTTGTGTGTTTGCTTTGTTTATTGGCAAATTGGACGAAATTCACGTGAAATTCGTACGAATTTCGTACGAATTTCACGTGAATAAATTTGTGTGAATATTCTGGAAATGTGAAATTCGTACGAAATTCGTCTGAATTTCGTATGAATTTCTGCGAATTTCGTCCAATTTCTTCGTTTTGTTGTTGCATTGCCTCATGTCCACTCCCCCTTTCTCAATTTGCGCCTTGCACACTTCCCCTCATCTGTAGGTGCCGTTGTTCGCGTGGTCGCCGGACATTCGGCACCACACCCGGCGCAAGTACCAGCCCCGCCGATTGCCCGAGGAGCACGGCGACCGGCCCGGAGGCACCGGTGGTGGACGGGCCCCGAGCGAGGCCGGCAGTTCGCGTAGTGAGGGCTTGCGGCGTTTTGGACGTTCGGCAGGCGCCGGCAGCGAGGCCAGCTCCGCCGCGGGGCATGTGGCGCGCGAGGTGGTCGTGCCCATGCCGTTCCGCGACGACTTCGGCGAGGCCCACACTGACCCCCCCCTGGACCGGGTCTCCCTGGCCGCCAGGCAACCGGATCCGGCCTGGACCCAGAAGGTGCCGCCCGGGCCCGATGGGCGGCAGCAGCATCTCTCTGCCGTGTGGGACATGGTCTTGGAGTGCCGGGGGGTGCAGGGCACCCTCCGCATCTCTTTCCCCTGCCCCATTGTGGTCATGGGGGGGTCCAACCTGCCCGAGGGGCAATAGCTGGTGGGCATGTTTGCCTACAGGCTTGTGAGTGGGCACTGGCGGGTGCAGACCGGGGTGTCCCGGATTGGGGCGGAGGGGACGGTGACCACGGCGGGCGTCTTTGGGCTGAATGTGCTCATGGGTTGGGACAAGCGGAGGCCGGAATGGGCGGACGTGGCATGGCTTGCCATGCGCGTCCATGTGGGGAGGCAGCGGAAGATGGGGGTGGCTGACGTCATTGACGTCGAGGAGTAGGACGAACCCCCCTCCCCCTCCTCCCGCAACCGGAAAGCCCGCCCCCAAGCGGACACGGATCCCCCCCCCCCCCCGAAAGCCCCGCGTACGGCCCACCCGGTGGAGCGGGCGGAGCGGGCTGAGCCGGCGGCGGGGCTGGGGCAGAGGGTGGTGGTGCACGAGTGGGTGGAGCAGCAGCAGGCGGGGGCCTGGGAGGCGCGTGCGATCAGCGCGGAAGCCGCCAACCGCGACCTCGAGGCCCGTCTGTCCAAGGCCATTAACAACGAGGACAGGCGGGACGCCGATTTGCGGTTGGCGGACGTCACCAAGGAGCGTGACCGGCTGGCCACCAAGGTACGTGAAAACTCTGGAGCGCGACATGGCGACGTCGTGCAAGGCAAAGCCAGCGGCACAGGCAGCACAGGCAGGGTAGGGGCCTTAGGGTGCCGAGGCCCCCCCGGCTGACAGGGGGGGGGGGGGGGCAGTGCCGCCGGTGTCCGGTACCTTCTGGCCGGCGCACAGGCGTGGCATGCCGAGGCCGAGGCATGCGCCGGCCAGATGTTGGCAGTGTCCACCGGCCTGCGGATGGCCATGATGGCCAGTGGCCAGGAGGCCGATGTGAACAGCGTGGACCCTGACGCCCCCAAGGTGAGTGGCGCACTGATGGATGTGCGCCGGCAGTACCCCCGCCACCGCTTCGCGTTGGCGGCCATGGACCCCTCCTTTGTGGAGGCGGTGGCGGAGCAGAGCTCCCAGGGCTCCGCTAGCCGGAGCTCTGCTCCAGGGGGGGGGGGGTGCGTAGCTCACCCTTTAACCTCTGGACCACCTGTCCCTTCTAACCCCCACGAACGTTATTTGTACATTTTTATATATGAATGTATGTACAAATATCCTGCCCCCCCCCCCCCCAGGCATGGGCAGTTTGACCGACGTGTGGGTCACTCCCCCCCCACTTTGCGAAATTTTCTGCAGCACTGTTTGTATTTTATTCGGGGTATGCTATGCCCCCTGACCTGTTACATTGATGACTGAGTGTCAGCCGGAATGGCGGCCACTGAACTGGGTGTGTGGTCACCCATGAACACCATCTTGTGCTTGCTTTGCGAGGGCCAACGAGGGCAAAAGGATGAGGCTTCGGCAAAAGTTCTGTGACAGTCACATGAAATTCGTACGAAATTCGTACGAATTTCACATTGCCGGAAATATTCACACACATTCATTCACGTGAAATTCGCACGAAATTCGTACGAATTTCGTACGAATTTCGTATGAATTTATGTGAATTTCTTCCAATTGCATGCGAATCACAATAGAGACCCACAAAATTTAGTTGTCTGGGGCAGGGGGATGGTAGAAACCTTGCGATAAATGCCTCCCCCATTCCACCCGTCTTGTACCTCACACCATGCCGCGGCCCAAGGAGCCATTCCATTTGTTAGCGGGTCGTACACAACGGAGGCGCCTACAAGAGCTCCATTAAGTTGTTACCAAGGAGCTTGCAGCACCCTACACCGTCAAGTACCTGCCCGACACGGGGCAAATAGTGCTTACCCCCGAAAGAAGAGATGTAGCCACCGTCCAGCGTGAGACCACCATGGAGGAGAGGTTGATTATGGCTATCTGGCGGATCCGGTCATTGCACCTCTCTAGGACGGAGTCGCGGTACCTAGTGGGGAGCATGACGTACGGTGTGGTATGGGACGAGGTGTACGGCATGCTTCGGAAGCTAGCGTTACCGGAGTCCCGGGCGTTCACTGCCTATACGGGAGACGACACGGCCATCAATGGTGCGGCTTGCTACCTGCCTGACCACATCGGCCACCTATACAAGTGTCGACCACCCCCACCCTCGGACATCATGCAGCCCGGGGACCGACGGCTGCATTGGTTGCCTATTGCGGTGGACGGTACATCGAGGCATGAGGCCTCGTACGTCCGTTGCACGCTTGGTGGCACCGCCAGCCCCAACCAACTATCTAGTTGGTGGCTACTAGGGGGCAGTGAAAAGTGGGAGACCCTCTACGCCGCCTCCCAAGAAATTGATTTTGATAACTAGTTGCGCAAGGCCGCAACCGTAAGTTTTAAGGATATGGGAGGGAACGATAGGCAGTCCCTTTTTTTTCTGTGTGCAGATGGTAAAGCACAAGTGCTCATGGCGGGCTGCCAAAACTGGAAGGCAGAATCTCCTTGTGCCACCGTGTGTTGGGTCTGCATGCGTAACCGTGCTCTGTGCCTTGCTACTTTTGGCACAGCACGTGCGATAGACGGCAACTGGGAAGCGGCTGTTGCCATACGTGCTATATATAGGAACATTACGAGTGATAGGCGAGTGCCTGATTATTGCCTCCATGGGGTCCTTCATGTCCTGTTGTGTGCAATCAACGGGACACGGGACCTAGTTGTACAATTGACAGGGAAGGCACCGGCCACTGTGGCACGCACCATGCTGCAACCGGTTCTAGATGAGGCACGGCTTGCTGCACGAACCTGCACCCGTGCCTCATTAAATAATGACAAGGCAAACAGCAAGGGGAAGGTGAGGATGGAGTGTGCTGCTGCCATCCATTTCATGCGGAATAGGGGTTGGGAGAAAATAATAGATGTGTGCCAACAGCAGTCTGGTGTGAGGCAGCATCAAGTAGGGGGAAAAAGTTGGGAGTCGGTGTGTAAAACGTGGTGGGAGAATTTTGCACGCATGTGTGTATACGCGTGGCGTTCCGCATGGTTCTCCGGGGCAAACTTGGGGCGGCTCCGGAAACCATAGCATAGCCATGGGCGCTGCCCACAATGAGCTCCAGTGGGGCAAACTTCTGTGGACGCATCTTTGGATCGACCACATGTATTATTTTGCAAAGAAGTGGAGAATCTTGTCAAAGTTGTCCTGCTTTGCCATGGAGGGAGGTCACCGGAGGCTGAAGCGCATGTTGCGCAACAGCGGGGGCCTAAGCGTCCTCCGGGGGAGACTAGGGGTGCAAGTGGTTGTGGACAACCACACCATTGATGATAGCCTTTGGTTGCATGGGTGGAATGCGACCAAAAGGGCTCAACATGGGCAAGGGCCCATAAGTGTACAAACGTATGCAAGCCGCACAAGAAGACGGCTTCTAACCAACATGCAGCACCTTCAGACTCTACGGTGGCGGTTCCGGTGCCGCAAGAGACGGACATGAGATCACCTTACAAACCCAGACCATTGTTGCCTGTGACCGGGGTGCATGCTGGGGCGCCTACTAGGGGTGTGAGGACAACTCAGGGGGTGCACACCGGTAACATTTATGTAAAATCACGTGAATTCACGTGAAATTCGTACGAAATTCGTACGAAATTCGCACGAATTCACGGCTATGAATCGGCTACAGGCTTGCTTGGTTTCGGCACCTCTCGTTTTGGGCACGGTTCGGACATGATGCATGCTTTTGGGGCGGGACTTTCATTGGATGATCACAGCTGGGGGAGGAATTTTGGCCCCTCGAAGCCCTCGGAATGAACCAAGAATATGGCATTTCCCCCCAAAAACCTCAAAATTTGGGTAAATTCACGTGAAATTCACGCAATTATTCAAACAGCCAGTTAACGGCCGTTCACGAAGGGTACATGCTTATCATGATTGTCAGCACACCACAGGTGCTTCATCGAGCGTGCAGCGCGCGTCCCAGTGCTAGGCCCTTGTTCACTGTGCCCACGTATGTAAGCCTGCTCGTGTGCGTGCTTATGCACGTGTGTGCAGTCCTGCGCGTTTGTGGTTCCGCCTGTGCTTCTCCCAAGTTGCTGCTCTTGCTGTCGGCGCCTCTGGTGAAGAGCGTCTAGGGCACCCTCATTGTCCGCCAGTTTTCACTGGAGGTGGGACAAGAACTCGCCTAGGCGCATGGTGACGAGCTGTGACTCGTGGTACTAGACCGCAATTGAGACCAAGATTTCCTTCAGGGGGGAGGGGACGTCCCGGAAGGCACACTCTGCGTCCAATCGCCTGGCACGCAGGTACTGCTCATTCTCAAACGGGCGGCTACAAGCTTTCATCATTGCTTCCTACGCCGGGCTCTTCATACGATCCTTGGTGGGGGTCGGGCTGCACCAACGGGAATTGGGACTCTAGTACCACTTCTGGTTGGCACTCCGCACCCCTCATAGACTCACGCCCGGGCTCCCGATCGCCTGGCTGTCTCATGTCATCACACAGGTCAGGAACTTGTGAGGCCCCCAGTGGGTCGGAGAGTTGCGAGTTGGAGAGCTGCGAGTTAGAGTCTAGCGAGGGGGGTTGAGAGTCTGGAATTCTCGACATCTGCGACAGGTCATCTCGGCGTCCCTCTTCATACTGTGCTTGCAGGCAGGGCGTTGGCAGGCAGGGCGGTGAACGTCCGGGGACCTCGTGTTCCAGGATACATTGCCCACCTTGTCGCACGGAGTGTCCCACTCTCCAACCGCCTTACTTTTCGTTTTGGAAAGTGTTCGTACACACCCAACTCACCACCATCGAACCAAAACACATCTCCCTCGTGCTGAGTGATTGCACACAGGCGGTGGTTGTCCTTCACAATAGGAACTTCTACACTACTGTGCAGGGGCGTGAGCATACCAGAAATTGGTCCAATATGCTGGAGATACATGCTGATCAGGGCACGGGCCACATGCTTGCCCATCGGAACAAACTCAGGTGTAAGCGCTACTCGACTGCAGGAGTGGGAAACCAAAAGTGGGCTCACCTGCTTGGTATTTGGGAGCTTGGGCTACTCCAAGGTGGGCTTGCTGACGTTGCCTGGGATGTCAACCCCTCCAGCCTACAGTCGGCACTTCACAACCTCACACGCCGTACCACCTCATATTGTGGCTATGACCTATCCCCGTGCCATGCACGGTCTACGGCCAGTGAAACACACAAACACACAGCACGCTGGTGGAGAAAGTGGAATGCAGAGGTAGACACCCGCAACTAGTTGATGCGTGCCAAGCCCGTAAACTAGGAGGCTGTAGTCAAATCTCTGTACAGCTCAAACGTGCTTCTTCTCTCCACCCCAGATAGAAAGCTCCAAAGGGCAGTGCGCCTATCGGATGTTGGAGTTGGTGGCGACCTAACGGCACCAAGCAAGGGTATGTATGCACTACTGAGCTCCTCCTTCCCCTACGTAGGGCAGTATGGATGCATACGTGACCAAAGGCCTCCGTTCTCTAGACTGAGGGAACACCACACGCATGCACAGGCACTGCATACTGTCTTCCGGGTTCCACAGCGCAGAGCCCGCCCCCCTATGTGGCACAATACGCCCAGCCTCCCCAAACTGCTCAATAGACATGGGCCTGGGCATGTCACCATGCTTCGCATGCGCAATGTGCAGAAAAATGCACAAGCCCTGAAGGTAGGCTGGAGACTGCGCTAACCCCCAACTACAACTTGGTGGTCCCCGGAGGGGCACTGCTTCGTGAGCCGTGGGAGACCAATGTAAATAAGCTCTCCCTCCCACCAGAGTGCAAAACTCTGGTTCTCCAGGCACATACCGTGGCACACACCAGTGACCAGTCCACAAATGTAAATATGCTCATGCAGTTTTTCACGCGAGCAGCGCGGTATGTAAAGGGCCCACTGTTTGAGAAACTGTTCAAGAAGGTGGTCCAGCGAGTGAACATGGGGTGGGGAGTGGAAATCCCCAGGCGCCTTACCCTCAATCTCCGCAGGTATGGCAAGTCTATCGCAAACTGGGTCACAAACACACTGCAGACGTTATTATCTGAAAGCTGCGTCCCCCCTGCCCTCAAGGTGTGGTTCAGGCGCACCATCTGCCTCGTGCCAGTGGCGCCGCGGAAAGTTCAAGATGTAGTCAGGAAAATGCGTGCCTCACCCTGCGCACGCTGGATTCCCACGCTCCTGGCCCTACCACAGGCCATGGTCCAGGTCCCGCATTGAGGTCTCCGGGTTACATGCCTCAACCAACGGCTAGATGCAGAGCAGATCATACAGCTCCAGAACACTATGCAGCTGCACCTGCATGATCAGCCCTGCGTCTGCTCCACACTGATGGCTATACACCCCCCTCTGCTGAATGCCACGGAGCACCTCGTGCTCCGGCACCATGATCAAGGAAGTCTGCTTGTCCCTAAACAATACACAGCGTTTTTCAGTGAGCATGCACACACCCCGACGCTACCTGTGCGGGAGGACCACCAGGCCATGATGCGAGACCTGAAGCGGAAGGTCCTGCTGGCCTTTGTCCTTGTGCCCCCCCATGCAACGGCAGCCCCTGCCCCCCGCTCCCCTGCGCCGAGCAAAGCCTGCCCCCTGCTCTCTCCACAACAAGTGCACCATGCCATCGCACGAATTGAAGACCATTGTGCACAGCACTCAGCGAAGATAGCGGGCACTGCCCCATGGCTGATGCCTGGATTCATAGGCACAGTCAGAAGTATGATGCGTACCACAGGGCTTGTAGGTGACACATGGGACAAGAGGCCCCACAAGCTGTATGCCTGCTGTGGCCTACTAAGTGAGTCTCACACCCTTGTGCACATTAATCTGTGGAAAAAATGTGTCATCTGGGGGTGGGCATCCAATGAGATCCAGGCGCACCGGTGGGTCCTGCTATATATGCTCAGCTCACCGCGCGACCAAAACATAGTCCACAGAGCTGCACGACACTGTGTGGTGAAAAAGCTGTTCCTTGACCCTACAAGAGCTACACATTGGGTGCTCAGCAATCTGACTTCTGATGCAACATCCCTCGGGATCAGGGCCCCAACGGCGTTCGAGAAATTAAAATGGAAGTCCCAGGACCTTCTAAGTGAAATGAAGGCCAGAGTGATTCTCACGTTCGCTGGACATCCGCTAGCCAGATGGGGCAGACTAATGGGCCGTGCCATGGGCGTCATGGTTCGTGAGGTGGGCAGGTGCACGCACACACTGGCCATGCCCACAATGCGAGGTACGAGAGATATGCTCGCCAGCCTGGTGCGGCAAACCCCCCGCTGGGAGCGATCCAGTCACAGTGAAGTTGACATGAAGGACCGGTACTGGTTGATCCAACGCACACAGGTGAAGCAAGCGTTTGAGTGGTGCCTCTCTCGCCTAAGGAATGCAAGGCATGGTCATGGGATTTTTGAGTTTGCGCTGTCTGGTCTACACAAAAATCTAGACCGCCTTGGCCATGCAGCAATTGATTCCTTTGACATTGTTGATGAGAATGATATGCGGTCCTTCCTTCACTGGGACCTTGACTACAACACCCGCCTGGTGCTAGGCCCCCTCTTTCTTAAGCAATCGGAAATAGGTGTTGCAATAGGTTGCTTCCTATCCAGCTGGGAAGCAGAGATGTGGAGCATGTGGAAAGAGTCTCGCAGCCTCCGACAGGACAGAAAGGGAACAGAAACCAGGTGGCATGCCAGCTACACCCACCTCGTGGAGCAGGAGGCCCAAGCGCTTAGGCGTCACAAGTTGCCCGCCCTCTAGGACCCCATATACGCACGATGTGAGAATATTCTACATTTCTAGTCTGAGTATGCTATTTGACATATGTGAGCAATGTTGGTACCAGCGTTGTGTGACATCCATTGAAATAGGTGGTGATGTGTTAGCCTTAGGTATCCGCGTCATCTAGTGTATCATGTTTGAGGTTTTTTTGAAGCTGGCCGAAATGGAGGCCAGCTTTTGGGCTCCATTGGAAACATCCATGTGTATATACACCTTTCTGACGCTTCTGGCCGAAATGTCGGCCAGCTTTTTGGTTTCGTGCTGAATAAGGATACTTACTTTCATTTTTCTTACGGCTGGCTGAAATTTCTCCCAGCTCACTGGTCTAATCACCATTCATACACTCATACTCGGCTTTTTTTTGCCTCTGTGGCCGAAATTTTGGCCAGCATTTCCTCTTTCTGCGCATATCAGCAATTGTTTTCCCATCCAACACATTCTTCTTGGTTCCACGGTTACCACAAAACCCACCTATACACCACAAGTAAAAGAACAGTAAAGATAAGGTTCATTGAACAGTAAATAAAACCACCCCCAAAGGATATACATGTATTTCCTATTTTTATGAACCTGGCTGAAATTTCGGCCAGCTTCTCCAAGAACCTCAAAACACATGGTCTTATTCACTGGACACGCCCAAGCTGGCCGAAATTTCGGCCAGGTCCTTCAAAACTTGAAATAACGTCACAGAAATTGATACCTTTGACGTTTTTTGGAAGTTGGCCGAAATTGAGGCCAGCTTTTCCATTGGTTCCATTGGAAACATGCATGTGTATATCCACTTTTTAATGCTTCTGGCCGAAATTTCGGCCAGCTTTTTGGTTTAATGTTGAATGACTAAACTCATTTTCATTGTTTTAAGGGCTGGCCGAAATTTCTCCCGGCTCTCTGGTCTAATCACCTTTCATACGCTCATATTCGGCTTTTTTGCCAGTGTGTGCCAAAAACATCAGAAGTATTTGCTTGTCATTGAGTGTGGTACATTGTACACCATCTTCAAATGCTAGTGCACCTGTGCTCTTTGCACATGTCTACCGTCATAGGTATCCATTTCGGTGACGTTATTTCAACTTTTGAAGGACCTGGCCGAAATGTCGGCCAGCTTGGGCGTGTCCGGTGAACAAGACCATGTGTTTTGATGTTCTTGGAAAAGCTGGCCGAAATTTCGGCCAGATTAATAAAAATAGGAAATACACATATATGCTTTGGGGTCAGTTTTGTTTGTCGTTCAATGAACCGTATCTTTGCTGTTCTTTTACTTGTGGTTTATAGGTGGGTTTTGTGGAAACCGTGGAACCAAGAAGAATGTGTTGGATGGGAAAACAATTACTGATATGCGCAGAAAGAGGAAATGCTGGCCGAAATTTCGGCCGGCCCCCAAAAAAAGTTGAATATGAGTGTATGAATGGTGATTAGACCAAAGAGCTGGGAGAAATTTCGCCTAGCCCTTGAAAAAATGAAAATGAGTATTTTCATTCAACATTAAACCAAAAAGCTCGCCGAAATTTCGGCCAGAAGCGTTAAAAGGTGTTTATACACATGCATGTTTCCAATGGAACCAATGGAAAAGCTGGCCTCAATTTCGGCCAGCTTCCAAAAAACCTCAAAGGTATCCAGGTTTGTGACGTTATTTCAATTTTTGAAGGACCTAGCCGAAATTTCGGCCAGCTTGGGCCTGTCTGGTGAATAACACCATGTGTTTTGATGTTTTTGGACCCGACTGGCAAAAAAGCCGAATATGAGCGTATGAAAGGTGATTAGACCAGACAGCTGGGAGAAATTTCGGCCAGCCCTTAAAACAATGAAAATGAGTGTAGTCATTCAACATTAAACCAAAAAGCTGGCCGAAATTTCGGCCAGAAGCGTTAAAAGGTGTATATACACATGCATGTTTCCAATGGAACCAATGGAAAAGCTGGCCTCCATTTCGGCCAGCTTCCAAAAAACCTCAAAGGTATCCATTTATGTAACGTCATTTCAAGTTTTGAAGGACCTGGCCGAAATTTCGGCCAGCTTGGGCCTGTCTGGTGAATAACACCATGTGTTCTGATGTTTTTGGCTCAGACTGGCCGAAATTTCGGCCAGGTTCTTAAAAACAGGAAATACAATTATATACTTCGGGGGTAGTTTTGTTTGTTGTTCAATGACCCATATTTTTGCTGCTCTTTTACTTGTGGTGTATAGGTGGGTTTTGTGGTAACCTTGGAACCAAGGGGTAAAAGTAATAATAGATAGACCCCCCCCCCCCTACTAAAGGAATGCAATGGTCTAAATGTAAAATACCACCATATTTTTGTGTGATTTGGTAACTTTATTTCGAAAATTTGTGTGTAGCTAGAAATAGAAATAACGGCATATATTTCACATACATACCTTCATTTTGCCTATTGCCACCGGGGGGGGGGATAGATACCCCCAAAATAACACCCCTTTTCACATACTTTTCTCCTCACTACAACATGGACTTCCGTGGGCCATAGCGCCAGGTGGGGGGCGGGCAACTTGTGACGCCTAAGAAGCGACACAACACCCCCCCCCAACCCCGGCCCCTTCCCCAGCCCCCCTCCCCCCCCCCCCCTCATGCCTGCAGTATGCTTGTCCTTTGTTGCACCGGCACCCTATGTCCGCCAAGCGCGTGCCCCGCAGGCGGTCGACCTCGTGCAGATGCGCAGGCGTCGGCAGGCAGCGTTCCTGACGCCTGCCACAGTCGCCGCGGAGGGCACGGCACCGTGGTGGCACCCCCTTGACACAATCTGGGGTTTCTTTGACGTGGATGACCTGGTCATCTCTGTGCTCCCCCCCCTGCCCTTCAAAGGTGACTGGGAAGGGAGAAATGGGGCGTTAATCCACACCACCCCCGGACACGAACTACAGATCGTGCGCACATTCCTACGCACTGTCCCCGTGCTCAGCCCCTTCCGAGGCGAGGCGCTGTCGGGCTCGCGTACCTGGTGTCACCCGGATCTACTGGGAAACACTCTGGCTGCGCATAGTGCCTCCCGCAGGAACAACTCCACCCCCCTTGTGTGCTGTTGACGAAATATAAAGATAACAATTATATCCTGTCTGTCTCCATCCTCCCAACCCTACTCCCCAAGGTGAAGCGAGCAGTCTTTGCCCTCCTGCAAGCTGTTTATGACATCCCCCTAAAATGGGAGCCAGCCCCGCCCATCACGGATGGGGGTTGCAAATCTCACCATCACCTCCACGGGCCCCCAGCTCTGGAGAAAAGGTGTAGTGCTCTCCTTGGACGACAAAGACACTGCGTGGGCCGCATGGCCTCCAGCCTATGCCCCCAATGCCCGCTGTGTGCTACAGGCCAGGTTAACCCCCTTGCTTAATGACTCACCGAACTATGCGATGCAGCACACAGATGTACTGCAGAACTTGAGGTCCCTTGCATGGGGCCTGGGGAGCGGGGAGTACCCCAAGCAGTGGTGGCATACCCCCGTGGCAAACTTCCTACGTGGCCAAGACCTACTCGGGGTGGTCACAGCAGCGCGGTTTGTTGAGTGGGTGGCCCAAGGCCGGGCAGCAAATGCCCGAAAGGCCTGTGCTGGCTGCCGCCACGGCCCTCCTGGGTGCGGCAATTGCCACAGCTGTGCAGACACCCCACACAAATGCCAAAAATGCATCCCACAGCTCTATGAAAGGGAGGGAGGGAGAGGGGCCTGTGCGTGTGACGGGCGCCTGCCCCCAGGCATATATATAAGTGCATGTATACAGGCAGTACTATACACTGAGTTGGTGTCGTGACACTGGGCGCCAGACGCCACGGCAATTGGTGTTAGGGAGCTTGCTTAGTCCCAGGGTCATGTGCATGGCAAGGGCCTGCCTGAATCGCCCCACACGTGAGTGCATCACTCGAGCCAGGGACATGTGCATGGCCCGGGCTTGCTTGAATCGCCCCACACGTGAGTGCATCACAGGAGCCAGGACAGGGGCCGGCTACTCTTTGGTCACGGCAGCAGGGCACAACACAGCGGCACCATGCACAACAACACAGCAACATACACACAGCACAAGCTGCACTGCCACTTAGTGCACATGGCACACAAGCCATGTGCACACACACACCCACACACACCACACACCACGCCACACCACAAACACACGCCACATGCCTCGAGACCACACCGAATGCACATGGCAGGGTACGGTGCCACGACAGCCACGGTGCAGAGTCGAGGGTGCGTTAGTATTATTACGAGGAACACGGACAGGTACAGCTCCAGCAAGCTGTACAGCATGCTAAAAAGTCAGGGTGTTCAGGTACAGACGGCAAAGCATACACGGTGATCAAAGGACGGCCATGTGTACGCCCGTTGTAAGAACATATACGCCAGTGCCCTGTACTGTTTGCACAGTCTCTTGAATGTTCAATTGAAAACGGTGCTCTTGGTGCTTTGTCCCGTATAGCTATTGGTGCTTGGCACATTGCACTTTTTTTGCTGAGAAGTGGAGTAATATTTTTTAGTTTTCCTCTATGTCCACAGAATATAGGCATGGGCGTGACAAGAAGAGGCTGAAAAATGTTTCAAGGGTTGGTCCTTGGTGAGGCCAAGTATGTCCCTCCGCCACACGCACCATTGCATGTCCATGAACGCCCGGGAGCAAGAGCTTTTGGGACTGGAGGCAGCCAAGGCCTCAGACAGTGAGCAGTTTTTGTGAAGAAAGACCAAAAATGCTTTGTGCCAAGTTTTTTGTCTTGTTTGTCCTAGTGAGGGATGCGGGAGGGGTGCACGATGACTACCCGCGATAACTGCGCGATAATTGAGTTGTCGCGGGATAACTAGTGCCCCACCATACCCTCATGATTAGTGTGCAAAAGGTAAGGATCCGACCTGGTAAGGGGAACGTGAAGTCGGATGGTTGGTTTCCCCAACCCCTTACCCACAACACTCCAACAACTCACCGGGTCTGCACTAACGACCCTGAAACCAAGCTCCCCATGCACTCCCTTTGCCCCACAAGGGAGCGGGACCGTGAGTGGTATGGGATTACCACTCCCAACATTGTTCCGGGGCAGGGTGTAATTCCTTTTCTTGGACCTTTTGGGGCAACCCCCCTTTATTGGGGAAGCCAAGGAAGTGGTTGCCGCAGAGCCCATGGGGGCCTTTAACAGGGATCCAAATGATCTTGTGCTCACTGCCGGGGACCGGTTGGTGGTGAACTTCTTGCTCGAGCACGATTTTTTGAATGATGTGCAGCTCAACAGTCTCTTGGATGATCTTGAGAGGGTGCCTCTCTCAGAGAAGGCACCCATTTTCAATGAGAACCCTCCCATTGTGGGCAGGCCCCAAGATTGAGGGACCCGCCGCACCGTCTACGGCAACCATGGAGGCCGCATCCACCACAAGCACAACCCCCACAAGCTCCACCATCTGCCGGTCCTCAAAAGGATCGCAGATGATGTGCTTGAGACTCCGAAGAAGAGTGTGGTGGGGGGGGTCGGCTAGAGCTGCACCATTCTTGACATGGCAGAAATTTTGTGCTATGACCACACCACACAGCACCTCCATCGCGATGCCCCCCTTTACACTGTGCCCGACCGCACATTGATTGTTAATTGTTTGATTATGCTTGCGCATAATCATAAGGCCGAGGAGGGGTTGCATTTTGCTTTTGTGCCCTCCAGTAGTTTGGGGTTCCTTGACCCTTGGGGGGAGAGGGTTGTGCCATTCAAGAGGGGCACCGCCTTTTTTTTTAATGCCCTTGATGTTCACCGGGGGTCGGGCATTCCAAAGGCCTCGCCCACTGGTGTGTCCCATCCTCGCCTCATGGCACTTTTTGCAATGGAGCTAACCCAAGGCCCCAATCTTCGGTCCCCCAACGTGCATGTAACCCAGTCCATTAAGCGAGCCCAGGCTGGGGGCGCCTGGTGGCCGGGTGCCATGTGAGGGGGCGGCTAATAGGTGTAAGGGGAGGGTTTTGGCCAAGTGCCACGGCTGCGATCGGGCGGATTTGTGCGCCACGCACAAAGATGCTCTTTGTGTTCCATGCCAGCAGGGGGAGGAGCCGGAGGGGGGGGGGGAGGAGGATGGGGGGGAGGACCCCAATGGGGTCAGCATTGAGCAATGTGCTCAATGCTTGCTCCCGGTGGGAACAACCACAGGGCATTTTTTGTTGACGGGGTGGTGGGGTGGGAGGGAGGTGGTTGCCCCCCTCACCACTGAGGAGGTTGGCGGGCTGCATGCCAACCCAATCAGTGCCCCTAGGCCAAGGTGTGCCGCGGGGAGGCGGCGCCGTGGCCCACCTTACAAGGGCATGTTGGGACTAAGATGCCAGCGGGCACCATTTTGGTAGTGAGGAACGGAATGTATGGAGGAGTGGCAAGGGTCCCCCCTGAGCTCAAGGGGGTGGCCCAGGTGTTGCAGTGGAGGCAAGTTCAGCAGCATGCGGCCGTCACGGACTTCCTCTTGCTGCGGAGGGTGAACCTGTGGGGTGCGTTGCCAGAAGGTGTGCGCAGAACCCCCCCCCCCCCCGCCTTTTGGGGACCACTAGAACCACGATGTGCACGCGTTTACAATGCCTAAGAGTCACTGTCGGCGTTCCTATATGTGTCCTAAGTCCAAAGCAAGCCTAGGTGGTGAAGGCCGACACGCTATGTTGAATTTACAAAAATCACCAAAAGCGCACAAAGGTGGGTTCCAGCAAGGGTTCCAGCGCAGAAAGGGGGGTTCCACTACAGGTTCGAGCAGGGGTTCCATCGCAGAAAGGGGTTCCAGCAAGGGGTTCCAGCAGGGGTTCCAGCACCTTTGTTTCACCTTTGTTCCCTTGCATTTCAGCCCAGATGCCCTTGTTGGCCCCCTTGGTCGACTGTGCCAAGGCTGACCGGGCTGCCGTGGGCACTCGGGGCTATGCTAGCCCCGATGGGTTGGGCTGCACGGACCTCGCCGCCCACGCCGACACCAAGGTGGCGATCCCCTCGGGCACCACCATTGCCCGCATCCGCCTCACCCGCCCCCTCCTCGGCGCCGACAAGACGCCTTTCCCCCCCTTATGATTGGCTGCACGTGCTCCTGGAGGACAACACCGATGTGCCGATCCTGCAGGTCCGGCTGCCTGCCGACGACGAGGATGATGTCATCCAAGCTTGCACCGGGTGGGCGAACCCCACGGTCAACAAGATGCAACGGCTTCATGTGGGGACGGAGGGCACCACGCTCCTCTTCGCCGCCCACAAGCCCACCACCAAGAAGGCCGGGAAGGACAAGTACCCCTTCAAGCACCCCCACCTCGACACCCTCCGCTACGTGGTGGACAGCAAGCCCGCCATGAGCCTGCCCAACTACTCCCTCACCAGCCACTCCCCCTGTCGTTGGAAGCCCGAGCTCGTTGGGTTGACTACGCCGGTGCTGATGGTCGTGAGCGCCCGAAGGAGTACTGGTGCCCTTGCCAACAGGCTTGAACCTGCAGTGTGGTGGGGCTAAAGCTTTAGGCAAAACAGGCCTCGGGGGGGGGGGTGCTGGAAGGTCGCTGGAAGGGTTGCTGGAAGGGGTTATAGCGCTGGGAGGGTTTGCTGGAAGGGTGCCAGAAAGGTGCTGGAAGGGGTTCCAGCGCTGGTAGCTGGAAGGGTCCGCTGGAAGGGTCCGCTGGAAGGAGTTTCAGCGCTGGAAGGGGGGTTTTAGCAGGGTTTCGGCCAGGGGTTCCAGCACAGAGAGGGGTTCCAGCAGGGGTTCCAGTAGGGGTTCCAGCAGGTATCATATCACCCGCTTTACCTGCATTCCCTCCTCTTTCAGGCTATAATGGATGTCTGGCCGTAACTGGTACAGCGGGACGAGTCGGTGGCCGAGCCGCAGGCGCGAGGGGGCAATACAGCATTTGTGGTGGACAGCGTGTCGGTCGCGTGGCAGGCCTGCGAGGTGGTAACTTGGCCAACGAGTGTAGTAGCGAAGCCGGGGCCCGTGGCCGAGCTCATGTTCCAGTCTGGTGGAACGCCGTGGTACAAGGTTCTCGAACTCAATGTGGCGACGGGGAGCGGCATGAAGGTGGTGTTTACGTTTCCGGTCCGAGTGAAGGGTCTGCAAGGCACGAAGCCAGCCGTGTACATGTTTGGCGTTGGAAAAGGGCTGCACCAATCTTGGTCGCACCAGATGTACCATGAGGAGGATGGGCGAGACGTGTGGTATGGTCTGCGGGGGATGCAAGGCGTTGGAGGAGATGTGGTTCCGGAGTCCGTCATGAAGGTGTTCGTTGCATGGGTGAACGAGCGCAAGTTGAGTTTTGTTGGTGGCCGAGGGCACACAAGGGGCGCTGCAATTGAGGTGGAAGGACACGACGATGATGCGGAGGACAAGGAGCAGCCTCAGGACAAAGACAAAGACAAAGGCGAGGACGAAGCCAAGGACGAGCCAAAGGAGAAACGCAAGGACAAAGGCCAGCGCAAGGACAAGGACAAGGACAAGGACAAGGACAAGGACAAGGGCAAGGACAAGACAACCCGGGCATCTCAGTCATTGCAGTCGCAGTCCTAGCATCCCGAGCAGTCAGAGCAAACGGTTGACGCTTTGGCTATGGCTGACGAGGTGGTACAGCGGTGCAGCGACTCCTTGATGCAGCAGATGAGTGTGACCCTGAGAGATTGCGTCCCTTCGGCATTGGCAAAGGCGATGTCTGAGGCCTTCAAGAGCAAGGTAGAGACACTGATTGGCCGGCTGACCAGAAAAGTTGAGACGGAGCGCACGGGACGGGCGGACGCCCAGTTGGACAACGAGCGGAAACGGGTCGGGGCGCTGGAGCTGGAGAATAAGTATTCATGTGTTGCACCCCATGGTACCACCCCCTTCAGTCCAAAATGAAACAGGCTACAATAGTATATGAAAACTTTGAATGAATGCATGCATATAGGGCGTAAATCTTGGTGACGTCCCCAAGGGGTGGGCTATGTTAAGCCTCCCACTCGTGACACAACCTTAGGCACATTGTGCACATCGCAACTAAAGTCCTACGCGAGGTAACGCGCAACCTAGGGGCTAAAACCAAAAAAGGTTTCCGTTCAAGGTGGCGCATTACCGTTAGCACCATCGCAGCGCACCACGTACATGCACATGCACATGCAGGTGTTATCGCAGGTCCCAACAGGTGGGCTCTCTAGGTCCCAAGAGGTCTCCTCTCCAGGTCCCAACAGGTGTGCTCTCTAGGTCCCAACAGGTATGCTCTCCAAGTCCCGAAAGGGCTCCCCTCCGGTCCGAACCGGTCTCATCACCAGGTCCCAACACGTGCCGACAGGTCTCATCACCAGGTCCCAAAAGGTCTCATCTCTAGTGCCTACGCCTTCTTGTATTTGCGCGCCATCACCGCCATTAGCTGCTCTGACAGTTGCATTGCTTCAGCGGTCTTGGTGTTGCTCTCCACAAGCTGCTTCTTCATTCTCTCACTGTACGACATTGCAAATCGTTGACCCTAACGCTGCACTGTACCCTTCGTGAACGGGGGATAAGTGGCCGTTTGAATAAATGTGTGATTTTCACGTGAATCGACCCAAATTTTGAGGCTTTCGGGGGAAAACGCCATATTTTTGGTTCCTTCTGAGGGATTTGAGGGGGTAAAATTCTTCCCCCAGCTTCATTACGCATCATCCAATGAAGGTCCCGCCCCAAAAGCATCCACCATGCCCAAACCGCGCCAAAAACGAGATGTGCTGAAACCCGGCAAGCCTTTAGCTACTCATAGGCGTGTATTCACGTGAATTCACACGAAGTTTGCACGAATTTTGTACGAGTTTTGTGCGAATTTCACGTGACCTCACGTGATTTTACACAAATGCTACCGGTTTGCACCCCCTGAATTATCCTAACCCCCCTAGTAGGCTCTCCAATGCACCCCAGCATGCACCCCGGTCACAGGCAACAATGATCTGGGTTCGTGTGGTGATCTCATGTACGTTTCTTGCGACACTGGAACCGCCGTTGTAGAGTCTGAAGGTGCTGCATGTCGGGTAGAAGCCGTCTTCTTGGACGCTTCTATACTTTTGTACACTTACGGGCCCTTGCCCATGTTGAGCCCTTTTGGTCGCATTCCACCCATGCAACCAAAGGCTATCATCAATGGTGTGGTTGTCCACAACCACTTGCACCCCTAGTCTCCCCCGGAGGACGCTTAGGCCCCCGTTGTTACGCAACATGCGCTTCAGCCTCCGGTGACTTCTCACCATGGCAAAGCAGGACAACTTTGACAAGATTCTCCACTTCTTTGCAAATCAATACATGTGGTCGATCCAAAGATGCGTCCACAGAAGTTTGCCCCACTGGAGCTCATTGTGGGCGGTGCCCATGGCTATGC
The DNA here is from genome assembly GCA_964036045.1 of Eutreptiella sp. 'Long Island Sound 2002'. Taxonomy (NCBI): domain Eukaryota; phylum Euglenozoa; class Euglenophyceae; order Eutreptiales; family Eutreptiaceae; genus Eutreptiella; species Eutreptiella sp. 'Long Island Sound 2002'. Next base: position 61,357,097 of record OZ038384.1, on the reverse strand, counting down.
TATGGTTCCGGAGGCGCCCCAAGTCGGCCCCGGAGAACCATGCGGAACGCCAAGCGTATACACACATGCTTGCAAAATTCTCCCACCACGTTTTGTACACCGACTCCCAACTTTTTCCTGCTACTTGATGCTCCCTCACACTAGGCTGCTGTAGGCAAGCGTGTATTATCTTCTCCCATCCCCTGGTCCGCATGAAATGGATGGCAGCAGCACACTCCATCCTCACCTTCCCCTTGTTGTTCGCCTTGTCATTGTTTAATGAGGCACGGGTGCAGGTTCCTGCTGCAAGCCATGCCTCATCTGGAACCAGCATGGTGCGTGCCACAGTGGCCAGTGCCTTCCCTGTCAATTGTACAACTAGCTCCCGTGTCCCGTTGATGCCACAAAAACAGGACACGGAGGACCCCATGGAGGCCATAATAAGGCACTCGCCTATCTCTCGTAATGGTCCTATATATAGCACCTATGGCAACAGTCCCTTCCCAGTTGCCGTCTATCGCACTTGCTAAGCCAAAGGTAGCAAGGCAAAGAGCACGGTTACGCATGCAGACCCAACACACGGTGGGACCGGGGGATTCTGCCTTCCAGTTTTGGCAGCCCGCCATGAGCACATGTGCTTTCCCATCTGCACACAGAAAAAAAAGGGACTGCCTATCGTTCCCTCCCGCATCCTTAAAACTTACGGTCGCAGCCTTGCGCAACTCGTCATCAAAATCGATTTCATGGGAGGCGGCGTAGAGGGTCTCCCACTTTTCACCTGCCCCCCAGTAGCCACCAACTAGATAGTTGGTTGGGGCTGGCGCTTCCACCAAGCGTGCAATGGACGTACGAGGTTTCATGCCTCGATGTACCATCCACCGCGATAAGCAACCAATGCAGCCGTCGGTCCCTGGGCTGCATGATGTCCGAGGGTGGGGGTGGTCGACACTTGTATAGGTGGCCGATGCGGTCGGGTAGGTAGCAGGCCGCACCATTGATGGCCGTGTCGTCTCTCGTATAGGCAGTGAACGCCCGGGACTCCGGTAACGCTAGCAGCCGAAGCATGCCGTACACCTGGTCCCATACGACACCGTACGTCAGGGTCCCCACTAGGCACCTCGACCCTGTCCTAGAGAGGTGCAACGACCGGATCCGCCAGACGTCCATAATCAACCTCTCCTCCATGGTGGGCTCAAGCGGGACGGCCACTACAGCTCTTGTTTATGGGGTAAGCACTATTTGTCCGGTGTCGGGCACGAACTTGATGCCGTAGGGTGCTGCAAGCTCCTTGGTAACAACTTGCTGGAGCGTTTGTAGGCGCCTCCGTTGTGTACGATCCGCTAACAAATGGAATGGCTCCTTGGGCCGCGGCATGGTGTTAGGTACAAAACCTGTGGATTGGGGTAGGCATTTATCACAGGTCTCTACCATCCCCCTGCCCCAGGTGACCCAATTTCGTGAGAATCTAGTGAAATTCGTACGAAATTCGTGCGAATTTCGTACGAACTTTGTGCGAATTTCACGTGAATGAATGGGTGTGAATATTGAGGCATCGTGCCATTCGTACAAAATTCGTACGAAATTCGTACGAATTTCGTAATAAATTTCACGTGAATCTGTGAGAATTTTTTCCGAAGAAACCATTTGACTCATCCTTTTGCCCTCGTTGGCCCTCACAAACCAAGCACACGATGAAGCTCAAGGGTTACCACACACCCGGTTCAATGGTCATCATTCCGCTTGACACACAGTCAGCAGTGTAACAGATCAATGGGCACAGGATACCCCAACTAAAATACAAACAGTGCTAAAGAAAATTCGGCAAAGTGGGGGCGGGGGGGACCCACATGTCGGTCAAACTGCCCATGCCCGGGGGGGGGGGGGGGAGTTTGTACATATATTCATATATAAAATGTACAAATAACATCCGTGCAGGTTAGAAGGGAAAGGTGGTCCGGAAGTTAAAGGGTAAGCTATGCCCCCCCCCCCCCCTGGAGCAGAGCTCCGGCTAGCGGAGCCCCGGGAGCTCTGCTCCACCGCCGCCTCAGCGAAGGAGGGGTCCATTGCCGCTGAAGTGAGGCGTCGGGTGGGGTACTGCCGGCACACATCCTGGAGTGCGGCACTCACCCTGGGGGCGTCGGGCGCCACGGTGTCCACATCGGCCTGCTGACAAGTGGCCATCATGGCCTTCCGCCGGCTGGTGGACACGGCCGACATCTGGCCGGCGCATGCCTCGGCCTACGCATGCCAGGCCTGCGCGCCGTCCAGAAGGTAACGGACACCGGCGGCATTGCCCCCCCCCCCCCCCTCTCACCCGGGGGCCCTCGGCATCCTCAGCCCCCTCCCCTGTCTGTGCGCGGTGGCTTTGCCGGTGCCCCCGCGGCCTTGCGCGCCGTCCCCAAGTCGCGCTCCACGGTTTTCACCCTGGTGACCAGGCGGTCCCGCTCCTTGGTGACGTCCGCCAACCGCGACTTGGCGGCCCGCCTATCCTCATTGGCCCCGGACAGCCGGGCCTCGAGGTCGCGGTTGGCGGCCTCCGCACTGATCGCGTGCGCCTCCGACGCCCCCGCCTGCTGCAGCAGCAGCTGCTCCTCCACCCACTCGTGCACCGACCCTCTCTGCCCCCGCCTGCCGCCGGCTCTGCCGGCTCCGCCCGCTCCGCCGGGGTGGCTCTACACGGGGCTTTTGGGGGGGGGGGGGGGGTCGGCGTCCCCTTGGGGGGGGCGGCCTTTCCGCTTCCAGACCGAGGGCCTTGTGGGGGTCGCCGTCCTCCCCCTCGACGTCAATGACGTCAACCCCTCCCGCCTTCCGCTGCCTCCCCACATGGACGCGCATGGTAAGCCATGCCACGTCCACCCACTCCCGCCTGCGCTTCTCCCACCCCGTGACCACATTCGGCCCAAAGACCCCAGAGCTGGTCACCGTCCCCTCCTCCCCAATCCGCGCAACCCCTGTCTGCATCCGCCAATGCCCGCTCACAAGCCTGTAGGCAAACATGCCCACCAGCTCCTACACCTCGGGCAGGTTGGAACCCCCCATGACCACAATGGGGCAGGGGAAGGAGATGCGGAGGCTGCCCTGCACCCCCCGGGATTCCAAGACCATGTACCACACGGCAAAGAGATGCCGCTGCCGCCCGTCGGGCCCGGGCGGCACCTTCTTCGTCCAGGCCGGATCCGGCTGCCTGGAGGCGTGGGTGACCGGGTCCAGGGGGGGGTCGAGGTGGGCGGTGCCCAATTCCTCGCGGCACGGCATGGGGACGACCACCTCCCGCGCGGCATGCCCCGCACCGGAGCTCGCCTCGCTGTGGCCCCCTGCAGAGCGTCCAGAGCACCACGAGCCCTCACTGCGCTCACTGCCGGCCTCGCTCGGGGTCCGTCCACCACCGGTGCCTCCAAGCGGCTCGCTCGGCTGCTCGCGCTCCTGCACACGGGGCCGGGGCTTGAATCGGCGCCGGGTGTGGTGCTGAATGTCCGGCGACCACGCGCGGAACGGGACCTACATACAGGGAGAAGTGTGCAAGGCACCAATAGATAATGGGGGAGCAAAGATGGAAAAATGCGACAACCAAACGAACAAATTGGACGAAATTCACAGAAATTCATGCGAACTTCGTACCAATTTCGTACGATTTTCACAATGCCTCAATATTCAGACACATTCATTCACGTGAAATACACGTGAAATTCGTACGAAATTGGTGCGAATTTCACGTGAATTTCGTCCAATTGGCCAATAAAGGAAGCAAACACACAAGCAAGCACACCTTGCAATCACATGGCCATGTGATTGACCATGCCCCAGGCTTCGCGCATCTGGGCGACCACCACGCTGGGGCAGTGTTGACTAGATGCCAAAGCGTGGTCGGCCGCACCGGGGGAGCAACGCCCGACATGGCGAAGTGGATCTGCGAATCCGCATCGACGTTGTCCCCCTTGCAAATCTCGGCTTTTTGCACGCTCCCCACGAAGAAGAGGGTGCTATGCTCGGCGATCTCCATGACGACGAGATCCGAGCTCGGGGCCGAGCGGACCAGGAAGGCGGGGTGGAAGGGGCAGGTGGGGGGGCCGGCCGGGACCGCCTCGGGGGCGTCGGCGAAGAAGGCCTGGGCACCACACCCCTCCCACAACCCCACCCTCCCAAGCGCCCCTTTCCCCACCCACAACACCTGGTAGACGCCGAGCGTCTATTTTTTTCGACTGACCCACAGGTTGCTTTACCTGCGATGTCCGGGCTGGCCCAGTAATTGCTCTGGAAAGACTGGCCATAAGATCTGGTTGTGTCACACTTGGGCATGCTGTTCTGGTTTGAACCGACACGACACCCCCTGCTGTACAGGCCAAATGAGCGCCTCAGCACAATGTACACCTGGCGATCCGGTGCTCCTACCTGCGGAATCCAAGTAGTTGGCCTACAACTCGCTCATCGACCAGTCCCAGTTCCTCGTGCAGGACACGTTATATTTGCCCTTGGTACACGCTAGAATACCCAATCTCGTTCTACCCTAGAACAGGCTAGAGAGGCTAGAACGAAAAAAAGAGGGGGATACCCCGCCCCGCAGGGGGGGGGGGGGGGATGGGCTGTCCAACCTGGACCCCGCTATCCATACTCGGGGGCCCATAATTTTTTTTCACAATTTCGCTGTTTTCACCTGATGTTGGAGTCCAAAAACTTTTCGTTCTAGCGGTGTTCTAGCGACGTTCTAGCGAGCGTTCTAGAACGCCGCTAGAACGCCGCTAGAACCGTTCGCTAGAACTCCGCTAGAACAATGTATATGAATGCTCCGCCACTCCTCAAAGAGAAGCTGCCCCGGCTACCATGGCCAGCCGTGGCCAATCACAGGGTCCCGATGCTAGACCCGACTCACGGAGCGCCGGGTCCCCCCCCCCCTACCCCCGGTTAGCCCGGTTAGCCCCCCACCACACCCCATAGGTCACTTGGAAGGTCACTTGGCGGGCCGGCGCCGGGTCACGTGGTGGTGGGTTAGCCCGATTAGCCCGGTTAGCCCGATTAGCCCCCCTGCCCCCCCAGGCCCCCAGTTGCGAGTCGCGACACGCAGGTTACCCCTCTCGCATGGTGGGGGGTTGCTGGGGCTCATCCTTGCTCCCGGCACCACCCTTCTCACCCCCACCCCCCGCGTCCCCTTCCTTCTCACCCCCCTTGTCACCCCCCGCCTCACCCTCCTTGTCACCCCCCACCCCCTTGTCACCACCCTCGTCCCCCTCGTCGTCCCCGTCATCCCCGTCGTCCCCGTTGTCCCCGGCCTCCAAGGCCTCCCGGAGGTGGGCCTCTGCCTCCTCCCGGGTGAGGAAGAGGAGGTCCCCCGCCACCCGGAAGGTGCCCCCATCTTTCTCCCGCTTCCTCTTCTTCCCCTTCTTCCCCTTCTTCCCCCCCTCCCCCTCCCCATCGGACCCCTGCGACACCACCCACCACTCCCCCGGGTCCAACTCCTCATCCCAATCCCCCAACACCGTCACTTGGCTGACGGTCCCCCAATTGCCCCCCTCCGCCCAAGGGACATACCGGATGTCCCCCACACCCGGCACATTCCCATAGGGGTCCCGGCCCCTTTCTTGCATAGGGGGGGGCTGGAGTTTGGGTGGGGGGGGGTGGCTTTGCCCTTGCCCTTGGCCTGCGGCTTGGCCTTTGGCTTGGGCTTGGGGGGGGGCGCCTCTTCTTCGTCGCTATTCTCGAAGTGGCGGGGTTTTTTCCCGGGGGCCTTGGGGGGGTTTGGGGGCCTTGGGGGGGGGGTATCTTCTGGCGCTACTGGTGCTGCTGCTGCTGCTGCTGCTGCTGCTGCTGTCATCCCCCCCCCGGTCCTGTAACCTGGCCCAGCCCTTGCGCTGCGGGTCCATGCCCCCCGCGATCCTGCCCGCTTCCCACCTACCCAAACCCTCCAGCACCGAGAGGGCCAAATTGGGGTTCGTCCCCAACATATGGCTCAACTCGGTGACCCCCACGAGGCGCGTCCGCCCTCCCCCATGGCGCCACTCCACGCGCACCCCGCTGGGGTCGCCTCCACACGTCTGCACGCTGACAACCTGAAGAGACAAACAAAATGCAGGTGCGTTCTAGCGGCGTTCTAGGCAACTGTTCTAGCAGCGTTCTAGCGACGCTCTAGCGGCGGCGGTACGGCGGTGGCTAGATCAGCGCTAGAACGGTTCGCTAGATCAACGCTAGAACGCAATTGACATACCGTGCCTTGGCGGTCCAGGGCGGGGGAGATGGCCCCCAGTGCCTTGGCGAAGGAGTCCGCGGGCTTGGGGGGGGTGCGGCTGCGGGGGGCCGCCAGCGGGGGCTGCGGCGGGCTTGGGCTTGGGCTTGGGCCGGTGGCGATGCCGTGCACCACCCCGGCATACACCCCCCGGTTCGCCGCCTCAGGGCTGAAACCCCCGAAGTTCAGCAGCGCCGATCAGGTCGGCGTCCACACCCAGGCCTTCCCCACCAACTCAACCCCCCCCAAGCCCAGTCCCTGCCAGCAGTGCGCCACGATTCGCCAATGGGTGCCCCCCCCCCCTTTTTCCGCTCGGGGATGAAGATGTTGGTTTGCGCCAACTCAAACATCTTCTCCCCCCTTTCGGGGGCTGCCCCCACCTCCCCCTATCGCTTGTTCCCCTGCCCCGGCAACTCACGTTGCCACCCCCACGACCCCTCGATCACCCCCAGGCGCAGGGGCTTGTCCAGGTGGACAACCCCCCCCCCCGTCCACCCATACCCACCGCCCCGCCCCCAACAGCCGGTGGTGCACCCGCACCAACAAAAACCGGGGAGTCCATACCGGACTCTCCGGGGCGACGAGGAGGGGGGTGTCCATGGTTGGGGGGTGGGGGCGAGCCAGGACTACGGGGCCCCATGGCAGGTCCTGGAGGCCCCCCGCAGCCCTCGACCCCATCAACCCCCTGAGCCAGTCGCTCGTCCCCCCCCTCGCCGGCGCCGCCTCCACCACCTTGGTCTCCTCCTCCTCATCCTTCACGCTCGCCTCCTCCTCCATCTCGCCATGCACGTCAACCTCCACCACCTCGTCCACCTCCTCGTCCTTCACCCTTGCCACCACCGCCGCCAACTGCCTCTCGCACTGCCTCACCGCCCGCTCGAACCCCTCCACCGCCGCTGCCTTCTCCGCCACCTTCGCCTTCGCCTTGCGCAGGTTGGCCTCCGCCCACTCCACCCTTTCCTCCTCCGCTCCATCCTCCACGAGGCTCCGCAATTTTACCTCCCAGGCCGAGACTTTCGTCTCCGCCCGGGTCTTGGCCGCCTTGGAGGCGGCGCGGGAATCCAAGAACCCTTTGAGCTCTCCCCGCGCCGCCTCCACCTCTTCCGGTTCCTCCAACGCCGCCGCCCCCTTCCGGGCTACCAATGTGGGAGGGGGTGGCGACGGTGGACGATGGGCTTGGGGTTGGGGCTTGGGCTTGGGCTAAGGCTTGGCGAGGGGGGCTTTGGGGTGCGGGGCCTGCTCGGCCTTCGGCTCCTCCGCCGCACGCCTATTCGCCTCCAGGATTTGCGCAATCAGCGCCTGGGTCGCTGCGCTTTTTCTAGCACAAGAGCGTTCTAGCAGCGTTCTAGGCAGCTGTTCTAGCGGCGTTCTAGCGACAGTCTAGCGGCCAATCGTGCTGCCTAGATCAAGACTAGAACGATTCCCTAGATCACCGCTAGAACGCACAGCACGAAATATACCTGCCTGACCAGCTCGTCCAACTGCTCCCGCGTAGCCATCTTGGATTGCAAAAGTCTGGTTACGGGAAGCCTACATGTGGCCCTGGCCCCTCCTTACCTCCATGACATCCCTGCCGGAGCATGGCACTTGCGACCGTTGCCTCCCATGCACAACCCACGACACGTCAAAGTACGCAAACAACCATGTCATGCACTGCGCTTGCACAGTGGTCTCCCAGTGGATGCCCGACAATTGACGTCCCGACACCCCGTCCACCCCCTCCACCCGACAGCCCCCCCCCCCCCGGTTGCTGTCCTCGTTGTGACCATGTTTCAGAAAGCGGTTAATGCTTTCCGAAATGTCACCGGAGAACATAGCCAGGCCAAAAGCCTTAATGTTCTGCAACATGGTATCTACATCCTGCTCAAGGCTTAGTAGATACCATGATGCTGTTCCAGCAGTGCAGTGTCGCCGGAAATCGCGCGCAACAGCAGCACAATTCAGAGGGTTAGGGCCCTGATATGTACAATAGAGGGCCTGCAGCAGGTCCCACATGTTCACGATGGCCTTGTATTTGGCCGTGCTTGGCCCAATGCCGAGGCACTTAGCAATATCCGGCCATGCGTCAAAAAAATTGGCCGTCTCCTCCCCATCCGGGGATGCTGACCCATAAACGCTCCAACCTGCACGCCTCTCCGACAGGAGAACTTGCAGGTCTCGACGGAGCGCAGGGGTGACCAACCTAGCCTCCCGATCGAGAAACTCCCCCAACAAGCGTCCCATGGCCATTGTCAAGTGCAAAATGCACAAGACTACCCAGGCACTTGGCAATTTCAAAATGGGCTGCGTACTGCAGCCGGCGGCTTGCAAAGATGGCGTCCCAAGGAGGAAGGCCGTGTAGTTGGCCTCATCACCCTCCACGGTCGGGGGGTTAGCACTACCCTCCCAAGTCTTCGTTGGGGCATTCCATATGCCCTCATTGAACATGGAGCCCACTTGGGGGCATGTGGACATCCCGATCACCCGTCGCGTCCACGGTTGATCCCCCCCGAGGATCACCTTTGCCTCCTCCTTGGAGGCCCCCCATTCGACCAGCCCCGTGTCGATGATCTCTTGAATCACCTAAACACGAGACATGGGGGGTGGTTAATTTCGTTCTAGTCTAGTCCAATGTAGCGTCTAGCGAGCGGTGTTTGAGGCCGACTAGATCAAAACTAGAACGAGTGAAGGGCACCAGGTGAGAGGACTACCTCCCAACTGCTCTTCCACAACGTCTCAAGGGTCTCCATGCCCTTGTCATCGCAATTGGCCATGCTCAACACCCAAAGGCCCGCCGGGGAGCGGGCCAAGCGCTAGAAGTTGGCCAAGGAGATGGTGAGTTGGGTCCAATTGCCCCCGGCCACGGGGTAGGCATCTTCCCGGACAATGAACGTCAACGGGAAGGTGCGGTTGATTGACCGCACCAAGCCCGGACTGGAGAGGATGTATGTCACCCACGAGGCGAAGGGCCATGAGATCCCGGTGGCCTTGGGCAACACTGTGGCAACGGGGTTGTCCAATTGCACCAGGGCGACCAACTCCTTCCAACGGGCTTGGAAAGCCCGCTCGGTACAAATTGGCTGGGAGTAGGGCCCACTAGGGACGGTGCGGTGATACTCGAACTTATGGAGCGTGTAGAGCTCCGAGAGGGTCCTCCACGACGACTCCGGGGCCCTCATGTTGAGCACTAGTTCACACATGGCGGTGGGGGGAAGTAGGGAGGTGGCGTATGCCTCAACGGCGGCCTTGCACGCCTCACCCGTGGTTCGGGTAGAAGTGGCGGAGTTCACATGTTGGACGGCGTTGTTGAATTGCTGCCGTGCTAGGGGACATGATAGCGCCCACGTGGCCAAGTAATTGCCCGCCCGCTCATCCTTGAGGGTTGAGGCCCCACTCAACTCCCGTAGTGCCTTGGACAAGAGGGAAGTATCCTTTCAGGGCGAGGAGGGAGGAAGGGGGGTAGTGGCGGGGCGTTTCATTGCAAAGAAGCGTGCAATATCTAAGCGGCAAAGAAGGAAGCATGGAACAATGCACGACGGACAATAGCAAGCAACCATGCACGCACGCACGCACGGAACAATCAACAAATTGGGATATGTTGGTAGACATTATATCGTTCTAGTATTGATCTAATCTAGGCTAGAACGTTCTAGCTAGAGCGTTCTAGGGTAGAACGAGATTGGGTTCTCTAGGGTGTACCAAGGGGGCACGCTGGGATCAATCCGCAAAAGCCATATACTCTGGCCAGCGTCTTGGCTATGGACGCGACGCCGGGCATGCAGCGTGTGTTCTGAGGAAACTCCCCAAGTATTGTGATTGTTGGCCTAGAGGCGGACAAGGACAAGATGTTCCGGGCTGCTCATTGCATTGTGCGCCTGCACACGACGCTGGTGCAGCTCTCCATTGTTGTTCTGTCTCCCCCCGAGGATCTGGATGATGCGAATTTTATTCTGTCGGCGATTGAAGTACACAAGGGGCTCCCGGAGTCGGTCAATCCGGAGCGCATTTGGGGAGCAGACCGGGTTGTCAGCAGTACTGTCATGGCCTGTTAGTGGCTGCCGTGGGTCGTTGTGAGTACGCCGACGTCCCGGGTAACCACCAGGCGGCCGGGCTACAAGAAGTTTTTGCCTATGACCCCAGGGCATGACCCCACCGTCGATTGGTTCACCCCTGTCGAGGTACCCTAGAAGATGCTGGCCATCATGTTCCATAAGCAGTGGGAACAGGAGCTCATGACCTTCCTCGACACGGAGCCTCGGAATGAAGTGGCGGTGCCGGGACCGGATGTGCAGCACACCCGCATACTGTTCAAGGAGCTGGATCTGACAAGGGCGAAATCACTGGTCACCCAGTTTGGGCGGAGGCCCCGGTTTGCGGTCATGCCTGTCCCGTGGTACAAGGGGTCCGCTATGCAGGGGAAGCCGTACCAGCTTTCCGCGTTTGTGCGTCGAGAGAAGAAGATTGATCACGCCCCTTCCCTGTTTTCGTATGTGCTTGCGGCTCTCTTTTGGACATGGGGGAAGATCTAGGTGTTAGTAGCGAGCTTGCTGTGCAGGCGACGGCTTACAACCAGGTTCGTGTCGGCTTGACTAAGGATGCCATGGAGTACTTCCGCCCCCATCTAATGCGACTGAATGAAAGCGTGGGGTTGGTTGTGGTGGACGAGGTGTCGGGGGAATGGCTCACGGACTCGGACGTGGACGCCTCCTCCACGGCGAGTACTATCTCAGACACATGGGGTCAGGTGACCAGTGTCTATGCCATAAACGGGCCTCGGTGGTACGACCGGAAAGCGGTGCACAGTATGTTGGGGGCGACTGGCGACGAGAAGTTTGTGGTTGATAGAGTTCGGTGGAGTGTTGGCGAGCTGGGAACCGGCACCTGGAAGGTGCGGGGGCCAGGCGTACAGGACCTTGTGGGACACCTTCTGCGGTCGACGGAGGGTGATTCCGCAGTCCACATCATCAGTTCACGGGAGTACACTACTCGTCGAGGCAAACCGGCCAACAAAGGCGGGGTGAAGCGGGACGCGCGGCCCGCGCCTGCGGTTGAGATGATGGACTTGGACATGGTGAAGTTTATGAAGCGCACCAGAGAGGGGGACGTTAAACCGTCGTCATGATTACGAACCCTTGGAAGCTATCTGTGAGGACGGGGATCCTCACAGCAAACCTCAATGGGTGGATTGCACGTAAACAGGAGTCGACAGACACCAGGCTGCGCAGGGCACACCTAATGAGGAAGATGGATCAGCATGACATCCAATTGGCAGGTGTCCAGGAAACCCGTTTTGACACGGACACTGAAATTTTGCAACAGAAGTATTGGCTGTCTAGGAGGGGGTATGGTGTGGAGGCAACGGTGGCCTCAGGGCGCGGATCAACGGCGGTGCTGTGGCGCCAGGCCAGTTGGGTGGCTATGCAAAGTCATCGTCTGGAGCCGAGGGTTCTCATCGTCACGTTGCGACATCAAACGGAACATCAAGTGCGGGTGGTATCGGCGCATATGCATCATACCCCCAGTGTGCGAGAACGACAATGGAGACGGCTTCAACAGTACCTACAAGGCCAGCCGTATCTACCGACTTTGCTGCTCATGGACCACAACAGTATCCTGACTCCGGGGGTTGGTAGCCAGTTTGTGCGAGGGGAGGAGGTGTCGGGGGTGCAGTCCGCGCGGTGGGCGGAAGTGGAGGTACTGCGGAAGATGGCGATGGTAGACGGATGGGATCTGGTCCACGCGGGGGCGGCCGCGCCGCCCCCACAATACACGTTTGGACACACGCTCCACGGTCCCAAGAGGAACCTGCGCCGGATTGACAGGGTGCATGTTCCGGAGGCCATGACCCCCAGTGTGGCGGGGGCGTATACAATCCTTACAGGGTCCGACCATAGAGGAGTGGTGATCCAGCTGGCGCCACCGTCAGTTGAGGTTGGGAGGCCGAGGCAGAAGTTTCCGGAGGCCATGTTGGCGGATGAGGTGGCCATGCTCCGGCTACAGGAGCGCGTACATTCGCTGCAGGTGGAGTCTTCACTGGAGTGGTGGCAGGCGGCTCAGAGCATCGTGCGGGGGGAAGGGGCGGCGGGGGCCCGGAGCCAATCAACCAGGGGGTTCTCTCAGCTAGAGGCCGCGGTGCGGGCCAGCTCTCCCTGTCATGTGGTGCGGTCAGGGTGGGAATACCTGGAGCAGCAGGGTCTGTGCCCAGGCACTACAGGGGACGCATATCGAGCACTGGCGTCATTCTTGGTGGATGAACGCCTAGAAGCGACCCACCAAAGGTCGATGGAGCAACTGCGGAAGGAGCTACAGACGAAAGCGGAACGCGTGGAGGACTCTCGGCAGCGGCGCCGACGGGTCCTGCAGTTGATGAAGGAGATGGAGGAACGGCGGACAGTCATGCGACTTCGGGACTCACAGGGTCACTACGCACAGAATAGGGAGCAGATGGCTTCGATGCTGTAGAAGTTTTGGGAGGGGGTCATGCTGGATAACGCGGTCACGGAGGTGGATTGCACAAGGTATTTGGAGTCTCTTCCGATACCGGCCAATCTCAAAAGGGCGGCTCCCCTACTATTTTGGCCGGTGAGCCTGCCGCTGGTTTAGGAGGCACTCAGGCAAATGAAGCCTCACTCGTCGCCGGATCTGGATGGCATACAGGCGTCAGTCTATCAGGCCATGGACGGCTTATTCAGTGAAAAGATGATGGTCATTATGGAACAAATCTTGGCGGGTGGATCTATACCAAAGGATTGGAAAGCCACCATCCTAAAATGCATCCCCAAGAGCATTTCGGCGGAGACGCCGGACAAGCAGCGGCCGCTGGCCTTACAGAACACCAAGGTGAAATGGGTGAGTGCGATCATGCTGTTGCAGATTCAGGATGTGCTACATGCTATCACCCCGTCGTCGCAAAAGGGATTCCTGCGCGGGAGGCAAATGGTGGAGCATGCCATCGAGGCGGTAGACTTTTGGGGTCGTAGCCGCCGCTGTGTGGTCGTTGCCATTGATTTTCAGAAGGCATACGACAGTGTGCAGCATTCTTTTGTCCAGGCTATGGTGCGCTACTTAATGATAGGTCATGATTACATTGCGTTGTTGATGCAACTATTGACTGCGGAGTTGATTATCGAAGTGTGTTGGGAAGTCGTGCCGACGGCAGTGGTACGGTCCTGCAGCGGTGTGCGGCAAGGAGATCCTTTGTCGCCGGCATTGTTCTCTGCTTTGACTCTTGCTTTAGTGTACGATGTGTCTCGGCTCCATGCGGATGTCGAGATTTTGCTTTATGCGGACGACATACTGCTGCTCTTTCGAGGCAGTGGCCGCCGTGCAGTGGGTAACGTGGAGGCGGTGCTGTATGTCCTCGGCATATTCGGCCACTAGTCTGGGTTAAGGATCAACAGGGGCAAGTTGTACGCGTTAGTCAAGACGAGGTCGCGGGAGTGTCCGACTCACATTGCCGGCCTCCAGGTGCAACAGAAGCTCAAGTGCTTGGGTGTGCTGCTAGGCCACGTCTCGCCGTCAGAAACTTTGTGTGCCCTCTAGACCCCCAGGAGGTCCACACCAATGGCAGAGCAGAAGTACGCGCAGTCCTGTTTGCCATGCGCCAATGTACTGGAGCACACCCCATGGCGATAGTGACAGATTCAGAGTTCCGCTTTAATGGACTGACGAAACACATCCTCCTTTGGGAGAGACGGGATTGGCGGGGGATCTTCCATTCTGATCAGTGGGTACAGATACTGGGACTGGCCAGGGATACGTCCAGGCAATATAAGTTTTTCTGGGTGCCGTCCCACGTCTCCATAGAGGGTAATGAGGGAGCAGATAGGCGGGCAGAAGAGGGTAGGCTACTGCACGAGTACAATCTGCGAATGTTGCAAAAACGCCAACGCTTGAATCCCTCAGAAATGGCAGATTCAGAAGACATGGGGAGGGGGGGGAGAGAGATGACCCCCCTGCCACAGGCCATATCATGGCTGCTGTCCGAGGCGTCGTTTGTGTTGGAGGGCGAGGAGGAGGGGCTGCCTGATGTGCGAGGGGAGTCCCCACAAGGCCTGTCTGTGATAACAATATCGGAGGACGAGGAGGGGGGGGGAATACGGGCAGTCTTCGGATTAAGGGGAGGAGCCCCCGGTAGATGAATATGAGGCGTTCCTGGCCCCGTTTCTGGTGCTGAGTCCCAAGCGGCGCAAGGGTGATGCATGAGGCGATGCAGCGTTGATGTACTGAATGCCTGGAACAGAGTGCAGGTAACAGCTCGTCATAGCACAGTGGGTATACCACACCTCTTTTGTCCTGTGGAGGTGGGTTCAACCTGGGGGGGATAGAGACTCACCGAACGTCCCGAAAACCCCTTTATGCGAGAGAGAGAGAGCGCGAGAGAGAGAGGGACGCAGTGGGAGGAGGGCCAGAGAGAAGTAGAAAGAGAGCGTGGGATGAAACCTGTTGTTGCGTCATCGTACTGGACAACGTGCTACGGGAGGCAGTGTGGCATAGTGGTTACCAACGTTGGCTGTCGTCGCATAGATCACCGTTTTAAACCCGGCCTGTAGCAGTGCTCCCCCCCACCGGCCTCGCCCGACCGGGGACTGGGGCCCCTCCCGCTTTTGCTTCATTTAACCACGCCACGGTGTTTTCCTGACGGGTAGCGATAGAACACGGGTGCATGGACACGTAGGTAATGTACAAAAATGAGCCCAGCCACCTGCAGCAGTGCGCCCCACCACCGCCCTCGCACGATGGGAGCTGCCACCCAACCCGTTGCTTGCCTTTGCCCGAGCCGCCACTCCGGCGGCTCGGACAGTGGGGCCAGCGGCGCTGGCGTCCAGGGTGCTTACACTGAAGCACATGGCGCTGCAACCTAACTAGGACGCACCAGCCACAAAGCCGGCTCGACAAAGAAACAAACTAGCGCCTGGAGGAGGGATACCCGACCTCACCCAACCTTCCCACACCGCGCTTCGCTTGGGCGCCATCCATAAGAGATCAATTGTGCCAAACCTGCTGTATGTAGAGAATGTACTGTGCATTTGTATGAGACATTGACAGAGTTTGATCCCTCGGAACTGATTTGTGCGGAGCCGGATCGTGTGAGCGGGGGTACCCGGTTAGCCAACTATTTGTCTCTATGCCAGCCGGCTGGACAAATTCCGAGCATCTTCGAGGGCCTCCTTGGGGGGGGCTGGGGTTCAGGTGCGTGGTGGCTGGTGGTGGCAGTGCCGGGGGTCGGGGGTCCATAAGTTAAAAAAAGCCCCGTGCAGCCCATCCTTGGCGTCGGGGGGGGACGGCAACCCATGGTGGCCGCTGGCGGCCACCATCAGCAGCATGTCCCCCCTCTGCAGTTGAATGGTGTCCTAGCGCGCCTCCCCCGCCTCCCCCAGGGCCGTTGCCGCCTGCAACGCCACCTGATAGTCCTCTTACGAGCGGAGGAAGCTACTGAGGTGGCACCCCGAGATGTCCTCGCTGTCGGGGGGGAACACCTCGGGGTGGGTGGCGACATCGGAGTGGGGGAGCTGGGCCCCACTCCCCACACTCACCACGATGACGCTGCCCGGCGTCACTGGGTGGAGGTCCCCAACCTGAGGGACACTTTGGGTGAGGGGGGGTGGAACTTCTTGAAGAGAGGCCCCCCGACCCCTGACCCCAAGGAGCTTTTGCTTTGCCGACGCCGGGGGAGCTCAGGATCACTTGCCTTATCTTCACTCCGCGCGGCGTTGAAAAGCAGTTCAAAATTTTTTGAGACGACTTTTTTGTCGCCGCTGCCCCACGCCTTCATCACCTTGTTCCACCCCACCTCGCAATCCCGTGCTTCCACAAGCCCCCAAAGCACAATGTAGCCGTTCCCATCAACAAAGTTGAGGGGCGGCTGGGAGGGGCCAACCCCGTCGGGGGCGGGGTCGGCGTGGCCCGTTACCCCATGAGGGAGGTCGGGAAGGGGTTCAGTGCAGAGGGGGGATTCACTCGAAGTGAAGGGGGGGGGCGCCTCAGGCACCACGGTACCATTGCAAAGAAGTTGAATGTTAGAAGGTGGGGTGGGTGATGTCGGGGAGGTGCACCTTGGGGGTGATGGTGGGATGGAAAGGGGCGATGCCCAAACTCTCCCACCACCGGGGGCTAGCAAGCCAGGAGAAGGGGAAAAAGGAGTGGTCGGCGGGTGCATCTGCAGCAAGATCTTGCAGGCACATCATGTCGCAGTGGGGGGGGGGGTATACAGAAGGTGAGTGGTGGGGTACACTTGGACGTGGGCGTCCTTAGGTGTCCCCACTCGGTTAGTGCGCATGGAATTGAGAAGTTGGTCAAGGGTGGTAGGCTGAGGGGTCAGATGCAACAAATTAAGGGAGGGGAGTTGGCGGCGGAGTTCCCTCCACAAGGTTGTGGCCCAGGCCTTCCCCCCAAGGTAGGAGTTGCGGGTGGGGCTGCGCAGGTGGATGTGGATCACAGGGGTCGAGGGATGCTGCCCAGCCCACAACATCATCCACCCCCACTGCCCCCGACAGGTACGTCGCCTCCTCCAATTGATGGTGGGTGACGGGCTTGGTAGTGGGCGAGGGTGTCGGCAGCGGGGTCGGGGCGCGACTGCAGGCTAGCCAGTACGAAATTCGTACGAATTTCGTACGAATTTCGTGCGAATTTCACATTATCGTGAATCTGTGAACCTAGTGCGAATTCATCCGTGAATTTGGGTGCGTGAATTTCACATTCACGCGAATCTCACCAAATGTGTTGAACCATGTGGCTACTTCAAACCTCTAGTTTGCACCCATTTGTTGGATCTCACCTTGGGCGAAGATAGCACGAGAAACACACACGATGGCACCAAGTTACGAGCAAAACTCAGCAAAAATAGGTGAAATTCACGGTATTGTGAATCTCGGATTCAAACGGCCGGTTCCCGAAGGGTACAACTGTGCCTATGCCTGTACTTTTGTTCGGGGTCTCAATGAGAGGGAAAGGCAAAACAAGGGGGGGTGGGGGGCAGTGCTAGAAGGCGGTGCCAGAAGGGGTGCTGGAAGGGGTTTCAATGCGGAAACCATCCGCTGGAAGGGGGTTCCGGCGCTCGAAGGGGTTCCAGCACGGGTTCCAGCAAAGGGTTCCATCGCAGAAAGGGGTTCCAGCAAGGGGTTCCAGCAGGGGTTCCAGCAGACACACCTTTCCTGCTTGTCACAGGAACCATTGCAAAGGTGGTTGCCGCACTGGTGGGTAGCATCCCACAGCTCAACCCATACACGGCCATCAAGGGGAATGCCCGAGCACAGGGGCGGCACCACATACAAACCATCATGCGGGAGCTTTTAGTGGATCCGGGGGCAGTTGTCATTGAGGGTGGTCGGGGCTTGCACATCTGTTTCGCCGGGCACGACGACGATGAGGACCCTCGTGTAGTGCGCGCAATCGGACTGTGGGCCACCGGTAGGAGATTGAAGTTATCAATACGGCAGATGATGGCCCTCCCGCGCGAATGCACGCGCCGCGATCTTGCCGAAGCGCGCACAAGGTTAACACCCTACTCCACCACAACCTACGCTATCAATGGCCCCGACATGATCGAGCGGCGGTGCGCAGCGACAGCAACACTAGAAGAGCTCGTTTTTACGCACTGCAGATAGCCGAAACCCTAGGGGAGCTTGAAGTGGAAACTGAGAAGATTTGGATTTTCATATGCTCCGATGCAACGGCATTGTGGCACACATTGGTCACTAAGATGGATGTTTTTGTAAACTATTCGGCCTGGGGGTTTTCTGCTGTGGGGGACATCCATCAACGGGTGGTGTGGGTGTGCATGGATGGGCCCGATGACGCCGCATGGCTGCAAGCTTTAGATGAGCATGCGGGCCTAAATGCCCAAGTGATCCACCTACAAGAAAGTTGTACATTCCGTGTCAAAAACAAAACCCAAAAGTTTCAATGTAAACTGACCGGGGATGGAAAACTCATGATGGTGACGACCGGGGGGGGGGGGGGGTGTTGGTGGGGCTGCCCCGATGCCACCGGGTTGGTGCCGATAGAGGGCACGCTAAACAATATTCCATGGGGGGCATTTCTTCGAAGTGTGTGTATTCTCATCGGAGACTATGCACACGCCGGTTGTAGGGTAACAAATGCTTTCAAAAAGCGCCTAGCAGAAAGTATTACCACGTTAACAGCGGGTGGTGTAGGAGTGCAGCGAATCGCTAGTGAGTTTGACGATGTATGGTCTACCCTTTTAGCAGATGTAAAACATGTGGCTCCTGCTGACAGCCTCTTTCCAGAAGACCACTAAGGCAAGGCAATTTAATATTCGCACCTCTATGTTGTTCTTGACAGACCCCAATTACCATGTTCGAATTGTACATGGCCGCAGGAACCACTTTGCAAACACCATGTTTGCTGGTGTCCTCTTGTGGACGCTAATTGAAGTGTTGCTACGCAATATGCGTAGCCTATGTGCCTTGTGGAGGCAAAAGACACCATTGACCAATGGTCCGGTGCAAGTGGCCAAGACTCACTGCCGTAAAATCGGTGGGGCATGGCTCCGATTGGGTTGGAAGTCAACCCCATGGGTCCACTAGACAGTGGCCCATTGTGGAGGGGTGCTCCCAAAGTATCGTAACCTTTATGTGTTCAGCAGTATACCTGCGGAACATAGGCATAAGCCTTTCAAACTTGTTGACAAAAACAGCATGCGTGGGCGGTGCCTTCGTCGCCCACACGTTTCACGACAAGGTCTCACCCATGTATTGAACACGGGGACCCTGGACGTTGTGTTACGACACCGAGCGGCCCGGCAAAGGCTTGCCCTTGGCGAGGCCACAACGGACCGAAGAAAAAGGCACTGCATGTACGCTTGAGAAACCAAATTTGAACCCGGTGGATGCATTTGGTGCCCTTCTTGCAAAAATCCTTGGCGCAGAAACCCCCCCGCACAAAGGGTGCACAAAGGGGGTTCGAGCGCACAAAGGGTGTGTAGAAAGGGTGCAGAAAGGGGGTTCTAGCTCAGAAAGGGGGGTGCACAAAGGGCGCACAAAGGCTGCACAAAGGCTGCAGAAAGGGTGGTAGAACCACCTTCCAGCAAAAGGGGGGGTTGTAGAAAATCCGGCAAAACGGACCGTTTCGGACAAAAGTGAAAATCAGCCACCAAAAGGGGTATACGCATGTGGTGATTGGCCCCTAATCACTTTTCAACCACACAACCTGGTGTGGCTTGGGTAAACATGCAAAAAGGGCGCTAGAAGGGGCGGGTTCTTGCGCACACCTTCTCGCGACGCATTCCATATTGTTGGAAGCCGGAGCTCGTGGGGTTGAGTACGCCGGTGCTGATGGAGAGCTAGGACGCGGTCTTGCCCCTCCCCATGTGCCACGCCTTGCCGCTCATTGGGACAAGCGAACCGGTGAAGCAGGTGGACATCTTCCGGGAAGCGAACGAGGAACTCTCGGAGTTGGGTCACACGGGGCACGTGTTCAAGGAGGTCTTCCTGGCGAGGGATGGCGACATGTTGGCGAATATGAAGATCCGGGCGGACAATGTGGGTCAGAGGTGGGGCGACATCTTCAACGTAGCATTGCCAAGCCCAAACGGCCACCCGATCCAAGCGACAGGGCTGCGGTGACTTGGACGCACAATGGGGGTCAAGAAGGTCATTAGCTTCCTCACGCTCTACTTAGGGCGCACAGAGTTCTGCAAGGCATCTCTACGAAGTACCTGGGTCTGTTCTTGGTGAAGGTTGGGTACGCCTGGGCAACGTCGGATGACCCACAATTATGGCCACGGGATCTGCCGCCCGAGTTGCAAACCGTTGGGGTGGAGCACACCTTCTCCTGCTTCATGCCTGTGAATCTGGACCGCCCCATGGACGGCCGCGAGAACATGCTCGTTTCCGGTTCTAGCTATGCCGTTCCCTATCCGTGCCAGCAGGTCTCGATGAGTATGCTAGCGGGCGACCTGTGGATCCTGAGCAGTTACGTCATTCTTCGTGGTGGGGCAGTCCCGAGAGATGCGCCGCATGGATCAACCTGTATCATCGCCTTTGCCGCCGTTGCCGCACGCCGCGTCGACTTTACGAGACCACGGTGCCGATCATCTTGCCACCCTGGGCTCCAGCCCCCGCGCAACAACCGTCGCCACCTTCCGTGAAGGCCAAGCACTATATAGCAGCGCAGTGCAACCGCGAGGTGAAGGCCGACCTGCCAGCGAAGTGTTTCGCCCGTGACGAACGTCCTCTTTGTGCTGTACTTGTCGGGCAACCCTGTGCAGCCTGTTAGCGGGATTGTGGGGATCCTTTTGTGGAGGCCGCCCCTGGACCTGCTGTGGAGGCCGTGGAGATGGCAGCAGAGGGAGCAGAGGAAGTCGTTGAGGATATGGGGACGCAAAAGATTGTGGAGGAGGATTTGTGCGGGTTTGCGGCTCTGGTGATGATGCCCTTGGACCAGACGGTGCTGTACACCACCCATCGCCAAGGGCCACTAGCGGCATAGATTTCTGCGGGTCCGGTGATCGACGCGTCCGCCCAACCTTGCGCCCCTGAGGGTTGTCCCCTGGGCCCCTTTGTCCACGAGGAGGACGAGTTGGAGGGCCTGACTCCAAGCACGTTTCCCGTCATTGCCACGCATCCGGGCAGCCTGATGGTGGTGCGCGAAGGCTAGGTGGTTGGGATGGCAGCGGTGGAGGACCCCGTGGAACCCCAGGTCGCCCAAGTACTTCGATGGGATGTGGCAGGCACCGACCCGCGCGTCGTTGACACGTCTGTTCTGGTCCCATCGGGGCTTGTGGTGGCCAACCCGGAGCGCCCGAAGGAGTACTGGTGCCCTTGCCAACAGGTAGGAGCCTGCAGTGTGGTGGCCTAAAGCTGTAGGCAAAACGGGCCTCGGGGGGGGGGGAGATGCTCGAAGGTCGCTGGAATGGTGCCAGAAAGGTGCTAGAAGTGGTTCCAGCGCTGGAAGGGGGGTTCCAGCAGGGGTTCAAGTCAGAGGTTCCAGCGCAGAAAGGTGTTTCAGTAGGGGTTCCAGTAGGGGTTCTAGCAGGTATTGTATCACCTGTTTCACCTGCATTCCCTCCTCTTTCAGGCTACACTGGATGTCTGGCCGCAAATGGTACAGCGGGACGAGTCGGTGGCCGAGCCGCAGGCGCGAGGGGACAATGCAGCATCTTTGGTGGACAGCGTGTCGGTCGCGTGGCAGGCCCGCGAGGTGGTGATTTGGCCAACGAGTGTAGTAGCGAAGCCGGGGGCCGTGGCCGAGCTCATGTTCGAGTCTGGACAAACGTTGTGGTGCAAGGTTCTGGAGCTCAATGTGGCGACAGCGAGCGGCATGAAGGTGGTGTGTACGTTTCCGGTCCGAGTGAAGGGTCTGCAAGGCAAGAAGTGAGCCGAGTACATGTTTGGCGTTCGAAAAGGGGTTCACCGATCTTGTTCGCACCAGATGTACCATGAGGAGGATGGGCGGAGCGTGTGGTATGGTCTGCGGGGGCTACAAGGCGTCGGAGTAGATGCGGTTCCGGAGTCCGTCATGAAGGTGTTCGCTGCATGGGTGAATGAGCGCAAGGAGAGTTACGTTGGTGGCAGAGGGCACACAAGGGGCGCTGCGATTGAGGTGGAAGGACACGATGATGATGCCGAGGCGATGTGTTACGCCTCCAAGAGCAAGGCAGAGACACTGATCGGCCGGGTGACCAAGCAGCTTGAGACCCAGCGCACGGGACGGGCGAACGCTGAGGCCCAGTTGAACAACGAGCGGAAACGGGTCAGGGAGTTGGAGCTGCAGAATGAGAGCATAAAAAAGCAGCTGGTGGAGAGGAACACCAAGACCGCTGAAGCAAAGCAACACGCAGAGCAGCTGTTGGCGGTGATGGCGGGCAATTGCAAGAACGCGTAGACACTGGAGATGAGCTTGTCAGCACCTGTGGATGACACCTGTTGGGACCTGGTGATGAGACCGGCTGGGACCGGGAGAGGAGACTTGTTGGGACCAGGAGAGGAGCCCCGTTTGGACCTGGAGAGCACACCTTTTGGGACATGGAGAGGAGACCTCTTGGGACCTGGAGAGCAGACCTGTTGGGACCTGAGATAACACCTGCATGTGTACGTGCATGTACATGCTGCGCTGCCATTGTGCTGACGGCAATGCGCCACGTTGAACGGAAACCTTTTTTGGTTTTAGCCCCTAGGTTGCGCGTTACCTCGCGTAGGACGTTAGTTGCGATGTGCACGATGTGCCTAAGGTGGTGTCACGAGTGGGAGGCTTAACATAGCCTACCCCCTTGGGGACGTCACCAAGATTTACGCCCTATATGCATGCATTCATTCAAAGTTTTGATATATGATTGTAGTGTCTTTGATTTTGGAATGAAGTAAAGGGGTGGTGCCATGGGATGCAACAGGCGAATACAACGTACGGGATTATAAATTCTTGACGTTGAAGCTGCAATGTGCTTGTGCCTGTACCTTGGGGGGGGTCTCAATAAGAGGGAAAGGAAAAATAGGGGGGGGGGGGGGCAGTGCTTCGGGTTGCTGGAAGGGTTGGTGGAAGGGGTTCCAGCGCTGGAAGGGTTCGCTGGAAGGGTCCGCTGGAAGGGGGTTCCGGCGCTCGAAGGGGTTACAGCACGGGTTCCAACAAAGCGTTCCAGCGCAGAAAGGGGTTCCAGCAAGGGGTTCCAGCAGGGGTTCCAGCAGACACACCTTTCCCGCTTGTCACAAAAACCATTGAAAAGGCGGTTGCCGCACTGGTGGGTAGCATCCCACAGCTCAAGCCATACACGGCCATCAAGGGGAATGCCCGAGCACAGGGGCGGCACCACATACAGACCATCATGCGGGAACTTTTAGTGGATCCGGAGGCAATTGTCGTTGAGGGTAGTGGAGGCTTGCACATCTGTTTCGCCGGGCACGACGACGATGAGGACCCTCGTGTAGTGCGCACAACCGGACTGTGGGCCACCGGTAGGAGATTGAAGTTAACAATACGGCAAATTTTGGCCGTCCCGTGCAAATGCACGCGTCGTGATCTTGCCGAAGCGCGCACCACGTTAACACCGTACTCCACCACAACCTACGCTATCAATGGCCCCGACATGATCGAAAAGCGGTGCGCAGCGATGACAACACTAGAAAGCCTCGTTTTGACGCAGTTGCAGATAGCCGAGACCCTAGGGGAGCTTGAAGTGGACACTGAGAAGATTCGGATTTTCATATGCTCCGATGCAACGGCATTGTGGCACACATCGGTCACTAAGATGGATGTTTTTGTAAATTGCTGGGCCTCAAGGTTTTCCTGCTGCAGGGGACATCCATAAAT